>CM056741.1:86322281-86922281 GCA_029851415.1 Eretmocerus hayati
TGGATCAATTTATGGACAAGTCTGAAGTTCTAAGTGGTCTCACTGCATCAAGAAGTGATATAGTTAGATCACTCAAAGCTAAGAAAAAACCTATTCTTGAGAATACTGCTTTCTGTTCATGCTTGTTTGGTGAGTTACTAGTACTGAAACCGCGACGGATTCCTATTACAGTGAAACTTATCAAGTTGGGCACCTCTGTGAGTTGTGCATCTGCCTAAGTTGGGCACTTTTCCGTGGAACGCGCAAAATCACATTAGCTCTCATGGGGATTTTGTTCTATGTATTGGGCAGTCTATATGTTGGGCACCTGTCTGAGTTGGGCGCATTCTTGCCTTCCGTCGAACATAAGAACATGAAAACAAAATTGTGTATGATGGGCACTCACTTCGAAGCTCGAGATATGATACCGTATCCTCGTCCTGATCGTCTCGATTATGAGTTTACGAATAAGCGACAGAGTTTGATAAACAAGAGGTCGTTATTATTAATCAATTATAAGCATCAACAGTTATCAACCAAGTCAATCATCTGAATAGACCATAGTTTTACTGTAACATCAGGGTATATAAACAGTGATTAAAAATTGTAGCAAAATTGGTAGCGTATTTACTGTCACGCAATAAACCATCAATGATGATAAATTCAATCAAAATGTTCTCATAGATCGAAGATCTACAAAAAAGGGTCCAGTATGAAGCAGTCAAGAATCAGTGGTTACCTGGCATCTAAATGGAGTAATCGGCATGTGCCGAATTTCTGATTCGGAAATGAATGTCTTCTTATCCCTTCATTACTATATTCTATTCCTGCTTTTCGATGAAGAAGGATTCTTTATGACTACTTCAAACTAGTGTATTGATATGATAATTAGGGGATAACGTGTTCCATCCAAGATAATCAAAATTTAATGGGTAATTGACCTCTCTGAATCAAAACAACAGTTCTAAGTCCTAACTTCTGTATTCGCGTATCTGTCTAAGTTGGACGGTTTTTTTCCGGAACCGAGAGTGCCCAACTTGGACAAGTTTTACTGTACTCATATCACTCATTACTTTCCTCATTTTTGTTCCCAGAATCATTCCTCTCAAATGATATTATCGGTGTAGCACGAAAGATTTCTGATCTGAAATTTTATAAGGCTTTAGGCACTTTGATGGATGCTGCCCGTACTCATTTTGGTAATGAAGTTGTAGCGGAAATGAAGGCCCAATTTTCTCCAACAGAGTCAGCATTAGTGGACGAAGATGGGGAAAACGATGATCAGAGTTCTAGCATCATCGACTAATGACCCAATCATCTGGAGAATAGTATGAATATGTATGTCAGTTTACGTTTCATGATGAGTATTCATATTTTGTTACGGCTCATACGTGGCTGTAACGGCTATCGCATGGAGATGATTGACCTTGAGCTAGAGGCAATTACAAGCTTCGAGTCGGTGCAAGTTTTAAGACGTTCGCTGCAACGCCATTCTTTGGTAAATCTCATCCGGTCATGAACTGGACACCTGCATTATGGTGAAAATGCTTATATGAGTCGAGACTCTTTTTTACCTCATTGTTTACCTTCTTGGTAAAGTGAACCATTATGACAGACTTTTTCGGGAAATTCTCTGAGAAAGCCTGAGTTGGCGAAGAATCGAAGATAAGGAATCGCGGGTCCCACCGGTGGTACCCGTCGCAGCGAACGTGTTATCTAGTTCCCTCCCTTAGGGAGGAGACGAGGAGACATACAAACCGTCGCAAAGTCGACATCACGAGTATCAGCAGCCGTGGGTGGCTTCGTAGATATTTCTAGAGTTTCATAGTTCACGGTGGTCCTAAACCAAATCTATCCTCCGCTGACGACAGCAAGTGGGATTTTTGTTGGATTTGGTTCGGGACATCTGTGAGATCACAACCTACTAAGGATCAAAATCGCCACTTGGGCGGTTCTGTTAAAATGTAGAAAAACATCATTTCCCGAAATTTTTCCCTTTTTTACCCTTGAAACTCGAAAGGAACGCATTTTATTGAAAAATAGGTAGAACTACTTTTTGTAGAACTTGAAAAGATAAACAAAGAAGGTCGCCACACATCTTTCCATATAAGACTTCCTGTTCCTGTAATGAACGTATTTTCGTCTGAAACTCGTATTTTATCTGTCATTTCCCACGGTTCTGACCCCATAACTCAAAGGAAATGCGTTGGTCGGAAAATGTGTGTGTCAACTTTTTGGAGATCTTCGAAGAATGAGCAATAAGGTCTCAACACATTTTTCGATACAAGGTCTCCCGTTTCCGTAATGAACGTATTTTTGTCTGAGACTCGTATTTCATCTGGCATTTCTCACAGTTCTGACTGTACTACTCAAAGGGAATACATTTTGCGGAAGAATATTGGAACAATTCTTCCAAGTTGTTCATGAATGCATAGAACAAAAAATGTCTCTTTTCTAGATAACGCAACCTGTTTGGATTTTATCAGAATTTTATACACGAATGAGAACTTTCATAAGTTCTAACAATCCGGACCCCATAAATCGGTATGTGTAATGTACACGTTTTTTGTTTAAATTTTGAAGATTTACAGATAGTTCATGTACATATTTTTTAATGAAATAGGTTCCCTTCGAGTTATGGTGTCGAAACCATTAACGTGACAGATGAAATACGAGTTATTGACGGAAATACGTTCATTACGGAAGTGAAAGACCTCATATCAAAAACTGTGTTGAGTCCTTTCTTCTTGGTTCCTCAAGGATCTACAGAAAGTTATTCAACACATTTTCCGATAAAATGCGTTCCCTTTGAGTTATGGGGTCCAAACCGTAGAGAATGACAGACAAAATACGAGTTTTAGACGAAAATACGTTCAATACAAGAACAAGAGGTCCTATATGAGAGATTCTACAGAACTTCTAACATGTGGGTTCCTGGAAAATGGGATTTTTTCTTTCGTCGCACGCATTTGGAACCAATTTCGTTAGTTACTAGAACCTCCAAAATAGGTGGAAAAATACGCACCGGCTGCTTTGGGAGGGTGTTATTTCTTGCAATAATGAAGACCACATTCAGACGGTAAGGGGCCATTAATGCACTCAATTAAGTCTAGATCTACGCAAATTAGATGCGCTTAGGTTAGTATGGACACACATGCACATTGTGCATTACTGTTTTCTCACTTTTAGACAACTTTCAACCGTGTCCGACAAACCTAAGTACTCGAGTCCTTCAAATCTGGGATTTGCCATTCCCGCACATATTTTCTAGAGGAATCGCTATAAAATCCCCAAACCGAGTCTATAGTGACACTTATAGGAGCAGAGAGGTGTCTCTGATGTAGTTCAGGTGGTTGCGAGTTTGATATGAACGATTGCAAAATTATGGAAGAGCTATCATGAGCTCAATCGCATATGAGCCTCATTGGCCAAATCTTCGTAATATTCTGCCACTTAAATAGCACTCTATATCAGGACATGAAAACTGTGAAAAACTGTTTATGAAAAGGTGGGAAAAATGTGCAAAATATTTCAGAAGTGTGTTCCCCTTCCCTCCCCGTGCGATCGAAATTTGACCTTTTCAGTCGAGTGGGCGCATGAACTTACCCACCTGTCCGAAACTACAATTTCAACGCAGTTGCTCGCGCGCACCCAAGCCCAACGGGATATTCTTGGTATTATTTCGAGCTATCGAAATCCGTTTCGATTATTTACTCATCGGAATGTTATTTTCTTTATAAGCTATGTACGGGAAATCTGAATTCTTCGTGAGATCTTGGTTACGTGACTTTGAGGTCCATTCGTGAACCCTGCGTCAAAGGCACGCAACTAAAACCAATGATATCGTAAAATATAAAGTGTCTTATTGGTCCCTGAATTTTGGCAGAATTTCTCGAGCAATCTTATTTTAGCTGTAGGCACAGGGAATCAGAAAATGATGCGAGTGCGCTGAGAGATACCCCCAGAACGAGGTTTGCGGGCTGTGCCACGGATAGACAGACTTCTTTGGGAAACCAACGAGTATCGTCCACATTCAGAGGCATTAAAATTCATCGAAATCAGTTTTGAAATCTTGTTGATTGTTTGTACGTTCAGAGATATCGTGCAGTACGCACAATGTCAAAAATCTGTAGAATCTCTCGTATAGGAAAATGTGTGGAGACCTTTTTTGATTTATCGTTCCGATTTCTACAAGAAGTTGCTTTTCATGTTTTTCGATAAAATGCGTTACTTTCGAATTTTCATGAATAGAAAGGGAGGTTCATCGGAAAAACACGTTTTTCGACTTCTTTGAGAAACGGTCCACGTGGCACTTCTGATCCTTTGTTGATTGTGATCCCGCAGATGTCCCGAACCATTCCCAATGAGAATTCCACTTGCTGTCGTCAGCGGAGGATAGACTTGGTTCAGGACCACTGTGAGTTACGAGTTAGTCTCTCACTCGGGTTATTATTCTCACTATGAGCGCACAACAACTAAAGCTGAACCATCATTTCTATGTTATGGACAGTGCCTCCACCCATCTTGTGAGTCTTATAATTCAGCGAATGATTGGATTCCAAGGTTCCTCAAATCGTAACAAACCTGGTCAATTGGTCGGGAATCTGCTTGAAAATTACAGATATTCACTACGCGTCAACCGCGCCACGTTTCATACTCTCAATTAGCAATAGACTACAGACTACACTAGAGGATTCGAGAGGATGTTCATGCAGATTCTCCTGATCATCATTCTCGCAGCTACGGGGTGAGTGATTTTCATTAAATCCTAATCATACATCCCTCGTGGGGGAAGCCGCGAGTCGAGGACTGTTTTTGATTCACTATTATATGGATTGGAACTTCTCTCCGTTCGATAATCACCTAAAAACTACCACACAAATAGTAGATCGTTACTTCTTAACTCAATTTTGATTCTAGAACTGATGGAGTATAGGTGTATAAGAAAAGGGTTTTGGTGACTTATCTCCTTGCCAATAAGATTTGAATTCATTGGAGCTCCGTGTCTACGAGAATATTGCATTATATTACATGGCTCTTCTGTGAGTACACGCTCAATCAAGATTGCGAACTTTGAATTCACGCATCATCTATCACCGCTCTTTCGCTTGTGCATTCTCGGATTAACACGTGAAAAACTAGCCACCATATAGTTGGATAGAGTCATAAAGGGCGCGACGAAATGGCAAAGAGTCGTAAGAATGATGATCAACCGTCGGTATCTTCTGAAAACGTAACGAATTGTGTTGCTGAAGATCTGAATCCCGACCAGCAGGGAGCTACAGGGAGTGAAGCTGAATAGGGAGAATCCGGAATTCTTGATGTCTCTCAATTAAAACTAGCGATACTGCCTTGCTCGCTAACGCTCGCTCGGCTCCACTCTATTTGGTAAAATCGAAAGTTTTGCGATTTTTGAAAGTATTTAAAATTCTTCAGAAAGTCCATAACATTGATTTCTATTATGTTTTTCCACTATCAAGACTTTCGGTTAATAAAAATTTTTCAACGCTGATAATAATGAAAGTTACGAGTTTTCTATAAGAATTTTTCGATATTATGAAGATATTTTTCTTGCAGTTTTTTGAATAAAATTTCTAGTTGTCCTTCAGTTAAGGTGGCTGAAGCACTTTTTAATAAAACGTTTGTTCTGAGCGCAAATGGGTATGAACTATAGCTAATTTTATCAGAAATATTAAACCGTTGCAGATACATGGAGTCAACCACTAAAATCGTGAGCAAATTGACTTCGAAAATTGTTTTTGACTACACGTAACCTTATGGGCCAGATGCGTTTAGATGAGCTCGCGCGCTAACTATTCATATGATTTTTGTTTTGACTAAAGGAAACGGATCTTTTAGCTATTCCCTAAAAATTGAGACCAGGAAAATCATGGGTCAACCATCATAATTTCTAGAAAATGAAAGTGAAAGTAAAAAAGTAGCGTTGCAGCCAATGCTTGCGATAAGAGTGAATATATCTATGTACAGCGCCAATGACGTGGTGGGAAGAAAAAGGGCGCGCGGGGCCCCGTGCTTGGTACGCTACTACGCGCTCGAGCCTCCTTAAATTTTTAAGTGCGCCTCTACTTTGATACCTACTTCTTAGATTTAGAATTTTGCAAGTGGTGGCGCAGTTCTACATAGTTGCATCTTCTGTGGCGAGAATTAGCTACGACTGGAAAGAGACTCATAGGAAAGTTTGGAAGTATTTTTAGAAAACTTTTTCAAAATCAATTTCAAATCCCTCAGAAAACATTAACAATGGTTGTCTAAGTTTACTAATGGGTTCAGTGACAGTAATTCAATGTATATAATGGAGGTCTACTTTTTTAATGAAAGTTCTCACATAGTTAACAGAATATAAACATTAATTTAAAAATGGTAGTGAGTTCACCACTGAATTTTGTCCAGATGTAATACACTTGTGAGTTAGATTTCCAACAAAGTTTTAAAAGGTTTTCGAATTTATTATCTAGGAAGTTTCAGAAATATGATTAGAATTCCTTTTCAGTGAATATTCAACTTCCATTCAAAAACTTACAAATATTTAGAACTTATCTAATGGTTTTTCTTAATATCTATAGGTTATTCATACCAAACATCTAGATTCCATAATAGCGTCATGATAATTTCTTGTAACAACTCAAACTGATATGATATATGCTTTTAACTGAAATAAGTAACCTATATAGTTCCAATAGATTCAATTTCAATGCAATCAAACTAAATTTGTCTATTTTCTTTGAAGAATGTTATGGAGATTCCCAAAATTTCTCTACGATATCATTCAACATGATAGAGAAAATCCTGTGATATCATTCTAAGAGTTAACGAGACGATTGTACAATCTCTTAAGCATTTCTGGAATCACTGTCTACATCATCTTCAGTGACAGTTGAATTCAATCTGAAAATAAAAAAGTGGTTATAGTTCAATTTGTTTTGATGTTGATGTGTAGATAAAAGTAGGGGTAATTACCTATCAATTTCAAGTTGTGTCAAGTCAGTAATCATTTTTGATCCTACACGGTAGAACAACTTTTTTTTCACATTTGCATTCATCGATTTTCAAATTTTGAAATAAAACTGTTTTACCAATCCCTAAACAGCGTATGCCATCAGTAGCGACTTTGTTCCAAAAGACTACAGTTATCTGGAGAGAAAATTCAAGAACATTAATAACTTCCGTTGAAGGATTTCAAAATATCCTCATACCTTGCCATCATTTGTATCGGTTATTTCAACATTCCTCAAAGAGAGTCCTTTTCCATCTTTTTTTGGGTATTTTCTACTTCACCAATAGAGGTTACACGTCCAATGAATCCTGTAAAATTATTGTTGTAAATGTACTCTAAGATTATCGAAGATACATTCAGAACATACCTATCAACTGATTTGCAGATGTTGAGAGTATTTTAGAGTAACTTGATTAGTCATGTTGACTTTCCAACTCCGATAATTGTTCATTTTCGATTTCTTCGATCACAGTGTTTGAATCGATTATCAAATCATATTTGAAAATGCCTTCATTGGGACTAGACGCAGTCAATGAAACTTTTTCAAAAGAGTATGTAGCTCCCACCTGACAATTGGAATTGAGGTTAAATTGAATAACATTCCGAAAAAATGAAAAAATCCCAGGAAACTATCGCTGTACTACTATACTTTTTTCACATTTTGTTTTTCACTCACCTCTAATTGCTTGTGAAGTTTTTCACAGTTAGTATTATACACTTTGCCTGTTATTTTTCCTGTGAGGTTCATGAATTCAAGTTCAAAGATGTTTCCGGAAGTGTAGAATTGCTTGCGGATAGGCCCTTTAGTAGAAAAATTGTACTCAAGAAGCCGGTTAGATAGGAATTTTTCATAACTTTGGAGCAGCCTTCTTGTAACATTTTTTTAAAAACAATTGTGGAAAACTGGAAAATAATTTCTTTCACAGCTATTGTAGAAATATATAATAACAAAATTCAAAAGGTTACAATAATGATTTGAGCTGATTTCACTTAGTTGAACAGTAAACTGCTAATTGACTTCAAATTTTTGTTGGGGTACCAGAACCGTATAAAAAGAAGAGCATTGAAGAGTCCTTAAGAAAGTCTTATTGAGTAATACCGATTCATGTTATCATAACAATCATATGATGGACAATTTTTCACTTTAACAAGTCAATATTGTGAGAGGTTTTAGGTCATTTCATTCTCTCTTCTCAAATTTTGTATTACCATCATTAGTAACCAAGTTGAGTCTTTTGAAATTACAAACAAAAGAGGAATGTAATGAATTTTGGTAAAATAATCCTTTGAAGTCAATTGAAACTGGAATAATCTTCCAAATTTCTGTCACATCATTATACGTATAGTCATAACTTTTTGGAAAAGCAGTATAAATGATAGTAATTAACATTATCAACAATCCTTCAGAAAAATTATAACTGAAACATCGTCAAATGTTTGGTGTCACTACTAGTGGCTGAATTACCTTTATTTTCACCAGTTAATATGCTTGCTGATATAATATGAGTTTTGAGTCTTAGAACAATCATTCTGGTTCCGTTATAGAGACCGGTGTGGAGATTCAGGTTTCTTCGTGAAATGATAATACAACCTACTTTCAACTTCAATTTGAAAGGCGGTAACCCACTCGGCGTGATAGAATTCATAGAATCTGTTGAAATCGAATTTCCGAAATGATCATTTCCTGCATCTTCTAAGTAATCGACAGCGATATATCCTTTGAATTCACCTCCAACCTTTTCTAGGACTTTTTCATTAATTTGTAGAACATCGTCATTACGTGGTGAAAGTATGATATAAGACGCTGATGAATCATTGGACGGATCAATTTTTTCACCAAAAATCTCATTTGCAAGGTCAGTATCAGTCGATAATTCGTCAGGGATGAGTTTACAATCATTTTCAAGTTCCACTTGTGTTAGGTTTTGATTTTCACCAATATCGAGCAACCATTTCTTGAAATGACCATCATTGGTAGTAACACGAATATTTTCTTTCAAAGTCACCTTCTCGAATGAATCCCAGAGAACACTCCTCTTAACACATGTATTTACAATTTGTGTTCTACTACCGTGTGGAACAATTGGAAGAATTTGTCGAAAATCGCCTGCAATTACAGCATTAACTCCACCAAATAGAAGTTGATTATTATGCAAATCCTGGAATAATTTGTTTACCGTTTCAAAAGCATAGCGGCTGACCATAGAAATTTCATCCCATACAAGTGATTGAATAGTTTTTAAAAATTTTGCATAATTTGAATCCATCATCATATTACAAACAGATGTTTCATCCAAATCAAGAGGTAATTTGAATCCTGAAGAAGCAGTAATGCCGCCTATCAGAAGATTAGCTGCTATACCTGTCCATGCAACTGTAAAAACGGGTATTTGAACACTTTTACAGTGACCAATTAGAGTATCGAGTGAAAAACTTTTACCGCTACCTCCAGGACCATCTATGAATATCCGACAATTACTACAGTTTCCTTTGGGTGCATTTTCTACTTAGTTGAATATTTTTCTTTGATCAATAGTGAGTTTTTCAATTGTATTTTCAACATGAGGTAAATTTTCAGTGAACGATCCAATTGACTCATCAACGATACCTTGATCAATAGAAGGCAGACCAAAATTTTCTATTGTAAAACCGTGACTTTCTACTATTAGAGAATATGTTTAAGAGCTCTCTGTTCTGCTGCATGTGGCTCGAGTTTTCGGTCCGAAAAATGGATTTTATATTTCTCGAATAAGATCGCTGCATCATGTGGAGCAGGTGAAATCGAAATATGAGCGTATAATTCACAAAAACTAGAAGGAAATGTGGAACTCGATGCTTCCTCCAAACATTTATCCCATTCGTCATCCGATTTAATTAAACCCGTTTGTAATGCTGCTTCTTTATACGTTTGAAACACTGTACCGTTGACTGTGCGCAAATCTCCAAACGAAGTTGCCCCTCTGGCGTTCATCGAAATCATTCGGAGATAAAATCTTTCTTGATCTTTTGCGGAAACAAAGTAAACTCTCCCTATTACTGGTCTATTAAACTGTTTCCTAGGTTTCCATTGTTTTGTTGGATCATCAAATACATAATGTTGGCAAATTTCTGAATAACGGTATTGACGAGCATCTGGATCAATTTCATTTAATTTGAACCAAACAGTGAGATGAGTTTCATGATGTTTTTCGAGTACTTCCTCTTCTTTGCCTTCTTCAAAGTATATAAGATTTTGATTTTCTAAATGAACAGCTAAACGAATGACGATATGAGATAATTTATGGAGAGGGTTTTTGAATTCTGAAAGCAGCTTCAGGTGGACATGTAAAATGAGTATTTAGGAAACGAACTACTTCATCATGCTGTATTATCACCTGACCATTCTTATCAATTTTAGTAGCAGTATTGCAATCATTTGACTGCTCATTTAGAGTTATTTTAACTGTCGCAGTATCTGGACCTTTGTAAAGGTACTTGTATAAATATTTCATCAGTATATTAATGTGAGTTTCGAACAATAATAATAAATAGTCATTATATGGTACTATTATGGGTAGTGACCCAACGATTATCGACTGTTACTCCAGAACTAAAGGTTATTTTGTTACTATCACGTTGTCTTGGATACTTTGGATAACCATCAGTTGGAAATTTGGGCTTATCATAGAATAATTTGGGATAACCTTTGGTACAGAGACCTGTTACAGGATCTTGACAAGGAGAATTCGAATCCAACTCACCACATGGACCATGTATCATGTGAGCTTTGACCAACTTATACTTCCTCGGGAAAATTATTGGGTCTGGTATTCTATCACTAATGATTTCATCTATGTGATCTGTATCACGAATTTTATCAAAATCATTCAAATAAGTTACAGAGTGTACATGAGGAAGCCCACGTTTTCGAAACTCAACAACAGATACAGATCCCTCAGTTGTCCCGAAACATCGTCTATAGACCAGTTCCATTTCAAATTGTGCGAGTTTGAAACTGAATACTCCAGGAACTATGTCAGGTCTATCAAAACTCGTCTCCGACGATTTGAGACACCATTGAATTTCTGGCCACTTCGGATTACAAGTCATTGTAATAAACAGACTTGGTTTGCCTAATACACTCAATACAGCCATGGTGTCCATGTAAATTTGTTGAAAATTTCTTGGGCTTCCTTCAAAAGAAGAGGGTAGTATTACAATTTTCCCAACTTTTCCTCCAGTACGAAGTGCTTGATCGTTCAAAGCATCCATGAAACCGTGATAAAACGCCGCTCTTAAGTTTAATTGATGTTTTCGCACCCAAAATAGTCGTCCTGATAAACTTTTGGACCATAAATCGAGAATGATTTGTTAAGTCAATTCACACATGTTTGACCGGGGTTCAGAATCTTTACGAATCGATTAATAATACGAGTAGAATTCACATATCGAAATACTATTATTTTTTCTATTAGTTTTTTGAGACTTTTCAAATTTGGTCTCTACCCTAATTGACCCTTTGGGAATATCAGAGGATAACTCATAGGATCTGAATGTTGACTGAGGCTTGGTATTCTTTGAGGTATAGAATTTTGTGAATAATTACAAAAGTCTCTATTTTCAGTTGAGGTTTCATTATTTCCTACTTGGACCATGAAAATTTCGCCTTTCACATCCATAGTATGGTTTGGATTATTATCACGTACAACATTCATTTGGATCTAACGTGGCTTTCTATTTTCCAGAGAGGCAGTTTTGAGTTCTTCTTGTTTGACTTCGAACATATGTTTATAAGCTTTAATATACGGATTGACTTTGACCAGAAATTTATGGACAATATCATGTAAACTTTCGGGAAATTTTGTATCACCTATGAAATTCATCCGATGGTCTTTTGCTATTTTAGTATCAACTATGTACAATTGAGCATATTTGGGCGTTTCATCCTCAGTACAATGTAATGAAAATGAGTTGTGATGAGTCAAACCGCTTATACGAAGAATGAGTGGCCTAGCAGTTTTGAGTGGTTCGAATTTTGCCCCAAAACTTGCTAATGCAAATGCATTATTGATTTCTCTTGTATGTTGTTGGAAATGAGTACAAAGTTCAGATTTCCCACTCATTGAATTGGCTAATCCTTCAGGATATTCTGGGTCAGCTCTCAACACGATGTTACCCTTATTGCAACATCTATTGAACTGTTTTAGTGCGAACTGCAGAGCACCACAAAATTGACATTTGACTACTTTTTTCCCTACATAATTGGGAAGTTTGAGTGCTTCATTATATTTTGTATTACTGATAAGACCAACTCGATGATTCAAAAGTTTTTTTTTATCAATTGGTTGATCGTTGTCAATACGTTCTTTCACATATTTTTGTTGAGATAAATTTAATTCCAATTTTGTTTCTACTTTTAACTCAATATCATCAATTGGTCTCAACGCACTTACTTTAATTAGTGCAGACTTCAAAGATTGTTTAGAGAAATTCTCTGAGATTCTCTGGATAGATTTACGTTGCGCTTCACAAAAACGTTCATTGGAATCCCACTTTGAACGTTCAAGTGCTTCTCGTTTAGCTTTTCGTTTCCCCTCATCATTTATTTTACAAACTTCCGCAACTTGTTGCTCATCAATTGATGGTGTATCTAAGATTTCTCGCGCAGAATCACGCTCTTGAGCCTTATATAATTTATTACGATTGAGTTTCAACTGATATTTATTGGAACATTGAGATGTAGGTTGAGAAAATTTATTGAATTCAGATGGGGGAATTTCTCTGATTATCCTCTGAGGTGACCATTGAGAAGGAAATTCAGTTTTATCTGTTAAACAGCGTTCAATTGAATTATAAGTTACACTCTTTAATTCTCCTGATGAATCATTTTCGATCTCTGTTAAATCAATGAATGTTGACAGTTCATTAGGAATTTTTCGAACCACTGACTGAACAAATTCACGAAAAGGCGTTAACTCAATTATTTCTGATTTTGAAAGAAGTTTGTGAGTTTTGCGTTCTAACGATTCCATATTGATGTTTTTGATTTGCATCATTGTTACAGACTTTTCTAAAAATAATTTCATTAAGTGACTTCTCATACGATGTTCCAAGAAATTCAACTGACATGGACAAATTTTCAAAGATAATGCAATTACATTGCCAATCGCAAAACAACCACATTGAAATGGTTGCGTTTGAATTTGAACATCTTCATAATTGACTTTCAATTGCGTTATAGTTGGTAATAGCCTACTTAAATAAATCAAATGCTCTGTTTTTAAACCAGCATTAGCACTATCATATACAAATAACTCATTCTCACGATACTGAACACAAATCCAATGTCCACTCTGGGTTGGTCCAGGAAAATATTTGTATGAACTCACCTTCCGCAGGTTTTATATTTGAAGGCATTTGTAGAAAAAGCGTACCTTGCATTTTTAGTTGCGGTCATAGATCTTGAACAGCTTTCGTATGAGAATCTGTGAGTTCACCTTCTCTCACATTTCCTCCCCTTCGTAAGATTTGGTACAATTCTGATTTATCATCGTCCATAGTGAATTCTTAATGCTGTAAAAAGGTGTTTAAATTTAGAGTCTACAGAAATGTTGAAGAAATTGCATCCGGAGCAATCAAATGAAAAGAATTATAAATTCATATGATAGAACCTGCATTGCGAAATGGTGACTTAGCGAGATATTTTGAGATTTTAAATCTCAGTTGTACAATTGAGAACGACAATTTCAAGAAACTGCCTCAAAATTACGCAAGATCAACTATAAGTGATTTTTAGATAAGTAAATATCTATAGGATTATATATTTACCTCCTATCGGGTTTCACATTTCCTTCTAGTTTTTGTGAATTATACGCTCATATTTTGATTCCACATGCTCCACATGATGCAGCATCTCATTCGGGAAATATAAAATTCATTGTTTGGACCAAAAACTGGAGCCACATGCAGCAGAACAGAGAGCTCTCAAACATATTCTCTAATAATAGAAAGTCACGGTTTTACATAAGAAAATTTTGATCTGCCTTCTATTGATCAAGGTATCGTTGATGAGATCGGATCGTTCACTGAACATTTACCTCATGTTGAGAATACAATTGAAAAACTCACTGTTGATCAAAGAAAAATATTCAACTTAGTAGAAAATGCACCCAAAGGAAACTGTAGTAATTGTCGGATATTTATAGATGGTCCTGGAGGTAGCGGTAAAAGTTTTTCACTCGATACTCTAATTGGTCACTGTAAAAGTTTTCAAATACCCGTTTTTACAGTTGCATGGACAGGTATAGCAGCTAATCTTCTGATAGGTGGCATTACTGCTTCTTCAGGATTCAAATTACCTTTTGATTTGGATGAAACATCTGTTTGTAATATGATGATGGATTCAAATTATGCAAAATTTTTAAAAACTATTCAATTACTTGTATGGGATGAAATTTCTATGGTCAGCCGCTATGCTTTTGAAACAGTAAACAAATTATTCCAGGATTTGCATAATAATCAACTTCTATTTGGTGGAGTTAATGCTGTAATTGCAGGCGATTTTCGACAAATTCTTCCAATTGTTCCACACGGTAGTAGAACACAAATTGTAAATACATGTGTTAAGAGGAGTGTTCTCTGGGATTCATTCGAGAAGGTGACTTTGAAAGAAAATATTCGTGTTACTACCAATGATGGTCATTTCAAGAAATGGTTGCTCGATATTGGTGAAAATCAAAACCTAACACAAGTGGAACTTGAAAATGATTGTAAACTCATCCCTGACGAATTATCGACTGATACTGACCTTGCAAATGAGATTTTTGGTGAAAAAATTGATCCGTCCAATGATTCATCAGCGTCTTATATCATACTCTCACCACGTCATGACGATGTTCTACAAATTGATGAAAAAGTCCTCGAAAAAGGTGACGGTGAATCAAGAGAATATATCACTGTCGATTACTTAGAAGATGCAAAGAATGATCATTTCGGAAATTCGATTTCAACAGATTTCATGAATTCTATCACACCGAGTGGGTTACCGCCTTTCAAATTGAAGTTGAAATTAGGTTGTATCATAATTTCACAAAGAAACCTGAATCTGCACATCGGTCTCTGTAATGGAACCCGAATGATTGTTCTAGGACTCAAAACTCAGGTTATATTAACAAGAATATTAACTGGTAAAAATAAAGGTAATATTATGATTTCCATCCCTAGAATAAATGTTAAAACCTCTAAGAAAGAAGTGTCTTTTTCGATGGTCCGTCGACAATTCCCAATTCGCCTTGGATTTGCCATGACGATCAATAAATCTCAGAGTCAATCATTTGAAAAAGTTGTTGTATATTTACCAGCACCAGTTTTCGCACATGGTCAACTAACCGTCGCTCTATCTCGTCTAAAATCCAAACAGAATTTGAAAATCTCTCTAAAAAATGATGCACGGTATCCAAGGAAAACTATCATTAAAACACCCTTTAAGAGAGAAAAAAAGACAATCATTTCGATTTATACAACTAATGTAGTTTATCCAGAAATATTCCATAATTAAATCGGAAATATTAGAGCGCCGTTCCCAACGGTTCTTTAAATTCCTAATGTTCATTTATGAATTCTAAAAATTTTTTGAGAATCAATGATCAATAATTCAAAGCGTGTATTCTAGTCTCTCAAGGACCAATCAATATTCTAACATTCTTCGAAAATTGACGAAAAAACAACTATGATATTGATATAGCTTGATTTTATTGTGTCAAGATTCATTCATTGATAATTTTGTGTATTATTAGAATCAAGTTCATACATATTGAGAAGTTTGTTGAAGATGATTGTACAATTTCTCAATAAAATTCCCCATGATCAAATACAATTTAGTATTACCTACAACTGGACGTTTAGATAATTATTAAGTACCTCCATAATGAAATTTGTAATGAATGTGAAGTTCTTGACTCTTATTCACCACAACCCATTGATTCGATTTTGTGAGCTTCCCCGAAATCTCCTACATAAAAACAAGAGTATATTAGTTCAGTATCAATGTCAACTATTCTTGAAATGATTTTCATTAGATGTTGGAGATAATCATCAAGATATATTTACAGAGAGTTTCACAATTTCTCTAACTCAGCATCCTCAACATCTAAAAAAAATTTAGAAATTCTTATATGTTCTTCAGAAATTGATAAAGTCTTATTCGCAGAGTAGAAACATCCACACCGAAATTGTGAATGATTTCTAATTTTCGTTAAAAAACTTCATAATATTTCATGAGACTATCGAGTTTACATTTTTCAAATAACAATTTGCTTATCTTTGTATTCATTAATGAAGTTTCCAATCAATGTCAATTCAATCAATTCAATTCAATCAATTATCTCAACAAAATATTATGAAATGAAACTCTAGTGGGGAAAAAAGAAAAAGAATGATGAGATAACTTAAAGATAACAAAAAGATAAAAAGATAACCCAAAGATGACTTTAGATAAAAAGATAATCCAAAGATACTTTCAAGATAATCTCAGATGATAAGATAGTTGGAGATACAGTGAGTATTCAGATACACGCGTCAACATTCATCATAAAAGTCACTAGAGGGAGCTAAAGGTATATATACAAAGTTAAAGCGTGGAGCAAGGTCAGTCTATCTTAACCCAATGAAGGGTGAAGTCGATGCCGCTCCTGGTGATCGAGAAGTACTCCGAGAGCCAACCCCCAGGAGCTATGAGTTCAATCGAGGTATATCACAAAGAAGTTAAACGTAAGTAATTACTTATGAAACATTCAAAATATCAATATTCAAACATATAATTTAAATATCAAATACCATTTATCCATCCCTATCCATCTATATTTATCTATCTATTTATTGATTGTATCCCTGAATAATAATATAATTTCCATTTGGATTGATTTCAGCCTATAACACAATGTACACTCGACGGACATTGTATCTGCCCAAATCTGAAAAAGCTTTTTGTCCGTGCGCTACTGTTTCAATCCAGATCAGACCGTTTGTGGTATTCTGATGATCGTAACTGTATGCTTAACCCATCAGAATTGAAAGCCAATCTCAAAATTCCAAATAGCAGCTCAGGGATAAGAAAGCTTTTTCAGATTTGGGCAGATAAAATGTCCGCCGAGTGTACATCCTGCATCTCGCCAACTGTTGATTAATCGGAGGATGGAAAAGAATAATGCAACCCCTGGAACTATCAAGAATCATATTGGGAGGCTGTACTGGTGAGTTATTTTTATAATTTTCTAAATAATTAATGATCATTGATATATTCGATTTTGATATAACAATTAACAAACACGCAATAATTGTTCTAATACATGCTTTATCACCCAGCCACCCATACATGCACATTCACAAGCATTTCCAATATCCAGAAACTATACTCATAACCTTCTCATAATTTCATCAGACACACACATAAATACACAGACACATTCACACACACACACTCCCTCACATATTCATATATACACGTTTTCACACAAACGAATCCAATTATTTTATGATAGAAAAATAATCTGCAATATTAATTTTTCCATTCCACAGCGCCATTGAGGACAAATAAAAATGTATCCCGTTAGTCCATTGGATAACTAACTCGGCGGGAAATCAAAAAGCTAAATTGGGATGCAATCATTGTCAATTAGAGGACGGATCCCAGGTGATTTGAAATAATTCAAAAACATTCAATTTAGGTGGTATCCTATCTATTTTTATACTGCTTCTATAAAATTATAGAATTTTCTGAAAATTGTAGAGTGAGGATATGTATATTGGATGACTCAATAAAATTCAACAGAGACGGGACATTTACCCGTCTCTCCCCTCTCGTCTCCTCTCATTTCATAGTTTTAATTAGAATAAGTTTTACAGAATTTTAAAATGACTTCAAAACGATGATATAATTATTTTCATTGTGGTTCAACATAATTCAAATCATTCACGTTTCAATTCCGACGATTTTAATTAATTGCAAAATCATAAATAATTTAAAATCACGACCACGACGATAGGACAGAAATTTCAAGAATGAGTAAATTTGACTTTATATTAGAATTTTTGCTCATAATAAATTGACGTGACTCCAACATACGAAGAATCGAATACTTGAATATCGCCTGCGGTAGGGTGCCTCACAAAAATGCTGTGGTAATGTCAAGGATTCGGTGTTCTTATAAGCTGATTGACGGATCCCATCAAAGAATTTCCGCCCAATTGGATCCCTACATATCTGAGTCATTCTACACAGAACCCTTGAAGGTCCCCTGTTAGTAAATGACTCATCCATAGATTTGTATATTCTCTTGGAATCGTGAAATTCTGGGCTACGAACGCACATACTTGACTGATTTATCCATCAAGCAATAATTGAACAGAATAGAAAAGAGATTCTCCTGATAATATCTTTTAGATGATTTTGCAATCAATTAAAATCGTCGTTAGAGATCAAAGTTTTCCTTTTTTTCATTACACTCACCAAAATGGAATAACAGATAATAATAAACTTTTCAATAACTACTGTTGCAAAATGGACTTTACACTAAACAACAGTCACAGTACAATACATAACATAACAACAGTCCTAATACAACACCATTGATGATTTAGAACACTCAAGAAATCACACCATCACAATTAAGACACCTCGATTTACACTGATGAGAACGTTGCGCTGACTCGCTTAGGCCATGGCTCGAGAGTGATTAACTCCGCTGAGAGCGACCGAAGCGAAAAATCCAATACAAACTCATCAACACTCCACTCATCACATATATAGGCCTTAATGCGAACAACTGATTACACCCAGCACTACTGAAACACTCACTTTACACTGATGATGACGTTGCGGTATCTCGCCTAGTCCATGGCTCAAGAGTTATTAACTCCGCTGAGAGCGACCGAAGCGAAAAATCCAAAACAAATTCATCAACACTTCACACACAACATGATGAGACAATCAAATCAATATGACAACTAATCTAACAATTTCCATATTGCAACAATAGAAATTCATTCAAATTCATCAATAAAATCTTTCTGAATAATTATTAAATCTTTTAAAGAGTACCCAATACATAGTTGAAGAAATATTCAATAATCAACTTTTTCCATGGTAAATCACTCAAGTATTTCAGAAAAAATCATGTAAAGAACCAACAATTGAGTAATACCATCTCTGAAAAATTGCACAGTACATAAAAAATGAATTACTCCAACTTAATACACCAAAAAAATGAAAATGTATCAAAAAATCACCGAGAAAGTGAAAACAACCGAAAAAGCAAAGTAGAGATAATCGAAAAACGACGAAATAACTTAAAGATAAAGGTACGATAACCAGAAGATAAAAATATAAAAAAGATAACAATCAGATAAAAAGATAATCAAAAGATAACCTTAAGATGATCATAGATGATCTTTGGTGATCTTAGATGATCTTAGATGATAAGTACTTAGACACTCGCGACACATAAAGTCTATTGTCGCTCTCATAGTACCAACTCACATTTTTTTTCGTCAAGTTGGCAACCCTGCTTACGATTTTACATGGGCAGCCCTCCCCGGGGGGATCCGGACGGACGGGATTTTGCCCGCGGCTTAATTATTGTAAAAAATTGCAATACTATAATGGGATGAAGAAGGGCGATAAGTGAACACGCACTGCTTATTTCGCGCATGTGTCCGGAGATTTGGGACTCGAGAATCACGGAGGGATGCACATGGGAACGGCGATACGAGATTTGAGTCGGACCCTCTCTACTCTTTTTGAGTTCCTTCCTGAGGAGGAAATAGGCTTCTGGAGTCGCTACAACTCCATCTCGAAAAACAGCAATCTACATTTGGGGCGCGACCTGAAACACGTATCTCCTCATCCAACGTCTTTTCCAAAGAATACGAACAATTCAAACCGTCACGAATAAATGCAGAATTTTCCCGTTACAACGATCAAATGAGTGAAAGAGTTCAACCTGTTCGAAGACGATTATCATTTGACAATACCCTCGATAGATAGACGGACCATTAGACAGATACAGGGGCTTCGATTATTAAAGTAGCCTCGCATAACGATGGAACGATGAACGCTATAGCAAACCGGCTCAAAGGTCGAGATGCGAATTCGCGAGATCAATGTACAGATTACGATCTCGGCTGCCGCCCTCTGGGCGAAGAACTGCCTGAGGGGGAGGATCAATCCTGGAGTTCTCAACACCGACCGGAAGGTATAGAAGTAATGTGTGGAGAGCTTAATACGAGCATACCCAGGATATGAGCGCCTTCCCTCGGAATTTGAATGCAATAAAGTTTGGGACTGATGATCAGAACTGTAGCCACCGATCTCATGATCAGGATGCTCATGTCAGTGAAGGACTTACATACCTCCGGCGTTAGATTCTCAAGATTTGGGAGAGTACTACGAGTTTAAACACGATTCATCGGATACTCGAACAGCCAGAGTTCCGTCATACAAGAAAATTACTGAAAAAAATTTCCTTGTGAATACGGACATGCAAGTACGCAAGTCCAGAAGACGAGATATATCTGACACACCCGGCTGCGATCGCAGACATGGATCCGAATTCAGTCTTCCCTCACACCGGGTACTGAATCAGATCACACCGTACCAAGGCAATCGATCCGAAACATAATTATTGTGTACGGACCAGATGCCGAAATCTGGATGCTTTCGGCACTCGCGAGTGAACTAGAGGGCGGAGCAGCTGGAGGGTATACAGTACGGCTGACTCAATATAGTTTAGTAGAATGTCTGTTAGCCGATATGAAAACTCAATATGGTGGAGTTGGTGGTGCAGATCAAGTATCAGGCGAACTGAAATTAATCCAGCAAAAACCGGGAGGGGATGTAGGTGACGACGGTCTACGCGTACAAACTCTACATAACTGTCTTCCGAAAATATACGACTCTGATGAAAAATTGGGAGAATGAAAGCGCAAAACATACAAATATAACGTGGATAGAGGAGCTTTAAAACAATTCTCATTCGGTTTCACTGAAGTGTTTCAACACCAAGTAAGATCAACGGAACTCAAAACATCTCGCGAAGCTTTTTTCGGAACGGTAGATCTCGAAAATAAGACGAATGCTAGGACAGTTTTCTCCGAAAGAATGTCGGAGCCGGAGTTCAAGGGAGTTACAGCTTTCATAGCTGCTGCTTTTCGGAAAGAATTGGAGAAAATGCATCAAATGAGCTCCTATTAGACCGTCCAGCATGCAAAGCGAGTCCTACCATTGTCATGAATCAGAACTTGTCCAACAAGCTTGCCGAAAAAAATATGCGATTCGAAATTTTGTAACTGCTGCCGCATACGTGGACACAATTTGAACGATTGTCGCTCATTGGAAGACACCCTTAGATCGGGTCTCTTCACGAAAGCGGATATACAGAGGACACTGAGTCTGCAAAATATATGTTCACGACATGAAATCGAACCTTCAAACTGAATAACCATCGGTAGGTAGCTCACAGCTCACAGTAAGGAGAAACCATGAAAGAGCACGATCCCTTTTTCTATATCTAGCTCACAGGGTAGCCTTGTTATAAACAGGCTACCAACGAATGACATCAGAGCATAGCATTGCATTAAAATGTCCATATTTACTTTGAGCTATTTAGGTCAGTAATTCTAGCTCAAAATTGATCCGTTTTCGACATGACTGCTGTAGGATGGTTTTTTTGGGCGCGGGATAACGTAGTGACCCCCCCTCCCTCCATAAAATGGAACAACTCCAGAGGTGTAGAAATATTTACAACAACAGAATAGTGGAAAATTTGGTATTCTTTATATTATTTTGCATCCCGGGGAGTTGTTATGATATTTCGATTGTTCCTCATGGTACTATATTGTAGGCAATGGAATTCTCTAAATTCAAAACAGAATACCATGTATCAAACTTTTGCCGGGGTAATGAGCAACAAAGCTAAAATATGTCTGAAATTTCCTTTATTTTCCATTCCAAGGAACGCCAATGGATTGATATGCACTTGCTAGAGAATGTAGCTCTCACCGAGTTCTATTTGTGAAGAGAAGTCAGAGCAATCGACCAATAAACATTGACGCTATTCTAATCATATTATTACATGACTCGGCTAATGCAAGTTAATTTTAACCAACGGATTTGTTGATTAAGTGACATAGATCGATATTGGATTACTCCAATTCAATCTATGTACCTTCAAGGCACCTCGCAATTCGAGTGTCGCAACTTGAAGGATTTTGATGGAATTTCAAATACATGAAAAATGAGATGAGGGACGAAAAATTTTGATTCTACGCTAGATGTTGGTGCGTTTCGTCTTTCCTCTCCGGATCAGACTCTTCTGAAGAGATCCGAGTAGAGGTTAGCCCCCGACGTCACCTAGCCAAAGTGGCTTGATGGTCATGATTTTGATCGGGCTTATATGTTACACGAGGGCTTTTGCAGCCAATCGGGAGAAAGGTTCTCATCTCGGTTGTGTATTCGCCGACAACCGGTGACAAATAGAATGAATTTTTGTCTCGATCGATATGAACGATCGAGACTTTATCGCTCGCGGGAATTTCAAATCATATTATTACATGACTCGGCTAATGCAAGCTAATTTTAACCAACGGATTTGTTGATTAAGTGACATAGATCGATATTGGATTACTCCAATTCGATCTATGTACCTTCAAGGCACCTCGCAATTCGAGTGTCGCAACTTGAAGGATTTTGATGGAATTTCAAATACATGAAAAATGAGATGAGGGACGAAAAATTTTGATTCTACGCTAGATGTTGGTGCGTTTCGTCTTTCCTCTCCGGATCAGACTCTTCTGAAGAGATCCGAGTAGAGGTTAGCCCCCGACGCACAGTGGGGCGAAACATGCATTTTGCGGCACAAATCGTATCCACGCGAATTTTTGACCGATTGGATCGATCCAAAACGGATTTTCTTCGTTTTTTCATTCTCCACCTCAAGGCACTGCAACAATTTTGGAAATAATCGTTCTTGGATCTATAGAGCGTATGGGATGTTGAACTCGATCCGAGAGGAGAATACTACACATTCCTACTTACTAGGCATATGATTTTTGGCTCAAAACCATCCGAACTGACCTATATGGTCTTCGGGATGTGTATACAACCCTTTACCACTTTCCTGGGTTATTTATTCGTCTATGATACGTTGCAAACGCCCAAAATTGGTCAGACTTGCAACTCACTCGGGATAGATGCTTTCTCGACCTCTTTGTTGGACAATTGGTGACTTCGAGACTGCAGAACGACTTGCGGAAGCTAGAGAGCACTGCAAGGACCATCTAGAACGTTCTACCAACCAAATGCCACGTTGCGCGAGTCAAGAAATTGACGCTGGAACTTTTTACGATACTTTTTCGCTCGGAATCACTCGAAAATGGTGGAAAACTTCACGAAATCAGGAAATCCCGGTGTGTATTTGAACTTGCGGAAGCTCAGAAATACTGCGAGGACCATCTCATATGTCCTAGTTATCGAATGCCTCAAACTAGAGGTGAAAAAAATGCCGCTGGAATGATTTAAGACTCTGAATCCGACGAGATTCGCTCGCGAATGGGGGGAGAACCGCTGAAACCATGTATTCTAGGTGCCCATACAAACTTGCGGAAACTGAAAAGCACTGCGAATATCATCTACAATGATCCATCAATCGAATGCCCAAAGGTACGGGTTATGAAATTGACGCTGGGATTTTTTATGAACCCTCTTTTGCAGGGGATCACTCACAAATGGTCGAAAAATCCTCAAAAACACGAATCCAGGCGTCTAAACAGACTTGCGGAAGCTAGAAAGCATTGCGAGGACCATCTAGAACGATCCACCAACCAAATGCCACGTTGCGCGAGTCAAGAAATTGACGCTGGAACTTTTTACGATACTTTTTCGCTCGGAAACACTCGCGAATGGTAGAAAACTTCACGAAATCAGGAAATCCCGGTGTGTATTTGAACTTGCGAAAGCTCAGAAATACTGCGAGGACCATCTCATATGTCCTAGTTATCAAATGCCTCAAACTAGAGGTGGAAAAAATGCCGCTGGAATGATTTAAGACTCTGAATCCGACGAGATTCGCTCGCGAATGGGGGGAGAACCCCTGAAACCATGTATTCTAGGTGCCCATACGAACTTGCGGAAACTGAGAAGCACTGCGAATATCATCTACAATGATCCATCAATCGAATGCCCAAAGGTAGGGGTTATGAAATTGACGCTGGGATTTTTTATGAACCCTCTTTTGCAGGGGATCACTCACAAATGGTCGAAAAATCCTCAAAAACACGAATCCAGGCGTCTAAACAGACTTGCGGAAGCTAGAAAGCACTGCGAGGACCATCTAGAACGATCCACCAACCAAATGCCACGTTGCGCGAGTCAAGAAATTGACGCTGGAACTTTTTACGATACTTTTTCGCTCGGAATCACTCGCGGATGGTCGAGAACCTCAGTGAATCATGAAATCCCAGTGTGTATTTGAACTTGCGGAAGTTCGGAAATACCGCGAGGACCATCTCATATGTCCTAGTTATCAAATGCCTCAAACTAGAGGTGGAAAAAATGCCGCTGGAATGATTTAAGACTCTGAATCCGACGAGATTCGCTCGCGGATGGGGGGAGAACCCCTGAAACCATGTATTCTAGGTGCCCATACAAACTTGCGGAAACTGAGAAGCACTGCGAATATCATCTACAATGATCCATCAATCGAATGCCTAAAGGTAGGGGTTATGAAATTGACGCTGGGATTTTTTATGAACCCTCTTTTGCAGGGGATCACTCACAAATGGTCGAAAAATCCTCAAAAACACGAATCCAGGCGTCTCAACAGACTTGCGGAAGCTAGAAAGCATTGCGAGGACCATCTAGAACGATCCACCAACCAAATGCCACGTTGCGCGAGTCAAGAAATTGACGCTGGAACTTTTTACGATACTTTTTCGCTCGGAATCACTCGCGGATGGTCGAGAACCTCAGTGAATCATGAAATCCCAGTGTGTATTTGAACTTGCGGAAGCTCGGAAATACCGCGAGGACCATCTCATATGTCCTAGTTATCAAATGCCTCAAACTAGAGGTGGAAAAAATGCCGCTGGAATGATTTAACACTCTGAATCCGACGAGATTCGCTCGCGAATGGGGGGAGAACCCCTGAAACCATGTATTCTAGGTGCCCATACAAACTTGCGGAAACTGAAAAGCACTGCGAATATCATCTACAATGATCCATCAATCGAATGCCCAAAGGTAGGGGTTATGAAATTGACGCTGGGATTTTTTATGAACCCTCTTTTGCAGGGGATCACTCACAAATGGTCGAAAAATCCTCAAAAACACGAATCCAGGCGTCTCAACAGACTTGCGGAAGCTAGAAAGCATTGCGAGGACCATCTAGAACGATCCATCAACCAAATGCCACGTTGCGCGAGTCAAGAAATTGACGCTGGAACTTTTTACGATACTTTTTCGCTCGGAATCACTCGCGGATGGTCGAGAACCTCAGTGAATCATGAAATCCCAGTGTGTATTTGAACTTGCGGAAGCTCGGAAATACCGCGAGGACCATCTCATATGTCCTAGTTATCAAATGCCTCAAACTAGAGGTGGAAAAAATGCCGCTGGAATGATTTAAGACTCTGAATCCGACGAGATTCGCTCGCGAATGGGGGGAGAACCCCTGAAACCATGTATTCTAGGTGCCCATACAAACTTGCGGAAACTGAAAAGCACTGCGAATATCATCTTAAATGATCCATCAATCGAATGCCCAAAGGTAGGGGTTATGAAATTGACGCTGGGATTCTTTATGAACCCTCTTTTGCAGGGGATCACTCACAAATGGTCGAAAAATCCTCAAAAACACGAATCCAGGCGTCTCAACAGACTTGCGGAAGCTAGAAAGCATTGCGAGGACCATCTAGAACGATCCACCAACCAAATGCCACGTTGCGCGAGTCAAGAAATTGACGCTGGAACTTTTTACGATACTTTTTCGCTCGGAATCACTCGCGGATGGTCGAGAACCTCAGTGAATCATGAAATCCCAGTGTGTATTTGAACTTGCGGAAGCTCGGAAATACCGCGAGGACCATCTCATATGTCCTAGTTATCAAATGCCCCAAACTAGAGGTGGAAAAAATGCCGCTGGAATGATTTAAGACTCTGAATCCGACGAGATTCGCTCGCGAATGGGGGGAGAACCCCTGAAACCATGTATTCTAGGTGCCCATACAAACTTCCGGAAACTGAAAAGCACTGCGAATATCATCTACAATGATCCATCAATCGAATGCCCAAAGGTAGGGGTTATGAAATTGACGCTGGGATTTTTTATGAACCCTCTTTTGCAGGGGATCACTCACAAATGGTCGAAAAATCCTCAAAAACACGAATCCAGGCGTCTAAACAGACTTGCGGAAGCTAGAAAGCATTGCGAGGACCATCTAGAACGATCCACCAACCAAATGCCACGTTGCGCGAGTCAAGAAATTGACGCTGGAACTTTTTACGATACTTTTTCGCTCGGAATCACTCGCGGATGGTCGAGAACCTCAGTGAATCATGAAATCCCAGTGTGTATTTGAACTTGCGGAAGCTCGGAAATACCACGTTGACCAGCGCATCATCTCGTTGGCCGATTCTCGGGTCGGAATATCGTACATGAAGTGATGAATAACTATCATTCGACTCCGACATGACTCCTAGATCGAAATTGGCCAGGGGACCAAAATCCGCCCTCCGGATGAAAGAGTCGCGCAACGTTAATTTACATATCCTGATTCGATGAGAAGAATGTGATCGTGTTCATTTAAAAGAGCCACAAGACATCCTTAACATCGGAATAATCAATTTAATACAAAAATGAATGTTCAAACAAATTCGTTGAAATCAATTTTTTCCTCGCCTGAGGACGAGATTCTCCTTCAGGAATGGCTGAGGAAAACCCATCTTCTATCGACTCCATTTGTACAGAGTCTCCGTATGGACACATTTCATACAACGATTACAGTACAAAAAATATCTCTCATCAAACTTTTAACTGGAATTCCCGAGAAACTCCTCTCCCGTTGAACAACTTCATACACTCGGCTAAGGATTCAATATTCCAGAATCAGCATAGAGCAGGACTATACAAGGATGATTAAGTATCCCGCGATTAACAAACCAAGAGTCTGCTCAAGCAACATCGATATTGTCCGTGACAATTGTTCAGTCGAAACGTTCGGACGTTCAAAAATTCGATTTATTCACGATATTAATCGACGGTTCTCCCTATGATTATGTTATCAAATCGTTGAGTGACATCATTGTGATCACCTTCCGAACGAGAAAATAGTACATTACACAACGGGTGCAAGAAGGGTGATTTCCGCACAAGTTGCCGATCGAGTATGAGGAGTGAAATCCACGTACAGCTATTGAATTTCACGCACGCCCAAAAGTACACATTTACGCACGGGAAGCGAAGCGATAATAAATTCTCGAAATGTTTCAAAAAAGTTCTCTTCTCATAAAATTTTTGTAGTCTCTGCAAAATTCTAACTATTGTTGATTTCTGAATAATCAAAAATTTAAGGTTGTACAGATCAATTAGATATTTGAAATAAGATCATTCCCAATAATTAATAGTTTTCGGTGATTTATCAAATAACAAGTCTCGGATACAGATAAGCCAGATTTTTGGTAAGTTCAATGATTTATTTACAAGATTCAAATGACTGTAAACAAGATTAGAGCTTGGCTTATTAAACCAATAACCGATTATTCGAAAATAGATTCAGAGTTTTTCCTCGGTTTCACAAAACTGAGAATCTTGTTGAACATTCAAATGGAGTATCAACTCATCAGTCATCTTTATCATGAACATTCTTATGAAAAGAATGTGATCAGACGGTGATGAGAACTAATCAGAATGACTAACTAACTCAATATAGAACGAAATCCACGACTGTTACTAACATTGTCTCTGTTGAACTCGCCCAGACGGCGTGTTAATACAGTATTTTGTATGATTCCACATAATATTTACAAAAAAATCAAAATATTCTTTGGAAAATACAACAATTTCTGGACTAGATAGTGAAATTCAAGAATGTTACAACCAAATTAAGTATAGTTATACTCATTCAATGTGGATGAATTATTAATTCCTGTCAACAAGAGAGAAATTAATCCTGGATCATCAAATGATTACACAAAAGATAGTTAATCCCATACGAGCAGGTATACATGTATAGGTTCGACTGTATGCTCACCCACGCGTGCGTGGGACATTTTGGAACGTTTAGTCTCATGATTTGAGAAACATTTTCAAGATCGTCACACATCTCACAGATATGCCGAGTGACTTGTGCGTGATTTTACATTTACGCATTGGAATCTGTGTCAGAAATCAATTTCACGCACAGTTTATCGGTGCGTCAATGTAAAACTGAGCGTGAAGTTTTTTCCGTTTTTCTTCACACACTGCTGACAATGAAGAGAAGTTGGATTTGCGCACAACGCTGAGCACGAAATCGCAAAAAAGAAGATTATCACACAAAAGGCGTACAAAATATCATGCAACGCATGAACGTACAAGTGATCGATGGAAACTGACAGAAATGAACTATCTGCACCATGTGAACCTGTGAAGGAAACTCGAGCTGTTCTATCAAACAGAAAAACAGAGGGAACTTCTCCGGCACAATCTTTGTGAGGAATATTAGAACATAGTGAGGAGAAGAAAAGTCTTCATAACTGCTACAACAAAAATATGATCGTCAAGGAAAATTGAAATAACCCATTCCAAACTTCGATAGATCTAAACTCACAAGTTCAGCTTGTACTTCTCACGCAGCCTCCTGGAAATCTACCATGAGACTTTGTGCTTCAGGTGAGAGCTCTTTGGTGGTCTTTTCTCCTCCTACCCTCAGACTCGAGATCAATGGATCCGAAGCGAACAGTAGATAGTGGAGCACGTCTTCGTTAGAAGATTGCCTGTCACAGCATCTACTGTTTTCCAAACGAGCCCGTTTCACCACTTTATTAGTGGCTTCTTGTGCCTCTTCGCTCAGAGTTCCCACTGGTACCGAGGTTCTTTCGACAATCTGCCATCCATGCATGAAAGCTTTGTGAACAGATGGAGGCATCGGGTACCAACTATATTCCGATACGTACAAAGCCATTACTTCCTCAGAGAATTTCTTCATCTTGACCGGATCAATCTGTTTCGTGCAATTGATTGCCTCAAGGAATACCTTGTACATTTCCACCAAACGCTCATTGATTCCAAGTACCCTTGCAGTTTCTTGTGGGTTCTCAAAGAATCTCCGAGAAGTGTTACCATCGTTAGAGGTGCCGTATCCGGTTTTCACGACATCGATTGTCAAACCTTTGAGATGTTTCTTGATACTTGACTGTAGCATATACTTCCGAGCGGTTCTTACGACTTGCAATACTTCACCTTGGGCCTTGTGCTGCTGGAAGTCCATATTGCATGCCACGTGGAACAAGTGCTCCAAGAACCTTATCCTGCAATGCAACGGAGACATGCCAAAAGCATAAAACTCCTCATTCACTGGGATATCTGGCACAAAATTCGCATTGTTCGACTGACTCGGCTTGGCATTGCATAGATTGCAATTGTTGCAGCATTTTTGTCCTGTGAGGACATTACAAGTCTTGCCATCGATCATGGTGCATTGACATTCGTAGTAGATTCTAAACTCCGATCCGAGTTTTTCCATTATACATGGCTGCAAATTGTCAATTTTGGACTTATAATATTCGTATTCTTTTGTTGTGTTTGCAGCAGTTTCCTTCACGAATTCGAACTGTATTGGTCGGCAAAATTTCACGGACGATGGCGTCGGATTCTCCCATACGATCTCATCGTCTTCTGCAACTAACATCAACGGCACCATACTGATCATGAACAGCGATGAATCAAGGGGCTGCTTCGAGACATTGTTGTTATTCTCCGCATTTTTCCATTGCTGTTTGAATGCCGTCAACGCAGATAAGCCATCCATGCCCCACTTAATTCGCAATTTTAATATCTTGCCTCTTATGCGGTCCAGTATCTCTCCGGGAAGAGTCAAAACAAGACGGGTCGCTGTATGATCAAAAAGATTTTGGACGTCCAAGCTAGCTTTCGTTTCTGTCACTTCAATCCCGTCAGGATAGCACCTTTCTTTCGATTTGCGAAGCTGATAATACGACGGGTGTGCGCTTTCGCCGGTAATTTCGATCTCAAATTTGCGATTCATCTCGTAACGATTCCTTGTGAACCTGCAATCAACGAAGTTCGCAAGAGCGCGATCAGCCAAATCGCTTTTGGAACGATGAGGCGTGTTCGTGGAGTCCTCGATCTCCTCACATGGACCTCCTTCATCCCACTTTAACTTTTCTTCCAGATCAATCAACTCCTGTAGTCTCCGCTTCTTTGTACGCCGAGATGCATTTTCAAGATTTTCTATCGCTATTTCCGGCCTTCCTCGTTTTCTGCGGGGTTGAACTTGTTTCTGAACCATGGCATCGACATCGTTTTCAACAACCAGATAATTATCCAAAAAAACCTTGTGCCTTGTAGTAAAAATATGTTTCATCCTTGATGCAGCCCTCCATTTCTGATGATACTTGGGTAAGAACGCTCTGCCCAGATAGCCTCGAATCTCTCCCAAAAATAGATCACAGTACTGGTACTCATTTTTGATTCTCTCAATCAGGATATCTAAGTTGTTCTTCTTTGGATTTTTGCAGGCCCATATCCACTCACATAGTTGTCGATGCTGAATTTGAAAAATTAAGGATGTTTGTGCGCTGGAATTGAAAAATATTAAATTAGAAACAATAACCTCAATTTCTCAAATTCATCTCACCAGCAGGATTCGATTAAGAGATCTTTATACACCTCATTCGGGTGTATGATCAACATTTGATAAATGAATACAGGTTCCAGGGTGATCACGAAAATCATGATATAAGTGAGAATAGAATCATTATATCACTGCATCTAACTATTACTAGTCAGAGAGAAGTAAGTGTTCATCGCTGATAGAATTGATGCTCGAGGCAATGAATGTCGTCAAAATTCGTGACAGTCAATGTTTTACCTCAACGTTATCCCGGTCATTCAATTAGGTTTTCAACTTTTCGACGTTTACATGATTAAAAAAATTATTATGATGGGACATCCTTATTCTCCGGTTTCATTCTGAATACCATCTCAAACTTAGTGGGACAAATGTCAATAGCCTAATTTTATTCAAAATGCTTTTCAAAAATCAACGAAGTGTCCATCAGAGGCCAGAATTTTGTAATGCGGATGCTTTTCATGGGAGTGAAGGAGCATTTTTGTTGGTTATTGACGGTTTCTTGGCCGTTATTAATACTAACGGTCAATGCGACCGTAGGGTTCACAATAACTTTTTCTCCCGTTCCTTTTGGGAATCTCTATGAGATCCGATGAGATGCCACACTACAAAAAGAAATCCTCTTTCTCAGATTGATTTCGCGTTTGGAGCAAGATGCAACAAATTAAAGATGAAGATCTCCAAAATAAGCAAGCAATCCATATAAAACAGGGTTTGGTCTGCGATCAAGCAGTATTTATGGCTGAAGGTGAGAATCCTCAGTCTTACTGATACATCTCCATCGTGTTCAATAAAGGTTAGAATATACTTCTAAATTCGCGAGTGATCGAGAAAGAAGTGCATGAATTTCCCGGAATAGATTTATGATCGAGATATCTACGACTCACGGACACCCGGAAATCGCAATAATATGCAGAATGAGTTTCATTACGATTTAGTTTTCAATTTTGAAGGATCCACAACAAAACATTATCATGCATGATACGATGTGAGCGGTTCTTGGGATAAGATAGAATTTATCCCATTCTTAGACGATGGAGCTTGATTGAATGCAAATGATCCGATTATCATGGGGTTTTCCTAAATCAGAGAAGGAGATATGTTTCTTTGATCTGACGAACAGTCTCAGAACGATTTTGAGATGCAACAGTGAGACACTAAGGCAATTCGATGGTAAGGGTTCCATTATGTAGTATACGATGATGTAGAAGATTTTTTTCCAAGTATCGCAATAATAATCCGACTTATATAAGTGTATAATTGAAAACTGTGTAGAATGAATATCGTCGATTGATAGAGAAGGCGGGCGAGTGGGCGGTACTGTCATGAAATAAGTCTCTTTTCACGACAAATGCACTACCGGTAGAAACAATGTATAAAAACAGAGGCGAAATAGCCATTGTTTGTTCAGAAAAACTCTAGACTCATCCTGTAGAATTTTTCAAGGATGTTGAGTACTACCTTGAATTGATTGATGTCATACTACAAAATATCGCTTATTAGTATCGAGAAACTGCCAATTTTGAATCAAAGACATCTCAAATGAAACCTTTTGCAGCCTAAACGAAATTTGTGAGGATCGAGATGATGCAAGAAATTTCAATCCGCTCTCATGAGTTAATGTAGGTTGTTTCTGATCGAAGATATAGGTCGAAGGGTTTAATCTTCAATCATTCGCCAAAGTTGGTGGATACAGGCCAGAATAGCGCTCGGAAAACTTTGTACATGAATTTCTCCCTTCGTTTCTCGATGAGTGATACAATCATTGATGGATGACTTACTCCAGACAGTCAATATTTTCTCAGGAAAAAAAACCCATGATGATTTGAATGTATCCAAAACCATCACAACCTATGATTCTCCGTTAGATTTGCAATGATTTGTATTTTGACACAACTGTTACTAATCTCACAGAGATTTGGTAGAAGATTTGTTTTGACCTAACCGGGATTACGGTGCGCGTGATAGAAGCAGCTATGGAGATTCATCGAATATCTCTGGAGTAGCTACGAAATGGGTTCAACGACAGTGATTTTCGATCAGTGATATTAGGGTTCATCTAAAAACCTCAAATACTGTTATTACCAAGAGATCATCTGAAGATATGATGTCGTTCTAAAACTGGTAACAGCTATACTGTTATGATTTTCTCATGCACCTATTATTGAGTTATCTGATGAACATTAGGTCTCAGAGAAAAGTCATAATCGCAAAGCCAATGAATAAATGTAATATAGTAACAGATAGCGAGGTAAAATAGAGCCACTGCGAGAGAAGAACTCACCGCATAGAATAACTGTGTTGAGAATTTTTAACATGTCCAAAATTTGATCGCATTAGATCCATGAAACAATAACAATTTTACGAGTGACAGATTTCTCGAGGTAAATAATCTGAAATTTCCTATCACTATTGTGCACTCCTTGATTAGGAAAGGCAATTGAAAATTTTCACTCTCTCTCTCTCTCTCTCTCTCTCTCTCTCTCTCTCTCTATTCTTGATCCTTGACTTATCAGACCATCATCTGTGATTTGACAGCGAACTTTCAGTCAAAATTATCTCAAACGTGAAATGTGGGGACATTACCGAGAGAGATCTTCATGAATACATTCTGAATTGCTCGGGTAGATCTTACGCCACGAAAATTACAGTATTTCGATGTGTAAGTGTCACAATTGACAGATAAATCAAGTTCTGCCCTAATCTCTAATTTTTCTTCAGCTGTGAAATTTTCTGATTGTATTCGGAAGTGTTAGAAAAAAATAACGTATAAACTTCTTCAGTTACAAATGATTGAAAAGAAATCGTCGATTTTTGTACACATTTGGAGGAAAACGCCCGTTGGAATAAATATCGTTCTGCATCTGACTTTTCAATGTTTGCAAACTTATTCTCAAATGTCACTCTCATTTTGTATCCACGGCTTGTGGGGAAATATCTTACAAATGAACTCAAATTTTGACTCGACGGAATTTTAGATGAGTCACCTCTTCTCCCTGAGATACTTGAATAAAATATTTTTTCTAGTATCTGAGAATTCGACAGCAGTCTAAAGTGCACGGGTTTATGTAGTTTGACATTTACTGAGTCATGAGTCGGATTCGGGTAGTTCGGGAGTCGCACTATTTTTACTCAGGTCTGAAGGTATGATGCTTGGAATGCAAGCATTTCTACTTTCAATGGGAAATTATCTAACTTAGTCCTTGAAGCACTGCCAATCAGTAAATGTACAATATTTGTTTTTCTGAATATTTATATGAATTGTTCAGATAAAGTGTAGTCATTCACGACTTACAAAAGAACCTTGCTCAGAAGTGAGCGTTACAAGATTGTGTCCTTCGAGAAGCATGTACACTTGGATTCGGACCAATAAATGGTTCCACCGCACCGTATCTCGAATGGTTAAGACGTTCTTTTGCTTTTTCAAAGAAATAAGGTTGTATTTGTATCAGCAGATTTTCCTTACATTTTTTGGCTCAAATTTAAATTTATCTTACAAATTTCGACTTGTTGGGATGAAACTTGAACTATTCCTACTATCTAGCCAAGGCCCTTGGATGAGCCACACTTACTATTGATTTTGACTCAAGTTCTTATTACTTAACCGATGAAACATACCGAAATGACCTTTGAATCAACTCTTTCAATTTTCTTCAAGAAATTGCTCCAGAAGATAGGTTTGAAAAATGAAACCAATTTTTCGAAAGAGTTACCTTTATACCTGAAGAATGGTTTCATAGAATGGACAAAAAATCCTGTGAGGACATCTTTGCATGGCACAGATAACCCGATAGAACTCATGGCAAGGACAGGAGTCGTGCTCACAAGTCATCATCAATAGTCTCAATTAGTGCAGACGATTGAAAATTTATCTTAATACCAACGTAGATTCACAACTTTCATTCAGCGAAAGCATTATACGCGTCTTTCCTTGTAGTTTTTGATTCTGATCTATTAGAATTTCAATAGGGCCTACAAAAAAACGATGACTGTCAGGATTTGAACGTAGATAATGGTTTGAACACAGGATTCCACCAACACGTCCTCATTTTTGTTATTATTATAGGGAATTTGCCTCTCACATTTGAATATTATATTCTTAGAGCTTTCATATTGCAATTGAATTAAAATTTGATTCGTTGAAGACACGTTTTTCACCATCTGTGACAAATCAATCGATAATTTTCCACAAATAATGCTTCATTTCCATGATTATTCTTTAATTTGCAAATTTCACTCAAGTGCTGGTCCGAATTCTCTGAAGTCATTTGCTCTTGAACAATTGGAAATAAAAGAAAGCACGAATGAATCGATAATAGAGATAATTATACGAGTGTATAATTGCCTAATCTAGGCGAAGCGAAGAAATATTTCGCGCCGTTTAATATTCATTGTGAAATTTTGAGATACTCAACCTCAACCACACTCAAAGATTTGCAAAAAGAAATCTAAGAGATCTTGTGATGTTTTTGAGTGAGTAATAGCATATGGGCCATTTCGGAGCATTTCGACAAATGCCGTCACCAGGGGGGTCTGGAAAAATTCCCAAAAAATTTTTTTCTGTTAGTACTATGTTTGAATAGTACAAAAAATTTTTTGGGAATTTTTTCGAAGTCCCCCCTAGGACCCAGGGCCCAATAAAGGTCAATTTCAGGCCCTTTTTGAGCCTATTTTAGAAAAATCACAGCTCCGACTAGATTCAATCTTTTTCGACGTACTTGGGCGCATTTTCCTCGTTAGAACTAGTACTTTTAAGAAAAAAATTCACCGACACCGATTATGTAGTCTACCAACTTCTAGAGGCTATTTACTGAGGGCAGATTTTCACGAATTTTGGGCCTTCTTCCAAGTGACCTAGCTCCTGTTAGAAAAGTGATAATTGACTTTTACCAGTGGTCATTTTAAAGGTCTTAAAAAAACCTACAATTTGACCACTGGTAAAATTCGATTATTGGATTTTTCATAGGAGTTACAGTCGAAACAAGTTGAGCAGTTTCGTGAAAATGCCAAACTTTGAGCTCAATTTAAAAAAATCGTTTTTTTATTTTTGACCTTAGAACTGTGCAAATATGTTCTTCAAAACAAGAACTATCAACGAGGAGAATTATCTCGGTGGCTATTTTGGTTCCTGATTTTTGGTGAACAGTTTAAAGTACCCATTTTTGACTTTTTGCTAAAAAGTAGCTCATGACCATGGCCCGCGTATGCTTCCATCTGATCCAATGTGCACCAATCTGTGTGGAATTACTCCCCAAAGTACCCCCAATTATATGTGAAAACTTCTGGAGGCGAACCTCAAGCCAGGAGTGAGCTGTAGGTTCTATTTTACGAGTAAAAAATGAGCATTTTTTCGTTTATTTGGGCGAGGTGAGCGAGAGCGCGATTTCACACGTTTCTACTTGCAAACGAGACATGTGGCTGATTCAGGGGTGGAAAATTGGTTTTCCGACTCAAAATAACCTTCTGAACACGATCCTGAAGTCAACTTGTCCCTAAATTATCGCTATTTTGCTCTACTAGAACAAAAACTACGATAACAGCGTTTGCTACCGGTGAGGCATTGGATGACAACCTAAGGCCAAACTGACCCCGGGATCGTGTTTAGAAGGTCATTTTGAGTCGGAATAGTATATTAAGCAACAAGGGTGCCAACAGATATTTGCGCACGAGTCACCGCAACGAGTGTGCAAATGGTTCATTTGCGCACGGCTTCATCGTTTGCGCCGTGTGCAAATGGCTTATTTGCGCACGCTAGTGCGCAAATAACCATTTGCGCATGGCGCAAACGATGAAACTGTGCGCAAATAAACCATTTGCACACGAGTGCGGGGACGAGAGCGCAAATGTCGGCACCCGAGTTGCTTACGATATTTTTTGTTATTGCTGTGAGCAAAAATGTAACTCGCCAAAACCCTTCAAATAAGTAGCGGAGGTCGCGAAAGTTGTCCGTCAGCTAGAGAGTTGTTTGGTTTTCCTTTTGTTTTGGGGTGAACGGATCTCATGGATCTTTGATCAAATTGTGTATTTTGAAAAATCGATCTATAGATCTATCAAAGGGCTTACTCCATGTCTTTAATACCTTGAATTGGACCGAGATATTATCATTTCTATTTGAAATACACATATTTCGAATATTCTCACAATGTCCAGTAAAATTCGGAGTGCGTTGTCTCATTCATGATCAATCGGGTAAATGACTCTTCTGATCAGAGATAGTGGTAGGGCGTGAGGAAGGGCGCAGGGCGGGGTCCAGGGGCGGCAGCCCCTGGTGGGGGTGCAGGGGGCGAAGCCCCCGCCGGGGGGTTCGGGGGGCGGAGCCCCCCGACTGAAAAAAAATTCTGAAAAATGTATCAGAAAAAAGACTTTTGCCCATATAGTATGTTTCCGCATAGCTTGAAATGTCTTCAATTATCTAATGTTTACTATTTCTGACGTTCGGTAAGTGCACCTCTAGATGATCAATTTCGAATTTTATAGTCCGTAAAACGATAATTTGGTTAAGTAAATACTATCTGAGAAGATGATTTCAGAAATGTTGATGTGTTGGTGATCGAATGGTTCGCCTCAGATAGAACTGCAAGAAATGAAAAATTTCCGGGTAATAATAACCGTAATTTTGAGAATAAAAAAACTGCACCAATGGATAAAAAGGGATGAGTGCATAAGAGAGACAATTTCTCTCGTCGTTGATTTTGAACGTTTATCGTGTGTCATAGTATAATTCCAACGTTGTGGTCACTTTTCTCATTCGATCTGACTGCTTAAATTTTGAAGTTCATATTTTCAAATTCATTGTCCTAGAGTTTAGTTCGAAGATCGTAAAGGTCATTGACAGTCCATTCTACGCAGGCAATATATTTATTCTTCGGTGAATAAATCACAGCCTCAGTTAACACGTTCGCTGCGGAGGCTGAAATAGGCGATCTTTCCCCAGGTGCGGCGGGGCCCACTCAATGTTATTTCCCATAAGACGAAATTCTCAGCAGTGGGGGAGAAACACTAACGTAACCATCTCGAGTAATATCTTAATTGATCAGATGATTTTCAATACGGAGTTTTTTTGCTGAGAGTTAACAGAGCAATGATTGCAGTTTCGAATGCAGGAGGATCGTTTGAATTTTCAATATCCTACCGTTACCGAACTTACCCTCCGTATATAGTTATGTGAGAGAATCGGGACGCGGCGCTTCTCGATCGTTCATTTTCATTTTTTAGTGAATATAGGATGATCAAAAATCAACCCAAATTTGGTAAGCAAACTGTGCGTAAATGCCCCATTTGCACACTGTCTCATCGTTTACGCCGTGCGCAAATGGATATTTGCGCACTACCGTGTGCAAATAAGTCATTTGCGCACGGTGCAAACGCGAATCCGTGCCCAAATGGGGCATTTGCACACGCACACTTGCGTCTAAATGGCCATTTTTGCGCACAGAATAACAAAAATGTATGTTTGGATCCTCATTCTAGCTCATCATCTCGTTTGAAAGCCAGAGCGAGTAAAATCATGCTCACGGTCGTGTGCGCCCAAATAGACGGAAAAATGCCCATTTTTGACATGTAAAATAGAGCTTACAGCTCACTTCTGGCTTGAGACTCGCCTCCAGAAGTTTTCACATATAATTGGGGGTACTTTGGGGAGTAATTCCACACATATTGGTGCACATTTGGTCAGATGGAAGCATACGCGGACCATGGTCATGAGCTACTTTTTAGCAGAAAGTCAAAAATGGGTACTTTAAACTCTTCACCAAAAATCAGGAACCAAAATAGCCACCGAGATAATCCTCCTCGTTGATAGTTCTTGTTTTGAAGAACATATTTGCACAGTTCTAATGTCAAAAATAAAAAAACGATTTTTTTAAATTGAGCTCAAAGTTTGGCATTTTCACGAAACTGCTCAACTTGTTTCGACTGTAACTCCTATGAAAAATCCAATAATCGAATTTTACCAGTGGTCAAATTGTAGGTTTTTTCAAGACCTTTGAAATGACTACTGGGAGAAGTCAATCATCACTTTTCTAACAGGAGCTAGGTCACTTGGAAAAAGGCCCAAAATTCGTGAAAATCTGCCCTCAGTAAATAGCCTCTAGAAGTTGGTAGACTACATAATCGGTAGCGGTCAATTTTTTTCTCCAAGGTACTAGTTCCAACAAAGAGAATGCGCCCAGGTACGTCGAAAAAGGTTGAATCTAGTCGGAGCTATGATTTATCTGAAGCCTTGTCAGGGGTTCTCCCCCCATTCGCGAGCGAATCTCGTCGGATTCAGAGTCTTAAATCATTCCAGCGGCATTTTTTCCACCTCTAGTTTGGGGCATTTGATAACTAGGACATATGAGATGGTCCTCGCGGTATTTCCGAGCTTCCGCAAGTTCAAATACACACTGGGATTTCATGATTCACTGAGGTTCTCGACCATCCGCGAGTGATTCCGAGCGAAAAAGTATCGTAAAAAGTTCCAGCGTCAATTTCTTGACTCGCGCAACGTGGCATTTGGTTGGTGGATCGTTCTAGATGGTCCTCGCAATGCTTTCTAGCTTCCGCAAGTCTGTTGAGACGCCTGGATTCGTGTTTTTGAGGATTTTTCGACCATTTGTGAGTGATCCCCTGCAAAAGAGGGTTCATAAAAAATCCCAGCGTCAATTTCATAACCCCTACCTTTGGGCATTCGATTGATGGATCATTGTAGATGATATTCGCAGTGCTTTTCAGTTTCCGGAAGTTTGTATGGGCACCTAGAATACATGGTTTCAGGGGTTCTCCCCCCATTCGCGAGCGAATCTCGTCGGATTCAGAGTCTTAAATCATTCCAGCGGCATTTTTTCCACCTCTAGTTTGGGGCATTTGATAACTAGGACATATGAGATGGTCCTCGCGGTATTTCCGAGCTTCCGCAAGTTCAAATACACACTGGGATTTCATGATTCACTGAGGTTCTCGACCATCCGCGAGTGATTCCGAGCGAAAAAGTATCGTAAAAAGTTCCAGCGTCAATTTCTTGACTCGCGCAACGTGGCATTTGGTTGGTGGATCGTTCTAGATGGTCCTCGCAATGCTTTCTAGCTTCCGCAAGTCTGTTGAGACGCCTGGATTCGTGTTTTTGAGGATTTTTCGACCATTTGTGAGTGATCCCCTGCAAAAGAGGGTTCATAAAGAATCCCAGCGTCAATTTCATAACCCCTACCTTTGGGCATTCGATTGATGGATCATTGTAGATGATATTCGCAGTGCTTTTCAGTTTCCGCAAGTTTGTATGGGCACCTAGAATACATGGTTTCAGGGGTTCTCCCCCCATTCGCGAGCGAATCTCGTCGGATTCAGAGTCTTAAATCATTCCAGCGGCATTTTTTCCACCTCTAGTTTGAGGCATTTGATAACTAGGACATATGAGATGGTCCTCGCGGTATTTCCGAGCTTCCGCAAGTTCAAATACACACTGGGATTTCATGATTCACTGAGGTTCTCGACCATCCGCGAGTGATTCCGAGCGAAAAAGTATCGTAAAAAGTTCCAGCGTCAATTTCTTGACTCGCGCAACGTGGCATTTGGTTGGTGGATCGTTCTAGATGGTCCTCGCAATGCTTTCTAGCTTCCGCAAGTCTGTTGAGACGCCTGGATTCGTGTTTTTGAGGATTTTTCGACCATTTGTGAGTGATCCCCTGCAAAAGAGGGTTCATAAAAAATCCCAGCGTCAATTTCATAACCCCTACCTTTGGGCATTCGATTGATGGATCATTGTAGATGATATTCGCAGTGCTTTTCAGTTTCCGCAAGTTTGTACGGGCACCTAGAATACATGGTTTCAGGGGTTCTCCCCCCATTCGCGAGCGAATCTCGCCGGATTCAGAGTCTTAAATCATTCCAGCGGCATTTTTTCCACCTCTAGTTTGAGGCATTTGATAACTAGGACATATGAGATGGTCCTCGCGGTATTTCCGAGCTTCCGCAAGTTCAAATACACACTGGGATTTCATGATTCACTGAGGTTCTCGACCATCCGCGAGTGATTCCGAGCGAAAAAGTATCGTAAAAAGTTCCAGCGTCAATTTCTTGACTCGCGCAACGTGGCATTTGGTTGGTGGATCGTTCTAGATGGTCCTCGCAATGCTTTCTAGCTTCCGCAAGTCTGTTGAGACGCCTGGATTCGTGTTTTTGAGGATTTTTCGACCATTTGTGAGTGATCCCCTGCAAAAGAGGGTTCATAAAAAATCCCAGCGTCAATTTCATAACCCCTACCTTTGGGCATTCGATTGATGGATCATTGTAGATGATATTCGCAGTGCTTCTCAGTTTCCGCAAGTTTGTATGGGCACCTAGAATACATGGTTTCAGGGGTTCTCCCCCCATCCGCGAGCGAATCTCGTCGGATTCAGAGTCTTAAATCATTCCAGCGGCATTTTTTCCACCTCTAGTTTGAGGCATTTGATAACTAGGACATATGAGATGGTCCTCGCGGTATTTCCGAGCTTCCGCAAGTTCAAATACACACTGGGATTTCATGATTCACTGAGGTTCTCGACCATCCGCGAGTGATTCCGAGCGAAAAAGTATCGTAAAAAGTTCCAGCGTCAATTTCTTGACTCGCGCAACGTGGCATTTGGTTGGTGGATCGTTCTAGATGGTCCTCGCAGTGCTTTCTAGCTTCCGCAAGTCTGTTTAGACGCCTGGATTCGTGTTTTTGAGGATTTTTCGACCATTTGTGAGTGATCCCCTGCAAAAGAGGGTTCATAAAAAATCCCAGCGTCAATTTCATAACCCCTACCTTTGGGCATTCGATTGATGGATCATTGTAGATGATATTCGCAGTGCTTTTCAGTTTCCGCAAGTTTGTATGGGCACCTAGAATACATGGTTTCAGGGGTTCTCCCCCCATTCGCGAGCGAATCTCGTCGGATTCAGAGTCTTAAATCATTCCAGCGGCATTTTTTCCACCTCTAGTTTGAGGCATTTGATAACTAAGACATATGAGATGGTCCTCGCGGTATTTCCGAGCTTCCGCAAGTTCAAATACACACTGGGATTTCATGATTCACTGAGGTTCTCGACCATCCGCGAGTGATTCCGAGCGAAAAAGTATCGTGAAAAGTTCCAGCGTCAATTTCTTGACTCGCGCAACGTGGCATTTGGTTGGTGGATCGTTCTAGATGGTCCTCGCAATGCTTTCTAGCTTCCGCAAGTCTGTTTAGACGCCTGGATTCGTGTTTTTGAGGATTTTTCGACCATTTGTGAGTGATCCCCTGCAAAAGAGGGTTCATAAAAAATCCCAGCGTCAATTTCATAACCCCTACCTTTGGGCATTCGATTGATGGATCATTGTAGATGATATTCGCAGTGCTTTTCAGTTTCCGCAAGTTTGTATGGGCACCTAGAATACATGGTTTCAGGGGTTCTCCCCCCATTCGCGAGCGAATCTCGTCGGATTCAGAGTCTTAAATCATTCCAGCGGCATTTTTTTCACCTCTAGTTTGAGGCATTCGATAACTAGGACATATGAGATGGTCCTCGCAGTATTTCTGAGCTTCCGCAAGTTCAAATACACACCGGGATTTCCTGATTTCGTGAAGTTTTCTACCATTCGCGAGTGATTCCGAGCGAAAAAGTATCGTAAAAAGTTCCAGCGTCAATTTCTTGACTCGCGCAACGTGGCATTTGGTTGGTGGATCGTTCTAGATGGTCCTCGCAATGCTTTCTAGCTTCCGCAAGTCTGTTTAGACGCCTGGATTCGTGTTTTTGAGGATTTTTCGACCATTTGTGAGTGATCCCCTGCAAAAGAGGGTTCATAAAAAATCCCAGCGTCAATTTCATAACCCGTACCTTTGGGCATTCGATTGATGGATCATTGTAGATGATATTCGCAGTGCTTTTCAGTTTCCGCAAGTTTGTATGGGCACCTAGAATACATGGTTTCAGCGGTTCTCCCCCCATTCGCGAGCGAATCTCGTCGGATTCAGAGTCTTAAATCATTCCAGCGGCATTTTTTTCACCTCTAGTTTGAGGCATTCGATAACTAGGACATATGAGATGGTCCTCGCAGTATTTCTGAGCTTCCGCAAGTTCAAATACACACCGGGATTTCCTGATTTCGTGAAGTTTTCCACCATTCGCGAGTGATTCCGAGCGAAAAAGTATCGTAAAAAGTTCCAGCGTCAATTTCTTGACTCGCGCAACGTGGCATTTGGTTGGTAGAACGTTCTAGATGGTCCTTGCAGTGCTCTCTAGCTTCCGCAAGTCGTTCTGCAGTCTCGAAGTCACCAATTGTCCAACAAAGAGGTCGAGAAAGCATCTATCCCGAGTGAGTTGCAAGTCTGACCAATTTTGGGCGTTTGCAACGTATCATAGACGAATAAATAACCCAGGAAAGTGGTAAAGGGTTGTATACACATCCCGAAGACCATATAGGTCAGTTCGGATGGTTTTGAGCCAAAAATCATATGCCTAGTAAGTAGGAATGTGTAGTATTCTCCTCTCGGATCGAGTTCAACATCCCATACGCTCTATAGATCCAAGAACGATTATTTCCAAAATTGTTGCAGTGCCTTGAGGTGGAGAATGAAAAAACGAAGAAAATCCGTTTTGGATCGATCCAATCGGTCAAAAATTCGCGTGGATACGATTTGTGCCGCAAAATGCATGTTTCGCCCCACTGTGCGACGTCACCTAGCCAAAGTGGCTTGATGGTCATGATTTTGATCGGGCTTATATGTTACACGAGGGCTTTTGCAGCCACTCGGGAGAAAGGTTCTCATCTCGGTTGTGTATTCGCCGACAACCGGTGTCAATTAGAATGAATTCTTGTCTCGTTCGATATGAACGATCGAGACTTTATCGCTCGCGGGAATTTCAAATCATATTATTACATGACTCGGCTAATGCAAGCTAATTCTAACCAACGGATTTGTTGATTAAGTGACATAGATCGATATTGGATTACTCCAATTCGATCTATGTACCTCCAAGGCACCTCGCAATTCGAGTGTCGCAACTTGAAGGATTTTGATGGAATTTCAAATACATGAAAAATGAGATGAGGAACGAAAAATTTTGATTCTACGCTAGATGTTGGTGCGTTTCGTCTTTCCTCTCCGGATCAGACTCTTCAGGGGGGCTGTAGAGATCCGAGTAGAGGTTGGCCCCCGACGTCACCTAGCCAAAGTGGCTTGATGGTCATGATTTTGATCGGGCTTATATGTTACACGAGGACTTTTGCAGCCACTCGGGAGAAAGGTTTTCATCTCGGTTGTGTATTCCTCATCTCATTTTCCATGTATTTGAAATTCCATCAAAATCCTTCAAGTTGCGACACTCGAATTGCGAGGTGCCTTGAAGGTACATAGATCGAATTGGAGTGATCCAATATCGATCTATGTCACTTAATCAACAAATCCGTTGGTTAAAATTAGCTTGCATTAGCCGAGTCATGTAATAATATGATTTGAAATTCCCGCGAGCGATAAAGTCTCGATCGTTCATATCGATCGAGACAAAAATTCATTCTAATTGTCATCGGTTGTCGGCGAATACACAACCGAGATGAAAACCTTCCTCGCGAGTGGCTGCAAAAGCCCTCGTGTAACATATAAGCCCGATCAAAAATCATGACCATCAAGCCACTTTGGCTAGGTGACGTCGGGGGCCAACCTCTACTCGGATCTCTTCAGCCCCCCCGAAAAGTCTGATCCGGAGAGGAAAGACGAAACGCACCAACATCTAGCGTAGAATCAAAATTTTTCGTTCCTCATCTTATTTTTCATGTATTTGAAATTCCATCAAAATCCTTCAAGTTGCGACACTCGAATTGCGAGGTGCCTTGAAGGTACATAGATCGAATTGGAGTAATCCAATATCGATCTATGTCACTTGATCAAAAAATCAGTTGGTTAAAATTAGCTTGCATTAGCCGAGTCATGTAATAATATGATTTGAAATTCCCGCGAGCGATAAAGTCTCGATCGTTCATATCGATCGAGACAAAAATTCATTCTAATCGACGCTATTCTAATTGTTCATCCCAAATAGTTGTTTTCTGCAATAGCCGTAAAAATTTTTCAAGTGCACTAAAGTTGTCGCAGAAAATCAGAGAGCTTCCTGCAACTCTCAACTACAAGATGCAATCATGAAACTGGTCTTTTTGTTACAACAATGAAGCTCTGAGGCCAATTGTTCATCGAAATTGGAATTTCTCTATTTCATTTTGCACACAATTCTGCGAGTAATAGATATATGGGGAATTTTGTTCTCGGATCTTGTAGTATTAATTATGCTCTGAATTTTAATGAGAAAGAACATTGCTCTACGATCCTTTGAACCGGAGATACCGATATTCTTTCAGAACCGTTATTCGATGAACAATTAAATATTAAAGGCCGAACTTATCGGGAAATGGTTGAAAAATATTCAAAGTTCCATTAAAAACATGTTTGGTTCACATACCTTGATTCGTGTTCTCGTCTTAGCTTCCTTTACCTCGCTTGAAAAAATCTGAAAGTCCGAGTAGTGGGGATACTTCCGCGACAGCGTGGCGGGCCGCACAGAAACTGAGTCGCGCTCTTCCAACTCGAGCGCTTGGAATTTCGGACGGTACCTCGGGTCCTTATGGACCGTTCCCGATCATTATTTTCCCGAATTGGGTTAGTTTTCAGGGGAAAAAACACAATAGCGTATAATTGACCTTGATTTGAATGGTCATTTTGTGCGTATATGGGTCATGCTCCATAGGCGCGTCAATTACGTGTAATGGCTCGCGATTTTCCAGAGGAACATACTAGCCTACTGGAAAGATTTCCATGACTTGAAACAACATATTTTCCGTCAAGCATATGTATATGCGGACCACGATTTCTCTGGGAAAGTCATGATACGACTGGTTTCATCGTCGAAATATAAACTCCGTGGCTGTAATTTGGAAAATCGATGATTTGGTCCCAAGTTCTCACTGCTCTGACGAGTAAATGAACTATCCTGCGTAAGGTGGGTAATTTGTTAGGCTCCAAAGTTGTCTACAAACTGTGGGTTATACTCAGTCAATGCAGCGGCGTTCTGTGGGACTCGAAATGGTGATGTAATCGAATTCTCACAAAATTTCGTCGTTTTCGATAAATTGCGAAGTTCAGTCGCTATTTTCACATCTTTGCGCCTCTGGCGCCGTGTTGATTGATGATAATACACACAGTCAGCGGTAAGTAGAGTTCAGGAACCGAAATATTTGCAGGATCGCTCGTTATTGAGTGTTGATCGACGAATTTCAGAGCGTACCCTTTTGCTTTGTAAACTCCGTGGTATCTCCTCCCTCCTGTAGTTTGAACGCCCCAAAACTGTTGGGATATATCAAGCACATCCACACTATATACCAAATAAGTGGGTTTGGCTTTAGAGTGAGTAGAATTGTCAAGAGAGCACGGAAAGCAGAAATGTAAACTCCGTGTCTTGTAAACTCCGTGTCCCATACTTGCTACTACTCCGAATGCTCTTCTTGCACCACACCGCGGCCCTAGTTCTAACACATTCGGCCATCTAGTGACACTTTTTCTGCATTCTGTTGATGGAGTAGCTTTTATGTGTGTGCTAATGCACAAGTGACCGTGAGATTTCATGCATGTGTGCAAGTCCCGGGGGAATCGTCAGACTATCTGAATCAATTGAGTACTGTAAAGCAGGCATGTGTGTATGTTGTTGTGTCTGTATCCGAGGATATCATTGCATGTATGCGTATCGTTAGGAAAATATTATACTACTCGAATTTAATATAAGTATCCAGAAGTACACGTACCTAGATATGGTCCTGATTGAACCATCCTTCGCATGTGATTTGCGTGATCTAGGGACATTGATTAGGATGTATGGAGGATGAAACAATTCCAGCAAATGATCAGATGGTCTTTGTCTATACTGTTTGTTGTATCCAACGATGAGTGTGGCTCGCAACGTGGTGGCACGATATTTCAGTACGAGACACCCATAGCTTGTATAACGTTTCTGGTTTGAGAAAGTGGCTAAATTCGCCACAACAGCATGATCCTGGGCTCCAATGATGAGCGGCACATTCAATGATCAATATCAATGAGAATTATTGTTTGAAATTTGGGGCGTGGCGAAAATAAACAATGAAACGCGCATCCTTTAACGTCCTTTTCAGTTTTTCCATTATAAGTCTTGAAATATGGGGTTTTTTGGAAAACTTGTGGAAACAACATTCGTAGATCTTGAAAGAATCCACAAATGTTACTCATTTACTACACATTTTCTCGAAAAATCAATATTTCCTGACTTGGACCCAAAAAACCGCGAAAAGGCGAAAAATGCACGTATTTGCTATTTCTTCATATCGCACTGCAATTTTTTAACAATGATTGTCATCAATATTGATCATTGAATGTGTCACCTATCATTTGAGGCCAGAATCATGCTGTTGTGCCGAGTTCAGCCACTTACAAGGGGGGACCACGGAATTCGGGTCGCCAATCATTCCCAGAATTTTCGCACAGTTTGGTACCGTCTAGAATATGAAGAATCTCGAGTAACTCCGTCAAATGGGCCTCCTGTCCAGAGTTACAGACAAAATCGTTAGCATTACCAGTATACCTATATATACCACTTTTTAACATGGGCCTATATGAGCAATGCTAATCTCAGTGGCTGTATCTTTGGACAGGAGGCCCATTTGACGAAGTTGCTCTGGATTCTTGATCTTCTCCTACGAAAAAGGTCCTCACAAATTTCCCGGGAAACCCGAGCTTGTGGCGGAAAATGCGCGAAAACTATTGCGCGCGCGTTACATGGGCTTATATAGGGCAGCTGACGCAGTGCTACTAAATTCCCTGCCGATCCGACCGTTGTCAATTTAGGGCTAGGCGACCAAGCGCATTTGAAGGGAATGAGATTGCCTTCAAAATGGTATAGACCGTATCTCGCTGGGTACGGAGGCACCACGCGCGGGCCGTTTGGCTGCGAAAAAAAGCGTTTTGAAACTCTCATTCCTCTTCCTTCTGAGCCATGCTGTACCATCTTGAAGGCAATTTCATCCTCTTCGAATGCACTCGGTCGCTTAGCCCTAAATCAACTACTGTCAAATGGGCAGCAAGTTTAGTAGCCCTGCATCGGCTGCCCCATATGAGCCCATGTTGAACGTGCGCAACGGCTTTCGCGCATTTCCCGCCACAGGCTTGGGTTTTTCGGGAAATTGTAAGAACCTTTTTGTAAGATATTCTACGTTGTGCAACTCTGGTCTGTACACATTTTCCGTGAAAATGTATATTTCACGAGTTTCTTGCAAAAAACCACGGCAGGGCTGAACCAAGTTTAAATGCGACTGAAAGTAACTCCCGAGATTCCAACGGGATATTGAAATGAATGTCAAAATACATTACCAAAAAAATTTTCGTCGTAAGTTATGAGGCCAATTTCGAAAAAAATGATCATCAAGTCTGGAGAATCGAATTTTCTTAGGAAAATGGATAAACCTGTACGGTTTGGAGTGATACGGAGGGATTCGAGGTGCGTGGCGTCAGCCACGCCTCCTAGCGGATTTTGCTGTAAGCTGTCTCGGTGCCAACAGCTGATCGGTTCAATCAGTCGCGGAATAATTCGCTAATATACGAGTGAATGTAAACATCACCGATTCAATTTAAAAGCGTATAATATCGATTCTCTGTATAAAATGTACAGCATTTACAAGTGTACTGTGCCAGATTGTGGGCAAAGTATGACCAATAAAAGTTTTACTTTCCACAAGTTTCCGAAAAACGAAGATTTGAGGAGCAAGTGGGTGGAGAGGTGCCGCATAACTAAGAAGCTGTCAGAGCGATCATATGTTTGCAGTTCTCACTTTGACGCAGGGGATTACATGACAAGTAAGTGTATCGTTACTACGTTGTAAGTTTGTTGGTATCTCTATTCGTGAAATCTAAGTAATGAAATCTCCTTAGGTAATGGACCTAGGAAACTCCTGAAAAAATATGCTGTCCCAAGCGTATTCCCTGAAAAACCATCTAACCAAGCAGAGGATGCGGGTAACGTTGCAGACGACGCTGTTTCTGATTTTGTTCAAGAACCTGCTACAAGGAGCAAATTTCTCCCTTCTATTTTGAGAAAGCGTGTGAAACTAGAGTAAGTAGAGCGTATCCCCTTCTTTACCTTGGTATGTAACAACTTGATCAGAGCATTAACATCAATTTCTATTTTTTTCTTTGCAGTCCCCCAGCACAATCAATAAATGAGCCTAACGTACAAACAATGAGTGCTGATCAGGAAGCTGGGAGCAGTCCAAGCTTGGTAAGGGAAGAGCCATCAACAACCACCCAGGATCTCCAAGAGTGTGATATGGGTTCTCGTGTACAAGGTTTCACTATTGCAAGTGCTCGTAAGGATGCCCCACCAGTGGAACTTGCTCACCAGTGCAACCATGAAGGTGATCTAGATGATTATGGACATATGGAAGATGTGGGTGACAGAGACAGTAGTGATGGTCCAGATCATTCTTTTGGCTTGGATGAAGCTGTCGAAGAATTGGAAAGCGCTGTAGCTGAGATTGAAATTGAGGGCAATGGTACCATCACTGAAGAAGAAATTGATATTATCCGAGAGAAGGGTAGACAATTTCAAGAGAACAGAGGGAAAGACAGACTCACCCTACTGGATTTGATACGCAATGATGAAGACCTTGTCGCATTCACAGGTATAAATACAGAATTGTTGGACAGTTTGTGTGCTGTAGTATCTAAGTGTGAAGGTGAAGCTTATCAGGAAAAATTTGCAACATCTGTGAGAGGAAGAATTGTGATGTGTTTGTGTAAGCTTCGTTTGAACTTGTCGTTCAGATGTATATCTGTGCTCTTTGGTATTAATAGGAACACTTGTTCCACCAACATCTCTTATATGATACAGCTTCTCGCTGGCATACTGGAGCAGTTCATACTTCGGCCCACCCGAGAACAATGCAGAAGCAATCTCCCTAGGTGTTTTTCCAAGTTTCCAAAGACTCGGATTGTTCTTGATTGCACAGAAATTCCAGTAGAGAAACCCCACTGTCTGAAGTGCAGGTTAAGGTGGTACTCACATTATAAAGGGTGTGAAACTGTAAAGTTATTAGTGGGAATGGATCCTAGTGGAGTGATAACCTATATAAGCCCAGCGTATGGTGGTCGAATATCTGATAAAGAGATTTTCAAGCAAAGTGGTCTATTAGAAAAGTTGGATCCTACGGTGGATGCTATCATGGTTGATAAGGGGTTTGATATTGATCTTGAATGTCTTGCATCTCATATCCAACTTATCATACCTCCAAAACTTTCCAAAAAGACTAGATTTACCCTGGAAGAAAGCATCCAGACTAATGAAATAGCTGCAGCAAGAGTACATGTAGAAAGAGTTATCCAGCGTATGAAACTTTGGAAGATTTTGAAGGACAAAATTACTCTTACCACTGTTCCTTACATAGATGATATTGTCAAAGTCATTGCTGCTCTTGTTAATCTTAGAAATCCATTACTAGCTGAAGACAAGTTTTGATTATTCCATGTGATGGTAGATTTTGCTAAAATTATTTGCATTTATCAAGGGTGTGTGTAGCGCTAAGATATGATGATGATAGTTTTTATGTTTATCTAGTTATATAATGTACAAATGAATGCAAGTGAAATCAATTGGCATCATATTTAAACAAATATTCATGTCAGCTACCCCTGGAAATGGAATTCATACTAGTATGTAAATAAAATTTTTACAATTCACTAATCTCAGTATTTATTGCTATTTTTGGCAACAGTTGCATACATATTACAATACTGCAAGTCATGAACAAGGATCAAGATTCATTTCACTACAGTGTCTACTATACAATAATACCTTAATTTGCGACAATCTCCTTACATCAAGAAGAAATTTATGCGAATAGTAGCTACTTCAAACTAAGCTGATCACAGGCTATGAATGCATTTCACATTTTCACTGACTTGACATAGTATACAATCACTTTTCAATATTAATTAGGTAATCAATTATTAGTTATATCACCAAGAGCTCTCCTACTGGGTACATCATCATCAAGATCAATATCTGACACACTATCAGTAGCAGCAAGTGCTTTCAGCATGTGTCGGAAGTACACATGGAGCAATGACCTCAAATATTCATCAATTGCTGCAGGGTCGTAAGGAACTTCAAAAAATTGGCACTTATCTTCAAAAGAAGAGTACACAATAAAATGGCACATTCTCAAATTGGCTACAAACATACCTAGTTGTACTTGACAATAGTATGTATGTTTGTTTTTGAGAAAAAAACTACCCGGTGTGGGTTGTTTTATGTAAGACAAAGATGCCAAAAACTCATGAAGAGGTTTGGTCTTACCATCATTCGGGCACTTTATTTCTATGGTATGGCTACCAAAGACTATGCCATCAAGGCTGATAAGCATCCATGGTATTTTGGGGTTAACCAAGGACCCTACTTGCTTCACAGGGAAACCTGTGAGCTTAGCATAACAAGCTCTCGCTTTGGGCTCCATCCTGATACCATGAGCGGTATACTCATTACCACTAAAGTCATCATTCAAGTGACCCAAAATTTTACCAGTCCAGTTGACTTCTTTGTTACCATTATACCTGAAAGGAGTTATATATTTGAAAGATGTGGTACCTGTGAATCTCTTCCTTCTATTATTCTTCCAGAATCTGCCCCTCTGGCTTCTGGTCTTCAAACAAAGTTCCACAGCACCGTCGAGATCTAATTGGATATTCTCAGCGTACCATGCTTTTTCAACCTCAGAGAGACTGCCAAAGGTTTTAACTTTTTGAACCCCCCCAGAGGTATAAATGTACAGACCAGTATTTTTCTGTAACTCTTGAAAAATTGGAGAACTAAGAATAGTTCTACACTCTTCGGCATCTAAAAAGTTATTTGAGTCATCATCAGATAGGGCAACAACCTCTGATGGCAGCTTTCGACCTTGGAGGAACATGGCCAATGATGATTTTGGGTGATCTGAAAAAGTGGACACAATTATAATGTAATGTCAATAGATGTTAGCTCCCATAATTAAGAAATTCATACTCCATACACAGTACTTACTATTCAAGAGCAAGTCATGTGCAAAGTCTTTAACTTCTGTAGTGATAAGCTGTCGAATCTTGGATGAGTCATTTTGTTGACCGTGGCAGTGCTGACTGATTGGGACATATGAGTACATACTTTTTACATCTTTCCTTAATTTTCCCCATTTTTGTTTGACATCCGTGCAAGTTGCCACTTCAATATTCTCCTTTTGATTCCTAGGCATGACAATATTTTTTCAAGTTGGCTGATACATGACAAGTAGAGATTTATTAACCAAATCAACAAAATCTCACCTTAATAGATAGTTTAGTGCACCAATGATGTGTTTACAGTGCGGGGATCCAGCTGCACAAGAGCATTCACAGTTCAAAGTCTTACGACCATCACTATTTCTACTGATGTTGATGAGGAGCTCATGGGGCATTCCAAACAAGTCAGAAGACTGAACACAGAGGCAGAGCAGCTCAATTTTGCTTGTTGTTTCTTGCGTGATTCCCATGTACATTATATGATTAGAATCCGCCACCTCCTCTCCAGCAATGTACCTCCGTAAACCTGGCCCTCCATATATCGCCAAATCACTAAAATTTATTAAGTACGACATTCACTATTCTTATTATTTACACTTTGGTATTAAAAAGAGCAGCCGCCTCCGCACACTGCCGGGCGCGGGCACGGCCGCGCACGATAAACAAGTTTAAACCGATCAGCTGTTGGCACCGAGACAGCTTACAGCAAAATCCGCTAGGAGGCGTGGCTGACGCCACGCACCTCGAATTCTGTTCTGATATTCTTAATTCTCTATGTGACTATCAAAAAAGTGACAAAAAAGTGGTGATGCACTAGAACATGTTCAGACCAAGGCCGGAAATGAGATAAATGATCGAGCGGACGAGTTCCCATATCAATGTAGAGGTGCGAGCCACTCGTATTTCTTCCATCGCGTAGGATTTTTTGATAATACTCTTAACAATGACTGGAAGATATTTCATATATTGATTAATTCAAGAATTTTTTTTTACATGTGGACACAGAACAGAATATAATTCGGAGATTAGGGAAGAATAACGAATATGAGGATGGTTCATCATTAACTCTAGATATGCTCAACATTATACTCCTGAACAGCTCTCAATTTCTTCGAGGCATGAGCAAGATGAGATCTCGGAACTTCATAATCAGCCCAAGTTGATTCAAAGTCGTGATGTAGAGACTCGACTGCCTGCTCACTGTGTTGGTCTAGACTTTTCTTGGCTTTTTCACGAAAATCAAAAACATGAAAAAGGCCACGTGGACTTTGGGCGTTATCGAGATATCAAAGGATATGTAGAATTCTTCAAAATTATCCATACAAGTCTTATAATTAGGCGTGAGATCAAGTGAGAAAGTAGAATCAACTACAGACTTGGAATCATCGGAATATTTTACGTACTTCACGCAATCTTCGGCAAACAATTGACGCAACATGTCGACGTTGCTTGAAAGTTTATAACAAGCATTGCCGGCGGAAGAAGGGCTCTCGTGTACAAATCCTCGTTCAACATTACACTTTCGAGCCCAAGCTATACTATCTTTCGTGAACGGTATTCAAAACTCCGAGCATGATATGTAACTGTGGAAGAGGATCTTGCTCATGACTTGAGTGGTGTTCTCAAGTGTTGAATCTTGCTTATAATTTGAATCCTATGTAGCCTCAAAATTAACGCCCAAAGTCCACGCGACCTTTTCCTAATGTTTTTGATTTTTGTAGAAGAGCCAAGAAAGGTCTAGGCTATCATAGTGAGCAGACAGTTGAGTTTCTACATCACGACTTTGAATCAACTTGAGCTAAATGTGAAGTTCCGAGATCTCATCCAGCTCATGCATCGAAGTTATTGAGAGCTGTTCAGGAGTATAATGCTTAGCATATCTAGAGATAATGATGAACCATCCTCATATTTGTTATTCTTCCCTAGTCTCCGGATTATATTGTGTCCTCCCACATCAGTAAATCCACGAGAAAACGATGTACGGTCGACAGTTGGATCTCAGATTTTTTCTGAGTGACTTTTTTCGATTTTATAGGTTGAAAAATGAACTTCCTTCACGATAAAAAATATTACAAAATTTTTTTCGGACCCTGGTACACAAATCAAAATTATGTTTTCAACTCTTTTTGCAAAATTTCCGTAACTCTTTCACACTCAAATTGTTATAGCTCAAAAATTACCGCAGATAGATCGACGCGGTTCGGCACATCTGAAAGGTGAGCGAAAAGCCTATCGAAGACCTCTCTGGAGTTCTGGTCGTCATAGAACCTCGATTATGTATGGATGATTCCGTGAAAATCATCTTTTACTTTTTTCTCAAAGAGCTATTTTCTTGGAAAATTTGAGAGTACATTTTTCCATGTAAAAATTTGTGCTCTCCACGAATTAAATATTTTCACTCTGCATTTTCGGGTTTTCAGCTGTTTTCTGGGCATTTTTGCGATCCCAATGACAGAAAACCTAAATTTTCTGCGCATGCGCGAGATTTTAGAATTCCAAAACCAATTTTTTTGAGAAGCTGAGAAAATTCCTTTTGACCTATTGTTGAGTTCAATTTCATCAACTAGAAACGGAGTTACAGCACCCGAATGATGAAGAACGATTTGAGCGAAAACATCAAGGCTTCCAGGCAATGACTGGAGCGGACATGGGGCCTAGCACTAAGCTGCTCCTTGTAGTGGCTGTCAAAAGTCACTGTAACTTTCGTTCAAATCAACGGATTCAAGCTTACCACGGAGTCATTTTGGAGGAAATTTCCTCAGCTTCTCAAAAAATTGGTTCTGGAATTCTAAAATCTCGCGCATGCGCAGGAAATTGAGGTTTTCTGTCATTGGAATCGAAAGATTGCCCAGAAAACAGCTTAAAACCCAAAAATATAGAGTGAAAATATTTGATTCGCGGAGAACACAACTTTTTACATGGAAAAATGTACTTTCAAATCTTCCAAGAAAATGGTTTTTTGAGAAAAAAAATGAAAGAGGATTTTCACGGAATCATCCATATACACCGTGTTTCAGAAGGCGTGTACATGCCGTAACAGGAGGTTAGAGAAAATTTTGTATTTTCAGGAAAGTTTTTCAAAATCTTTGTAATCGTTTTCAGATTTTGTAACTTCCAATAGAAAAGATCACTTTCATCATTACGTTTGTAATGTTTGGAATTTGGGGGCAATTGTTTGTTGTGTAATGATTCACCTCTAATCATTATATAACAATATGTAACATTACTGTTATGCCTTCGAGGTTATGAGATGTTTTATGTGTATTGAATAGAGGAAGGAGCTCGAAATCGTCCCGGCAGCATAATACGGCGAGTTGAAAGAAATTTCCCAACTTAACCTGCCCTAGAACTAAGTTTCGGACTTCACTTCGATCACGGAAATTGCTCGCGTGCGCGAGTTTTTCAACTCAGCCTACGCGAGACCCAACATCAGTAGCTCCGCTTGGCCACGGAGGATTCACGCGTCCGCGAAAAATATCCCTTTTTAGCGTGCGCGAGGCACAACATCGAAACTTTAGTGATTCACCTCGACCATACGAATTTCTCGCGTGAGCGAGAATTCCCATATTCAGTGTACGCGAACACCGGGATCAGAAGCTTATGTCGGCCGAGGAGAATACTCGCGTATGTGAAAAAATTCTCAACTCAGCGCACGCAAAACCCAACATAAGGAGCTCCTCCCATCCATGAGAAAATCTCGCGGACGCGAAGAAATGCTTAACTCAGAGCACGCGAGATCCGCAGTTCACCTCGACCATGGCAATTTCTCCCGTGCGCAAGGATCTTTCATTTGAGCGTACGCGAAGCTCAGAATCAGAAGCTTATCGCAGCCGTAGAAAATTTCCGCGTGCGCGGAAAAATTCTCAACTCAGCGCTCGCGATACTCAACATCAGAGGCTCCTCTCGGCCGTAGAAAATTCTCGCGCGCGCGAGGGATTTCCAAATGAGCGCACGGGCAACTCAAGTGTCATGATTCATATCCATCAAGGGAATCACTCGCGTGCGCGAGACCCAATACCAAAAGCTCCTCTCGGTTGTCTCGCGTGCGCGAAAAGTTCCCAATTTAGCGTGCGGGAGGCCAAACATCAGATGTCTATCTTGGTCTCGCGTGTGCTAAGCTGGGGAATTTTTCGCTCACGCGAGAATTTCCCACAACCGAGAAGAGCTCCTGATGTTGGGACCCGCGTAGGCTAAATTGGGAAACTTGTCGCTCCTGCGAGAATTTTCCACGGCCGAGAGAAGCTTCTGATTTTGAACTTCGCCCACGCTCAGTTGAAAGATGCTTGGCACGCGAGAAATTGCCATGGTCGAGGTGAACTGCGGGCCTCGCGTGCTCCAAGTTGCGAATTTTTTGGCGCACGCGAGAATTTCCCATGAATGAGAGAAGCTCCTTATGTTGGGTTTCGCGTGTGCTGAGTTGAGAATTTCTTCGCGCACGCGAGTATCCTCCACGGCCGACATAAACTTCTGATTCCGGTCTTCGCGTACACTAAGTGTGGGAATTCTCGCGCACGCGAGGAATCCCTATGGACTAGGTGAATCGCTAAAGTTTCGATGTTGAGCCTCGCGAACGCTGAGTGGGATATTTTTCGCGGACGCGTGAATCCTCCGTGGCTGAGCGAAGCTGCTGATGTTGGGTCTCGCGTAGGCTGAGTTGGGAAATTTTTTCCAACTCGCCGTATTATGCTGCCGGGATGATTTCGAGCTCTTTCCTCTATTTAATACACATAAAATATCTCATAACCTCGAAGGCTTTACAGTAATGTTACATATTGTTATGTAATGATTGGAGGTGAATCATTACACAACAAACAATTGCCGCCAAATTCCAAACACTACAAACGTAATGATAAAAGTGATATTCTCTATTGGACGTTACAAAATCTAAAGATTGTTACAAAACTTTTTGAAAAACTTTTCTAAAAAAACAAATTTTTTTCCTACCCCCTGTCACGGCATGTATACACCTTCTGAAACACGGTGTATGATCGAGGTTCTATGAAAACCAGAACTCCAAAGTGGTTTTTGATAGGGGTTTTGCTCACCGTTCAGATGCGCAGAACTGCGTCCCTCTATTTGCGGTAATATTTGAGCTATAACGATTTGAGTGTGAAAAAGTCACGGAAATTTTGCTAAAGAAAGTTGAAAACATGATTTTGATTTGTGTACCAGCGTCCGAAAAAAATTTTATAATTTTTTTTTATCCTGAAGGAAGTTCATTTTCCAACCTATAGAATCGAAAAAGTTCACTTAGAAAGAAATCTGAGATCCAACTGTCGACCATATATCGTTTTCTCGTGGAATTACTCACATGTAAAAATACATTCTTGAACCAATCAATATATCAAAGATCTTCCAGTTATTGTTGAGAGTATTATCAAAAAATCCTGCGTGATGGAAAAAATACGAGTGGCTTGCACCTACACTTTGATATGGAAACTTGTCCGCTCGATCATTCGTCTCATTTCAGGCCTTGGTCTGAACATGTTCTAGTGCATCACCACTTCTTTGTCACTTTTTTGATAGTAACATAGAGAATTAAGAATATCAGAACAGAATCCCTCCGTATGACTCCAAACCGTACAGGTTTATCCATTTTTCTGAGAAAATTCGATTCTCCAGCCTTGATAACCATTTTTTTCGAAATCGGCCTCATAACCTACGACAAAAATTTTTTTGGTAAGGTATTTTGACATTTATTTCAATATCCCGTTGGAATCTCGGGAGTTACTTTCAGTCGCATTTAAACTTGGTTCAGCCCTGCCGTGAAATCTTAATTTTGCACTGAAAAGTTTTAATAACAATACAACATGGAGGTTTTCGGGCCGGCAACCTTGTGCATTCGATTCAGCGCCTCGAAATACATATGGGTTATTCTGGACCAAGGTGAACATTTTGAAAATTGACGAAATTTAAAAATGTCCCAAACGTTTTTCTTCCGTGAGTACTTCTAGAATATAGTTGGGAAACTGTTTTTTAGATTCTTTTGGGGCCCTTGGCGGGCCCTCCAAATTTTCAAAGTCCCGTTTTTTAGCAGTTTTTCAACTATTTTCCGCTATCTTGGAAAGTTCGTAGCTCGGACCTAAATGCATCTTTTTCATCCTACCTGGGCGCATTTTCTTCGTTATGACGTACACTTTCAAGGAATGAATTGAACGGTTCGAAAAATTGATATCTGGTAGGTCCCACGATTGCATCAAATAGGCCTAAGAATACGACCTTGCACCCCCTCTCGAGGCGTGTAGGTCAAAATGGAAGCCTCGTACCGAAATTTTGCAAGAGAAAAAAGTTGGAGGTCTTGGAAAAACCTCCAATTCCCATTCTTGAACGTGTGATTATCTTATTTTGCGTACGATCTACAGCCGATTTGAAATGGTCATTTTTGTAAAAACGTGAAACTTCGAGGCCAATTTGAAAAAATCGTTTTTTTTTTTTATCGACCCCAAGCCTATGAGAAAATGATCTTTTAGGTGTCTATTTGGAGGTCCAACAATAATTTGGTTGTTCCTTTCAAATCCCGATTTTATACGATCTGTTAAAAACAGTCGAAAATACCGAAAATCGTGTCGAATTCGGGCCTTATCGTGACGCTTTGTGGACTGGGTCTTCCCTTGCTCTCGATTCGTGGACTCTAATTATTCAGCACTCGGCATAAAATATTGTGAAAGATGAGACCTAGAGCTGAAGAACGGCCTCTCGTGCGATCTCCCTCGCACTCATGGGATAACCTATTAGGTGCGAGTGAGATGGGAGAACTCGAATGGCCGCTGACCGTCATCCCATTGCAGTTCATCTTGTTCCCGAGTGTACCTTCCTCGCGGGGTCTGCCCCGAACATCGCTGGGGCCTCGTAGGGCAATTGTATTGTGAAGCATATGAAGTGTGACGCCTTCCCCGCAGGGCCCCCGCGAAGTATCTGATCACTTTCATGGAATTCCTGCGTAGTGTCTCTGAGTTAACCTCACTTCTGTGGGTGTATGATGGTCATTCCAACAGAGGCATTGAACGTGAACATACTGTATTTTCATATCATTGATGAGCACCACTCACTTCTCACACAAATCTCAATCCAGCAAAACTACTTTCTTCATCACACGCTGCAAAGTCAAGTGATTATTCCTCCCAAGTAGAAGTAAACACAGACTGGATATTAGTAGCTCTTATGAGGCCCAGGCCTTCGATGAATTTTCAACTTTACTTGAACATTTGAACAATCACATAGTAGTGATAACATTACAAAAATATCCGAAATTATTCTGAAGGTTTCAACAGGAACTGCACTAACTTTGCGCAAATATTGCCCCGATGATACCTCGCGGGGGCCCCGCGGGGAAGGCGTTACACTTCATATGCTTTATCATACATTTGCCCCGCGAGGCCCCCGCAATCTTCGGGGCAAACCCCGCGGGGAAAGTGTCGAATTTCTGATCGGGACGCTGATTGACACATACAATTCTTCTCGTGGTGGTCACTAACAATCAAAAACTCGTACAGTCTACAGTATATAACGGAGATGAGAGAACCTCCTTGATTCTGTGTGGATAACACAGTCCTGCAAGAAAAAGTATTTCTAGTCGGAGGTATCATTTTCGAAGTATTTTTTGATGCTGGATCCGAATCCGCTTTCAGAATTACTCTATCACGTCACATTTTTTAGATAATCCTTATCAAAGTCGTAAAAAACCGGATTTTTGTCGACTTTAGGGCTGTACAGTGGCCAGATCATGAATTGAATCAATTTCTTATTGAGATAACGTTGTTGTGGGAAACTTGTTCCATGAAATGAGCCGTCGCATGTATTAATAAGATGGTTGATATCGGAGATACTCAGATCCAAAGAAACGGGGCACGCTGGTCAGCGCACACCATACGCATATCCTCCTCGGCCTGGCGAGCCTGTTGGGTCCCTTACCTCTACCGCTGATCCGCTCTGCGTTCCTGCTCGGCTGCTCTATGCTGATATTTGCTGCATCTTTTGGCGATTCACTCACCTTGTGGTTTGATTCTCTTATGTCAGGAATAATTACTTGAACAAATGGATATTCAGAAACTAAGAAGGAGCCATTCTGAGTTTAGGTTGCAGAAGAGCAGACAAAATTTATAAGGTGAATATATAAGAGAATATAAGACTCATTTGATTCAGATTTTGATGGGTTGCTCATATTTTCTTTGGAATTGTTTGAAGTTCATAGTAAGTTTGAATCACAGGACTCTTAATTAATCTGTAGGATTGATATTGTAATAAGATATCCACGAAGACTTGCATATTTATCAAATGAAGAACACGTACAACAATGGTTTATGCGATTTTCTAATTCATATTTATTGAAGCAAATCTACAGTTTCACAACTCAAATTCCATACGTAGTATCACCATTCTCCGTACATGGACACTTATCAGTAAGATTCATTCAACAATTCAAGCATCTAATTCAGAGTCTCGTAGCATATTCTCGAAGCTGCGTTTCAGCGATCTCCTGGCGTGAGAAGCTTTGGGATCATCTCGTTCCAGACACCAGCAGTAATCAGCTAGCATGCTCACATCCCAATGTCCTTGATACCTTGTCTCCATTTCTTTTATGTCCTGATGGAATCTCTCTCCTTGTTCCTCACTCACTCGTCCAAGACTCCCTTCAGGAAAAAAATCAAGGTGCGCATCGAGGTAATGCAGCTTCGTACTCGTTCGGCATCCAAGTTGACAAAATTTTCTCAGCATATCAGCAACGAGCAACCGGTAATTCTTCTCTTTTCTATTTCCAAGGAATCCACTGATGACTTTCTTGAATGCGATCCAAGCAGCTCTTTCCTTCAGTGTCATCTTCATCTCAAATATTTCATCTTTGGTAAGTTTCCGGATCTGGGGTCCAACAAAAATGCCCTCTTTCAACTTTGCTTCGCTGATTTTAGGAAACTTCTCCGCGAGATATTTGAAGCACTCTCCATCCCGATCGAGGGCCTCCACAAACTGTTTGATTAATCCAAGCTTGATGTGTAGCGGCGGTAATAAAACTTTGGTGGGGTCGACGAGTTGTGGGTTGATGATGTTTTGTTTCCCGATTTGAAGAGTTTTTCTTGCTGCCCATTGATGATCACTCCAATGAAGAGAAGTAGCACGGCTATCCCACTCACACAAACAGCAAGGGTACTTAGTATTCCCTCCTTGCTGGCCCAAAAATATACTCAAAATTTTAAAATCTCCACAAATTTCCCAATTATGCTGAGAGTACTTCAAAGCATCCAGAAGGATTTTCATGTTTTCATACGTCTCTTCCATCAGACCACAGTGAGCAAGCGGGATTGGAGCATACTGATTGCCGTTGTGCAGGAGCACCGCCTTCAAACTCCGGGTTGATGAGTCAACAAATAGCCTCCAATCTTCATCTCTGTAGTTTTTCATCCCCATTGCGTTCATTATTTCAGGGACATCATCGCAAAAAACTAAGCAGCCTTGTTTCGAGAAATAGGGACTGAACTCTTCTTCACGACGCCTAAAGTGTGAAATTCTGGTTCTCTGGGCAAGCAAATTCCTCTCTTTTAGACGCGACCCCAGTAGCTCAGCCATCTCCTTGGTCAATCCCAAATCTCTCACCAAATCATTCAGAGATTGTTGGTCGAAGAGTTTAGGACTTGAATCTGGCTCTGTTTCTTCCACTGTTTCATAAGCAGAAGCTGCCTTATCTGAGTCTGAATCATGATGTTCACTCTTCTTTATTTGATCAACCCACGGCGCAAGAGGCACGGGAAATCCGGGCCCATGGGGCGTTGGTCTCGTTGAGCTTGAGGTGGTGGGGTATACTATCAGGTTCCGATTGGAACGGTTGAAACCTTCGATGGAACAGGAACAGAAGTAACAATCATCTGAATGATTTGACGGTCTTGACCAGATCATGGATACAGCAAATGGCATGTGTTTCTTTCCACCACTATTCCACAACCGTAGAGTTGCAATGCACGACCTGCATACACCGGCTGGCACGTAATTTCTTCCTAGTCCACTCATTTCCATCTTGAAGTAGCTGCGGTATAGAGATTTGACGTTTTCTGTGATACTCTGTCTCTCGCCTTTGAACACTACGTCACCACATAAATGACAGAACTTATTTGGATCGTTTCGACACGTTGTTTTCGACATTTTGAAGATGAGTATTCGAAATCTGATATTCGAACCGACAAAAGCTGCGAAAGTACACGGTAAAGTCTGAGCACGACCGGACGTTTCCTGTTTCAAACGTATCTTACGACTGGTGAAATTGAGAATCATTAACAATTTATATTGCAAGGACAGCGCACTAAATAGATAGCAGCTGAGCTGATTCATCTTCACCTCACCTCTTTTGGGAAAGCCAATACGAATGTCTGAGCGAGTTCCTCAGAGAAGATGGATTTTGCGGGCAGGATACCTGGAGTATAAGACGACCAGTTCCGAAAATAAGGTCCGAATACTTTGACCGAGAAAGATGCGTTAAGAAGGATTGCCTGGCTTATAGCGCCCGAGAAAGTCAAAAGCCTCACAACAATACCGAGATTACAGATTCATGGGTAGAATGATCGAACAAGTGGTCCTGGCATTGGTTTTGTGTTCAACGTTATGAAAGAATTACATGTAGTTTATTATTCTGAGCAAATTTGAGAAGTGTAATCCACTCATTTTAGCAATTCAAAAGAGAAGGTATGCATAATAAAATCGCCAGGGAGCGTCCACGCAGCTTGCACTTGAACAGATCATAACAGCACGGGATTAGCCCAGTATTGCTTGTGGGTTGTCATATTTGATTCGCGGAAGGATGGCTGCTTAATACGATAGATGGTTGCAACCATAGGAATTTTTCATGACACCTGTTCAAAGGAGGTACACGTGTCTCAGTATGGGTATAGTCCAGTGAAGCTGAAGCGGTAAGGCCCAATAGCATAAGGGGGACAACAGACCCATCAAACCGGCGGAGCGTTGTGCATGGTGTGTGCTGGACAGCGCGACCCCTTTTTTGAGATCGGATTATCTCTGGTATCACGTATCTCATTAATACGTGCGATAGCTCATTCTTTAGAACAATTTCCCTACTACAAGGTCGTCCCAATAGAGAATCGATCCAATTCATGTTGTAGCTACGGCACAGGACTAAAGTTGGCCAAAATTAGTTTTTTAACAACTTTCATAAGCAATATCTCGAGAAAGTGACGTGATAGAGTAATTCTGAAGACGCATTCGGATTCAGCGCACAAAATTACGTTAGGGAAGAGTTTTGCCGTTCGGAATACCTCAAATTTATAAAAATTTGCAGGGCAGTGTAATACCTGACAATACTGCATCAGCTGTTTATCACATTCGCATCAACGGAGGATGGCATGCAGTGCGGAGCATACGCGGAGTGCCAAAGCGGCCCGCTGGGCTAATGAACGTGGGCTAGTTAACTGAGAGATGAGTCACAATCGATTTCCTCTATTTATCTTGTATTTACTCAATTTACTCTAGTTTTGGACTGTTCCATCGTGAAAGATCGCACGAGAGGCCATTCTCCAGCTCTAGGTCTCATATCTCACAATATTTTATGCCAAGTGCTGAATAATTAGAGTCCACGAATCGAGAGCAGGAGAAGATCCAGTCCACGGAGCGTCATGATGAGGCCCGAATTTGACACGATTTTCGGTTTTTTCGACTGTTTTTCACAGCTCGGATAAAATCGGAATTTAAAAGGAACAACCAAATTACTGTTGGGTCTCCAAATAGTCACATGAAGAAACATTCTCTCATAGGTTTGGGGTCGATAAAAAGAAACGATTCTTTTAAATTGGCCTCTGAATTTTTACGTTTTTACAAAAACGACCATTTCAAATATGCTGTAGATCGTACGTAAGATAAGATAATGACACGTTCAAAAGAAGAAATTGGAGGTTTTTTCAAGATCTCCAAGTTCCTTCTCCTGCTAAATTTCGATACGAGGCTTCCATCTTGACCTATACGGCTCCAAAAGTGGTGCAAAGTCGTATTTTTGGGCCTTTTTTTATGCAACCGTGGGACCTACCAGATATCAATTTTTTGGACCGGTCAATTTTTCTCTTGGAAGTGTTTGTCTTAACTAGAAAAATCCGCCCAGGTAGGATGGAAAAGATGCATTTGGGTCCGAGCTACGAATTTTCCAAGATAGCGAAAAATAGGCGAAAAACTGCTCAAAAATGAGACTCTGAAAATCCGTAGGGCCTGCCAAGGGTCCCAAAAAAATCTAAAAAAAATTTTTTCAACTATATTCTAGTAGTACTAACGGGGAAAAATGTTTGGGGCATTCTTAAATCTCGTCGATTTTCAAATTATCCCCCTCGGTCCAGAATGACCCATATGATTACACCTTCAAACCTCCTGGAATGCGAATTCCTTACTCAGACCCCACAGCGCCTGGGCCATACCCCATATACACACAATATGTCCATTCAAATCAATGTCAATTATACGCCATTGTGTTTTTTCCTGGAAGCTAACCCAATTTAAAGAAATAATGATCGAAAACGGTCCAGTAGGACCCGAGATACCGTCAAAGATTCCAAGCGCTCGAGTTTGAAGAGCGCGACTCAGTTTCTACGCGGCCCGCCACGCTGCCGCGGAAGTACCCCCACCTTTCGGACTTTCAGTTTTTTTCAAGCGAGCTAAAGGAAACATCAACTTCCACCTGCTCGACAAGGACACAAGTCAAGGTATGTGAACCAAACATTCTTCCAATGAAACTTTTAACATTTTTCATCCATTTCCCGAAAAGTTCGGCCCTTAATCTTCAATTGTTCATCGAATATCCATTCTTGAAAAAAGATAGGTATTTCCGGTTCAAAGGGTCGTAGAGCAATTTTTTTTCTTTTCAAATTTAGAGCAAAATTAGTACTACAGGATCCGAGAACAAATTTTTCCACATATCCATTACTCGCGCGATCGTGTGCAAAATAAAATCGAGATATTCCGATTTTCGTAAACAGTTGGCCTCAGAGCGTCATTGTTGAAACAAAGTGACCAGTATTATGATTGAATCTTGTAGTTGAGGGTTCCAAGAAGCTCTTTGATTTTTTGCGAGAACTTTAGTGCACTTGGAAAATTCTCACGGCTATTGAAAAAAACAATCATTTGGGATAAACAATGAGAATAGCGTCAATGTTTATTGACCGATTGCTCTGATTTTTCTCACACATAGAACTCTGTGAGGGCTTCATTCCCTAGCAAGTACACATCAATCCATTGGTTTTCCTTGACATGAAAAATGGAGGAATTTTTTGACATAATCTAGCTTTGTTGCTAATTATTTCGAGTTAGGCAAAAGTTTGACACATGGTATTTTTTCTTAGAGAATTCCATTGCCTACAACATAGTACCACGAGGAACAATCCAAACATTATAACAACTCCCCGGGATGAAAAATGGAAAAAATACAAAATTCCTCACTTTTTCGTTGTTGTAATTCCTCCCACACCCCTGGAGTCGTTCCATTTCATGGGGAGGGGAGGGGGTACTTGTTCAGTAGGGTATCCCGGACCCAAAAGAAATTAAAATCATCCTAGAGCAGTCATGTGCAGTTCGAAGTCTAGAATTACTGGCCTAATTGTACTCGACATAGATTTGGGCAATGAGATTAGGAGCAAACAGTTGGTGTATCTTAAAGTGGTCACACGATCTCATGGAATGGAGAGGAAGTTTTGAAGGTGAAACGTTTTTTTATCGACGTTGGGAGGTCTCGCTCACGGAGTAAAATTCCGCAGAACGCGCTCACCATTACTCGCTACACCGTGCGCGGCGCGCCGGCGGAACAGTATGAGCTGCCGTGGCTTATCGTGATTGATAGGGTCGGGGTCATAAACTAGTTTGAACCTCGATTCGGCAAGTGTCGGCTTTCGCCATATATTTCATACAAGAAGAGAGAGCTGAGAGCTGGAATTCTAGTCGAGGTCTCTTTGTTTATCTAAAGCATATATGGGTTAGCAGATATAGATTCAGAGCTGAAAAAGTGTGACGGGCGAGACTGGCGAGACATTATGATATTATGCATGATGGGGTTTTTCTCGCTGAGGATGTTCAATATTGGAAAGATTCATGGTGAAATGTCTCCCATTCTATCAAAGCTTAGAAATTGTTCAGTGAACAGCTCTAGTGGTGGACGAAGATTTAGATTTTTATATGCAGTTCGATAATAGCTAATCATGCTTATGATATCGAGTTCGATTTAGAGGAGGGTGATGTGGCCCTAGTGAGGGGGTAACTCTTTCTGGCAAGACGAATATCAAACTTGGATATGACATATTCCCCTGAATATGGATATCCATACTTACATGAGAAAGTAAGATCTGATACATGTGCGATTCTGGTTACGAGCTAATGCAAGTCATTTTTCCTTTGTTTCATGCTTCAGAATTTCTCTTCAAGTGGCACGCTGTGCCCCGTCGCCTCCCTCCCATCTTCCACCGACTTCGATTGGATAGGCCAAACGCCAACTCTCCGCACAGATGTATCAAAAAGTATCGTACACGGTGTGCCTGAACGAATCTTTTTTTGAAGTGAAAACTCCCTCTGAGATTATTTTGGTTCCTGATTCTACATATTTGGGGCACCATTTTCCCACGAAAATTAAAATCGCGGGCTGAGCCCTTTTGAAGGAATGTCGTTTGGAACATTTTTCGGACCCAGTCTAGGAACGCCCGAGTAATATGGCTCATCCCTCGTTGGATATGAGCCCAAAATCAAGTTTCTTCACTTTCTAACACTAGTTTTCAAAAACTGTGACCGCTTTGGATACTTCTGAGGCTTGTTGAGGTTGGGCATGTACCCTAAAAACCCTTCAAAAATGCAAAAAGCAATCTCTCGATGTCTCATTTGAGAAATGACCATCTACCGTTTAGGCTCTCCAAGACGCCCTATCGGAAATAATCTTGTGATGGACATTACAATATTCATCACGATGTCTTTTGTGATAGGAATTGTAATGTACATTATAACGAATTCCAATAGAATCATCATGTTTTTATGTGATGTTCAGGTCATGGCGAGGAATTTGCCATGTCCATTCATCACTATTCCACAGTGAAGAAACTGGAAAAAACTCTTCTACGTAACTCGTGAATTTTGCCGACAGTGGGATGCGAACCCACAATCTTCTGGTTACGAGGCCAAGCACATGCCTTGGGGCCAGGGAGTTATATTGAAGGTAGGCGTCTAATAAGCTTACTTGACGTTTGACTGACCGGAACAATCTGTTCATTCGCTCAAAATCTGATCATTCGTTCACTCAATTCGTCATACAAACAACTCAGAGTAGATCAGGTGGATGCTTTGAAATGGTCCGGTTTCAATGAAAATCCACGATTTCGACTATTTTGGAAATCTCATCAGTACAAGGTGGAAAATGATTGGAGAAAAAGAAATGACTCGTTTCACACCCCTAAATGTGTTATAAGGTAAGTGTGCCTAAAATGCCCCCATTCCCTAATATGCCCCGACTCAAGTTCTCAAATTTACCAGCTTGCAGATCTCGACACGCATTTTTTCCATGTTTGTTATTTTGAAATGAGAGAGAATCAACGGTTTGGGCCGACCCGAAATGACCCGCGCCTTTCCCACAACATTACTAGCGATATTCGGTACTTTCAATTTATTCCATCTTAATCACTGAAAGCTATGCCATTGATTCAATCAATTTTTAACGTAGTTCTCCTCATTCTCTTTGTCTTCGTCCGAACTTCGAGATACTTCTCACAAAATATAGAAAATTCGATTTCTAGCCGATTCTACGCCTATACTACTAAAAAAAGTGCATTTTTGGCACCATCTACCCAAGGGCTCTTAAGGTTTGTCTCCGAGTTTTTTGAAATTCAAAGAATCTCCTGGGAATTCGTGTGGTGGTTCAACTATCCATAACACACCTTCTGATGAAATTCCAAGGAGCCTCTCCATTTTGTTTTCGAGTTTTCGATGTCAAAAGTTCGAGCTCGTAACACGCGGAGGATAGGAACGGCGCAGCAGAAAGCAACTTTTTTGGGCCGTTCTCACGAATGCTTTGACAATTTTTCAGAGAACTCGCTGAAAAATTGATATGTCATTGATTCAAGTCTTTTCTTCATTCTTGCCAAAAATAGGGACCCGTGCTTATTTATTTTGTCCACACGAGGGCTCGAATGTTTGTGATTTTTGTCTGCGCGCGATGTTAATTTTCTGCCTCGCGGAGAGCGTTCGTGTGTGAGCGTGTGCATGTACGAGCTGCTTTGTTGTGTATACGCGATTGTATATAAGAAGACGGCGAGGTCGCGTTGCTATCAAAACAACACGGCTCGCTCAAACTTACGATCCTGATTGTCCCAGGAGACATACCTTAAATAAGACATCAAGAGATTGGTGTTTTGCATTTTTGAAGGGTTTCCAGGGTACATGCCCAACCTCAACAAGCCTCAGAAGGATCCAAAGCGGTCACATTTTCTGGAAACTAGTGTGAGAAAGTGAAGAAACTTGATTTTGGGCTCATATCCAACGAGGGATGAGCCATATCAATTGGGCGTCCCTAGACTGGGCCCAAAAAATGTTCCAAACGACATTCTTTCAAAAGGGCTCAGCCCGCGATTTTAATTTTTGTGGGAAAATGATGCCCCAAATATGTAGAATCAGAAACCAAAATAATCTCAGAGGGAGTTTTTACTTTGAAAAAAAATTCGTTTAGGCACACCGTGCGTAAGCAACTCGGGTACAATTTTACGTTCTCGTCTCCGAATATTTCGTGCGTGGAAGTTGGACCCTTGCGCACAATTGTAACTTTGCGCACGGCGCAATCCAATTTGCGCACTTTCTCGGAGACTCGAGAATAGAATTCCTTTGCGCCCTTGTTGCTTAATGTACCAATTTCGATACACTGTGCGTAAAAGTGCACTTTGCGCACAGTTTGTCGACTTTTACTCACAGTTTATCGAAAAGTATAGTTAGATACACAGGCGTGGAACCTATCATTCGCATCTTTGTAATGATTCCAACCCTCGCCTGCGGTTCGGTCTGGAAACCCATCACTTGGACGCGAATGAAACGTTTTACACCCTCGAATTGGAGTGTACTAAATTTACCGCTCAAAGTCAATATCAAACTCGCGTGAGTCTAGGTTTCACCTTCCCACGCACATCTTTTTCCTCTCATGTGGAGTTTAGAGGTAGCCCTGTTATACACATGCTATCAACGGTTAACATGGACAGGATAATGAATCTAGTTGTTTTCCTCATTATCCTGATGAACAATGATGCAAGTGATATTTTGACGTTTGACAAACTATGATGGGAGAGGAATTCAAGGGAAAAGTGGGTGCAAGCGAACAGCAGAATCGAGAGAGAAGTTTCCTTATAGAGCAAGTGAAATCATCGGTAGAGCAGATGGAGGGCAAAGACAAAATACTTGGTTGTGGCGAAATAGCAGTGTAAACATAACTTTCGAAGTGGAATGAGTCTCAATCATAGATGTAAGTGAGCTAGCTAATCGAATATGAGTAATTCCGCGCGAAAGCAGACCACGAATTGCAATTATGTTTCAAACTCTTTTTCCGACATTTCTAATCGTCTCTATGGTTCAAAAAATGAACTTTTCACCCTGTATGGTGTGAAAACAAAATTTTTTGTTTCCGTGGGGAATATCTTTGTGATAGTGTTTTTAGGAGAAAATACCAATCTTTTTTCAGTAAAATGGGTGTAGTTCCGACTTGAGGTAAGATACGACCACGCAAAGAGTGGCATTCGAAAGGTCTTTCAAAAATCTATCGAAATATGTTTCGAAAACTTTTTTTTGAGGCTACGGACGCCACCTATGAGCAAAACGGTGGAAAACAGAAAAAATTCATTTCCTCAAAAACCTAATTTTCTAAAAATCTGGAAATCCATATTTCGATGTAAAATTGCGTGTTCTTCCAGAAAAAAGTGGTCCCGATCTGTGTTTTTGGGTTCTACGCTGTTTTTTTACGTTTTATCAATATTCTCAGCCTTTTCGGTTGAAAAATGAATTTTTTTGCGCATGCGCAGGAATTTAGACTGTTGAAACCAATTCCATTGAAAAGCCAAGGGAATTTCCTTCAAAATGACTATACTTGGTGAAGCCCTCTCGATGTACTGGGACCAAAGTGAGAAGGTCTAGAAAATGATGACACTTCTACTCGAGTCACTATAGTAATGGGAAATTCGTGCAAGGTCTGCAATCACCCCTCTTGAGGATGCTTCTTCATTAATGCGATGTAACTTTCGGCCAAGTGCAGGGAATTGACTTTGCCAGGTAGTCATTTCGAAGGAAATTTTCTCGGCTTTTCAATAAGAATGGTCTCAGCAGTCTAAATTCCTGCGCATGCGCAGAAAAATTCACTTTTCAACCGAAAAGGCTGAGAATATTGATGAAACGTGAAAAAAACAGCGTAGAACCCCAAAACACAGATCGGGGCCACTTTTTACTGGAAGAACACGCAATTTTACATCGAAATACGGATTTCCACATTTTTAGAGAATTAGGTTTTTGAGGAAATGAATTTTTCCTGTTTTCCACCGTTTTGCTCATAGGGGGCGTCCGTAACCTCAAAAAAAAGTTTTCGAAACATATTTCGATAGTTTTTTGAAAGACCTTTCGAATGCCACTATTCGCGTGCTCGTATCTTACCTCAAGTCGGAACTACACTCATTTTACTGAAAAAAGATTGGCATTTTCTCCTAAAAACACTATCACAAAGATATTCCCCACGGAAACAAAAAATTTTGTTTTCACCCCATAGAGGGTGAAAAATTCATTTTTTGGACCATAGAATCGATTAGAAATGTCGGAAAAAGAGTTTGAAACATAATTGCCATTCGTGGTCCGCTTTCGCGCGGAATTACTCATATGTTTTATTGAATGTAGATTCGCATTCGGATTCCTCGGACGACGGAACTATCACGCTTTTGTAAGTGCGATACTGAAGCACCAAAATACGGCAAACCATGACAGGATGCCCGTAAGACGTATTGGACGATGAGAATGTAAGAGCAGGGAGAACCCTTCTGGTCCCCCAGAAAATCAGTAGTCAAGGCACGTGATCCCATCGCGATGCCTAGCATTAATTCGGTGAACGGCAGGCGCAGCTGCACATGTCATTTGGAAAACCCGTGATCCCTCATACCGCGAGAGGAATAGGACATAGTTTCGAAATTATGACCACGACTCACAAATGGTCAGAGTACAGGGAGAAGTTGCGAATTCGGTAGGCACATGGTATATCAACTTGTTTACAGGGAAGATCAGAATTAGACTGAAGATAATGCGAACATTTACATAAATGGTGATGATGGGACGTGTGACGTGGTAAATGGATTGCCAGCACAACTAATTTATTTTCGACGGACTCTTAACCTAAATCGCAGGTCTCGCGCGCAAAGTTCGGCGAACGCAATTCTAAATCTTAACAGCAACTCGGCTTCACTGCATCACTCGTTCTTTTCCTACCTTATTTACCTGAAAATCGGAAAAAGGGGGGGGGGGTAGGGAACGCTCGCACACGCACTCCAAATAATAAATCAGGATTTTTCAATAATATAATTCGGCCTATATTCTGTACACGTTCCTTTTTCGCGGCGATACATGAATCTACATATGAAAATCCCGACAAACAACGGCCAGAAATATTCGAGAAGATTCAACAATTATCATCAGAATGTCTCTTTCTCAATAAATGTCTCTTAAAATTTCCTGTGAAACGCGAAAATTCACTTCACAATCCTGAAAATACAATATAAAATACACTTCACTATCGGCCTGGGCAATTCACTATCGGCCTAGTCAATGGTTCCACGGCCTAGTCGACTTCGCTCACGATGGACTCCAAAATTCGAGGAGCACGCTGCTCCAAAATTTACTCAAAATGGCCGCTCCACGCTACGAATAATTACCGCGTTGGGACAATGGCCAACTGCTCCAATTTGTGGAGCACGAGCTCCGCGATCACCGGATCCCACGGGTCGAGTATTCCGCGGTTACCCAGGGTGGCGATCCACCAAAGGTACGGCCTTGCTCGTCGTCGTCCGGACGATGGCAACCCCAAATTTCCACGCGACTTTTCCCCCCAACGGCACTATATGCTCCGCGCACTATGTCTTCACGAGGATTCACCTCGACTTCGGCCTCTGGTCACAATTCGCGGCCCCCAGGGCGTGCTATAATTTTCCCGCACTGTTCGGCCTCAGCACGTGGTCCCCCAGGAGTCCGGATCGGCTGGGAGTCGGCAGAGGTACGCGCGCACGAGGCTCAAGTTTCGGCCAGGACGAGGGAATTCACATTAATAAAATGAGCAATAATAGGACTCACCGTTATTTTCCATCACTCTCGATAATGACAATTCTCTGATTATGATTTAATAGGACTCTTGGAGTCTCGTGTGCTGTCCTCCGGGACTCCTGGGGAACACACGGCAATTTCACCCGGCGGTGAAGACGAGCGGAGCACAAGCCCGTGCACGTAAGACAACGTCCGATCCACAAGTGGCCTAATGGCCGGCTTCTTCTTCAAGTTGAAGTTCCGTCTTCTTCAACAAAGAAGACGCTCTCTGATTGGCCCATAGATTTTGTCCGGAAAACTGGCAGCACCCTCTATCGGGGCTGCGCGGCAAAGTTTGAAGTACATAAGGGTACATTGCGGCCAGCATGCGCACGAAATTCACGGAATTACACGGCCGAACAGCACGGAAACATATGTACGGTACTGCCTTTGGCCTCCACTCGTACCGTCTTTTATCTCACTTGCTCCTATAGTAAGCATCGGCCGGCGTGGAGGCGCTGCGCAGCTCGCATTGCTTCCAGTTTCGGCCTTACACTGCACCCGATATTCGTTACGTGGCCTTGTATACCTATATCTATTCTTGGCCTGTAGTACTATAGCTATATAGTACTTCCCATCCATCGGTATATCTATATGGGCCTCTGCATATTCACTACACGCTCATATGTGCATAACATACTACTACAATCAGTATCTCGGCCTCACACACACATATGCATATGTGTGTGTGGTCTGCATCGCGGATTCCCATCCAGAAGTCGATGTCCGGGTCTCTGTATTTTCCCATATCGGCCTGCTCAGGTATACCCGCCCTGAGCCATGCTACACCGTCAGGTAGCGCCATCACACCGGCAGCAACAAGTTGCCAGTGTGTCGTCTGCACGGCCGCACATCAACATCGGCTCCGCGATCCTTGTGCTCTGGTGAGCTACCCGGGCTCACCCACGTCGGCCTGCGCGTCACCGGTGTCGTGGGTGACCGCATACGTGGTGGTGTGATCGTGCGCGGGTGCATTTTCGGCCAGGTTATGCGTGGGTGCAGGCAGCAAGTGCTTCATGTACGCATAACTTCACATAACCAAGGTGCAGCTGATACTGGGCTGCTGCGTATGGGACCTAGGTCCGGATGGCAGCAAGCCCAGGATGTGCTGCACGGATCATGCAGCATCACCAGCTGGCCATAATCACTCGTGCTCGTCGTCATCTTCCTCTTCGTCGTCCTGAGAAGGACGCCCTGGCCTTGTCGTATACACCACGACAATCTCGCATACACGGTGGGACGCAGATCGTGTGACATCCAGAGGGTGTGCGGGGGATGCAGCACGGGGTCTGCGGGCCCCGGTTGTTACCACCAGCATCCTCTGTTCGGCCCGTATCCAGGTGTACCATAATAGGTACACCACGGATACATCATAGTGGTGGTCACGGCAAGGGGCATGTGCGCGGCCTTGTGTACCCGGGTAGCCCACCCGGGGCATAATTCTCCTACATTGTTGTCGTCGTCGTCGACCGCCGGCCTCCTACGGTGTGATGCCCGCGGCGATTAGCGGTGCGGGTGGGGTTGCCGGCCCGCAGGCATACTCGCGGTCGCGGCAACTCGATGTCTCGGCCGTCGTCATCGTCGCCTCGAGCAGCAGCACCTCAACAAAAAAAAGAAGTATTCCCCGTGAATACTCGGTTTTGAGGCTGCTGCTCGAGGCACGACGAGAGAGTCACGTTTATTCAAACCCCAAAAGGCTGTGACGATTATATCGTCACATTACCCCCTGTTTAGGGGGGGGGGGTTGAGTCCGGGTCCTCCACAAGGGAGCGGCCTTGCTCAAAACATAGGTGGCGCACTCTCGCCTTATAGTGAATTCTCTCGTCGCAACCTCGAACAGCAAAATAAAATAGATTCCATAATCCATGTATATATATCACCATCATAAAAATAGATTCTTATAATTGGGGCAATCTCATCCACTCCCTCTCTCACACGACCGACCTGAAAGGGTAAAACTGTAATTCGGGACCTACATCGCTAGGGTAAGAAAAGATTCTACGGGATGGGGAGATGAGCCTCCTGGGCCCTACCAACATGGAAACTTCTCAAACAATCTCTGGAAATAAACAACAAAAAATCATAGCATCTTACTTGTTCAACTAAATGTTCAAACTCCGCGGGTCCTTCGGCCGTTTCATACGTGCGGGGAGGGATCAATCGTTTCAACTGGGGTATGTGGGCCTCTGGCAGTTCTTCTCCTAATTCCCCGTCTAACTCATAGACTAATGGCAAGTTGACCGCGATCATTCTGAGCAGCCTTCCGATTTCAGTGCGACCTTCATCAAGAATTCATTCGCGGCCTGAGCTAAGAAGCGAGTCTTTCGTCAGACCAAATACCCGACCAAAACTCATCGTGATTCCGGCCTTAATTGCAATGCGTGGCCTGTCTTTCGCTAACTCTATCGACGTCTAACCGCACTGAATCCCTCAACGCGTCCAACCCATTCATCCCGTCGGCTCATGCGGCCTCGTCGATTTCCTCTATTGGGTCACCGGCCGTTAATTCTTGTATATCTTCTAAGTATCATGTCTCACGGGTCTAGTTTCTCCCACTACACCCAACGCTTCACCGGAGACCTTTTGCGGATCCTCAACAGGTCTCTCGTCCTTGCAACCCCCGGCCTAACGAAGTGTGAGTTCGTCACACCTTCCCCAAGGCGCTCAGGTTCGTGTACCCACAATGTTAGCGACTGCTTTTCCCCACCATACCTTCACAAAGGCGCTCAGGTTCTCTGACCCATGGTATCCTCATCCGCTTTTCCACCATACCTTCACAAAGGCGCTCAGGTCCTCGACCCATGGTGTGCTCGATTGTTTTTTTTCCACCATACCTTCACAAAGGCGCTCAGGTCCTCGACCCATGGTGTGATCAACCGCTTTTTTTTTTTTTGCCATACCTTCACAAAGGCGCTCAGGTTCTCTGACCCATGGCATTCACAACCGCCTTTCCACCATACCTTCACAAAGGCGCTCAGGTTCCTCGACCCATGGTGTACTTGCTGGTTTCTCCACCATACCTTCACAAAGGCGCTCAGGTCCTCGACCCATGGTGTGCTCGATTGTTTTTTTTTTATTTATTTATTTTTTCGTATTTTTACCACCATACCTTCACAAAGGCGCTCAGGTCCTCGACCCATGGTGTACTTGACTGCTTTTCCGCCATACCTTCACAAAGGCGCTCAGGTCCTCTGACCCATGGCGTTACCAACAGATTTCTTTTTTCTTTCAACTCCTCTATCACGAGGCATTCGGGTACTTTGACTTTTCACCACTCTGTTTACTTGGACACTTATCATCCGCAGAACCTCGTTCGAGGCCCTCAGACTTCTCGTCCGTCACCAAGAATCACTCTAGTTTCTGAATTGACAATCAGGGCACGTTTGCACCGTGACACCGGCCTTGCCGCACACCTGACACTTTTCACCCACTGATGTGGTACCAGCAGTTGGCATGGGTACGTCTGGACATTCCGAGGCAGTGTGACCAATGGCAGAGCACTTATAGCACGTACGCGTGGGACAACTGTTGGCAAAGTGATCCGGCTTGTTGCAATTGAAGCAGAGGCCCTTACTCATCTGCTCTTCTCTCGGCATCCGATCTCCGCCTACTCTCGCACGACCAGTACCAGGTGGCCTACGAGGACTATATGGGGCATACGGTGGATAATGGTACATCATTGGGTAGGAAGGCCATTGTCCGGGTGTTGGCACCCACGGACCTACAGTAGCTGGCTGGTTCGGCGGTGTCAGCGTTGGAGCACTCGGCTGAGGGGTACTCGGGACTGGCACGGCCTTAGGTGGTGTGTCGCGCGAAGCGACGGGTGGACTGTTCTGAGTAGGCTTTGCGTCATTTTTACCCCCTTGACCACGATTGCGATTTTGATTCACGTTTTGAGCATTCGGGGCTGGCTTTGGCGCCTCAGTCTCATTTTGTTCTGTGCCGGCCATTTCGTTCCACCCTGGCCTGCTCTTTGGTGGCGGCTGCGTGGGTCCCTGATACGCGGCTCCAGGTATCCGCGAACGGTCCTTGGGTGGAGGTGCAGTGTACCTGGCATCCAAGTCTTTGCTCCGCTCGTACTTCTGGCCATAGTGTTGAATATCATCCAGCGTTCTCACTCTCTTTGACTCTAAGTACTTACGTAGTTCCGGTAATAAATTACGTCTGACTATCTCAAATACATCTCGTTCTCGAGGCGGCCTTTTTAGATGACCCAAAATGATCTTAACACAGGTCAAATACTTGGCAATTTTCTCGCCTTTGGCCTGAGTACGGTGCTGGAGTTCATCCATGACGTCCTGGCGATCTAAATGGCCCACGTATTGCTTTCTGAAAGCTTGCTTGAAATCCGGCCAAGTTTCAAATTCACCCTGATGAGTTCGATACCAACTCCGAGCGTCCCTTGTTAACGCGGCCGGCACAGCTGATAGCATTTCAGCGTCCGTTACGGGCAGCATCCGTCGGCAGTCATTTAAGTTGGCCAGGAAGTCTTCTGGGCCATCCCGTTCACCTCCACCAAAGCTGATCTTCATGCTTTGTAGCATCTTAATCACCTGAAACGTCCTCCCATTCACACGACCGGCCTGACTCCAATTTGACTCATCGTCTGAGGTATCATACTCCGATTCACTGCTATCATCTCTTCTACGATTGCGACGGCCTGCTCTACGCCGGAAGTCTCGTGAATCCCGCGATCCCTGTCGTCTACCCCTGCGACTTGGCCGGTCTGAATCTGAGTCTGACCTTCTTCTCCGTTGTGAACGTCGTGGGGGTGAACTATCCGATGAGCTATCGCGCTCTCGACGGTTGTCGCGCCACCTATCAGCATCCCTCGGCCTGCGGTCCGGACTATGTCTCGAATTACGACCGGTGGGACGGCTTTCCGGAGTTCGGTCTCGTTGAGGCCGATGGCTACGCGATGAGTATTGTCGGCCTGGAGGTTCCCGAGAATGATCATTCGCTCTTCGAGTACGAGCATCTCGAGGTTGGGTGCGGCTATGACGGTTTCCCTCAGTGCGGTCTCGTCTGTGAAGTCGACTGTCTGACTCAACTTGTTCATTCTGATGTATCCGAGAACGTTCTAGAATTACACGTGCTGGCCCCGGAGCAACGCGGTCACGATGGCTTTCACCCGCTCTGTCGTTCGGCCTTGGTTTCCCGTGACCATTTGGACTTCGTCGGGTGCTATAGTTCGTATACGCAGGAGGTGGGTCATCGTCACTAGAGTCGTCACGACGATCACGTTCAGCGTCGTAATCCCGACATCGACCGCGGCCTGTGTCCGGTTTCCTTTTTGGAATTGCCCCGAAACTTATTTGTTCGTGATCCCCGTCCCACCACATCGTCTCCCCGCGTGACAGTTCGGGGTTGACCTGCAAACGCCTCTCTATCGACCGGTGATTAGCGGCTAAACATCTATCGCTTGGTGACACCGGCGGTCGCCTTGGCACATACGCTCCTGGGATTTTGCGCTCTCTACTCGGCCGGGGACTCTCACGGTTCGAACTTTCGCCCCCGCTTTCCGATTCCGACCGCTGGTTCATGGAATTTCTCTCTACTCCTCGAAGATCGGCCATGGCAGTGTTCACTCTATGCAAAGCAGCCCGCGACTCAGTGATCAAGGAACCGTGCGAACCGGCTCTCATGAGGCCTTCCACCGGTGGCAAGTCGTCCGCTATTCCTGTTGGCCTGTGAGGCTGTCCCCAACTCGGCAGTGGCCTATCAGGTGTGGAAGCTCCGGCCAGCAGGGACCCACTCTGGTCCCGCAATCGTGGCATCAACGGAAGGCCCAATGGTGCGGGCTGGAAGTGATATCCAGTCGACAGTGGGAATGAGACTCGGCTAGCAGCGGGTGATGGAATCGGGCCTGATATACTACTTGTCACTCGGAGCGAAGAGACAGTACTAGTCAGAACCGGTGTAGTGATCGTCGTACTGACGGAAGTGGGCACAAAATTCGTCACCGCTGAGGTATTTGCCACCACTGATGATATGAGTGACGCTGAGGTGACCCCGATCGCTGGAATCGCGGATACGAACGGTCCCACAGGTAGTCCGGCCATATCGGCACACTGGAGCTCACCCGGTAACACGATCATCGGTGCCTCGGCCCTCTCCTTACCTTTGGCCATCGTTACTTTTACTCCGCGCTGTCCATTTACGAACGAAAGAACTCTAAATCGACCTAACACTTCCCAAAATCCCACTCTGCGGCCTTCTGTTTCCCCCAAGTTTCACGGCAAGTTCTCCCCAATCGGCCAAAAAGCGTCAAATTTCAATCCAAAATACCAAATTCCACGTCCACGGCCAGTTATTTTACACACCTGTACGGATATAGTCCACCTCAGCTGTAAAAATCAACACGAAGAATCTTCGGAAACCCTAACAAGTCACGCGTATACCGCAATATCCAATTAAATAAGTCTCGGCAATCCCTATTCGACTAATCACGGCCTGGATTCTATGAAGGAATCCCCTAAAGTCCCTAAAACTATCTGCCAGAGTCCACCAGGGATAAGGGTGAACAAGAGAAACTCCGTAGAATTTCTTCGGCCGGGTAATAGGTGCTCAAATGGGATATGGTGTGATTAGGATGGGTAGAATTCCAGAGCTATTTTCGGAAAATATTCAAATCATATTCACACACATGCACGGGAGGATAAATCAGCAACCAGTGGTTCAGGAATTCTTCTCAAGAGGGAAAATACTCTTCCAGTGGCCTATACACAAGTAAGATGCTAATGGAGAAGTCTACTTGAGGTCAACAGGCCTCAAAAAATCTCTAAGGGGAAACTTGACCGAATCCTAGGTGGCAGGGCTGCAAGAGGGACAAGAAAAATATTCATATATGGGGGAAAATACTCACAATCAGGTTGACCAGGGTATGAGAGAGAGCCACACACTACAACTACACGCGATGAGCCTCGTACGCACGCAACGATAGGAAATTCACAAATTTCCTCGGCCGGGGTACACTTATAACTTCTTCATAACAGCTACAACGCGTACAAAAATTCCTCAGAGCGGCCTAAATGCGGCTAGAACTGTTCCAAAGCGGCCTAAGGGTGATCACAAATTTTTCAGAGTGGCCAAGTGCTCTCCGAAAAATTTTAAAGTGGCCAGAGTACGTCCAGAACATTTTTCGAACGGCTAGAATGCGTTCAAAAATGTTTCAGATCGGCCAGAGAGTGATCACAAATTTTTCCGAGAGGCTGGGAGCACCCAGAAAAATTTTAAAGTGGCCTAAGTATGCTCAGAAAATTTTTCAAACGGCTAGGATGCGTTTGAAAATTTTTCAAATTGGCCTACGTGTCGCGCACTTAATGCTACGGCCAGAAACTAACACACAGAATTTTTAGAATCGCGTGAGTCCTGTCACGGTCGCCATTTGTGACGTGGTAAATGGATTGCCAGCACAACTAATTTATTTTCGACGGACTCTTAACCTAAATCGCAGGTCTCTCGCGCAAAGTTCGGCGAACGCAATTCTAAATCTTAACAGCAACTCGGCTTCACTGCATCACTCGTTCTTTTCCTACCTTATTTACCTGAAAATCGGAAAAAGGGGGGGGGGGGGTAGGGAACGCTCGCACACGCACTCCAAATAATAAATCAGGATTTTTCAATAATATAATTCGGCCTATATTCTGTACACGTTCCTTTTTCGCGGCGATACATGAATCTACATATGAAAATCCCGACAAACAACGGCCAGAAATATTCGAGAAGATTCAACAATTATCATCAGAATGTCTCTTTCTCAATAAATGTCTCTTAAAATTTCCTGTGAAACGCGAAAATTCACTTCACAATCCTGAAAATACAATATAAAATACACTTCACTATCGGCCTGGGCAATTCACTATCGGCCTAGTCAATGGTTCCACGGCCTAGTCGACTTCGCTCACGATGGACTCCAAAATTCGAGGAGCACGCTGCTCCAAAATTTACTCAAAATGGCCGCTCCACGCTACGAATAATTACCGCGTTGGGACAATGGCCAACTGCTCCAATTTGTGGAGCACGAGCTCCGCGATCACCGGATCCCACGGGTCGAGTATTCCGCGGTTACCCAGGGTGGCGATCCACCAAAGGTACGGCCTTGCTCGTCGTCGTCCGGACGATGGCAACCCCAAATTTCCACGCGACTTTTCCCCCCAACGGCACTATATGCTCCGCGCACTATGTCTTCACGAGGATTCACCTCGACTTCGGCCTCTGGTCACAATTCGCGGCCCCCAGGGCGTGCTATAATTCTCCCGCACTGTTCGGCCTCAGCACGTGGTCCCCCAGGAGTCCGGATCGGCTGGGAGTCGGCAGAGGTACGCGCGCACGAGGCTCAAGTTTCGGCCAGGACGAGGGAATTCACATTAATAAAATGAGCAATAATAGGACTCACCGTTATTTTCCATCACTCTCGATAATGACAATTCTCTGATTATGATTTAATAGGACTCTTGAAGTCTCGTGTGCTGTCCTCCGGGACTCCTGGGGAACACACGGCAATTTCACCCGGCGGTGAAGACGAGCGGAGCACAAGCACGTGCACGTAAGACAACGTCCGATCAACAAGTGGCCTAATGGCCGGCTTCTTCTTCAAGTTGAAGTTCCGTCTTCTTCAACAAAGAAGACGCTCTCTGATTGGCCCATAGATTTTGTCCGTAAAACTGGCAGCACCCTCTATCGGGGCTGCGCGGCAAAGTTTGAAGTACATAAGGGTACATTGCGGCCAGCATGCGCACGAAATTCACGGAATTACACGGCCGAACAGCACGGAAACATATGTACGGTACTGCCTTTGGCCTCCACTCGTACCGTCTTTTATCTCACTTGCTCCTATAGTAAGCATCGGCCGGCGTGGAGGCGCTGCGCAGCTCGCATTGCTTCCAGTTTCGGCCTTACACTGCACCCGATATTCGTTACGTGGCCTTGTATACCTATATCTATTCTTGGCCTGTAGTACTATAGCTATATAGTACTTCCCATCCATCGGTATATCTATATGGGCCTCTGCATATTCACTACACGCTCATATGTGCATAACATACTACTACAATCAGTATCTCGGCCTCACACACACATATGCATATGTGTGTGTGGTCTGCATCGCGGATTCCCATCCATAAGTCGATGTCCGGGTCTCTGTATTTTCCCATATCGGCCTGCTCAGGTATACCCGCCCTGAGCCATGCTACACCGTCAGGTAGCGCCATCACACCGGCAGCAACAAGTTGCCAGTGTGTCGTCTGCACGGCCGCACATCAACATCGGCTCCGCGATCCTTGTGCTCTGGTGAGCTACCCGGGCTCACCCACGTCGGCCTGCGCGTCACCGGTGTCGTGGGTGACCGCATACGTGGTGGTGTGATCGTGCGCGGGTGCATTTTCGGCTAGGTTATGCGTGGGTGCAGGCAGCAAGTGCTGCATGTACGCATAACTTCACATAACCAAGGTGCAGCTGATACTGGGCTGCTGCGTATGGGACCTAGGTCCGGATGGCAGCAAGCCCAGGATGTGCTGCACGGATCATGCAGCATCACCAGCTGGCCATAATCACTCGTGCTCGTCGTCATCTTCCTCTTCGTCGTCCTGAGAAGGACGCCCTGGCCTTGTCGTATACACCACGACAATCTCGCATACACGGTGGGACGCAGATCGTGTGACATCCGGAGGGTGTGCGGGGGATGCAGCACGGGGTCTGCGGGCCCCGGTTGTTACCACCAGCATCCTCTGTTCGGCCCGTATCCAGGTGTACCATAATAGGTACACCACGGATACATCATAGTGGTGGTCACGGCAAGGGGCATGTGCGCGGCCTTGTGTACCCGGGTAGCCCACCCGGGGCATAATTCTCCTACATTGTTGTCGCCGTCGTCGACCGCCGGCCTCCTACGGTGTGATGCCCGCGGCGATTAGCGGTGCGGGTGGGGTTGCCGGCCCGCAGGCATACTCGCGGTCGCGGCAACTCGATGTCTCGGCCGTCGTCATCGTCGCCTCGAGCAGCAGCACCTCAACAAAAAAAAGAAGTATTCCCCAAGAATACTCGGTTTTGAGGCTGCTGCTCGAGGCGCGACGAGAGAGTCACGTTTATTCAAACCCCAAAAGGCTGCGACGATTATATCGTCACAGACGTCGTTGAGTATAAATTTGCAGTGGCTTTCCAGAACAGGAGAATGTGATTTTCCTGGAAAGCACCACAGATGGAATAGCGAAACTAAAAATCATGGATGAGAGAATACTTGAAGTAACAGATTTACTGGTCCATTGGACTGACCATGCAATATGATGACTCCTCGATTGATAACGAAGATTTTCCGCACCATGAAGCTACCATCACTTCAAAATCATAGTGCCAAGCCCATTGATACTTACGTCCAGAAATATGGTATGCAGCCTACTTGCACGTGTATATTTTTTCTCCCTTTTCGAAACACTTTTTGCAGGGACATCACTGTCATTCACCGAGAATAGACGCTGCGATTTTAATACACCTCCAAGGGAATCATGACCATTGAAATTGAGATATGACAGACTACCCGATGTAAAGAGACATTGCTGAAAGGAGGCAACATTACATGAATATTTGATCTTGAAGCTCACAGACAACTATCTGTCGGTAAGTCAGGCCAAAAGCCATTCGACAATTCAGATAGTCAGATATTGATCATTCCAATACAGAAGGAACAAAAATAGGGATGAGGAAGTCCAAACACCAAGAGAAGAATGTGGCAGAAAAAAGACTAAACAGACTAACAGTCTGGAACGTATGTTGGAGAGTACACTTTCGCAATGGCCGCTGTAAGTCTGTCTACTTCTGCATGGAGCGAAGAACGTATGTTAAAAGGTACAGATTCGCAATAGCCACGGCGAGTCCATCTACTCTTGCATCGAGCAGGAAACTGTATATTGAAAGGTACAGACTCACAATTGCCGCAGCGAGTCTGTTCTTTTTTTTATGGAACAAAAACGTATGTTGAAAGGTACAGACTCGCGATAGCCATGGCAAGTCTGTCTACTTCTACATGGAGCGGAGAACGTATCTTGAAGGTTACAGACTCGCAATAGCCACGGCGAGTTTGTCCAATACAGTAGGGCACCACTATACAAGCACCCCGAGCTCACTGCACGCCTCACTTCGACCACATAATGATCACTGCACATCTTGGGATTTTGCGACTGTGAAGAAAAGCCAGTGAGTAACAATATATGGTCACGTACGCGAGTTTGGTTAGGGCATTCCTCGAGAGAAATAGTGATCAGAATGAGAGTAGTGGCAAGTCGTGAAGTGATTATTCGGGAACAAAAGTAGTAGTGCAAGGGTATTCATACAAAATGAAGTAGAAACATGAAATAATGGATGCGAAAAGAAGAATTTAGGGAGCTGTTGACCATTTCATCCATGAATTTGAAGAAAGAGAGACAGGTAACGAGGCCAATGGATTGCCACAGTATGATTAGCTCCGTCCAAGATGATATCGGGTTTTCGTTGCATCAGTCAGGAAATGATCCTCTATTCATACCTCAATGTAAACTATGGTGCTCGCATGTGCAGTCAGAAAATCACATCAACAACCGGGTTGGATTTCTAGAAGACCAGATCGAATGAATCATAGTCAATACCTACTGGAACTCGTGAACTTATGCAAGCGACCAGGGAAAACCACACTAGTATGAGTCGGGATTGGGCGTAGAATTTATGGAAACGGATAGTGGTCAAAGTGGCACACCATCAATTTTGCATTGCACGTAGCAGTCTCATGTCATGATCAGCCATTGGACTCCGATGTAGAAAGCCTTCATACGAGCCAATGGCAAGAGCGCGCTAATCTCGGATCCTCACTGACTCTCCCCTAGGGGATCAAGATCCGAGAAGTAGAGCTGTGAAGAAATTTTATTTGGTTCACAGAGCTGTGAGATCCGATGGAGAACAGCTGAGAGTACACCCGATCCATTATAACCCGGGATTAATCATGGAAGAATTCGATCGCCTTCATACATCCAGAATTCCATGGGAAATGATATAGAAAATAGATTTAGAAACTCATTTTTCCATAAGAAGAGAACTCAATTCCACATGGGAGGCATTGAGAGATGCCTCCCATGTGGAATTGAGTTCTCGGTGTGACCTGATACAGCTGTCAGACTCCCACAAAAGTCCATGCCAATTAGTAAAATCGATTTTACTCTTAAAGAATAGAATACAAGATACAGGAAGCAATGCAGAGAAAATATTGTAAATGATCCAGGGTCCTGAAGTCTTCGCTTTACAGATATCAACAAAGAGATCTTGGTTCCCGATTATTGGGAGAATCGACAAATACTTATTTGGGGCTTTGGATGAGGATTCAGAGATAAAATTGAAAGAACTGATTCAAATCACGGTTAACGATACAGCTGACAAGCAGGGCTCATGGCCAACTGAACCGAGATAATTCATAAAAAGTTCGGGGTTGAACAAAAAGAACTGAACCAACCGGACACAATCACAACCATATTGAAAGATGAACAAACAAGTATTTATGGAATAAGGGACATGAAAGGAGTTTTTGAGACATCCAGCGAAAATCTACTGCGACACAATTTAGACGCCGAAATTTCGACAGACGCGCTGCTATTCGCAATCCAGGGCATGGTACATCTGAGTTTCTTGCCACCCCCGCTCTTTAAAAGCACAAGGATGATGGTGAAGCAAACACTAAACGATGCTGAGTTCCCAAAGGTAACCGGAATTGACCCTTCAGTAGATTTGATGAACATAATAGATCTTCCTATAGTATTTTCTTATCCATAACTCATAAACCACATAAAAGATTCCGCTCTTTGACTGCACCGGGTATGACCCATTTGGAACTATGCCAGTCCCGGTGGAACAATTCGATTCTCATATACCCATGGCCAAGCAGGGAGTACGCTGCGTCGAATATAGATGCAGAAAGCTATTTCTCAATGACAGTGAACAGTCTAAGTGAATGTAAACGATTAAATTGGGCATTCATTCATAAGAATAGCGAACCAGTCCGGGCTATTGATGAGAATTCTCCGTGCGGAATCAAACTTGTGGTCCACAAAGACATGAAGAATTCTTCAAACTGTGAATTGGAGATTGCCAGGCTCCAGGAAACATTTTGGGCTGGATTGAAGGGGGAAAATACATAGATTGACTCGTCCATAGAAGCCGATGATTCATACATGAATCGCGCACAGGATGATGAGAAAAGATTCACGCTGAAAGGCATGGGTATCGTTCACATACCATCGGGTTGTTCAGCACGAACTGAAAACGTGGAACTGATAGTCTCGCGACAAATTACTACACTCATTTTTACGATCATACTACATCATTGCAGATTAGAATCTTTAATCAAGCAGAACTGGATCCATCATCAGTTCTCGGTGAGTCGGGAAGGCAAAGAAGTGAAAAGTGCGCGAACATGGGATATTGTTGTGGAGTATAATCAAGGGTATTTTCAGAGTCATTTTCTCACCAGAATCAAAAACGTCTTATCCTCATTATTAACGCTCTTTGATGGAAATCCATTCGTTTTATGGTTTGTACCCATTCCTGAGCGCTATATCTACTTCGGAAAATTGTCGGGGAGCAAGTGATTGATTCAGAAAAACCTAAACTTCCAGAAAATGGGGTCAGAATTTGGATTGAAAGGGATACACATGTGTCAAAACGGGTTCTGAGCGAGTATAAAGTTCTGTATTGGTTGATAAATGCACTCGAAGTACAAGTACGATGCATTATTGCCACTAATTCTGAGTTACTCTTGTGCACATGTGACATGGATTCCCGTTTGTCAATCGTTGATGAGTATTTACCCAAAATTCAAGAGACGGAGGTGATCAAATAATATATGATCGAGATTAATCCGAGATTTGATTCATTTACAACAATTAGAGTTCCCTGTGTCTCCAACTGACGAAACTAAATTAGCTCATTGAAAATTACTGATCAGTCGGTAAGTGAGAATGTCTTGCCGGCTCAGCCCTTCATCGATTCTAAAAATAAGGATTTGAGGGACTTTTTGTTCACGACTTTATAGAGGTTCCATAACGTATCATAAAGAAGCATTCCGTGTGATAGCAGTTTTATTACTAGCTGGAAGTATCAAAATACGATTTGAAGGACGATTTCATAGGGTAATTATAAATCAATCGTAGGATATTTCACTTTGATTATCTGCGGGGAAGATGCCGTTGCTAATCCACGCCTCTATATTTGTTATAACTGGCATCGGTTCATCTACTACTACCATATCATGCAGTTCAGTGGAATCTTCGAATTTTGGACAGAAAGTAGATGATTGAATTTTGCGATGAGCTCCAAATTGGGTGTAATAGAATCACTACAATCTACAGAGGTGTTTCCAAGTGTTTTTGTTGGGATTCGATAAGAATTGGCTTTATTGTGGAGTATTTGTGATTTCAAGTTGGAGGAATACATGGTGAATTTTATGAGTCGAGGTATGTCTCAATCAGAATTCAGCATCTTATTTCTATTATTTGACCTCTGAATCACTCTCTATCAATCTCACCATTCTATTTGAGGTTCCAGCTAGACTATCTCAAAGTAACCTGGTCGAAATTTTGATTGGATTTTGACATCAATGGTGAGCACGGATGACTTTGAGAGCAGGAGCAGATGATTAGATACTGCTATGTACTTTGAATTATCTCCGCTAAAATACTTGTATCTCAGAGGAGTATTCCCATATTTATTCGTTTGAATCCGTTGAAAATTGTCTCACTTGTGTAGTTTTTGTCATTCAAAGTTCAGGATTAAGATAGTAAACTCCGTGATCCCCGGGATATATTGATAAACTTCATAATCTCATTGTTGAGTGTGAGCTTTTCGATATCTCTGATGAATCTAACCATTCAAATGTAGGTTTGAAACAGAACTTCTCAAAATACACGGTGAAATTGATGCGCTTGAGTGACTCTCCGAGCCCAAGTTGATTCTGGAATTTGCGATGAGCTTCAGTTTATGTTTGTTGAGACCCTTATATTTACAGGGATGATTTAATCTTCATCCCAAGTCATGTCATGATTCTATGTACCTCAAAGATGTATTATATTAGCTGCCATTTGAATTTATTGATTACCATTCTTTCAAACAATAATGATTCGTATTCATGGAATATGTATCCCAAAATTTTGAACCATGTCTTGGTGGAATTGCAAGGCATGAGATTGTATTGAGTCTCAAATGAAGTCCAATCTGTGTCTCCAATCAGAATTAAGCCCTTAGAGCAATGTATGTAGTGATCATAGATGAATTTCTTTAGGTACAACGGTCACTAGGGTGCATCAGTCATTGTCAACGAGAGGTAGCTATGTTGGATTATCTGTACAGATCTTGAATTTTCTCTCTCACCAGCACCCACAAAATAGGACATGGAATGTGGAGGGGGCAGTGTTCTTGTAGTCAATTGTTTGGGGAAAAAGTTGTCAAGGGTTGTACTGCTGCAAAAATCACTCCATTTAAAATGAATGCACATAGTACAGAAATGTGTACTCTCACATAGTACCAGAACGTGTTTTCAAGAGTGGAAGTGATAGTTCGACAAAAACGCCACATGGAAAATATACTTCGAGTATGAGCAATATGTGAGCATGAGCAGAGATGTTACTGGAGGTCGCATGAAAAATCCATTCGAAAATATATAATTATGAGACTTGCAATCGAGATCCTTGCTACATCAGTCATCGAATATCCAGTATTGTCTACTATGCCTTTGAACCTTCGAGTATGTCTTCTGAGCCGAAAACAGAAATCATAGCAGTTCTCTGCAACAAAAATTTTCAAGCTCAAAATAGAAATTCAAGCAGTCCTTTGCAACAAAAATTTCTGATCTACAACTCCGTGAACTGTAAAGCGTGAGTAAAGTGAAGTGAGATAGATTATGATTTCTAGAATCTAACGCATACAGCGCGCCGTCATGTATATGACTTCATGTCTTTCACATGCACAATACAATACTTCTCCAAACAAATGACTGCTCGGTTGGTAACGGTAGAGCTTCCACATGCCCTTGAAGTGTAAATCAGGACAATCTTCAGATTACATGTAGTTGTCTACATCCAAAATTTCTGTGGACATTCGTTGTCAAAATTTATTGGTTTCTAAATTAGTAGTGGAAATGGCAAAATCATGCAGAATTCATTCTTTCAAGAAAAACATCTTATTCCAAATATGTATTTTTTCATGGTTTTTCATACCCATGCTTGTATACTTTTGATATTGATCCTCTCAAGCTCTCTGAGTGTACTTCAACAATTTTGGGCTGCAACGTAAGATTGTAAAATCATTATTATACTCATGATTTCATTATTTGTACGCTCATGCTATCGATATCGATTTGACCAAGTTCCCGCATGTACTCCGAATCAACACGATTTGTAGAAGCCACTCTCCGCGAATACTTCTATTGAGAAAAAATGTCACTGTCAAAACGACGATTGCAGATTTTGTCCTTAGGGCTCGTTGGTTCAGAAATATTGTCTTTGGAAAAAGCCTCCCGTTGAGGAGAGTGAGTTTGGGGAAACTTACTTGTTCATTGGGAAAAATGGCTTGGGAAAAGTGCACCCCAATTGGGTGAAGTGCCCCGCACCGATTGGCCGTAACGAACGGGTACCTACGGAACAGAACCCTCGTGTAAGATACTGACGAGAGACAAGAGGTTCGAGGGTTGTCTGACGAAATCGGGCGGGGACTAGTCTCCGAACGGTTTGATTGAAATATCAAGGACGACAGTCCGCTGACTATGGAACTACCAGAAGTGGTGATGGTGGCTTCCGCGGACGACGCGGGACTTATAGTCTGGGTCGACAACAAGGGACTCCCAGGTAGACTCGCAAACGAAGCGCTGGCCCGAGTCTATGAGTTGATTACACTGTGTGACATATTTCGACCTTCTTTGTGTCACTTGAACTCTGAAAGCTGATTTTGATGCATTTTGAGCTGCTGAATCCGAATCCGTGCGCCAAATTGCTCTATCGCGTCACGTTTTTGAGATAATCGATATCAAAGTCGCAAAAAACGCCGATTTGGCCATGTTTGTGGATTCATTACTCAAAAATCAAGGAGAAGTTCCAAATTCTTTTGGGTCCTCTCCACTATCACAGAGTAGATCTTCCGAATGAGCCTAGCCAGATCGAATTCGGCCGGGTAGTTTCTGAGTAATCTCGATGAGTAAAAAACAGAAGTCCAAAAAACAGTTTCGAGTCTTGCGCCACCCTCGGCACCTTCCCAGCATAGAGCTGTATAGTGCCGCTTCCCTCTCCGCGCTACCGGCCCGCGGCTACCTGCGTTCAAGCGGCCTGAGGCCCCGACTCCCAGAGCCTTGGATTTCCCGCAGTGCTTTTCTCGTATACCTGATTGAAGCGCGTGGGAGTGTCTTACTAATGAATCTGGAGTAGTGCTTCAGGCTCACTACGGCATACATTGCTCGCATCTTTTGATTGAATAATAGAATTATTCTGCTAATGATTACCAATCCTCTCTACTCAACTAATCCTCATTCTGCTCGAATAGAAATATCTATACTCCTCCACTCTACTAACATTCGACTCTACTCCAAAAATATTTCTCAATTACTATCACCAATACTATGACCATGCATGATATCCTCAGCTTAGCAGTGCTACCGTCCTGCAACGAAGGGTCTATTATTGCGCGTGAAGTAGGAATTCCACAAATCCATCCGAAAGCTTTGGCTCGAATGATGCTCTCAGTGAGATCAAAGATAAAATATTGACTTCATCTGTGATAACTTGCTTATATAGATGAGTTAAGTGTTCTTCGATGACTTGACCGCAATTTGGACGTGAGAGCGCTGTAAGAAAATGAGACTTCGTAATCTCATCTTAGACAGACAAAATGATTTCCACAGAACTGAATGAAATGAGGGTGCGACAAATCTCGTGTTCATGAGTTACGATTCATTGTTTACGAGTTCTGTATGTGCTCATAAATTCGAGCTAGTGTTTCTCGGGTGGTGATTCCAATTTTCAAGAACGGCGAAGCGTGGGGAATTCGGGTTTTACGAATTAATTCCGGATTGTTCGGACTAATCTCACAGTGCCGAGAGGAAATCGCAGTCCTCACAAATGTGTCATAACTCTCGCGTTGCGGGCGAGTCCCATGGTGTCAGGCTCGGAGTACCTGCGTGTATTCGATTGAGCGTTTCTCGGACATGACTTTATGGGCTGTAAGAGTTATATGGCGTGAAGTATTGAGATCTTATTAGCGAGTCAAAACAGAATTTATGAATCCATACGGAAGTCTCAACTCACGATAGATGTTGTGCAAATCTATGCGAGATTGTTATTGAGAGTGGATTGTACCCTCGGGAACACTTCAACTCATCCAGCTCTTGCTCCCTCGCGAATCCTCAGAATTAATAAATCCCTCTCCACTCTCGGATTCTCCAATCGTTGCCAAGTGTCATCTTTGACTTTGAGCTCTGTGCACTTCTGCAGCTCAGTTTCGAAGTGACATTCACCATCAGAGGTTGCAAATATTCTGCTTCCTGTAGGAATCTCATTCGCGAGATGTCAGTAACACATTGTCGAGCTCATCCTGATCGGTTTTGCTATGTTTGTGGAGGACTAATGTTCACAGGGGGTCGATTTTAGATTTCGGTCTAGACCAGTCGCGCGGGTCTAGTGACCATAATTTGTCGAGGTAGCGCGCGACCTGCGCGTTGATTCGCGATTTCGTCGTTCCTTGCTCCGTGAACCTGGGGTTAGGTTAGCTCGTATATAGCTGCGTTTTGCGGTTTTGTGGTCTGCTGTATACGTGATTGTTGTCAAATAAACATAAATAAATGTTTATTTGACAATCAAATGACAAATTTTATGGAAAGAATCTTCGGGCCACAATCTTCAGAGTCACTAGTCTTCTAACTGCAAAAACCAAAAGCAGTAGCATGGAGTCATGAAAATCCTTTTTCTTACTCTGTTATTGACTTTGACCCTGGAAAATGAAATATTTTTTTTGGCGAGCTCCACTGTCACATTCAGCATCACAACAGTCAATCAAATTTGATCATAAAGAGATGAAACTCACTGATGGATATTTCATCAGCACTTGTCAACCTCACGCCGGATGACAGCATATTCATGATTGTCAACTAAACATTTATTTATGTTTATTTAACAACAATCACGTATACAGCAGACCACAGAACCGCAAAACGCAGCTATATACGAGCTAACCTAACCCCAGGTTCGCGAAGCGAGGAACGATGAAATCGCGAATCAACGCGCAGGTGGCGCGCTACCTCGACAAATTATGGTCACTAGACCCGCGCGACTGGTCTAGACCGAAATCTAAAATCGACCCCCAGGTGATATTCGAAGCATATCTGTTAGTTTCATTTCGCTTCATCACCAATATTTCAAGAGAGACGTGAAGGATCAGGACAAGAGTTATGTCCCTCAAGGTGTCTGTATATCCTGCTTTAAAACTCTCAAATTGTGGAGCAATGGTGAAAGAAAGAGCATGCCATTTGGTGCTCCAATGATTTGGTCCGAACCAACAAATCATCCGGAAGATTGTTACTTTTGTCAGCCCTACTCAAGGATTCAATCGCAAAGACCGAAAACTCATACAGTATCCCGAATTCACAAGCTCTCAAAGACCTCTATCTCACGGACCTGATCTACCAATTCCACCCGCGCCTTGGAGTCGTCAAAAAGATTTGAACGAGGATCATGATTCTGGGAATGAAACTATCGACTCATCAGATTTGGCGGAGTATGAGGAAGGACCAAAAGCAAGCCCTCAGCTTTTTGACCAACCATCTCTGAACGATCTGGTGAGGGATTTGGGGTTGACCAAGGAAAAGTCCTAACTCCTTGGTTCGCGACTGCAAGAAAGGAATTTTTTATCAACAGGCCCATCTTTCTCTCAGTATCGTCATCGTGAGGAGGAATTCGCTCCGTTTTTTGCAGAGAAAGGTTCCTTGGTTTATTGTAAAGATGTTCCAAATTTTATGTCGTCTCTTGGATTGGAGAATTACAAGGATGAAGACTGGAGACTTTTCATCGATCCCTCAACTCACAGTTTGAAAGCTGTATTGCTTCATAATGGCAACGAATTTGCATCCGTGCCTCTCGCTTATTCCACACGGATGAAGGGAACATATGCTGACATGAAAATCCTTCTAGACTGCTTGAAATATTCCCGGCATGAGTGGGAAATTTGTGGAGATTTCAAGATTCTCAGTATCTTACTTGGCCCACAAGGGGGCAATACGAAATACCCTTGTTTTATATGTAAATGGGATAGTCGAGCAGTATCATTACACTGGACGAAGAAAGATTGGGAGAGGAGAGAAAACTTGAATGTTGGTGATCACAATATTGTTCACGAGAAGCTCGTCAGCCCATCAAAGGTTCTTCTGCCTCCAATGCATATAAAATTGGGATCGATGAAGCAGTTTGTGAAGGGTTTGGACAAGGAAGGAGATGGTTTTAAATATCTTTCTAAAAAATTCCCTCATATCAGGGAGGCGAAACTGAGAGAAGGAATCTTCGTGGGACCTCAGATAAGGCAACTGCTCCGAGATGGAAATTTTGAGAAATCAATGGTCAGAAAAGAAAGAGCAGCGTGGATCGCATTCAAGAGAGTTACCCATGGATTTTTCGGTAACAAAAAGGATGAGAATTACGAAGTGCTGGTTGGCGACATACTCACGAAATTCCAGAAGTTGGGCTGCAGATTGAGCACCAAATTGCACTACTTGAAAGATCATCTCGATTTTTCCCCAGAAGGAAGTTTAGGGCGTGTCAGCGAAGAGCAAGGCGAGCGCTTTCATCAAGACATAAAGGAGATAGAATCACGGTATGAAGGTCGCTCAGGCATCACAATGTTGACAGATTACTGCTGGTCCTTGAAACGGGATAAGCCAAAAGCCGTTCACAAGAGGAGGTCAAGAAAACGCAGTTTTCAAGCCATGTCCAGTCACCTTTAATTTCGTAGAATTCGTAAGATTTACAACACGTTGCCCTTGATACAAAACTCGGCCCTTTTCAGGGCCACCAAGAATTGCTTGAAACGTAAGAACGAACTACTCTCGCCTCTGTATTGTATACACAATAAAGCATATATCATTCCCGCCCTTACCCTCTACGATCCCTATATCCTTCCTGCGAATTAATCATAGAACTCGATGTTCTGGAACTTTGTTCAAGATTCATCAAGTAAATTCTCATCGACGAAGCTTGGGAAACAATTTCTATTTCTCTCAATAACTTTATCAAAAAATTCTATCCGATGTTGAGGAGATGCAATTCGGTCAATTGGTCAGAGTAACCAAAAGCGTTGTTCGAAGCCAGGCCTTCGACTCAATTTGAGAATTTTCCACTTTAAGAGAATTCGTTGATCCCTTTCAACCATGCTGAAGACTTATCACAGTCACAGCATATTTCATACTCCACTAATAGCTACTATAGTCGACATTGGGAATGGAAGAACTTTCATTCCATTGGTTTGATGCGCAATAATATATCCCTCGTTGCAGGTTGGCAGCACTGCTAAGCTGAGGATATCATGCATGGTCATAGTATTAGTGATAGTGATTGAGGAATATTTTTGGAGTAGAGTCGAGTGTTAGTAGAGTGGAGGAGTATAGATATTTCTATTCGAGCAGAATGAGAATTAGTTGAGTAGAGAGGATTGGTACTCATTAGCAGAGTAATTATATTATTCAATCAAAAGATGCGAGCAATGTATGCCGTAGTGAGCCTAAAGCACTACTCCAGATTCATGAGTAAGACACTCCCACGCCCTTCAATCAGGTATACGAGAAAAGCACTGCGGGAAATCCAAGGCTATGGAAGGCAGGGCCTCATGCCGCTTGAACGCAGGTAGCCGCGGGCCGGTAGCCCTGAGAGAGAAGCGGCGCTATACAGCCCCATGCTAGGAAGGTGCCGAGGGCGGCGCAAGACTCGAAACTGTTTTTTGGATTTCTGTTTTTTTCTCATCGAGATTACTCAGAAACTACCCGGCCGAATTCGATCTGGCTAGGCTCATTTGGGAGATCTACTCTGTGATAGTGGAGAGGACCCAAAAGAATTTGAAACTCCTCCTTGATTTTTGAGTAATGAATCCACAAACAAGGCCAAATCGGCGTTTTCTGCGACTTTGATATCGATTATCTCAGAAACGTGACATGATAGAGCAATTCGGCGCACGGATTCGGATTCAGCAGCTCGAAATGCATCAGAAACAGCTTTCAGAGTTCAAGTGACATTTTGATGTCACACAGTGTTATCAGCAAACTCCTGAACCTTGCTGTTCAGGAGTGCGAAGCAATAGTGCTCACACGCTGCAGTAAGTTTGAATCACCGCGGTTTTACATTAATGAGGCAGAGATTCCACGCAAGACAGAGCTGAACTACCTCAGAGTATGGCTTGAGCACAAGTCATCGTTCAAGAACCACACTCAGGAAGCCACTCAAAATGCGAGCAGGGTCGGTGTGGCGCTCAAGCTGCTGATCGCGAACATTCGGGGATCCGAGGGAAAGAAGCGCGCACTTCTCAACACCGTCAGCACGTTCATCATACTCTACGGTGCACTCGTGTAGGAGAGAAGGTAGAGGAGGCCATCATCGGGAAGAAATTGGGACTCATATACCGGAGAGCGGCCCTGAGGAGCATCGGTGCCTACCGCACAGTGGCATATACAGCTTGCGTCCTAACGGGAACCCTGCTCATCTACTTGCTCGTTTCAAAGTGAGTGAGGATCTGGGACCCCCACAGAGAGATCGGAGCAGAGATAGAGCTCACCCCACCGATGGAGGGAATCATCCGTGACAACGAGAAAGAAACGACCCTGCTGTGGCAAACCGAGTGAGACTCGCCATTTTCCGATAGCAAGTGGACGCATCACTGATCCGTAACGTAGTCAGTTGGGCGCACCGTGCCCAAGGGAATATGAACTACTGGATCATGTGGGCACTGAGAGACCACGGTCTCTTCTGAGCTTACCTGACCCGGTTGAAGGAGAGGACGTCCCCAGCATGCCAATCGTGCGGGGATAACTGGGACGATGCTGAACACGCCATGTTCAGTTGTAGCGATACCCAGAGTGAACGCAGTGAGCTGCATGAGTGGCTGGGAACTCAACTCCTGAGACCCTTGTTCCATACTTGCTCCGAAACCAAGAGGCATGGGATAGAGTCAACGACCGAATCAAGCTGGTGATGACCCTGTAAAAGGTGGAAGAGAGGGAAGTGAGGCGCCCCGAAGTAGGTAAATTACAGTGAATCTGCCGATTCGAACAGAGGAGGTCCAAATAATTCCATGAGAAACACGATGGACTGAAGAGGGCAGGAAGGAGAGAGATCATAGACGAATGGAGAAGAGAGGAAGGATAGCAGGAAGAAGACCGAAGGGGAAGAAACAAGACTCGCAAGTTTGGGGAAGGAGGCGTTTGATCTGGAGCGCGAGGTACCGCTGCTCCTGGAGTGATACTCACGCGTTGATTATTTGGTCTCATCGACCTTGAAGGACGGTTTTTTGATGTTTTGGATGTGTGGTGGTAATACATCGTTGCTTCTGCATCTCAAGAGGAATACTCGGCGCAACGATGCCTCGGCTATGCGATGTTGTAATTTTGTAGAGGCTTTCATTAGATGTGCTGTTCGATGTCCGAAATCCTCTCTTATATGTTGAAAGAAACCCATGTTTTTTCATAGAATGTGGTGGTGGCCTCTCTCCGATCTTAGGCTTTGGATATCATAAATAATTTGGAGGTTCTTTTTCGTCCTTGATGCTTAATATATAGGTTGATTATTTGGTCTCATCGATCTTGAAGGACGGTTTTTCCGAAAGTTTTTCGAAAGTCGGACAACTTTCAATGATTATTTAAAAATACTTATCGTTCACCAAATGAAAAACTGTATTGTAACTTTGTTTCTCACGTCATCAACTTTATTTCAACAAAGTAATTCCATTGCATGCGTGTTCTCTATTCTACAACCCGAGCTGGCTCAGCAAGCAACACCATTCTTCTAGAATTCTCAAAGAGTCCTTGAAGAATCTTGAAGAATTCTTGAGGTGGTTCTTGAGGGGTTCCTGAGGAATTCTTAAATGCGCCACGGTAAAGGGTTCTTAAGGGCATGTGAAAGCCAACTTTTACCGGCACCTCAAACCATTAACAAATCGATTTTTCTCCCGAGATCTAAGGTGAATCTAAAAAAAGTGATCCCAAGTATGGAAGCTTTGGAATCAGATCTATCATTCAAAGAAAGAATCGAGTTGATTGGTTGAATATTGCCTTCAAACTTTGGTTTCGAAGTTGACCATTGCCTGAAAAAATACTCACACGCCTGACTTCGAAACCAAAGTTCGAAGGCAATATCCAATCAATTAAATCGATTCTTTTTTTAAATGATAGAACGCATCCGAAAGCTTCCATACTTGGAAGTACTTTTTCCGAGATCGTCCTCAAATAGTTCAGAAAATGATCAGAAGTATGACATTGCGGAAGGCCCATGAGCTGTGATTTTGGCTGAGTCGAGGCAAGGTTGGGTTAGGTCATCTACCGCCCACGCCAGCTGTTGTTATTGTTTGAATGAACGATGATGGAGTGTCGTGAGTTGTCGCGCGGTACTTATATTTGACTTGCACATAATAAAAATCAGGAACAGAACATTCATTCGTTGGCAAAACTTTATGAAAAATAGTAATAACTTTGTTCACATCTGAGGAGAACCAATCCAAGTATTGACAATCTGAGTGACAATCCTGTTTCTTGAGGCAATTACTCGCTCCTTGATTTGAAATGCAGTGAATATATAAGAGTGACAGTGATAATCATTCTGAGCCTTGAAGTGACTCAATAATTAATAATAATAGTAATCAACGAGGCAAGGTTTTATTGATATTGACATCCAAATCTAAGCCTTTCGAGGTATGAAATTGTCTTTCGTGGACATCAAAAATCTTCATACAGAATGTGGAGTTAGCATTACCCAAGATATAGATGAAGTTACATACTTGAAAACAGATCAGAAGAAAAACCACTTCATTGATAAACTAAAAGGAAAGGCATGCATCCACCAAACTTGCAAAAAAACCCTCTCTACTATACAGATACATGAAATAGCTCATCAGATAGGTTTACAAGCTTTCGGTCTCACCAAACTAGGTATTTCAGAATGTTCCTATAATGTGAAGGCCTTCAGATGATTTCAGAGCAAACTAGTGATTCTATGTATTTGATGTTTCAACTACAATATGTCAAAATACTTGGTCCAAATAGTGAGCACGGGTAAGTCTTAAAGCAGAAGTAAATATTTGGAGTTTGCTATAAGGTTCAATTTGCGTTTACTAAAATCCCTGTATTATAGAGAGGTGAATCCACATTCATTTATTCAGATCTATTGAGAATTAGAGCTTAGTCGTGGAGATTTTGTGACTCAAAGTTGAAAAGTCACAAGGTGGATTCCACTCTACAAAGAATGAAGTGATAAAATTTAGAATCTTATTGTCATGAGTTGACCTCTGGAACATATTTGATTGATCTCACCATGTTACTGATGGTTCCAACTAGAATATCTTAAAATTACCTAGATCAAATGGCGCACCCGGGTGACTCTTAGAGCAAAAGTAAATGAGTGGTCATTGCTATAAGCTTCAATTTTTGTCTGCTGAGATCCCTGTATTTTAGAGGGGTGATCTCATATTCACTTTTTTGAATCTATTGAGAATTGGCTTAGTTGTGGAGTTTTTGTGACTTGAAATTGAAAAGTTACATGGTCATTCCACAAAGAATTTACTGATGAAATTTAGAATCTCATTGTCATGAGTTGATCTCTGAATCATGTTTGATTGATTTTACCATACCACTCTAGGATCCAACCAGAATATCTTGTAATCGCCTGGTCCAAATGGAGCGCCCGGGTGAATTTTAGAGCGAAAGTGAATTAGTGGACATTGCAGTGAGCTCCAATTTGTGTTTGCTGAGATCCCTAGACTTTACAGGAGTGGTCTCATATTCATTTGTTTTAATCTGTTGAAAATGTGCCCAGCTGTGGAGCTTTTGTGACTTGGGATTGGAAACTTACATGGTAAATTCTATGATACCATGTATTTATTGGTGGAATTCAGAATCTCATTGTTATTTGTGTGCCCTTAGATTATCTCTGATCAATCTGATCATTCTTTTTATGGTTTCAACAAGAGTACCTTGAAATATTTGTTCAGAATAGCTTGCTTGAGTGACTTCGAGAGCGAGAGCTGATCTTGGGTATGCTACGAGCTCCCAATTATGTTTGTTGAGATATTTATATTCCAGCGGAGTGATTTCATCTTCATTTCAAGGAATGCCATGAATGTATGTATTCAAATAAGATCTACATAGCTTCTATCTGTATTTACTGATTTCTAATTGTTTATTAGTAAATAATTAACTTTGTATCCCAAAATTTTTGGAACAAGTTGTCTTCGTCGAGTTGCTCCACATGAAATTCTGGAATTGTTTTGAGTCTCAAATAGAGTCAAATTTGAGTGTACAATCTGAATGTATTCTAAAACATGAGTAGTGATGCTATCATCATGACTCCTTTTAGGTACAGCGGTAACATGAATACATGACTTTGGCCTACGAGAGGCAGCTAGGTGTCAAAATCAAAACAGATTTGAACAGGTTTTCTCTTCTTGGAACTGACAAAATAGCTCAAGGATGTGTAGAGATGTGCATACGAGTGATTGCTTGGAGAAGAAGTTACCGAGGAAAATATTCCTGCAAAAATCACTTCACTCAGAATGAATACACATAGTACAAAAATGTGTACACACACATAGTACAAAAATGTGTTTTCAAGAGTGAAAGTGATAGTTCAACAAAAATGCCACATAAATAATATACTTGAATGCAAGTATATACAGAATGTGAGCCCCAGCAAAATTATCATTAGATGTCACATAAAAAATATACTTGAATGCAAGTATATACAAAATGTACAGAATTACCACTAGATGTCACATAAAAAATATACTTGAATGCAAGTATATACAAAATGTGAGCTCCAGCAGAATTATGACTAGATGTCACATAAAAAATATACTTGAATGCAAGTATATACAAAATGTGAGCCCCAACAGAATTATCACTAGATGTCACATAAAAAATATACTTGAAAGTATATAAAAAATGTGAACGGGAACCTTTATTTTTCGCGCCAGTATACATTCATCTCCATCATCAGTATACCTTGCAGATAGCTCTTCAGTCATGAGTCTATGTATGTATCAATAAGCATAGACTCGAGCATGGAGATTCAGCTATTTATACATATCAGGTCGTATTGCGACTGATAAGTTGGCTGAATGTCGATTTACATTCTCTCCTATTCACAACACCCCTCCGCCCCCTTCCTTATGACATATATAGGATATCTAACCCAACCTCCCTTAATCTTTCTTAGGACGGTCCGCTCGGTCGGTAAAAGTCGGCTTTCACATGCCCTTAAGGGGCTCTTGAATGTTCGCAAAGCGCTCGAGAAGGGTTCTTGAGGGATTCTTGGGACGTTCGAGAAACGCTCGGGGATGGTTCTTCAGGGGTTCTCTCAGAATTTATTGAATGAAGAAAATAACATTTCACTTTGTTTTACACACGTTTTACGCTGTTACATTAATCCATCTTTATAATTTAATCGAAAAAAACCTGATTTTATAAATGAAAATTCGTCTCACCCGGGAATCGAACCCACGCTCCATTGCTTGAGTGAAGTTGGCAGGCCACCACTGTAACCACTGCGCCATCGATGCTGTGGGACATGAGACTCTAAAACCCTGGCTTAACCTTTTGTTTTAATTTTTGATCCATTGTGAGACCTTATGAACTCGCTATCGCTCAGTAACAACTTTCAGAGGTGAATATTTATTATTCGCATCATTATAAGAGTTGTTCCGCGAAAACTTCAATTTTTGGGGGTCGAAAATGTTCCAACTCCCAGTCTCATTTGGAAGGCTTCAAGAGGTATTTTTCGAAACTTGGCGATCAAATATTTTGAAAGAAGCCGACTATGACCGGGTCACGTACGAAATGAATCAGACTTAGATGAATATTCGAAATTCACTCATTGGATGAATCTGTCTGATTCCTGTACACCGAAAAAACGGGGTTGATGACAAATATCAGATTTTTTTATTTTTGATGGAATGATTCCACTTTTAATGATTCGAACTCATTTAGATGTAGTCTGATTTTAATGGTTTTTTTCTTCATTGCTTTTTTTGTGTCCAGGCGGATCAAATAATTTCTGGTTTGGTTTAAAATGCCTGCCCGAGTAGAAATCGTCTCTGGCTATCCAGACAGATTTGTATGGTCCATATTCGGGATCCGTCTGGCGGCCAGACTGGCATCCGTGTGGCTGTGTAATGCTTCGCGGGTAATGGGCCTATGTGGTGAGCGTGTGGATTCCGTGTGGCGGAATCGTCCACAGAGATCCCATATGCGAGCCACATCACTCCCACAGAGAAATGGCGTGGCGCGTCGCCGTGGTACATTTGATTTCACACCAAGTGCGGATATTGCGATTATCCTCCATTCTTGTAAATGATTCGTTCAATATACTCAATCAATGTCGTCGTTTATAAAATATGATCAGGGATTCACTTACGATATAAATTATAGTAACAGCCTTATTCCGCGTGATGATTTATGGACAATTGTTTCGTTGTAAAATAAGAGATGTCCTTACAGTTGTCACTGGCCCCCGAACACTATGCAACATTCAGGTCTAAAAATTCCACTTACACCGTATAAAAGTGCTGCGTATTCGGAAAAAAAAAAAAACGATTCGTTTCGACTTACGCCTTTTAGATCAACTTTTATTCCAAATGTCCTTACCAAGGCGAGAATATATCGAAAATTGCTCATATCTTTCACGTAGATTGACTACAATATTTATACTCGTCTGGGATTTTTTTTGGATGTCAGGTTGATTGGAATACACATACCTATAAGCAGTCAAACTGCAGCTACATATATCTCAAATAGTTAATGTTTGGGCCAAATCCCGATCTCAGTGTTTTTGACCTCAAAATATCTCATGAACGCCTCGACAAAAAGTGCGCGATGTTCTTTTCTCTAATTTTTGCCCTGTGTATAAGCATAGGCGCTCGCTTTTTACCCCGTTTTTTCTCCTTGGAAGTAGCGTCATTGCGCGCCCGTGATGGCCACTGCAACTACAGCGCCTATGCTTATACACGGGGGAAAAAATGGAGGAAAGAGCCTCGTGCACTTTCTGTCGAGGCCCTAACCAACCATATTAGTGGCTCTTTACTATCAGTCACCATCTTTTATATCATTAAGATTAAAGATTTGAACGGGAGAGGTGCGTGCGCGTGTCAGGATTTCGGAGCACATCCAAAACAAGAAGTGTTTGGAACTCATTTTCATCGTTATCAAAACCCTCCGACCCAGGGCCGGCTCAAGGGGGAAGGGGCGAGGTGGGCGGTGCCCCAGGGCGCAAGGCCAGAGAGGCGCAAAGATTTGCGACGGAAAGCATGCACGCAAATCCTGTCAGGAGGAAAATCTAGGTATTCCAAAACCTATCAATGCGATCAAACCCGCAAATACGCGGGTGCGGAAACTAACAACTCCGTCGGGAGAAAAGAATCAAACCCGGAAATACTCCGATGCTCGATCTGGAAATTATATGGGGGGGGGGGGACAATCCGAGAATCTAGTACCTAAAGCAGTCCAAACGCAAATGACAGGACACTTCGATTGAGGTTTGTGGAAAAGAACAATTCCATAACCTGGGGAGGCAATCAAACCCGCGAATACCTTTTTTTTTATTCAGCCAATTGAACATCTTAGAGGTTTATTCAGGCATTGCCTGTACATAAATGAAAATGTGATATTGAAAAATGAAATACCTAATACTAGAGACGTATCTGATACATATCAATACACTAAGTCAACCCGCGAATACCTGCATGCTTTGACCAGAAATTCTATCGGGGGGACTAATCATTTGCAAAACCTGAACTGAAATATTCTGATGATCGGACTGGAAAGTCTGTGAGGGTGAAACAATCCCACAATCTATCGAAGCAGTCAAACCTGCAATAAATAGCCGAACACTCGGATGGGAAGTTTTGTGGGAAAAACAATCCCAAAATCTAGGAAGGCAATTAAACATGCAGATACCCCCATGTTCGGGATGAAAATTTTGACAGGGAAGAAACTAATCCTAGAACCTAGAAAGACAACTAATCCTACAAGTGCTTGGATGCTCGAATGAATATACGTTTCGGGAAAAATATCCACCATAAAAAGCTCATCTGGGTGCTCGGACAAGATATACAAACGGGAAGAAGGGTTTAATTGCAAAATCTAAAGAAGCAGTCGACCCTGCAATCACTCGGATGCTTGAGACTAAAATCCTGCTGGAAGTAATGATCAAACCCAAGTCCTAGGAAAGCCACTAAATTTGCAATTTCTCGATGCTCGAACAGCAAATTATGTCGTAGGAAAAAGTAAAACCAAAACTCAGGAAGACAGCCATATCGCAATGGTACTTGGTGCTTGAGTTGTAAGTAAGCATCTCACATCATTTTGAGGCAACTCTGTCCAGCAAATGGTCTAAGATTCAGTCTCAGCTCATTGGCACTGACACGCTAGGCCTCACTCTCACTAATAACATTCCATAATTAAAAGACATGGTCCTCAAGTGTTGGTGTCCTTAATCACTCCACAGACAAACTTAAGCACCAGTCAAACTCATAGGTGGATTCTACAAGATTGCCATCACCTATTTTTACCATCACCTGCTGCTAGAACTTTGAGTAATCTCCACTTTGGATGAGACACTCACAATTCATCAGCTGCAAGATGATCCACAATCAAGATACATGCTTTCCCTCTGCAAATCAAACACGGCGGGCCGGAACGTTGAAAAAGTGTTAGGTGCGTGATCATGGAAAATACTAATTGGATATTTTTCGGGCTAGTCTCTAGATCATTTTCCAGGAAGAATTAGAATCATCGGTCGGGGATTCTCAAGATAATCGTCATTTTTGTGTTATTTAAATTCACGCGTTTTGATACTTCAACGATCCTTTTCCAATCACTCGAGCTATGGTCTTTCAACTCAGAATAACTCTCAGAGCTGAACAGACAACAACGTTTCCACGTATATTCATCCATATCATTTGTTGGTTTCGCCTAAACCAACCAGAGATGAAGCGGTGGCGATATAACTTGAAATTAGTGTTAGTAAGGAGGAGTACCCACGTTATCTTGATCAAGAGTCGTTCAAAACGAACATTTTGTCAGGATTCAGAGCCATTCCAAGATGATCCATATTTGTAATACTACATATAATAGTCGTGTACATTGAAACGCGTATGTGATGTCAGAATCCCCATAGAGCGATGCATATTACAGATATAGGCGATCATTCGTTTGATCGGAAAGAGATCCCAAGGGGTGAATCCACAACTGATCTATTTTTTTTGAACAAATCATACATCATTCTTGAATTCACTAACTCTAAGGCATTAATCGTATCCCACAATCATGTTTGAACATCAATGACATCCTCCGATCACCGATTGGGATACTTATTAGAACTTTTCACGCGTCACCCCCTCCTTTGTTGTGAGCGCTCTCTCGACTTTCCTCTGTTACCCCCTCCCTCCTTCTTTGTGGCAACTTTGAAACTCTTTCGGGGTGAAAATTCCACTTATGCTCGAGTGAATCCCACTTTTCCCAAGTTGCTAGAACGTGGGGGGGGGGGGGCTCACCCAGAAAGCTTGAGAGAGCGAATGGGGCTGAGATGACAACCTTATTGGAACAAAATTATACCACACTTCATGTTCGATCGTTACACATTCTTTGCGATAAAATCTCAAATCGAGAGTACACGGACAGCATCTCTTGAACTTTGATGGCAGAAAGATCAGGAAAACAACAAGTAATAGGTAATCAATTCCAAATGTAATCCATTGAACTCACATACAACTCGTAGTATGCAATTTGGGCAATCGGGATGATCGTGATGGACCTTATTCTTCGTCATTCGGAAAACAATGTAATGTATGGATGCGAAAGTCTACTCGCTATGACAAATTTTGGCGCTTTTTCGAAACGGAGATCCGAACTTACACAAGTATTGGGCGCTGGTAATAAACTCTCGAGATCACTCTCAACCTTAGGGATTCGAGATCAACTCTGATAATTTGTGGATATGATAACCTAGTCATTCGAAAAAGGTGGAATAGAGAGGTCTATTCTTTTTCATATCTAGCGTGAATCTTCATGAGTATTTTACATATTTCGCATACCAGTGAGTCTCTGTTTTTGTATCAAGATTTCCTGCTGCAGTATAACCTACTCGGCCCCCGTGAACAAGTCTCATCTCCACAAAGGTCATTACATATCGAAAATTCCATTCATACCGATCAGAAGCTGCTAATTCTACGAAATGCCCATTGTGCGACTCAAATGAGAAAAATTCGGTAACTCCGGTTCAAAGCATGATAGGCTAAATCGCAGAAATACGTGGTCCGTTAACATGCCCTTAGAAACATATATTTCATTCTGAAAAAGATTCGAATGTCTGATCTTACATGGAATTGGTCTTTGTTGATCTTCCAATCTGTCCCCGAGATGGCCAGGATATCCAGGAGACTTGATTTTCCCACGGTTTTAGGGCGATTTTCAGGAATCCATAATCAATGAATGAGAGTCTGGGACAAAATCTACATTTTTGGTACTTCGCAACTAGTAGAGCGCTTTCGGGATGAAGAAGATACCCACACTCGTTCCCCGTCGAAGAATTAACTTGAATGCCTCAACTTATGGCCCTCGTTCATACTCCAAATTTGAACCTTGACAATCATCATTACAACAGAAAATGTGTAGAGAGATAGCGCATTTTGTCATTTTTCCCGACTTCCTTACAGAGAACCTCCTTGTTAGATCATATTTCGACCCCAGAGAAGCATACCCAGATGGTAGTACCAAAGAGAAAAGAAGAGCATTCATCGCAACATCTCTTTCCGGAGAAGTATCCGTAGTGCCATCAAGCAGATTATTAGCATTACTGGGGCAAGCTTTGAAATGGCAACAACATCAAGGACTACTACCTCCTGGTACTACCATAGATCTCTTCAGAGGTAAAGCTGCTGTTCGGGATCAGGAAGACGAAAAATATCCCACGCAGCTATCCAAACAGATAAAATTTGGGACAAAGTCTCACGTAGAGTGTGCTAAATTCTCTCCTGATGGTCAATACTTGGTGACAGGTTCTGTTGATGGCTTTATCGAAGTATGGAATTTCACGACAGGTAAAGTCAGGAAAGATTTGAAGTATCAAGCCCAAGACAGCTTCATGATGATGGAACAAGCTGTATTATCCATGGCGTTCAGTCGAGATAGTGAAATGTTGGCGGGAGGTGCTCAGGATGGTAAAATCAAGATTTGGAAGATACAAAGTGGTCAATGTTTACGGAGGTTCGAGAAAGCTCATTCAAAGGGAGTAACTTGCCTACAATTCAGTCGAGACAATTGTCAAGTGCTCTCTGCTTCTTTTGATGCCACAATCAGGTACACTCAAATGTATACTTCTTGGTCTGCAATATCAACCCTAACAATCAGATTACTAGTTTTAGACAATCTAGGATTCAACCTTGATCCGACTCAGCATCGACTTGTTCCATGATTTCCCGGTCGAAAGAATAACATTCCAATCTCTCAAATGCGAGTTGGGTTCTACATATATTAATACGCTGCTGGAAGCTACTAACAGATCACCCCCCTTCATGAGTAATTTTGTAGATTTTTCGTCCTTGATGTTTAATATATGAGATGATTATTTGGTCTCATCGATCTTGAAGGACGGTGGGGAACTAAATGAATTCCCAAAATTTCATGAAAGAAATTTTATTGCTACGTTTCGTCCACTAGGTTTCGTAGACCTCATCAGGCTCCAGGTTTGTTATTCTTTAGATCGTCATGATATTTTTAAACGATCTTATAATAGAACACAGACATAACGTCTGGCTCCTGTCGATACAGGTAAATAGTAATTTGATACTATTTGATACTATTCACCTGTATCGACAGGAGCCAGACGTTATGTCTGTGCTCTATTATAAGATCGTTTAAAAATATCATGACGATCGAAAGAATAATAAACCTGGAGCCTGATGAGGTCCACGAAACCTAGTGGACGAAACGTAGCAATAAAATTTCTTTCATGAAATTTTGGGAATTTATTTAGTTCCCCACCGTCCTTCAAGATCGATGAGACCAAATCATCATCTCATACACCTCCCCCTTCGTTCTTGAGAAGAAACCAGTTGTACGAGATTCACCGAATACTCTCACAAATATGTCCCGATACTTGGATCTAGATGATCATCTAATCGGGACGTAGCTTGGAATATTGCGAAGCACAGAATGATATGGTATAGACAGCCCCTCGAGATTTTGAGGATATTCATCCCAATATTGGTAGGCATCAAAGGTGTTGGGCTTCACGGAGCAAATAATGTTGCCAGTTGATGAACTGGTGTTCCCACATTGTAAGGTTTCACCATTACATGTATGACCGGCAAAGAGAACAATGCCGGTCTCGTGCTAATTGAAAAACATTGATCTAGGCTTATACTCTAATGATCCGACGGTTCGCGTACTACCTGCAGTTGGTGAGCAACCCCATCCTTCGATGTAGTATCCAGACGGCACACAGAAAAAATCGAGGCGAATCCCTCACCATTAGTGCCTATGCTCCTAGATAACTGCTAGCGACCAAGACTTTGCTTTGATTCCTCGCTGTGTGGCGAGGGCTGCAAGCTAGTCCTCGTGCACCTCAACTTCATATGAAATCTTTGGCGCCAATGGAGCTTCGAGAGAATTTGAAATACGTATCTTGCGATGCCTTGAAACCTTATTTCGAGCTTGGAAATCTGTAATGCTCAGCAAGTATCCACTCTTGACTTGTGAGTTATCATGACACTCATCATGGACTGACTAAACTAAACTAAAATGCATCCTTCATTTTTACTTGATGTTTCCGCTCACGCGACTACGAGTCAAATGCTGGGTTCAAATGAGGATTGAGGTAGTACGAACCGTATGAATGAAGAGATAAAATCGTCTTTATGCGATTTTATTCATCCATATCTAACGAAAGAAATCATTTCAAAAGATAAATTCTCAACTCATTATTATACCTCTGACGTGGATGCCACCTGGCTCAAACGTCCTGGTGGTGATGCCGCATGGCAGAATTCCGATCTTCAGGTGTTTTAGCGAGAAAGGAACTGTAACATTCCAAGATATATTCTCCAGGATATACAACGCGCTACGCGATAATGAACATTGACTCCTACGAAAACTTTGCTTCGCTCAATTACGGTTAATATTGTCCTTCTGGACTCTACTTCCGCGGCGCCCCGGAGAGTAGCCTGACTTCTCCTTCAGGGTTTGATGCTACGTGGCGAGCGGATATGATGAGTTAGAACTCATGATGACAACTCTCGCCCTTGGAGTATTCGAGATATCTCATGACTGTAGCGCACGTAGCGGATCATGTGTCGAAGCTCTCAAACCCCTATCAGCTGTTATATGCAGTAGTATACCTATATTGATGTTGATGCTATATATGCTAGGGGTGTGAGAGCTTCGCGCATCGACCACTCGTACCACTTTTATACGTGGAAGTTGGCGCTGGAGTCGACGGAGATCTCGCATTGCCCTCCGGAAAGCCTAGGTGTTGATACGTGACCGCAGGCGTACTTCAGGACCAAGGAGCCAATCTCCTTGGATAGACCGAAGATTTTACGTGAATAATTTCACCACTATGTGCCGCATCCCATGTGGTGCACAATCGACTAGAGATCCTTTACCTTTGGGCGAATATTCCCCTGAGAGCTTTTAGACTGACGACACAGCTTGGCAGCTTGGCGACTCGGCTCCGAACTCCTCCTAAACTGTACCTCCTGGATATGCTTACTTCCTCGTGAGCGCTCCAGGATGATCGGTATTCGCAGTTGGCTTACAGGAGCGAGTACTTGTGACCGACGCGATACCTCGGATAATTAGGGTGGAGGTATGCGTAGTCTATCCGGCTCTGGATCTAGGGGGAGAGCTGGATATCAGAGTTCATGACTTGATCAGAAGTAATCAAATGGTATCAGGGATAGGATAAGATTTTAAGGGTGATGTAATCGACTATCAATTCTCAAACCAATTCGGTGGATTAGGGTGTGGCGTCCCGCCATCCCGAGGTGCCCCAATTACCCAAAGAAGTTGTGAATTGCTGAGTTGCGATTGAGGATTGCTTGTCTTTTGAGTAATCTTTATTTAATTAAGCAATCAGAATTATGAATACAGGTTGATTCAGCGCATTGTTGTCGCCGTGCGCGTAACCCACAGTAACTCCGAGTTACGCGCACGGCCAAAAAACAGGTCAAATTTCATAACCACAAAGCTATGAAAATTGAGTGTCAATAGCAGTTGATTGATCAGTCTTGAAACGTTACTCTTAAACTCATGCGCAGATTTTACCCAAGTGTTGAGCACGACAAAGTAAATTTCTAAGTGAGAGACTGAGTCGACTGAATCCCGCCGCGTATCTCCGGCGTCATCCCGAGAACGAGCTAATCAACCTGTCTATCAGCCTCCAGGATATCTTGACCCGCAGAGCTGGGAATCCTCGAGTAGAATTTAGTATCAACATAATTGTAAGTCTAAGAAAATCTACCATTCATGTTTAGTATATTAAATCTATCATTGTTACTTTTGTATTGTCCAATTCAAAATTAGCATATAAATCGAATTATTCTCAAATTAATATTTATCAATTAAATTGACCTTCTCCCTGATGATTAATATGCATATTTCATTTTTCAAAATTTGAACGATATATATATATATATATATATATATACTTTTCTACATTGTCTACTTGTCTACATTTTTTAATAAGGTGAGTGCAACAGGGCAGTCCGCCCTTCAATGTCCAAAAACCCACTCTAAAATAAATATATCTGTTACCCGGACCCATCAGGTCCGGTCATAACAAGGGCACCTCCTTGGGAATTAATAGTACGATCTCTGTATTTTTTATAGTTTTCTCTCAGACTAATGGATGGATCAGGGCACCCATTAATTCCAAGATTATCCTGTAAATATGTTATTACGGTGAAACACAGCCATCCAGTGGATCAGGGCACCTTCTTGACCTGTTTTACACGTAACTTTCATTTCGTTGGATCTTGCTGATAACAAATACAGGGGATCAGGGCCCTGCAATATATCATCAGCAAAATCCAATGGTTTGATTATGCCAACTATATAGTCACACTGTGAGTTCCATCATGCACTTGGAGCACTTAGGATTACCCACAGCAATAAGCACACAAAGAGAATATATGTATATATAATCGATTTTATTCAAGATTCCATTACAATTATAAGATTATATATGGTGTTCGGAAATGTTCGAGATTTTGAAGCTCTCGAATGTTCGAGCACGCAAGCTGCGACGAGCAGAGCGATGACCCCCCTGCACATAACTATATATGTATTGATGTCATATGATCGCTCGAAGTTTCGCCTATTGGTGCATTTAAATGTGAAATTGGGCAACGTCGCATCGCTCCTCGCACCTTGTCGTTGTCGATCATTCTCAAGCATAAATTAGTTAGTTGACCATGGATCGGCGAGACAGCAAGTTCGGCTGATCTCGCGCCCGCGATTCGCGCCGCGAGCTCCCGCCTAATTTCATCAAGCAATTGTTTTCTCCGCGACTAATTCACCTCTCACCTCTCTCCGCGTCTTACCTTTTTACAAGTTTGTTATCACACTAGTTTTGTGATTAAAGTGCTTTTTATTACTTAAACCGAGTGTACTTATAAATTCTAATATAAGCTTCCACTGCCCTGTTCGTTTCGAGCGCCCCATCCCACCTCTAAATATTTTATTCATTGGGCGAGTATATTTTCGAAGATTTATTTATTCATCTCGCAAACATTTTGGTAGCAGAGCGTGGTTGGGGCTCAGTGCACTTCGGTAATTCGCTTGGTTTTTTGTGGTTTATTGGCATCGTTGGACGCGAGTGAATCTCGTCGCGCGCGAGTGCAGGTGATGTGATAGTGCGCGGAGAAATCGGAGCTCGCGGCCGTCGAATGTGAGTGTTCGACGCGGGACTAATAAAAATTTGGCTCTGGATGGCATCGCCGACAATCGACGGCATCATCGAGGTCCAAAAAGGACATCCTGGCCCCAGAGAAGCAGTGCAGCAGTCATCGATTGGTGCTGGAAGTGGTGCGGCATCATCGGTTGGAAGCGGCAGCGAGGCAGCGCAATAGTTTTGGCGCGCATCGCAGGATTTTCCTGCGATTCATCATCGTTCGAGCCTGCTGTTTGCCGCGGTGACGTCATAACGGCGTCATCCATCAGCCCACCACGTTCCCCCTGCTTCGTCTTGATCGGCGCCACGCCTGGAGAGGGGACTGCTCCTGCTGCACGACTACTGCTTGGGCGCGTACTCCTCGTGCGTGGGGATGAGTTGGCTGCGTTGCTTGCCCAGCTCATCGCGCAAGGATATTGGTGAGCGTATCGTTCCATATATCTTTCTTCTTTCGATAGCTATACTTGCATGCGCTGAGCGCGCTGTCTCTCTCGCGCTCACGCACCAAGATACGCTCAGCTGGTGAGAGACTCGGCAAGCATATGATGGTTTGTTTTGGTTGCGCTTGGCCGAGCATTTATATTCAGCATTGGCTCTCACTCAGCATATTTTTATGGATATTGGTTTTGCTAAGTAAATCGATTTTCACATTGGATTCATGGTCAAAATTCAAAGTTGCATGGAGCACCCGGCTCGCAACTTTTACGCGTTTTGTATCGTCTTTTTGTTGGATGTTAATATCAGGAACAAGTTTGATTTTTTGAGTGGCCTTTTGATATTTCGATCAAGAGCGCTTTAGATTCATAGTTTCGAATACTCTCAAATCAAATAGTTCATTACTTGGTTTTATCAAATTTCCTAGAATTGTCGGGAAATTTTGCAATGGAATTCACTTGATCAGATTGACTTAGATCTCGATCATACTTTATTTTCAAGTTGGTTTTTTGAATGTTATCATAGTCAACCGTGTATACATGTCACTTGACTAAAGTTTTTGGTGAATGTTTGGATTGTTTCTGACATATCTCAGCAAACAATAAATTGCGAGAACATTCCATGTTCTTGAATTGTGAATTTTTGGTTTTCGGACTGGTCACGCATTGCGAATGAATCTTCGCTGTATATTTACATTGTTTCGCGTCCTCATTAAAAAAAAAAAAAAGTTCGTCCTCTTTTGCAACTATGAATCGTTTGGTTTGTCTCTTTTCGTGTCATTTCGTGCACAGTTTGAGGACTTACATATTTGGAAGTGGCACAATTGCTGACTTTTGTTAAAGTTCGCGCTGTACTTGATGATTTCTTCCATTTTTCATGAAGTCGAAAAGTCGTGGAAATGAGAATCTTGTGGATGTTTATCAGGTTTAAATAGTGTGTGCGATTGGCCATAGACATACACCGTTATCAACGATTCGTTCTCATTTTACATTTCTTTTGTTGAGGAACATCACTGCAGCCGATTCTGCAAGCTGTCACAACTTCGACGTCTCATCAGGTGTACACGTTGGTTCGAATGGCTAAACAATTGGATTGGATTGGCAATTGGATCGAAGGAGCTGATGCTGATTGGTCGTATGCAGAACTTACTGGTGACATATGGATGTGGATTTTCGGAATTTCATCACGCAACGTGAATCATCTGCTGCGCAAGCTTCGCCTTCGAACAATTTTGAGTCAGATTGTTGTTGACTCAGCCCAGGTAATAGTAGATATTCAAAATATTACTTGGTATACTCGAATTTTAATTGGTTTGGGAAATGGAATGGCTGAATTTTCACTGAATTGATTCATGTAATTTTTGCATGCATACTCATTTGGAACTACTTTTGTTCATTTTGGAGGGAGATTCTCTCTGTACTATGGTGTGCAGATGAGATCTAGTTTCACACTTCATATTCATTTGGTTCTTGTTCAGCTCTGTTTCTGATCAAGATTCTCTCTGTACTTTGTGCAGACGAGATTCAGTTCCTCATTTTGTAAATATTTGGTTTTGGAATATAAGCTATGCATACTGTACTATATACATATGCATACTCATTTTCCAGTAATTGGTCGAGATGTCATTATCTCATTTTCCAAAATTAGTTTGGTGTGAATGGCTCTCTCTCTCTGTGCTATCGTGCGCAGAAGAGATCATGTCTCATGTTCTGAGGCATTTCAAGCATGGTAATAATTGGTATGATTGGTTTATTGGAACAGATCTTGCGATCTTAACCTTTGATAATTGGTTTGTGGATAGTAGATCATATGGGATCTACTGCAGAGTCATTCTAACATGTACTCTGGTTTCATTCTACATGAAGCATCCACTTTGGCAAAGAATGATCCCTGATTCATTCTTTCACTTCGGAAGCGAATGATCCTTGATTCATTCCTTCTTTTTTGTGGCATCATTTAACATGGTGCTTTGGTATTGGTTTCATTAAAAATCGATTCACGGTGAGTCGATCTTCGACACCGTCAGCAGTAGCTACGGTGGCTGAGAGAACTCAGATTTGCCTGTTGAATCATTTGGATGGCTGGATTTGCATTGGCACAGGCGTTGGCAAACCGGTCGAGTTCTCGAAGCTTGGTTCATTAGATTTTATAGTTTTTTGGTCACAATGTCTCCTATTCCTACTCAGTCATGCATGCACAAGTCATAATCAAATTGAGTCGGAATTATTGTTGATGGAGTTGAGTGTAACTAGAAATTGGTATGCTTGATTTCGAGTAATGGTTTGGTTTGGTTTGGTCAGATATTTTCTGACAAAATATTGGTACTCTAGTCCTTATTGTAATTTGTTCAAAGAGGGCGGCTGTGCGCCGCACCTCGAACGTATACACTGTTCATGTGTTTCTTGTCATTGTTTTGAAAATGTGGATAAATACCTTAAGTTTGTCTATATTATTGGTTCATGTCGTTCATTGATCATAGTTCATGTTAACATTTCTTGAACTTGTTGCGCAACTGATTGCAATTGTTCATAGGGGGCGGCTGTGCGCCGCGCTCTGAATTTATGTCTCATTGGTTTGAGATTTTGTGGTTTTAAAAACTTGTGACTCAACTCGAAAATTTCGAGGTATCGTAATTTGGAATGGTTCACAGTATAATCTGCTCCACTGAAAAGTATTTATTACTCATGACCTACATTTTTGGTTAGCAATAATTTTGAATGGAATCGACACTTCGCTTAAAAAGTTCTCTTTAGTGTAGATGGAGTCAAAATTATGGGAATCACTGGTGCTTGTTTTGGAAAGGAGAATAACTTGGATCCAAAATGGATTTGGCAAACCGACTTCAGTTGGCCTGTTTGGAGAATTTGGAAAAAATCTATAGCCGTTGCAGACTCTGATACAATTGCCGATGGTTGCTGAACACGTTTGATTGAAACCACGATCATTTACGCAAGGATTTGGAAATTATTGCCAGCATCAATTGGGTCTTGCATCGGCAGCCTCTGCATTGGCCCACGTATATCAACATCGACATTGGAGTTGGATTGGAACGAGAAGAAGATTGAAGATTATAGATTTAATATCAAATATTGAGTTTTGAATATCGCGTACCTTCTCGACACACACTACACACTTTTCCTCGTTCTATTCACCCGTGAGAAATTGTCACGTTTTGGTTTGGCCCCTTTTTGCCCCAGTTGTACGTTGTGGAGCTTTGGTAGCGTCATTGCTATTTTAAAACTAGATTTTGGATTGGATTTCTTACTATTTGGCGTCATGTTAATTTTGGAAAATTTAGAATTAATTTTGAAGGGCCCACAACATTTTCATCCTTGTTGTTTGGTTTTAATTGCACAGCTTGGCTGTTAATAGTTGGAATCGTTTCGTTTAGTTGCGTCTTTCGAAGACAAATATCGATAAAGAGAATTGATTGATCGAATAGATCATCAAGAAGAGTATGGATCACATTCTATTTCATTCTGTTTTGCTCAACATTATTTGGGAACGATGAACTACTATGTTCTTTTCATTTACTGAGTGACGTTTCATTTTGATGCTATTTTTTATTCAGTTCAATTTTGATGACTTGTTGAGTCATTCATACTTGATTTTATTTGTCAATAATCCTACTATAGATTCCAAGAATTTCGCATTTTATCACTGGTTGATTTTGAATGTGAATACCGGATGAAGCAGATGACCCGCTATTTTTTAGTGGAATGGATTGTGTGTTGATATTTTGCAACATAACTGATTTTTCGTATTTTGGAGCCCGTTGGCAATTGGGACATGTTCGTTTACATTGTTTTTTTTATTTTTTCTGTAATGGTCTAATATTTTTGGAAAGTTTAGTTCACGGTTGTGATTACAAATTGTATGAACCTTCTATTGATTTGGTATTGTGAACTCATCACTGAATATTTTGCCATCTTCGCATTCATTGGTTTTTATTGAATTTTGTACGAGTTGGTTTAGTTTTTGATTTTGCAATCTTTCAATTTTGGTTGCTCGCTATGTGCGAGCAAAGAGGGCGGTATGTTCGGAAATGTTCGAGATTTTGAAGCTCTCGAATGTTCGAGCACGCAAGCTGCGACGAGCAGAGCGATGACCCCCCTGCACATAACTATATATGTATTGATGTCATATGATCGCTCGAAGTTTCGCCTATTGGTGCATTTAAATGTGAAATTGGGCAACGTCGCATCGCTCCTCGCACCTTGTCGTTGTCGATCATTCTCAAGCAAAAATTAGTTAGTTGACCATGGATCGGCGAGACAGCAAGTTCGGCTGATCTCGCGCCCGCGATTCGCGCCGCGAGCTCCCGCCTAATTTCATCAAGCAATTGTTTTCTCCGCGACTAATTCACCTCTCACCTCTCTCCGCGTCTTACCTTTTTACAAGTTTGTTATCACACTAGTTTTGTGATTAAAGTGCTTTTTATTACTTAAACCGAGTGTACTTATAAATTCTAATATAAGCTTCCACTGCCCTGTTCGTTTCGAGCGCCCCATCCCACCTCTAAATATTTTATTCATTGGGCGAGTATATTTTCGAAGATTTATTTATTCATCTCGCAAACATATGGAACCCTAAGGACTTCGATTTATTCGCTTGGTGAGCTGATTTTCGACTGAAAGGCAGAATCCTCGAGCACCTGGTCAGGGCTCTATTTATACTCGGACCTCAGAGATCCAGAACATTCTAAAGATGATTCATTCATATGCACCGTAATTATTCATTAAAACTGAAAAGTTCTGTTAATCCCACTATATACATATTTACAAGCTATCAAAATTGCATCAATAACAACAAATACTATTCCAAATAAAAATCTCGGTTGAGTGTAATGAATGAAAGATAATTTTTAGATGATTATACAGAACTTTCTAGAAACTGATCGAAGACACGTGTTTTATTGTTGCACTCGTAAATTCACTTTGAAAAGCCACAGATCTTTGGAGTTTTCTGTAATATTCGTCAATAGTGACATATATGATCGATATATCACCTTGAATTGACGATATATTGGTTTTTTTTATAGTATTTCACAATAAAATAATTTTTCAAACAATATTATCAAAATCCTCGATAAAAAATCTATATTTCATCAAGATGAGTCGAAATAATTATCTTCTAGCTTGATTTGTATTATAACCAGTAGTTAGTTTGAAGGAATGTATTTTACATACAATTTTATAAAAGCTTGTACTTCGTAAAATTGAATATTGCAAATAATGGATTGAATTTTAGAGTTTTCCCATAAGTATTATGAAAATAGTGAATCCTAGAACTAGATGACAAAAAGATTTTTTAGAATTGATTGAATGAATTTCACAAAATCTTGAATAGAATATCATAGAATTTTCTATGCATAATCGTATACATATATACATGTCTTTCTATATATATCTTCTATATATAAGTCAAATGAGCTCGCTAGGCTCAGCTGGACTGGGGAAAACAGTGAGTGATATTATCGGCTTGTAGGCGCGCATATTCAAGATTACTTCATAGAAACTGGTACGGAATTACTTTTTAAACCTTTTGAAAATAAATATCAAAATTTTGGGACTACGGTTGTCACATGCCCCCATTGAAATTCGAATCTCTTCCAGGAAGGATGAAAATTTTGATCAAAAAGTGAATAATCAGGAACACAAAATTTCGACTGAGCACATGGATGCTGATTCCTTTCAAGTCTCTCGACCTGTGAATGTGACCGATTTTGATCACGTGAATGTTTCATTCAAGTTTGTGCCCCCCACTGCCCTCTTAAACCGGGTATGCTTGCGGATATGGTTGATCTCCGTCTCTTTGAGAACATGGCTCCGACCATCCTCATGCTGCTCGAAGTTTCCAGTGGGTGGTGCAAATGGGATCTGGATGCCTTCTCCTGAAGATAATTCATTTTGGCCTGCCTCCGGGATGAGTTTTGAGATTTCAGATTCACGTTTACTATGAATTGTTTCTACCTCCCGACCCTTAGGATCGTTTGAGGGTGATTTTTCAAAAGCAGAGCCTCCATCTAGTAGGTTGCTTGGACGAGGCGAGACTGCTTCGTTATTTGAGAGCAAGTCCGCCTCGGTTGCACATTTTGTGCTGGCCGTATCACTCGATTTCTGAGTTTGATACGGATTTTGATTTTGATTGAATTCCTCAATCTCTTGAATCTGAAGTGTCATAATTGGTTGGGTCGGGGATCTGGTTTTGTATCCACCGCCCTGTAGTTTTTTGGGAGGACAGGCGTTTGGGTTGGATTCTATTTCGCCAGTTGCACCTTGCCTTTTGTCAGATTGACAATCATGTTTTGGATCCGAGAAACAAGATGCAACTACTGCGCGATTCCCGGATCCGAAGATTTATTTTTGGGGACTTTGTCCGATTTTTGATTCTCCTTGGACTCAACATTCAACTTGTTCGAGGACCAAGGAGAGTTTAGATTTTGACGGCGACTCTTGTTCGATGCATCATCGCAGTCGAAGTCAGCCAAAATATTGAAGAAATTAGATTTTGTTTTTTCAGATTGACAACGGAGAGCCGCTTTTACTTTTCGTTCGAAATGATGACTGAGTTGACTGATAATATCAGCATCATCTCGCCCCCATCAACCTCGAGAGCGATATTAAATAGTTCCATGGCGTACTGAACCCTCGTCAGTTTGCTATCGGATCTGAATTTCTCCAATTCTTATTCCATTTCGAATTCTCTTCGAGTACTCTCATTCCAAAAGTGTTCTACAAAGCAACACTCGAAGTCTAGCAGAGTCTCAATTTCAGTTTCATGGAGGTTGAACCAGCTAAGCGCTGTTCCCTCTAACGATTTTGATTATACAAGAGAAAGCTCTTGGTTATCTAACTCCATAGTCTCAACGTACCGACGGAGCTCTTTTAAGAATTCCATAGGATGTTCAGTGGCTTCACCCCTGAAAATAGGTGGCTTGAGTTTCAACTTCCTCGCAATGGATTCGGATGACCCGAGTGGAGTACATGTAAGATTATTGAGTTGCTTTTGGATCAAGCTTTGATTACTTCGTATCTCTTTTATAATTTTCTGGCATTGACCAATATCCTCTTCGATCTCTTCGCAACATTTATTCCGTAGCTCCGAAAGGGCATTGGAAAATGTATCTTGAACCTCGTCAACGAGACTGATGTTCTCGGATAATTTCCTGATTTCACTTTGTAAGGATTTATTTTGAGTACGTAGAGATTCATTCTCTTCGTGTACTTTGGCTAAATGCTCGAGAGCCAACTCTAATCTCGCGGAGAGGGCCTCATTCTTCTTTTCTAATACCTGGATTCTTTGATCCAAAATGGATTGGTCATCATCCAAAATTTTTAGTTCCTCTGTGATGCCTGTGCTCCAAATACGCATGTTTTGTTCGCGTGGGGTTAGTGTTTCCATATTACCGTCGTCCTTCTCGATGCGAGTTAGAGTGGCACGGGCCAATATATAGGCTCAGTCCTCACTCGCAATCGATTTACGACTCGATGACATTTTGAAACTAGCCCCGAACTACAACTGCGTAGAAGTGGTTGCCGCCGAGAAGGGGTTTTTGAGGATGAGTTTCATCGCATCAAATGCTCTTTTCATTTTCGTCATTATTTTATTGCATACTCATTTTGATGAATTGCGATGGAATAATTTTGCATTTCTTTGAGATGACACGCCCGAAAATTTGATATTGGGCAATTAAAATTTTGGAGTGACGAGGATTCGAACCCCATGCTCTTGCAAGGGAGTTGGGCATGCTGGCCACTAGACCAGTGAGGTTGCTGCCTGCGAGCGAGCCAAGCGCGCTCTATAAGAGGCGAAGTGGGGGTAATGCTTGATTGTACGAGCGAATGTGATACCACATCGGCTAAACGCGCTATTGTGGGAAAGTGGAAATAGAATAGTCCATATCTCTGTATGCACTTGCATACTCGTCAAGTCCCTGTCTGGGCGTCATATGTGACCGACGCGATACCTCGGATAATTAGGGTGGAGGTATGCGTAGTCTATCCGGCTCTGGATCTAGAGGGAGAGCCGGATATCAGAGTTCATGACTTGATCAGAAGTAATCAAATGCTATCAGAGATAGGATAAGATTTTAAGGGTGATGTAATCGACTATCAATTCTCAAAGCAATTCGGTGGATCAGAGCACCTCCTTGGAAATCAATAGTACGATCTCTGTATTTTCTATAGTTTCTTCTCAGACTAATGGATGGATCAGGGCACCCATTAATTCCAAGAAAATCCTATAAATATGTTATTACGGTAAAACACAGCCATCCAGTGGATCAAGGTTCCTTCTTGACCTGTTTTACACGTAACTTTCATTTCGTTGGATCTTGCTGATAACAAATACAGGGGATCAGGGCCCTGCAATATATCACCAGCAAAATCCAATGGTTTGATTATGCCAACTATATAGTCACACTGTGGGTTCCATCATGCACTTGGAGCACTTAGGATTACCCACAGCAATAAGCACACAAAGAGAATATATGTATATACAATATATGTCGGAATAGGTGTACATACCGCAACTGGGGTATAGATTGCATTTTGTAATTTCGTTGGGAAATATCAAAATTTTTTGTAATAGCTTTCATTTTTTTTAACTTTTAATTGAAAATGCCTTTCAAATCATTACATTTTCAATGCTTTGAAGGGGGTGCCAACTCCGCACGCGTGTAGATTCACCCTTAATCATTACATAACAAACAAGCGTCTGCTGTGTAATGATTAGAGTGAGGGCCATCGAGGTTAAGCTACGATGTTCATCGTTTCTCTGTAAAGGATAATAAAATTATTACTGTTTTGCGGTAATGGTGGTGACGAGAGTGATTGCAAGTGCGCGAGTGTTGATTCTTTCGAGGGCGTGCGGGCATTGGTTTAGCTGCGGATTAGGCTGCGGAGCAAATGATGCTGATCATCAATATTGAATGCTATCATCGTGGTCCACGTGTTGCAGACGGCCTCCCCTAGAAAAGAGCTTCTGCGTTCTGCTGTGTTTTTTACGACAGACTCTCTGTTGCGACACAATTTTCAAAATTCATTCCTCACACGCGACTGATCACTCCCGTGGCGTTTTTGTGCGGGCATCCGCTCAGTCATTTACGAGTCCTGTGCCGTTTTCAAAGTGCAATACTCGCGTGTGCTAATAAGAATATCTCTCGCGTGCGCTAAGCTTATTACTCAATTTGAGCGTACGCTAAAGTTGCCTTTCGCGTGCGCTGCAATTCATGGTGTATACTTCCAGGAAATTAGCGTACGCGAAAATTAAACTGTGCATTGTAGCGCACGCGAAGGGCAACTTTAGCGTACGCTAAAATTGAGTGATAAGCTTAGCGCACGCGAGAGATATTCTTATTAGCACACGCGAGTATTGCACTTCTGAAAACGGCACGAGGACCATCGTATGACTGAGCGGATGCCCGCACAAAAACGCCACGGAAGTGATCAGTCGCGTGTGCTGAATGAATTTTGAGGATCGGAGAGTCTGTCGTAAAGATGACACCAGGACGCAGAAGCTCTTTTGTAGGGGTGGCCGTCTGCAACACGTGGAATACGATAATGGCATCTAATGTTGATGATCTGCATCATTTGCTCCGCAGCCTAATCCGCAGCTAAACTGATGCCCGCACGCCCACAAAAGAATCAACACTCGCGCACTTGCAATCACTCTCGTCACCACCATTACCGCAAAACAGTAATAATTCCATTATCCTTTACAGAAAAACGATGAACATCGTAGTTTAACCTCGATGGCCCTCACTCTAATCATTACACAGCAGACGCTTGTTTGTTATGTAATGATTAAGGGTGAATCTACACGCGTGCGAAGTTGGCACCCCCTTCAAAGCATTAAAAATGTAATGATTCGAAAGGCATTTTCAATTAAAAGTTACAAAAAATGAAAGCTATTACAAAAAATGTTGATATTTCCCAACGAAATTACAAAATGCCATCTATACCCCAGTTGCGGTATGTACACCTATTCCGACACATACTGTATAATCGATTTTATTCAAGATTCCATTACAGTTATAAGATTATTTATGAAACCCTGAGGACTTCGATTTATTCGCTTTGTGAGCTGATTTTCGACTGAAAGGCAGAATCCTCGAGCACCTGGTCAGGGCTCTATTTATACTCGGACCTCAGAGATCCAGAACATTCTAAAGATGATTCGTTCATATGCACCGTAATTATTCATTAAAACTGGAAAATTCTGTTAATCCCACTATATACATATTTACAAGCTATCAAAATTGCATTAATTACAACAAATACTATTCCAAATAAAAATCTCGGTTGAGTGTAATAAATAAAAGATAATTTTTAGATAATTATATAGAACTTTGTAGAAACTGATCGAAGACACGTGTTTTATTGATGCACTCGTAAATTCACTTTGAAAAGCCACAGATCTTTGGAGTTTTTTGTAATATTCGTCAATAGTGACATATATGATCGATATATCACCTTGAATTGACGATATATTGGTTTTTTATAGTATTTCACAATAAAATAATTTTTCAAACAATATTATCAAAATCGTTGATAAAAAATCTATATTTCATCAAGATGAGTCGAAATAATTATCTTCTAGCTTGATTTGTATTATAACCAGTAGTTAGTTTGAAGGAATGTATTTTACATACAATTTTATAAAAGCTTGTACTTCGTAAAATTGAATATTGCAAATAATGAATTAAATTTTAGAGTTTCCCCATAAGTATTATGAAAATAGTGAATCCTAGAACTAGATGACAAAAAGATTTTTTAGAATTGATTGAATGAATTTCACAAAATCTTGAATAGAAAATCATAGAATTTTCTATGCATAATCGTATACATATATACATGTCTTCCTATATATATCTTCTATATATATGTCAAATGAGCTCGCTAGGCTCAGCTGGACTGGGAGAAACAGTGAGTGATATTATCGGCTTGTAGGCGCGCATATTCGAGATTACTTCATAGAAACTGGCACGAAATTACTTTAAACCTCTTGAAAATTATTATCGAAATTTTGGGACTACGGTTGTCACATACTTACCAGTTCCCCCTCGCTAACCGCGCTCATACGCTCTCGTCCTATCTCTTCCTTCTCATACTTATCGGTGGCTCGACAATTCTCTCATTCAATGCCATGTAATTTCTCCCGTTGGGCCACTTCTGACCGTTCCGCGATCCTAACTCAAAGTCACTTCATATTTTCTCAACGTAACTTGGCTGAACTTCAAGAGTATGAGAAGAACTTCAAGATCAGCTGGAGGGAGTTGAATTTCGATCATGTCGAGTCAACATTTCATTCCTGGAAAAGGCAACTTCAACAAATCGAAGCTTCTCGAGCGTCCAACTCGTATCTCGATACTATCTCCCAACGTTTGGGCGATTTCGAAACTTATTCCAAGTAATTCCGAATGAGATGCGGCAAATTCGATTCTGACGGAGTGACACTGCAGAATACAATTTTCATGAGACTTTAATCTCGTCTTCTCCCAACCAATTGACGTTTCTCAAGGTCCCCACTCCGTTTCCATTCCACTCTACTACAGTCGCGTCCCATATCTCAATAAAAAACTATGAAATGAAGTGAGAGGGGTGTGGGAGTATGGTGCAGCGTTTCAGTGCTCTCTGATCGCGGTATGACCAGCGCAAAAAGAAACACGGCACTGAAAGCCTCTGGGAAGAGGACGTTCGTATGTTTGCCGGAGTAGCATTGTGCGCCAGAAAAAAGATAGCGCGTACTGCCGAGTAGCGTGGTAACGCGATGCAGCATTCCTCAGAAGTAAGGTTGGTGTGCAGCCGAGCAGAGTTTCGGTTAATGTTGGTGAGCCGCGAGTGAGCGTGGTGATGTGTCGCAGGACTGCTGTCTAGGTAGACGTGAAGAGGCTAGAAAAGCGCGGATTATATAGGCTGTGGCTGAGTATTGTGTTATGCGGGCTAGCGTGATAGCTTATGAGTTGTTACGCTACATAGCGTGACTTCCCATGGACGGTCACGGGGAATGACGCAATGGGTGTGAATGAACCTGATGTTTTCATAGAGGACCATGCGCGGATCCTTGTGACGCCAAATGGCTTGTCAGGAGGAGCGACGCACAGTGGGGCCAAGGTGATCTTGAATAATTCGCCTTTACGTGAATTCGCAACCAATTGACATATGCGCAGATGCAGGAGGTTGTTCTCATTTATCCAAGAGTCTTCTGTTTGCGCATCTGTCGATTGGTTGCGAATCCACGTAATGGCGAATTATTCACGAACTTCTTGGCCCCACTGTGCGACGTGACTTCCCTTTTGCAGTCGCGTAGGGGAGTCTGATCACGGCTGAGGTTTCCCCTGGGCGACTCATGGTTTGTTTGTACCATCCACAGCAAGTCTGCGGAGGGGTCGGAGTTGTTGATTCGTTGAAACATCTGGCGCGGGGATGATTTCTGGATGACCGGAACTCCTGGAATGTTGTGCAATAACGAAAACACATAACATCTGGCTCCGGGATACTTCACGGGCTTATGAAAGTTCCCCAGAGATTGGTTTGTGAATTGAGGAATATATGTTCCCTAGAGGTATCATGCTGTGCAGCGTGAGTGCGACCGCGTGCGCATGTGGGAAGTCTCGAGTTCGAGCGTTTGTTGAGTGTGCGTGAAGAGTGGAGAATATTCATTGATGCATGCGCCAGTGAGGCCTTTTATTTATTACTCTATCCATTATTCGACCGACCACCTGTCTTAATAGACAGCCCACCCGCTCGAAATCTGTTCAAAACTCGAAAATCCCCTCCCACGTCCGGACGCGTCCTGTCTTCATATGCAAGAATCTCGTCAGAGTCCTTTTAAACCGGCCAAGAAATCTCAGAACTCACCAAAAATTCAGAAATGTCACTTTTTGGCCTGCAATTATACGTATCAGCTACGGCCAAGTCCACTCGAACCGTCAAAACCCGAATCAAAATCTCTAATATTCCTCGCAAGTCACTCACGTGCGCCAATACTTAACTGCGCAAGTCTCGGCAACTCTCCTCCACCTCATCACAGCCATCTTCCCTGAGATGGATTCCTACAATTCCCTACTAGAGTCTGCAGAGAGGGTTGGGGTACAGGTGAATTCCTGGAGCGGTTCCTCGGCTGAGTCAGTAGGTACTCAACTGGGATACAGGATGACTACAATCGACAAAATTCAATGTTGCAGGAATGCTGATCCAAAAATATCCACACGCATGCACGGGAGGATCGATGATCGGACAATGAGGTTGAGGGATTCTCCACTCGAGGGGGAATTCGATGCGAGGCCGAGAAAAAAAATTCATCTGGTAAAAAGTCTGACAGAATTGGTCTAGCATCCAGTCAGACTCAGCCGCCGGAGCGAGACTTTTCGGTCTTGGAGAATGAGGTCCGGTTGACAATGCCAGTTTAATGCGGTGACTGTTGCCGAGACCGAAGAAAATGCTTTGCGTTTGGGAGGTATCTTTGAGTGATTTCCAGACATTCTCTCGAATGACCAGTAGTCTGGCTCATTGAACAACATTTGTAGGTAGTCTTGCGAAGAGTCTGGCAAATTCCCCCAGTTTCGATTCCGGACTATTCGCCGAATGAAAGTCTTACTCAGAAGTCTAGCAAAATGTCTGGAAAATTCTTCCAGACTTGAAGCAGATGGTGTGATTCTTGGAGGAAATCTGGCTATTCCTCCCAGACTGCAACGTCAACAATCAGAAACAGTAGTTTGCTTGTAACGAGTACGGTGGAAAGTCTGGCAAATTTTCCTACACCAAAACCAAGAGCAATTGATAAACATTTCCCTCAGCTGATCATATGTCATGTGTTTGAAGGAATTCCCCAGACTGAGACAAAGATGAACAGAATTCATGATAGAGTATCTGACGGTCACTCATCGCTGATAATGAATATTATTCTGGGATTCTGGGAATCTTGAGGCGTGATTATTGGGGGCTTTATCAAATGCCTACAGCAGCATATTCATCAGCGTGGTAGGCGTGACGAGCGAATGATACATTCTTGTCAGCGACGCAGCCGCGAGGAGATTTAGTATGGATTTAGATTTCTCAACGCTGCTCGAGTTGATGCATCATCACCCTCGCTGAGGCTTGGAGGAATCAGACAGACATCATCATTTTGTACGTACTGCACCTCCAACAGAGAAAAATAACAGACGGAAAAAATCACTCCAAATTTTCAAACGTGTCATGATCAGCGTATACAAAAAGACATGAGCAAGTTTCCACACTTCTTGAGAGCTGGCATACCAAGTCATGATGATTGGATACAAAATAAGATGGGAAGAATAAAGTTCGCACTACACAAAGACATGATTGAGGTTGTTGACAAAGGAACTGCTGCAAATAAGCCCAAATCTGGCCCAAGCGGGATTGGCTGTAAATCACATTAGATCCTCGGTTTGAGTGTGCGAGGTTGTGGTATGTATGAATATATATATCCGAGCAAACAAGTGGCGTAAAATATTATTCGGCACTGTATTTCAGCTTGGCTGCTTCCTCTCGAACGTCCGAATATACTCACGTTTTTGCTGCTTGGATCGATTGAAATCCTCGTACTTTCAATCGATCGACCGGGGACTGGAATTTTGGGAATACGGCACTCTAGCTAATCAATGCTAAAAGAGCATACTACGGCCACAAGTTACTTATATCAAAAACTATAAGCAACTAAAAATGCACAGTAATTGAAGAATAAATGAATAAAGCATGAAATCGGTCGATTTCATCGGTTATGCGATTCCATCGATCAAATCACTTATTCTCAGGCATTTTACGAGTAAATCATATGTATTTTAGCTCGTTTTGTTCGTAATTGATTGTATTACTCGATTAAACCGTGAAACATGATAACGCCATCGCCTGAGACGAGTATTTGATCGATGTATAGCTAAATTTTCAATATCGATATCAAAAATTATATCATGCAGAAATTCGTTCTACTGGCTTCAAATAATTTTGTTATAGCATGAATTTCAGTGATTCTTGTGCATGATGATCGTATATGAGTGGCTTTATGTATATAAGAATTTATTACCAAAGGAGGGCCTGAAAATATTGAAAAATAATTCTGGGAAATAATTTATCGGGTATTTTCTCATGAAAAGAGTTCGGTTCGTGTGACCATGATTCTATTCCTATAACTTTACAATGATTCGAAATTTACTTTGAAATCTGATTCTACACAATTCAAAACCACGATCTCGATCGTGTACATAGAATTGAAAATTTATGATGTTTTCTGGTCTCTTAGTATAATCGACGATGTGACTCTCATCCTCGATTTGACTTGTGTCTATGGAAAAATTATACGTCTATCTGTAACACATTTGAATCAGTACGCATTAGTACAGATATTTCTAAATTTGAGCCCTATTCGCGTGTGTCTGATAATTTTGAGACACAAATGATTTTAATATCGCGCATATTTGTAGCGGGCCGAGACGAAAAGATATTACTTGTGCGATGTATGGATTTCTACGCGTATAAGTGGGTGATTTTACTTTGAAATCGAACCGGCATCAGACCACTGCGTTATGTCGGCTTCTCGTGAGTCTGAACCCCATCCTGGGTACAGAGACGATCGTTCCGGCTTGCCTGCCATTCTCTCCCCATCACTGTCCTGGTATCTGTAGTAACCAAGATACTAGAGCACGGATGCAATGTGGACGCAACAACCAATCGTTCTTGCTCCAGACCAACATTGGCAGATTCAACCGTTCACAGTTTGCTCATTTTCATCATACTTCATCCACAGATAATACTCTTTTAAGTAAGTATGACGTGATCGAATCTTGATTCGGACGAGCGTCTTCTTATCTCCATGATAGAATAGTGGATAGAGCCCATCGTTATCCAGATGTTCATCTGTATACGAACCGGATCTGAGAACACGAAATTTTTTGTTAATGAATATTTCCAAGTTCCAAATCGGATCAGACGGAAATTAGAATGATCCTTCCAATGAATCTAATGACGAGGTGATTTCCAATCTTGCGGGTCCCGGATTCGTCCCAAAACATTGGGAATCATCTTGTTTTGGGGAGAAATGGAGGTATCTCACAGTATTTGACTACATGGGCTTCCATCTACAAGATACAGCTATTAGTATTGCTCGTATAGGGCCATGTAGAAATGGAACATATATAGATATACTGGTAATCCCAATCTCTAGCGCTGTGTCTCAGGATAGGAGACCCATGGGATCGAATCCTCTGAGATACCCTCATGTATGAACGGGAGGAAATGATTTCCAGAGTTCGAAACAGATCCAGCACCCGCAAGCTAACGGCCTCCTCTCCTGAGTCAGTCAACTCATTACACTGAGGAATAGAATTTTGGGTCCAGAATAACCCATTTGGGAGAACATGATTTTTTCGTGTATTTTTCGACGTAGAAACCGAATCCGTTGTCAGATTTGCCCCTACACGTCAGGATTTTTGTCAATTCGCAAATTACCGATTTTTCAAAAAACAGTGATTTAAACGTTTTCTGCTAATATTGTGAACTGATGCCTCTGGTGACGGATCCTTGTTATTAGCTAAGAGCTTACTGGAACTATGTTTTCGTACGTATTTTGATCTGCTAAGCACGATGGCAGTGGTTCTAGAGGGCTAGGATGCGACCCAAACGAGTTACAAGCTGATTTTCCAAGTTGCTATCAGCAAAATTTCACCGATTCCGCAATAAATCTTGAAGTGCTCACAAAATGGACCAGAGACATCTTTCTTGAGCTTACGAGGGTGCATTTTCTTCGTTCTCATGTGTACATTGAAGGAAAAGTACCAGCGATAGACGTGGGGGCTTGAGCAAGATTGGGTGTCAATGCTGATCGATTTGATTTTTACAAGTTTTTATGCCCTGTAATAAGTGGCTCTTACATGAACCTCTTCTGATGTCTTGAGTCCTCACTCACATTTCATTTCCATCATACTGTCGGATCTGGGTCGTCAGATATCCATGCTCGCATAGAAAAATTCTGAGATGATGCGAGAATCAGATTATCAGATTTGTGTTCGAGTTTCGAAAATCGACCACTAGAGGGACATCAGTATTCCAGTAGCTTTTATCAAGATCATCACAATGAGATCTAAAGGCTGGCTCGGATGGAGTCCTCCTCCTTGATAGTCACAATCTCATCGTTCTGTCTTTACGTCTTGTGCTTTGATTTTAGGATTTGAAGATCGAATCCTTATTCAGCGAGATTCATCCGAAGATGCCCCGAATATATAATTCTCGTACCAACCCGAACAAGTTTTGTTACGTGTGCAGTGAGTACATTCCTGGGGATGGTTCCCGTAATATAACGGACACATTATGTACCGCATACGAAGATTATTTCGGTCTCAGTATGGTCGATGTAGACAAGCGATGGGTTCCCACCGCCATGTGCACAGCCTGCTCTATCAGGCTGAGAGCCCCACATCCTCAATGTCTGGACCTCGCAACGCCTACAATATGGAGAGAACCCAAGGAGCATATCACTGACTGTTACTTTCGTGTTACGAATACGAAAGGGTTCTCTGCCGAAACAGAGCACTTGATAAAATATCCGGGAAAATCATCGGTTACGAAGCCTGTACCAGGGTTGCCACCCCATCTCTCCGCCCCCGCAATGCAATATGTTGTGATGCAAGGCTACGAAGAATCCTTTGAGAGTCCATCATTCGGTTCGGATTTCTCATCCCCAGCCTTTGAGGGGAGTCCAGATCGGAAAAAACACCTCCGCAGCTCAGACACGCCCATAAAGAACGCCTGAACGACCTCATATGTGATATGGATATTCCCAAGAAAAAAGCTGAGTTACTCGCTTCACGTTTGGAAGAATACAATATGCTTGAACGAGGCATGCGTATCACTTGATATCGTGACCGACAATCAGTATTCTCAGACTATTTTTCGGAAGACGGCGCCAGTCTATTCTGTCATAACATGGACGGTCTGTTCTCAGAACTACGTTATGTACATGAGCCGAATGAGTGGCGGCTCTCCATCGATTCGAATAAAATCAGCTTGAAAGGCGTACTCCTGTATAAAGGCAATGAAAAGCCATCCATTCCAATATTTTATGGCGTGCAAACCAAAGAATGTTATGACAACGTAAAATACTTACTGTTGAAAATTGGATATAAGAATCATGGATGGAGCATCTGTGTCGATTTTAAGATTATTGCAATTCTCTCGGGGCTTCAGCTGGGCTATACGAGATATATGTGCTTTTTGTGTGAATGGAACAGTCGTAGTAAGGATGAACATCATGTCAGGAAAATATGGCCAACGAGGCAGGGTATGTTACTCGGCGAGAAAAATGTCACTGCTGAACCCCTGGTTGATTGTAAGAAAATATTGCTTCCATCACTGCACATAAAACTAGGCTTGGTTAAGAATTTTGTCAAAGCAATGGATCAGACGGGTGAAGCATTTTCTTTCCTGAGGGAGAAATTTCTTAGGATAAGTTATGCGAAATTGAGGCAAGGAGTTCTGATTGGCCCGGATATCAAGAAATTGATGCTTGACCAGAGTTTTGATGATAAGCTCCAAGGTATTGAATGGGACACGTGGAAATCAGTGAAGGATGTCATCACTTTGTTGGGTAATAAGAGATCGGATGACTACAGAGAATTGATTGAAATTATGTTGAACGATTTCCGCAAAACGAAAGTGAACATGTCTCTCAAGATCCATATGCTGGATTGTCATCTGGATTTTTTCCCCGAAAATCTTGGAGCTGTGACTTATGAGCATGGTGAGAGGTTCCACGAGGACATAGCTGTTGTAGACTCGAGATACAACTCTCATCGGAGCATCAACATGTTGGCTGACTACTGCTGGTCCATCATATCCGAGAGCTGTGACGAGCAAGAACGGAAATCAACAAGGAAGAGTTTTTGCGTCAAGGGCGTCAAATAAGTCATAGTTTGCACTTATGTTCAACTGAGATTCATGGAATTCGTGATATGTGTTTCGTGAATGAACATCTGAGGGGAAAAAACGTTGAAACATCAAAATAGGCTGATCACGAAACCACACATTACAGGGCACAAAAACAAGCTTGCTCAAGCTTCCGCGTCTATCGCTGGTAGCTTTCTTCAGTGTACACATAAAGACGAAGGGAGTGCACCCCCGTGAGCTCAAAAACGATGTCTCTGGCCCATTTCGTGATGATTTTGAGATATATTGCGAATTCGGTGAAATTTTGCTGATAGCAACGCCAAAAATCAGCTTGTCACACGATTGGAACGCATCCTAGCCTTCTACAACCACTGTTATTGTGTTCAGCAGGTCAAAATACGTAAGGAGACATAGTTCCGGTAAGCTCTTGGCTCATATCAAGGATGCGTCACCCGAGGCATCAGTTTACAAAATTAGCAGAAAACGTTAAAATCACTCTTTTTTGAGAAATCGTTGATTTGCGAGTTAAAACAAATCCTGACGTGCAGAGGCAAATCTGGCAACGGATTCGGGTTTTACGTCGAAGATTACACAAGAAAATGTTTTCCCAAATGGGTTATTCCGGACCCAAAATTTTGTTTCTCAGTGTTATTCGTTGCAAGTTCACAAATCTTCATTAACAAGTGATCAAAAGCTCGGGTCAATGGGAATTTTCGATATCAATACCTGGTGGATTCCGAGTGTTGAATCTTGCAGATTTTTCAAAGATAGCACAGGGAAATCAGTGTGATACATCGCTGATTTCCCCACAAACTACTCTCTTCTTCGCGAGCCGCCTCTCCTTGACTATAATTTTGTGATTCATCTACTTGATGTAGGCGCTCCGATAACTTCTGGGCTTCTTGTCCCTCAGCAGATGTATCAAATACACGAGGTGGACGGAATGCATTACAGAGTGCGCACACAATCTTGACATATTCTCCAACATTTGGTATCTCTCGTTTAGGGAAGACGCTTCCGAGAGCTTTCCATTCCTTTATCGTACCATTCACAGCTTCAATAACTCATGTGTGAATGGAATAAAGGATACGAATCACATTCGGGTGAACTTTCTTCTTATCAAATAGAATGAGGAGTTGATGCATTGATCGGATGTTCCACCAAAGATCTGAATAATGCAAAGGAGAGTTTGGAATTCTTCCAATGCGATGGCTGAAGCATCATCCTGCTGTTACTGCATGAAGAATCTGCAGATCTGAACTTCCTCGAAGAAGCCGTTCGAGCCGTTGTACTCACCTTCTCGAAGTCACGATTCTCGACACATTTGATTCTCTTGTGGAATGCTGAGACTTGTTCTTAAAGAGAAAACGAGGCATTTTCGTTTCTAACCTGAGCTCTTCCAGAAATTTTAAGGTATCTCTGAATCCTCGATCAACAATCAAGTAGTCGCGTAACGCAACCAGTCTCTGAGTCCGTGACAATCTCTCTTCTGACGACAGAAACGATATCCACACATGAATGATACGTATGTAGATAGGAATCCATGCGATCTCATCCCGTGGTCTATATTGATCATGATGGTTACCAGTAAATGGGGATATTGGCATCATCATTCCTGCCATTCCCATGATATGGTCCGAAAACTGCCAGAGTATATGGGCGGCTCCGGGTCAGAACGGTATAAGTCCATTTTTTCCATTTCTGGAAAATTCGCCTTAAAGTTTTTGTGATACGGGAAATTCGAGTTATCATCTAAAGTAAATATTCTTGTTCTACCATGTAATGAGTGTGTTTCCACGCTATTTTTCGCGTGGGGCGTGTCAATTTCCAATTGTTTATAATTTTCACATTTCGTTTTGTGATAAGAAGTGGACTTATACCGTTTCGATCCGGAAAATTTCTCATTTTTAACCGGATCAGAACGGTATAAGTCCACCATTTTTGAAAGGAGTGGACTAGTAATATTTTAGACCGTGAAAAGTAGTTAATACTGTGGATTTCTACCGTCTCAAGTAGGAAAAGTAGGAAATTGTCGTAGGAATATGAGTTTCCACCAATGGGCTCATACCGATTTTAGCGAGAAAAAAGGTGGAGAAATTTTCCAGATCAAAACGGTAAAAATTAAGAATTTTTTGGATTTTCAATGACTAAACTCGACTTTTTCTCTCAGTAAAAAAAATTCCTCTGTAATTGAGGATGAATTTTATAAAATCTCACCGACATCCGAGACTGGTTTTTGCAAAAAGATCTCATTCAGGATATTTTTTAACATTGAGGTCAACAAGGGTCTATTTGGGAACTGCAGTCCGATCAAGACGAGTTTACTCAATCAGCTCGGTCCAAAATGTAGTCTTTTCGGGACCACAGAGCACGCAGCTCGAGTTCAAAGAGTGAGAGGTACTTTGAGATTGTATAGGAAAAGTCGTAATGAAGAGACTTTAATCGACCAGGGAATCCAAACGGTGAATTCGGACTGATCTCCACACAACCACCAGAAAGGATTGTTGATCAACTGTAGAATGAGTTTCAGATTTGTTGCAGCTAGCCTAATCTAGGGAGGCCAGTATTGTCACCTACTAGATTCAACCAAATGAGATTCACTTGTAACGAGCGGTGGGAGGATCGAACCGACAGCCGGATGACTTAATGGAAAGAACTCCAGTTCATAGATCACAATCATTCATAATGAGATCGTAACCGAAATACTGTTATGAAGCTAGGAATTCTCCACCATTGGCATTGTTCCTGAGAAGGACGTGTACAGGTTAGTTGAGTTGGGCGTGTCATGAACGCAGTTGATCTTTTGTTTGATAAGATGCCTGAAAACATGATGCAAAATCAAATTTCTTCGCAAGCTCAGTACCAATCGCTCTCACAACTGTGCTTTTCGAACCATCATTAAACAACTCGGTTATCAATTATGATAAGAGATGAGAGAAAAAGACTTCAGAGCTCCCAAGAGAAACATTTCAGGCCCACGGGCTACTGACCGGAGGTTGTTCATTTTCATAGTACTCCCCTGTGTCCAAACGCGTGAGAGAGAAGTGATCGGACTTCGGCCCGCCTCCTTCGAAACCACTCGATGCAATCATTTGGACAACATAGCGAACCTAATTTGCAGTTTCTGGGAGTAGCTACGACTTCTAACTACGTACAAAAGTACGAAAGCTAAACGTGAAAGACTCAAAAGCGATATTATTGAGCGGGAACATGGGCATACAGGGTGTCCCAAAAGTCAGTTCCCCCCCTCAAAAACTCGAAATTGGCTCCGGGGATCGAAAAACCCCGAAACACGTGTCTCCTAAAATCGAGGGGGAAGCTCGAATATGGTCTCAGATTTGACCTTGAATATGACCTTGATGGTTTTTTGGAGGTTAGAACGGTTTTTTCAAATGGGAACGCCTATTTTTGACTCCGGATTCTGAAAGAGCACAAAATTTTACGTCCAAATATGACTTATTGCCGATGTTTCAGATGACCTTCAGGGGTCATTTTGGGGCCAAAAGTATCTGGAGGGTGGATTAACGTACCACACCTAGTGCGATAGTCTTGTTTTGAGAGGTGCCTCTCGAAGAAGTTTCTCAGCCTCATTCTGACCCTTGACCTGTGACCTTGAATGTGACCTTGACTCAAAAACTCGAAATTGGCTCCGGGGATCGAAAAACCCCGAAACACGTATCTCCTAAAATCGAGGGGGAAGCTCGAATATGGTCTCAGATTTGACCTTGAATATGACCTTGATGGTTTTTTGGAGGTTAGAACGGTTTTTTCAAATGGGAACCCCTATTTTTGACTCCGGATTCTGAAAGAGCACAAAATTTTACGTCCAAATATGACTTATTGCCGATGTTTCAGATGACCTTCAGGGGTCATTTTGGGGCCAATAGTATCTGGAGGGTGGATTAACGTACCACACCTAGTGCGATAGTCTTGTTTTGAGAGGTGCCTCTCAAAGAAGTTTCTCAGCCTCATTCTGACCCTTGACCTGTGACCTTGAATGTGACCTTGACTCAAAAACTCGAAATTGGCTCCGGGGATCGAAAAACCCCGAAACACGTGTCTCCTAAAATCGAGGGGAAGCTCGAATATGGTCTCAGATTTGACCTTGATAGTTTCTTGGAGGTGAGATCGATTCTTTTGAATGGAAACTGCAATTTTTGACTCTGGGCCCCGAAGATGTGACGAATTTTGAGCCAGATATCACTCTACACCAATCGCGTAGACGACCTTCAAAGGTCATCTTGAGGTCACACGTCTCTGAACTTCGGGTCAAGATAATACTCTCAGCTGATCGCGCAGGTAATCAAGAGCTCATCGCAAATGAGATGAAGTAATCACATGAAAAATTCAGAAATCGATTGGGAGTGGGGCAGGAAAGAGGCGATTTGGAATTGGTGTGATTCAATTTAATCAGAAGTGATATTATTGCTAACAAGTGTATCAGAAACAAACCTTACTCTAAATGAATTCCTAAATAATTTAATGACTAATCTTACGCACTATTGATTAGAATTCTCGGCTCTAAGTCGGTCACAATGTCCTCGACTTGAGTCTCTGTATAATATCGACGAAGTAATACTCAGATGAGGTGCTCAAAGTGTCCACCTTGAACTTCCAAGCAGTGGTACAAACGAGTCTCAAACTCCTCACCCGCCTTCCGTATGGTCTCAGAGGATATCTTACCACATTCTAATACTATCCTCTCTCTCAGTTCTTCTAGATTTGCTGGTGCAGGGTCTTTGTAGACAGCATCCTTGAGATGTCCCCAAAGGAAAAAATCCAAAGGATTTAAGTCAGGAGACCTAGGAGCCCATGGTATCGGACCAAATTTTCCTATCCATCTGTCAGGATAATGAGTATTCAGATATCGCTGTGCAATTCTACTCGTGTGCGCAGGATGCCCATCCTGTTGGTATGTCAACAAATCTTCATTGAAAGCGAGTTGACCCTCGCGTGGTTCTTCTTCAACGATTCGAGTGATCAGCGGATCGATGGCATCTTCCAACATTTCCACGTATTCCTGGGCATTGAGATTTCCATCGATGAATAACGGGCCAATCAATCGATCGCCAAGAAGACCAACCCAAACGTTTAACTTCTGCGGATATTAAGTACGACCTTCAATCACCCAATGAGGATTTTCTTCGGCCCAGTATCTTGAATTTTGTCTATTGATATGGCCATTGAGAAATACAACAGCTTCGTCACTGAATATAATATGACGTAACAGCTCCGGATTTGCAATAAGTCTTTGAATCATGTCCTCAGCAAAGTCGATCCGCCTGGCATAATCCTCAGGGAAGAGTTCTTGCAATACAGATGGTTTGTAAGGGTGAAACTTGTAATGTTTTAATATTCGATGAGCAGTACTCTTCGGAACGCCTAACGACTGCTCCATTCGGCGGGTAGAAGTTTTCGGCTCATGTGCTACAGTTCCGAGTACTGCAATCGTTTCCGTTTCGCCAACTTTACTCCGTCCCGATCGGGGTGCATCATTGACGGATCCAGTCCTGCGGAATTTATCAATAAGTTTCGAAACACCTCTATTTGTGATAGAGCTCTCTGGGTGCAATTCTCTCCAACGTCTAGCGGTTCCTTTAAAAGAGCCAAGAGATCCGTACAATAGAACAATCTCACACCGATGCTCTCTCGAGAGAGGCATGATGATATTTGTTCATCAACAGCAATCAGCACAATCCCAAGTGTGATAGGGTTTCGATTGCTTTGGCTGCTGCACGAAGGCAGCCACCGAATCGATCGGCAGTGATTGCTATTGGAGCGCATGCAAGAAATACTCGATGATACGGCTGCTTGCACGGAAATTGTATCAATGGATAAACGATATTCTACAACTCCTACAAGGCTTTATTACGATTCTAGCGAGGTGTGCTCTGGTCGGCGCGCTATGACCGACTGAGTCGTGAATCAATGTGACGATAAGAGCGCGGGAGTGGGGGTATACTGTGGCGATCAGGGGTGTCAAGCGTAGTAGAGTCCCTCCCCTCAAGCCCCTCCAGTCAAGTGCAGCGTCGCGGTGAAGGAGCCCCCTCCCTGCGACGCCGCGGCGCGCTCTACACATGGTTGGAGGGGCTTGAGGGGAGGGACTCTACTACGCTTGACATCTCTGGTGGCGATCTTAGTGTGGGAGTGGGGGGATCGCCACAGTATACCCCCACTCCCGCGCAGTAGAATTCTAATCAATAGTGCGTAAGATTAGTCATTAAATTATTTAGGAATTCATTTAGAGTAAGGTTTGTTTTTGATACACTTGTTAGCAATAATATCACTTCTGATTAAATTGAATCACACCAATTCCAAATCGCCTCTTTCCTGCCCCACTCCCAATCGATTTCTGAATTTTTCATGTGATTACTTCATCTCATTTGCGATAAGCTCTTGATTACCTGCGCGATCAGCTGAGAGTATTATCTTGACCCGAAGTTCAGAGACGTGTGACCTCAAGAAGACCTTTGAAGGTCGTCTACGCGATTGGTGTAGAGTGATATCTGGCTCAAAATTCGTCACATCTTCGGGGCCCAGAGTCAAAAATTGCAGTTTCCATTCAAAAAAATCGATCTCACCTCCAAGAAACTATCAAGGTCAAATCTGAGACCATATTCGAGCTTCCCCTCGATTTTAGGAGACACGCGTTTCGGGGTTTTTCGATCCCCGGAGCCAATTTCGAGTTTTCGAGTCAAGGTCACATTCAAGGTCACAGGTCAAGGGTCAGAATGAGGCTGAGAAACTTCTTTGAGAGGCACCTCTCGAAACAAGACTATCGCACTAGGTGTGGTACGTTAATCCACCCTCCAGATACTATTGGCCCCAAAATGACCCCTGAAGGTCATCTGAAACATCGGCAATAAGTCATATTTGGACGTAAAATTTTGTGCTCTTTCAGAATCCGGAGTCGAAAATAGGGGTTTCCATTTGAAAAAACCGTTCTAACCTCCAAAAAACCATCAAGGTCATATTCAAGGTCAAATCTGAGACCATATTCAAGCTTCCCCCTCGATTTTAGGAGATACGTGTTTCGGGGTTTTTCGATCCCCGGAGCCAATTTCGAGTTTTTGAGTCAAGGTCACATTCAAGGTCACAGGTCAAGGGTCAGAATGAGGCTGAGAAACTTCTTTGAGAGGCACCTCTCAAAACAAGACTATCGCACTAGGTGTGGTACGTTAATCCACCCTCCAGATACTTTTGGCCCCAAAATGACCCCTGAAGGTCATCTGAAACATCGGCAATAAGTCATATTTGGACGTAAAATTTTGTGCTCTTTCAGAATCCGGAGTCAAAAATAGGCGTTCCCATTTGAAAAAACCGTTCTAACCTCCAAAAAACCATCAAGGTCATATTCAAGGTCAAATCTGAGACCATATTCGAGCTTCCCCCTCGATTTTAGGAGACACGTGTTTCGGGGTTTTTCGATCCCCGGAGCCAATTTCGAGTTTTTGAGGGGGGGAACTGACTTTTGGGACACCCTGTATACCGTTCTGATCCAGAAAAAAACTCGAAACTTTTTTCGGGCCAAAAATGGTTATGTTACTTGTGATGCTTCAGAGTGGATTTTTTCTTCCGGAGTTGTACATACATGTTTTCACATGTATTCTCTATTTTTTTCCGTCAAAAACTCAATTTTCATCAAAATGGACTCATACCGTTCTGATCCGGAGCCGCCCATATCTCGTTTAGCTTTTGAGTATCATCGGTTTCAGAAGAGGTCTATTCTCGTGGAGAAAGTATGTCCTCCGTTGGAATTCATAGTTTCCACTCTCTCGAATGCGACAATTGGTTGCATCTGCTATCATAAGAGCTTCCCCATCTGTATTCAACAACTTTTGAGCGAAGAATCTAGTATGATTTGTTACGAAAGTCTCGTGATCAATATGCGATGTATCTGCGAATTGAAGAGCTCTCACTTCAAACATACTCATTGGATGATCATCCCCTCGGAGGAAGTAGGAAATCTAGGCGTGGTACATTACCCGAGTACATGGGGACGAAACTCATTGGATAACACTCACTTCTACTTTCGTTCTCCTTTCTTACTGCCAAATCTCGTAATGAGCTCATGAATCGGGATACTTCTCCCTCTGACACCAGTGTATCTTCGAAATCGGGTTTGACTGATTTCAACAGTTCGTGACTGAGAAGATTACCCTTGAAATGCCAGGAACAACATTTCGTATTGTAAATGATAATCGCATTCACTTAAAAAAAAAAACACTCAGCTATCACCTGGAAAGGTACAATTCTCAAATCCGCCCCAGACTTGCAGATGAAATACCTGAAACACCAAGTCCATCAGTCCTCTGAGTGATCGTATAATCGAATAGTTCACGGGGATTCCATTCTGTGATATATCTTCAGATACTTGGTATGAATGATAATTCGGAGATTCTACCAATATCTCATATGTACAGATATACATTTCCCTAGAACTGTTACTCTCATCTTTTCCTCTTTCTATTTCTTTGCTCCCCTCCCCCTTTCCCTCCTCTCCCTCTCTCTTTTTTTTCTTTTTTTTTAAGGTGGTTGTAGGGCAAATACGCTGCGACGTACGGAGAAGAGGCACCGATCAGCCGAACACGGATGGCCAGCACCTCCCCAACAGTCCCGGGCTGGAATCCGAATCGATACGGCCATCCGAACCGGGTAAACCCTCTCTTCCTTCTCCGTTGGCGCCGGCCATTGGACAAAGGAGAGATCCACCAACTCATCAATCCGGCCCCGGCACCACGTGAGCATTACTTCAGGGCCGGCGGCGTCTCGCGCTCAGGATCGAGCGTCTCTCTTCTCACGACTCGCAGGTGTTGTTTCCCTTCCTTCGATCTTCTTCCATCTCTTCATTCTTCATTCTTCTTTCTTCTTTCTTCGATCTTCGATCTCCGATCTTCTCTCTTCTTCCTTCCCTCTTCAGTCCATCATATTCCTCCTGGAACCATTTGGACCTCTCCTGTTTTCTCTCTCTCTCTCTCTCTCTCTCTCTCTCTCTCTCTCTCTCTCTCTCTCTCTCTCTCTCTCTCTCTCTCTCTCTTTCGCTGTGAGTATTAACAGTCGACTTCTACTAGGCTCCATTAATTTCACGTAATTTAACACATTTTCGTACTTTCCCGAGCGGAAAACTGTTTCAGGTGATTTGGGCACCTGCTGGCTCCTGCAATCGCGAGCATACACGGCTGGGCTCGCAAAATTTGAGCCAGGGTGTCTGATTTACCTCAGAATTTGGAGGTTAGAAGTGATCACGTGGCCATCATCTGTTATATGTGTTGAGAATCCGTGCCGAGAGTGTCTCAGTATTGGTGGTTTTTAACTCGACGGCAAGGCATATACTCAGTATTCAGCATAGCGCAGGCGCCAAACTGTCTGCCCTGGTCAACCACACCTTGCACGAGTATATCCCATGAGCCCCAGCTTTCCATCTTTCTTGCATACATGTCGCCACAGTGCTCAGTACGTGCTTCATAGCCGTTGATATATTGGTGCGCTGAACAACAACGTTGTGTGAGTAATCAGCTGTCCAGAGTGCGACTTACATCACTCATAATTTCAATTTGTGCCATCGCCAGGATCACGCCCTCACAGCTGTGTCATTTATTTATGTGCGTGAGTGATGGACACAAACACTAGTGCTGCGAAAAACTCATGCTCTGTGTGTAATACTGTTGTTAAACGTGGAAAGCTCTCGTATCAGTGCAGTAAATGTGCCGGTTTGACTCACTCCTCTTGCTGTCCTGATATCGATAAAACTCAACTCACCGGTTTTCAGTTTAAAATCTGTGCATTATCTTAGCTAGCCGGTCTTTCAAATCAATCGACACCGTCGTCTGCTGGTAGTACGAAACACCGCAAGCGGTCTGCTTCGTCCCCACCTGAGTTATCTAGCTCGCGTTTGAAGATCCGTCCGGTTTCTATAGATTCCAACTCACAGTCACTTATTGAATCAAATATGTCGCAATCTTTCGGTGCCGAGGCTGAAAAATTTCAAAATGATCTGACAGTACCAGAGCACCTCAAGAAGCTTGGGAGCTTATTCCAGTCGTCTTATTCGTCTCTTCAATCGCAGCTCAATACAATTGACAATCGCATGACCGCGAATGAGGCTGAAAACGCTCGTGCTCTTGCAAATTTGCGTGCTGACATCATTTTAACTCGTACTCAAGTAGACTCATGGGAAGTGCGTTTTTCGGGTATTCCTTCTTCGGTTGCTCTGTCAGATCCTGATGTCATAAATGCCATTTTGCGTGCGATCGACTGCGCTGATCGAGTGAGAACGATTCTTTCGATACGACGATGGCCAGCACAGCCGGCTCATCCACGCCCTCAACCTCAGGCACCTGAAGCTAGTTCCGCACTCGGTAATGGGCGACCTGTGCAAGATAGTACAAACAAAATTGCACTTGTAGCCAAATTTTTTTCTCCTACCGTTCGTGACTTCGTCATATCACGTGGCTATTTTTTGAAGGACAAAAAGGCTCAAGACATTTTTGGCTCGGGTGGCGATGCCAAAATATACTTGAACCCTGTTTTACCAGCCCCGGTCTCCAAAATATGGCGTGCTGCGCTCGCAAAAGCTACTGAACTAAAATATTTACGCCCAGTTATCCAAAATTTAACGGTCATGATGCGTCCAGCCCCCAAAGCTGAACTTATACCCATCCTTGCGGTAGAAGACTTGTTGCCTCTCAAGGCTAATCTTGCCCCATCCCAAGGCGACATGGACCATTCATCATGAGATATCGCCGGTCTGCCACGTAATTCACCCGCTCTCCCTCACTCGGGGGGAGCTTTCATTTCTATAGGGCACATTAATTTGAATCGTTTTTCCGCAAATTTCAATCTGCTTGAAGACAAAATGGCTGATGGTTCTTACGATATCGTAGCTATATCAGAGACTTTTCTCAAACTCGATGACTGTTTTGATCCGTATATTATCAATGGTTACACCTTTTATCGTCACGATCGAGTTGGTAGGGATGGCGGAGGAGTGGGCTTCTATGCTAGGTCTGATTTTATAGTTAAAATTTCTCATCACTCTGAAATTAACTTTGTCAAAAAACCTGAATATCTCATAGCCGAAATAAATTTCACGAATTTCAAGGTACTATTTGCTACTGTTTATCGCAGACCTCCAGCCGCCTATCTCCACGACTTCATGGACACTCTGTCCCCCCTTCTGCCTCATTATGAGCATACCATTGTTACCGGTGATTTCAATATCAATATGGCTGTTGATAAATCTCCTTCAAAGTCTCTAAAGGATTTATGTGACTCGAATTTACTACACCTTGTCAGTTCAGCTCCAACTCATCACGCTATTGGCAATGATAAGTTGCTGCATCATACATGCATAGATCTTTTTTTTGTACGGAACTTATCAGTTGCCGTGGATCACAAAAAATCTGACTCGCCCTTTGCTGCTGGACATGACTTCATCGAGATCAAATACGGCTTAAGACCACCACCTATTCCGTCGAAAACTGTCTCAGTCCGCAACCTCACAAAAGTTCATCCTGAACAGCTCTTGAGCATCTGGAACTCATCCTTGCCCCCTTGTCTCCCTAACCCCTTCGTGGCAGATCCAAGCAACGTGTCTATTGCTAACTTTCCTTTAAGACAAATGGACTTGAGCTCACCGATATACAGAAATCTCGCAAAGGGCGATATCGATGAAGCGGTACGAACAATAACTCGAGTAACTCTTGAAACGTTCGATCAGCTCTCACCCGTCAGAAAATTCAAAGTCACCTCCTCAAAGAAACCCTGGGTGACAGCTGATCTCCGACGCCTCATGAATGATCGCGACGCAGTGTACCGTCGCGCATCCCGGAAAAAATCTGAATCGGATCTCGACAGATACCGTACTTTACGTGCTGAGGTCAAATCAAAGCTTGACATGGCCAAAAATGATTACATAAGAGGCAAAATTACCTCAACATCTGATGCCAAGTCTAGATGGTCCCAACTTCGAAAGTTGGGCGTAATCTCTCGGCCTCAGACTTCACCACTGAATTTGTTTAATGCCAAGGTCCTGAATGACCATTATGCGAAAGTAGCAGGAGTAGGTGATGCACTAACCGACATTGACATCGATCGTGTTTGTTCAATGCCACTTCCAGGAACCGTGCCCACATTTGATTTTGCCCCTGTTACTGAAGTCGATGTCTCGCGAGCGTTTGCTGCTGGCAAATCAAAAGGTGTTGGTGCTAACGAAATATCGTCGTCGATGACTAACCTTGCTTTTCCTGCGCTTCGACCACACCTCACACGTGTAATCAACGACTCGCTTTTATCTAGCTATTTCCCTGATGCCTGGAAGCGCGCTTCGATCGTGCCCCTGTCCAAATCAACTGCTCCTAAAACTCCATCAGACACTCGGCCAGTCGCCCAGTTATGTGAACTTTCAAAAATACTCGAGCGCGTCGTCCACCGCCAGCTACTCCATCACCTGTCTACACATAACCTGCTTCAAGAACGCCAATCAGGCTCTAGAGCTCACCACTCAACCCAAACCGCTCTCTTAGGCGTGTTGGAAGATGCCAGAAATGCCATTGACCGGAGAATGCTCACGATCATGATTTCATTTGACTTTTCGAAAGCTTTCGATACACTGCCACATGTGAAACTTCTAATTAAACTGAGAAAACTAGGCTGTAGTGATCGTGTGATTCGCTGGTTTGCTAGTTATCTCAGTGACCGTTCACAGGCTGTCCGCCTTGACGATGGTACTCATGAGGCCTGGTTGCCGCTCATCACTGGTGTTCCTCAAGGGAGTGTGCTAGGTCCCTTACTTTTCTTAATCTTTATCAACGATCTTCCTGACGTTTTGAACCATTCGATGTCTGCCATCTTTGCCGACGACTCCAGTATTTGCCTGCACTGTCTCCCTACCGACCTCCTTTCTAGCATAGCGCTCATTACTCAAGATGCCCAGGCTGTAGCACATTGGGCCTCGGACAACGGTCTGAAGCTCAATGCAGCTAAGACCCCAGTAATGATCCTTGGGAGCAGTAAATATCTTGGGGAAATCAACCTCCATCAACTCCCCTGTATTCGCATTATGGGCGAACAGATCCCCTACTCTAACAATATCAAGAGTCTGGGAATGCTCCTAAGCCCTTCTCTGGACTGGAATTTACAGATTGCACAGACTTCTCGTCGCGTTCACGGAGCTCTGTACTCTCTCAGAGCAACTGCACGTAATCTGCCTCGCCAGCTTAGACAAGAACTTGTGACAAGCTTGGTCCTTCCGTTTTTTGATTATGGTGCATCGCTGATGACAGGGTTGAACAAAGCACAGGTTCTGAAACTTCACCGGCTAAACAATGCCTGCATCAGATTCGTCTGTGGTAACATCCCCAGACAAACTGAAGTTACGCCCTACCGGATCACACTAAATTGGCTTTCTGCAGCGAGTAGAAGAGAGTATCTGCTCGGCTCACTCGCACTATCCATAATCAAATCTGGACTTCCAACCTTCCTTCGATCCAAGTTCTCCCTCACATCAGAAATCCCTCACCTACGCCAATCAGAGAGAAGGTCCAAGAGAAAACAACTCACATATCATACTCCTCGCACAGAAGCCCTTAATCAATCTTTTACTACCCGTGCATCGTTTCTTCTGAATCAACTTCCACCTCTTGATTTTGACATGAGCCCAGATGCCTTGAAGAAATGTTTGCTGAATTATCTCTTGACCCGAGACCGTAACGACTGTTTCGAACGCGCCAACCGCAAGGGCCTTGTTGCCGTACCTCAATCTCTCATACATGTCCTTCAACATCCTTCATGAGACTTACTGGAGTTTTATTGACATGAAAATCGTAGGAGAGCTCTCAACGTTGAAGTATTATTGCCTAATCTTTGTTAAAGTGTGGAGAGAGGAAAATGTATACTGCACTGATTTGTTAATCCTTTATCCTGAATTTGTTGAGGCACCTTTCATACACTCCCACAGTTTGTTATTGCTCAGTTTCTACTTCATTTCTCGTTTTTATCTAAGTTATTATTATTTTTGCATTATGCTATGTATTTCAATTTGGGGCAAATGGGGTCCAACCCCCCGTCCACAATAAATAAATGAATAAATCAATCAATCTCTCTCTCTGTCTCTCTCTTTTTTTTTCTTTTTTTAAGGTGGTTAGAGGACAAAATCTGCCTCAGGATCCCTCGGATCCGTCCCCAGACACCGGGCTGGTTCAGCTTACGCGGACTACGCATAGCCCACGCAGGCCATACCAGGCGGGACACGGGCTTGGGTGGGGCCCACCGATAGCTGGGCCCGGCCGTGTAATATCCCTCTCCCCTTGATGTCCGATACCTAGGGCATCGGGCAATCAAGAAGGAGATCCACCTGCATCTACCATCTCATCCCGGAACCGCGTGAGCATTACTTCAGGATGAGCGGCATGTCTCGCGCTCGATTGCGAGTATTCCTCTTCTCCATCTTCTCTCTTCGGCCACTTGTGGGCATCTTCTAGCTTCATTCTTCATTGTTCCCTCTCTTTCTTCTTTCTTCTCTCTTCTTTCTTCTTTCTTCCCTCTTCAGTGCATCAGATTCCTCCTGGAATCATTTGGGCCTCTTCTGTTTCAATCGGCAGAGTCACTGTAATTCGCCTGCTTCGAGGCGTCTTACTTCCCTCTCTTTCTCCTCTTTGCGGGTCATCACCAGCTTGATGTATCCGGTGAGTCTATCCCATGTCTCCTGGTTGCGGAGCAAGTACGGGACGAGATTCTCAGGTGTTAGTTGAGCACCCAGCCATTCATCCAGCTCGGCGCGCTCTTTCCGGGTGTCGCTGCACTTGAACAGGGCATGTTCGGCGTCATCCCATTCGTCCCCGCATAACTGACATGCTGGGGTCGTCCTCTTCTTGAACCTGGTTAGATAGGAACCGAAGCAACCATGATCGCTCAGTGCCTGCGTCGTCCAGTAGTCCATCTCTCCGTGGGTGCGTTCCGCCCACTCGGCTACGTCACGGATCAGCCGGTGCGTCCATCTGCCGTTCGCAAATGGCGAATCCCACTCAGTTTGCCAATGCTCAAGGGAGGTTTCCTTCTCGTTGTCGCGGATGATCTCCTTCATCGTCGGAGTGAGTACTCATTCGGCTCCGATCACTTTCTGGCGGTCCCAGATCCTCACTCGCTCCGCGACGAGCAAGTGGATGGGCGGAGTACTCGCCAATACGTAAGCCGCATCTTCTGACACAGTGCGGTAGGCACGGATACTCCTCAGGGCCGCTCTCCGGTGGACAGGCCCCATTCTCTTCTCGATGATGGTCTCCTCTACTCTCTTCCCCCACACGGGTGCACCGTACAGCATGATGGAGGTAGTGACGGTGTTGAGAAGTGCGCGCCTCTTTTCCTTGGGTCCTCCGATATTCGGCATAAGCCGCTGGAGCGCCGCACCGACCCTGCTCGCCTTCTGGGCGGCTTCTTGCATATGCTCCTTGAACGATCACTTGTCGTCGAGCCATGCACCGAGGCATTTCAGCTCTGTCTTCCGTGGAATCTCTTGCCCGTTGACATAAAACCGGGGTAAGTCAAACTTCCTACGCCTTGTGACCACGATTGCTTCGCACTTCTTGACAGCGAGCTCCAGAAGCCTGCTAATTATCCACTCGTAGACTCGGGCAAGCGCTTCGTTCGCGCGTCTACCCAAGAGTTCCTCGTTGTCAGCCCATACTATGAGTCCCGCGTCGTCCGCGAAAGCCACTATTATCACTCCTTCTGGCAGTTCGATAGACAGTAAGCTGTTATACTGGGTGTTCCAGTTGAACGGCCCGGAGACCGATCCCTGTCCGATTCCGGCGGACAGTACCCGAATCTCTTGTCCCTCGTCGGTGTCGTACACGAGGGTCCTGTTCCGCAGGTAGTCACTCGTGACGGCTAGTGGATAGGGGGACACTTTACCTGCTTGGGATTGATAGACTCGCTCCCAGCTCGTGCAGTTGAATGCGTTCTTTATGTCCAACGCAATGATGGCACAGAATCCTCCTCTTCCTCGGTATGGGTTCCCTACCGACGCTTGAACCCGTTCTTGGACCGCCTCGATCGCGTGCACAGTGCTCCGTCCCTTCCGGAACTCGAACTGCATTGGTGATAGCCCACCGCCTTCTTCGTAGGCTTTTTCCACCCTGTTGAGCACCATCCTCTCGTACATTTTCCCGATATTGTCGAGCATGCTGAGAGGGCGTTGACCTCCTTGACCCTTAGGTATCAGGACCAGCTTCTGGGGTTTCCACTTGTCCGGGAAAGTTCCCGCGCTCAGACAGATGATGAAGAGGTCAAGGAGTAGATCTGGCTTGTATTTGAAGACCAGTTTCAGAGCCTCGTTTGGGATGCCATCCAGGCCAGGGGCCTTGCCGTTCGGCATTCTCTTCGCCGCTATGAGTAGCTCTTGCATAGTGAAGAGCGGGATGGGGTCTTCGCTCTCCGTAGGGAATGTAACTCTGGGTTCTCCTGCTGGGAGGAGGTCTTTCACGATGTGCGCAATGTCGCTGCATCGGTCGGTGCTGGGGTGATGTCAGCTGCCGCGTCGTTAGCTTGAAAAATAATTTTCTGAGCCAATTCTTCCGAAATCTAGCTCGGGATTCGATGGACTGAATTTGGAAAGAAATATCTGTTTCATCCGATCAGGAAAGCGCGCAGAAGAATCCAACAAAGTTTAGGGATTGTCAGGAACATCCTGGGCTAATGCACCAGGGTTCAGTTGTAGAGCCACTTGCCGAGGGCTACCAGAGAATTTGAGCAAATGAGATATTAAAAATTACCCATTTATTGGACTTACTCTTGGCTGCGATTACAAAATTCCTCTTTTTCTCGAGCAGCTCGGGTTTGCAAATACAGGGCTCAAGGCACCAGGGTACCGGGCTCAGGGGCACCGAATCGTGGGCACAAGGGGCACCAATAGTAGGGCACAGGGGCACCAATTCGTGGGCTCGGCGGCACCAGGGCAGGGCGCAAGGCACCAGGTAGTAGGGCGCTATGGCTTCAGAGCAGGGCGCGAGGCACCAGAGAAGAGTGGGCGCAATGGCCCAGCACCCGAGAGGGACTGACTGCTTGCTGCCGCGTAGCGAGACCCTTCGATTCTGCGGGAGAGGGGAGCCTGTGGCGGGGGAAGCGGCGTGGCGCGCTCTTGTGGTTAGCTCAGGCGGCTTGTTGGCCTTGTGGTAATGTGGCTTACTGTTTTACCCCGAGCTGCTCATGAGTATTTCTTATACATAGGTGCATTATACAAGATGAGTTTTTTAGGAAAAATAATTTATATAAGAGATGTGTGTATATATCATGATAATAAGAGAGCTATATGAAAAGAGCTAGATCTAAAAGATACATATATATTGAGAATAACCCATTGTTGCAACGATGAGACATCACACTCCCCCCAACTTAAACGCTTGCTGGGGTAGCAAAGCTGAACCAGCAAGTGTACGCTGCGTGAAATTTCAATTTGTTGCTAATTCCAGATGTCTCGTCGGAGTTTCCATCCGTGACACGGTCGAATGAATTTGTCACTGTTTCCTGGGGTTTGGGTTGGATGCGTGTGTGAATGTTGAGATCACTTATGACCGTCAAACTGATACAAGTATTTTGTGTGCGCTCTTGTTACAAACCATAGATGGTTTTGGATTCCTGTGGGAAGTTTCCCAGAGCATTATGGATGATAAAATTCCTGTTTCGTTCATCGACTCATGGCGGATGTTTGCATAGGAAGTTAGATTGGTTGGTTTATCATTATCCAAGTCAGAGACACGGATTATTATGACCATCACCACCGTGATTTCCAAACTTGTTGAATTTGTGGTCTGATCTCTACTTGAGGGTGTCGATACAGGTTTGGGTGGGGACAGCAGTGAACTATAACTCATTCTATTGTGCATGCGAAGTTTGCCACTCCGATCATGAACTCTAGATATTGGTGATGTGTTCTGAGAGGGTGAGATGTCCATCGTTTACAATGAAGCTGAGATTACATGAATGATTATCAACATTAATCTTCTAAGACTTATCGCTATAAGTTGAATTTGACTCATGGTCCAAAACTAATTCTACCTTGTGCATAATCGAACGTCATTGCTCGTTTTCTGAAACATTCTCGATGATTTTCTTCTTTTGATGTGAATCTTCACAGTTGATATGTGATATTCTGAGCCTATTGGCATGAACAATTTTTGGATTCTTGTTGACTTGAATTCTTACGTTACACTTACTAAGCACTTCTAGGATTTTATGTGGGCCAGTGTACTGGTTCCCGAGTTTTCCAGGTTTAGGACCAGACAATAGAAATACGTAGTCACCAACTCTGAATCTTTGTTGGTTTACATGTTTGTCGTACCAAAATTTGGATTTATGCTTAGAATCAACAAGATTCTTGTAAACAAGATTTCTGATGCCACTCAGGCGAGTGACCAAGTTCTTAATATAATCTTGATAAGTGGGCAGAAGATCTGATTCTTGCAAGGCGTGGGCTGATGGTAACCTAGCCAATCTACCAAACACAACCTCGAAAGGGGTGTGTTTGATAGAATGATGAAGAGATGAATTATAACAGAGGGTTGCAATTTCGACGTACTGATCCCACTGGCAGTCTTTTTCAGCGTATAGTTTCAGAAATTCGCTCAGGGCGTGATGTGACCTCTCAAGGGATCCATTACTAGCTGGGTGAAATGAGCTCGTACGAATTTTCTTGATTTTGAATCTCTTAGCGACCTTTGCCAGTAGTTTACTCAAGAAGTTACGACCTTGGTCTGTTAGGATACTGCGAGGTGATCCAAAAATGCAAATGAAACGCCGTATAAATGCGTCACTGATGGTGGTTGCAGTAGCATCTGGCAAAGGTACGGCTAGACAGAATTTGGACAGTTGATCTTGCATTGTCAGAATGAATTGATTGCCATTTACAGTCTTTTCCAAAGGTCCGACTATATCAAGTGCTATTTTATCGAAGACCGTGCCAGGGGTGTCAGTGATCATCATTGGTTGGCGTGTCTTAAGCCTAACCAGTTTTTTGAGTTGACAATCTAAACATTGTTGGATTCTTCTTTGCACATCGTGCTTTAAATTTTCCCAATAATAAGATTGTCTGATTCGATTAAACGTTTTTGATACGCCTCTGTGTCCACCTATCGGAGATGAGTGTAGTTCGTAGAATATTCCATCACGATCCTCTTCAGGGACATATTTGAGAGTTCCGTTGCAAACAATGATTTTGATTTTAGTATTACGAAAAACGGCTATTATAGTTTCTTTGACTTCTTGCCAAGGAACATTAGATACTTCTTTACTCTTGGCAATACTTATTTCCTTCAAGTTTTTATCCATCATGATCTCTCTTAGTTTGATCAAAGTCTTATAGATGCTATTTTCTGTGATACATTGCGAATCTGGTTCTTCAGATTTTATACAAAGGCAGAATATATACTTGTTCTTGATTTTTTTCATGAAAGTTACTTCTCGATAATTCAAATTTTGTGTAAGCGGTAGTTTATTGCTTTCAATCAAATTTGTGGAACCGGTGTCGCATGGTTCGCCTCTGGTTGACACGAAACACATGATATTGTCCTCGCGATAAGACAAGATGTCCTTTGTTTCGACTATTGTGTTTGAAGGGGTTTCCTTGCCAGAAACGAGTTTAGGTCGATCACTCAAATCACTCGAGTCCTCGGATCCATTTGAACTCCCTTCAGTCCGGAAGAATAACTCTTCCGGTGGGGTCTCATCATCGGCCTCATTGGCCTCAGATCCGGAGTCAGACGAAATGGGGGCCGGTGGTTGTGAGTTCACGATCTTCACTCTACGTGAGGTGGTTGGTGTACTTCTTTTTGAATTGGATGGTTCTGCACTATTATTGTTCGTGTTTTCTGTAGGAGGTTTCGTTTTGGAAAAGGTGCGTTTTCGTTCTCGAGGGTGTTTCGATGGTTGCACGTCTTGTGGATGTGTAGGGTGTTTCGAAAGCTGGTTTCGGGTGACAACTGTGATTTGTTCTATGGGGTTCCGAGACAGAGCATCTGCGTTACTATTTAATCTGCCAGGTCTAAATTTTATATCAAAGTCAAAGGCGGAAAGCTTGAACCTCCATTTTAAAACGCGAGGGTTTAAATCAGCATTTTTAAACCAGACGAGAGGTTGGTGATCTGTAAAGATTGTGAATTTCCTACAAAAGAGGTATGGTCTAAATTTTTCAACACAGTGTAAAATGGCGTAACTTTCTTTTTCGTAAGTATCCCAGGAAAGTTGGGATCCCCTGAGTGCATATGATGTGTAAGCTATGGGTCTGCCATCATTGATCTTGCTTTGGAACAGGACCCCGCCCACGGCGTATCCTGAAGCGTCACAAGAGATGGCCATAGGCTCTGATAGGTTAGGAAAGACTAAGAGTGGTGCACTGCATAGAGCATTTTTGAGGGTTTGGAAGGAGGTTTCAGTGTCGGGTGTCCAGTCGAAAGGTTCATTTTTCTGCAAAAGTTTTGTCATTGGTTTGGCTATCTTGGCGTAATCTTTAATAAACCGTCGATAGTACCCAGCAAGACCTAGGAATTGGCGTACATTCTTGACAGTTTTGGGTTGGGGGAATTCTTTCACGGCTTCTACCTTTTTGGGATCTGGAGTCAAACCGTTTTCGTCTAAAATATGACCCAAATATACTACTTTCTGTTTCAATAATTCACACTTATCTGGTTCGAGAACCCACCTAGCTTTTCTGAAGAGTCTCATGACTTCGCGGAAGAGCCTATCGTGTTCTTCTGAGCTACGTGCGTATATAATCGTATCATCCATGTAGACCATGACTCCGCGTCCAATCAGGGGTTCAAGGGTCAAGTTCATAGCCCTTTGGTATTCTACGGCTGCATTTTTTAAACCAAAGGGTAATCTAGTCCATTCGAAGTGAGAATTTAACCCCGTGAACCCTGTAAGGGGGGATGAATCAGGGTGTAGCTCTATTTGATGGAATCCGCTTTTGCAGTCCATTACTGTAAAGTATTTAACGCCGTAGAGGTTGTCAAAGATATCGAGTATGTTAGGGAGTGGGTAGGACATAGGTACTGTTTTTTCATTGAGGGGTCGGGGGTCAACAACGACACGCCATCTTTTTTCACCGTTTGAACCCGGTTTCTTAGGTACTACCCATAAGCTAGAGTTATAGCTACTTCGGGAAGGTCTGATTAGCCCCTGTTCCAACAAATCTTTGAGTTGTCGCGCCACTTCATCGTTCAGAGCGTGAGGTATGCGGTATTGTTTAGTATTCACAGGTATATTATCAGTTAGTATAATTTTGTGTTGTACTATATTAGTTGCAGGTAAAGGCTCGCCTTGTAAGTGAAATCGATCAGAGTATTCTTTAATAAGGTTGATCGCATGATCTTTCTCACTACCAGATAAATGATCGAATCTTATTAGCTTGAGGACCTTTGCTTGGCGTTCGAGATTTATTTCAATTGGTAAACATAGATCGGTTGAATCATCATCACTGTCGGCGTCAGTAGATTCACCGAGAGGTTCACTTTCTATCGCAGTTTGGAAAATGCGCTCTTTGTAATCTTCAAAATCTGACTCAATTCCGGACAAATTTAGGAACTCATCGCGCTCATTTTCTACGCTCAATAGGTGTTCATGAATGGGTTCAAGCCTTTTGGATAATCGCGTTTTCTTGTTATTAATTTGCAGAATTTGTTGTTTGAACTTAACTATAGCATTGGTTTGGTCGAGAAATGCAGCACCCAGTATACCTTCAGCTGGTATTGGGAGATCATCAGATACTACTTGGAATTCCACTTCAAATCCTAATAGAGGTATTGTAACTGCACCGAGTGTTGTGAAGAGATCCTTTCCTATACCTTTGAGACGCACTGTTCTGTTAGGATTAATTTCAAGATTAGAATCGACGTATCGGCGTTTAATGATATTACCTTCTGATCCTGTATCAATTAAGAGTTGCTCAGTTGTTTCGAGACTCGAATTAATTATATCTACGTGTAACAGTGGGCTGTCATCCATAGGAATGACTACATTCCAAATATTGTTTGCGATTATAGACCCTCTTTTGAAATTCAGATTCATATCACCAATTTGTATTCTGTCTGTATTGAAATCAATTATACTATTTGTTCCGGCTAAGAATCTAGCTCCGAGCACGCCATCATAAGGTATCGGAAAAGAATCATCTAGAATGTGGAACTTAACTCTGAAATTGGCTAGTTTTATCCAGGCTGTCCCAAGAGAAGATATTGCATCGTCAGTGACACCATACAAATTCACAGAATTTTCTACGTCGATAATAGCGTCAGAGGGTAAAATGCCTATTTTCATTAAATTACCTTGTGATCCAGAGTCTATCATTAGTGTAGCTTCTCGTGAAGCGAACTGAAAACGCAAAAAGGGTATGTTTGCAAGTGTGGCTATTCCATTGGCAAAAGTTCGCAGAGAGTGTCCGAGAACTGCGCAGTATTGAAAGCGCGAGTTGGAGGTTTGGGTGCTTCTCTGTTCGCGCTCGGTTCCGAGACACCCTGGGAGTTTCCCTGCCTCCAATTCTCGTTGATTCTTCTCTTTCGACAGTCGTCAATGAGATGACCTTCATTTTTACAGTATCGACAAATTTCAGTGTTTGACCGATTTTGGGTGCATTCAGATGCGACATGACCTGTGCGTCGGCATAATTGACATGATGTTTCGATTCTATTTTCTAACTCTGTATTACGAGGAGGTTGCTGAGGACTGAACTTGTAACAGTTGTTCGCGGAGTGTCCGGATTTTTCGCAAAGTTGACACACGTTCTGAGATTGCTGTGAAATTTGATTTCGCAATTTATAGCATGAGCTAGCAGTGTGACCTTCTCGTTCACAAAATTGGCAAATAACTTTGTTGCTCAGCTGAAGGCTTAATTGGAAGCAATTATCGGCTTTGTGACCGGGTTTATTACATAATTGACAGTGTTCAGTACGCTGTTTAGTGCGACAATCCGCTGATGAATGGCCTGGTCTATGACAGAAGGTACAGTTGATCTCAGATTTGAAATTACATTGTTTTGTATCGTGATCATGGGATTGACAGGTTTGACAAAAGTAAACAGCTCTGCGATGCTCTCGGTATCGGGCTGATGTGTCAGTTTTTGCTTCTTCTTCGCGTCTTAATGCGTTTTTCGCTTCAATTGTCCGCTCAGCTTGAATAGCGCTTTCAATTATAGCCGAGATGTCATCTGTATCTATGAGTTTACTCTCTATTTCGCTCTTTAAACCTCTCTTGAAACAATCAATGGCACATTTATTGACAGTCGTTTTGAAAATCTCAGTGACGCTACCAGAACTTACTCTTTCGGCTTCTAATAATTGACGAGCAATGTCCCGAATACGGTTGGCGAACGCGATCACCGTGTCGTCTTTGCGCTGGAATTCTTGTCCGAGTTCTCCGTGTAGCTGATTCACAGATTTTGCTGGCGCGTAGATAGTCTTAATATAGTCTTTCAGAGCTTCTACGTTGGGAAAAGACTTACCGTGAATTGCGGTTCTAGCTTCGCCTATTAGCTTCCCACGCAATAATTTCGTAAGATTAGTTTCATTTGTAGCACCGACCATCTCTTCAGCTTCATCACACCCCTCAAAGAAGACGCTGAGGGGTGTTCTTTTGCCATCAAATTCGGGTACTACCTTGAGCGCGTCTTTCAGTGTGACAGCCATTTCTAAAGGCTGTGCCAGATTTTCTCTCAAATGAATCTCATGAATATCTTGAAGTATATTTTGCTCAATGAATTGATGATCTTGTTCGCGAACAGTTATATCTAGATCTGAATCCTCACTACTTGAAGGTTCAATGCAATCTTCTAAAGGATCTAATGTCGGTTGAAAAGGGTAAAAAGCGTTAACTTCGTTGTTTGCACTTTCACTGTTTCTGGCTAGATTTCTGGTAATACGCTGCCCGTTCATTAATGCTTGAATAGGAATAGAAGAAACAATAGAGTTTTTTGACGAACTCAATAGTTTTTGGGCTGGTGCATAAAGATTGAGTAGATGTCGCTAATACTGACCACCTATGGAAATCAGAAGGGTAGATATGGCGATTACCGAAATGAAAGATTTTCGATTTTGATGAATAAATGCTTAAAGTTCTCAAAAACTTCTCAGTGGAGAATAATTTTTCGAAATTTTCTGCTTTCTTATCATTTATGAGGAATGGTAGGCTAGAAAAAATACCTCTTTCTAGGTCAAAATCAGTGAAACGGTCAATGAAGTACCCGTGCTCGTCAGGTTTCAGTGCTAGATTCAGATACGGACTTTTCGTGATTCGCTCTGAGGCCTTTACTATGTTTTTTGACAATATGTTACTCAGACCAAGGAAGGTTGTAGGGCTGATTAGTCCGTTCGCTGATTTTAAGTACTGAATTCGACCGAATTTGCTGTTAACGGTACAAATAGAGCCAGTATGCAGTTCCTTATGGTAAAAATATACCTTGATTTTACAGAAATTTGATGAATCTGCTTCTAAGGCGTCAAGTATTTGATGAGCGAGAAAGTAGTGTCTATCAAAGATTGACTCTTCCGCTAGCCCTTGGAGAGAAAAATAATTATTTTCATCTGATTTGTTCATTAGTCAAGGTCAAACTACGAAACTTGTCCTCTAACTCCTGAATAGAAATGAAATTGTCGTAAAGTTGACCTTCAACAGAGACAGCAGTTTCAGTAATGGTCAGTTGATCTTGGATCAACGCGTTGACTTTATTAGCACAGAGAGCGAGTTGATACTCAGTTTCTTCAAGACGAATGCGCAATGTTTGACTCAAAATGAAAAGATGTTTATTTCTACCTTGAATTTCGCGATACTTACGTTCACAATGACAGCAAGGTTTTTCGTTACTCATTGGCTTTACGAGATATAAATGTTTCTTGTAATCTCTGCAGGCGCGCGTTCAAGAGTGGTGTCTGCCGAGCAGCAGGTGAGACGGTGTCTTCCACCCAGCCAAAATAACTTTCAATATCATCGACCTTCTCACACAGTCTGAGTACCCTGACTCTGAGTTTTCTTACTTTCTTATCTAGTGATCTTAAGGTGACTGATTGATATTTTTGTTCAGCGAGAATGGTCTCTTCGATGCGTGAGATTTGATTCATAAGTCTACGTGAATAAAAATGAGCACAAGATTAAGTTATGAAATTTCGAATTTTGGAAAAGAACTTCTGAGTTTTTATGCTTGTCGGATGTGTGATCCTTCGGTCAAGTACTGCTGACCTTGGGTTTTACTCCTTATGATTCTGAATTATTATCAAGGTATACGTCCAATGGATATTGAGCAAAAATTCGAGAATTGAATGTTTCTTCGAGCATATATCGAAATCCTTTGTTATTTGAAGTTCAGCAAATTGTTTTCTTTATTCCAAAAAAGGTAGGGGCAGTTGAAATGAGCTGAAAATCCAGGTCTATCTATATTTCAAAACTAGTTTATTAATAAGATTCTAATATATTATCAAAATGAATTATTCAAAGTAAATAAATATTTAATTATGAACAACATCAATCTATGTAAGAAGATTCAAAAATAGCGTTTCTAGCTTCTCAAAGTAGATAGTGAAATAAGAAAAATAAATAAATGACGAATCTTTCTAGAGAACTTTGGATCTCGTGTTAGAGATAACTCACTTAAGGTGTAGTAACTTTGTACCGTATTCTTATAACTTAGATTATAAATACCGAGCGAGTCGCGAGACAACGGTCTGCAGAACAACACTCACGTTACTCTAGTGATAAAGAAAAAATAAGGAGTTTTACTAAATTTTTAAAGAAAAGTTTTCCCTCTTTCTGAGGTTTGGTTCTCAATTCATAGAGTTGGAGTTTGCATCCACCAATATTGAAAATAGATGGAATTTAGTCACGAGGCGGTTTTACGCCAAAATGGGTAAAAATGTCGAGATCGAGAGACTGCATCGATTGAGATCGAGGCTGGAATTGTATGAGTTGGGTATGATTTTGATGGAGTGCTGGTAATTGTAACAGTGAAGTGAAGTTCTGGCCGGTTTGTGTCTCAAATCACAGAATTGACGGTATTTTGTACAAGAATCACAGTTTGAACTAATTAAATACGACTATTGGATCAATTTGGCAGGAATGTGGAGGTTGGCAATGATTTTCATTGTGGCATGGTATGGGTTTCGGTTGAATCAGGATCGGATTATGATGTACTCGATGAGTCGGATGATGAATTTGATGATGAACTTGATGAGTCGGATGATGAACTTGATGATGAAGAAGATGAAGAAGATGAACTTGATGATGATGAGGATGAGGATGAGCTTGATGATGATGAAGTTGAGTTCGAGCGAGACCGCTGAGGAGTGCTTTTTCCGGGCAAAACTGCCGGTTCTTCAGCCAACTGATTGTGCAAAAATGGCACAGAAGGCGGTGATTTGTCACCAAGTTGCTCTGGCGCAGTTGTCAGAGCGTGGGTCACTTCGTCGCAAAATTGCTCCGGAAGTATTTCAGGTACCTTTGACGGGACCGGTATTGCGATCAACCGTTCAATGTCAGCTGCAATCTCCTCGAAAAGACTATATGGGCCTGCAAGATCAGGGTATGATCGATCTTCAGACTCAGATGCGGCTGGAATGCACGGTTCCGCTCTTGGGGCTCGGTTTCCTGATGAGTCCGAGCCGTGCTCAGATGTTACAGTTGATGATGGGTGAGTGGATGATGAAGATAATGAGTGTGAACTGAGATTTTTGGTAGGTTTGAAAAGGTTTGATGGCACGCTGAGAGGTGCTCGAGCTGGTGGTATGGCTATTGGTGAGATCGAGCGTTTCTGGCGGGGTTGTGTTTCCCGAATCTCTTTGAGGCAGGCCCTGTTTCGGTACTCTTCTCGCACTTGCTCTTTGGTGTACTTGAATTGACCCTTGAACGTGGTAGAAGCACGAGAGGAATAGTCTTCGTACTTAACCCTTTTGCGAGGAGGCTCTTCTATGAGATCGCTGGAATGATCATCAATTGAGCTCTGCGCCACACCTTGAAGAGGTGGAAGTATAGATGGTTGTGGGGATGGAAGTGATTTTATGAATGATTGAGGAGTTTGTGTGAGTGAGCTGGATGATTTGTCAAAAAATGCTATGGCCTGATCAAGGGGAATCAAGGAGGGTTGAAGGGTAGAGATGGGTGAATTGGCAATGGACCCGGATGTTATTGTTTCACTGCGTACTGATGGACGTCGTGGTGGACTTCTTTGATTTGGGCGTTCGTTGGGCTCTGGCAGATGTGAAAACCCATGCGAACGAGCCTGTAGTTGTGATGGACGTACTGGCGGCCGGAGGTGACGAGCTAGTGGGCGGGGTGGTGGCGATTGCCCACACCGTTGCCGTCGCACAGTTTCACGCACCCACTCGAGAATCTCGTCGTCAGAACCGCGAACGATATCTTCCCAGCGTAAAACGTAGTCGAGTCTTTCAATGAAAATAAGACGACGCAGGCGATCGTATCTCTTCTTGTTCTCCGTGCGATATTTTTTGTTCGGCCTAGCAGGCACGTCTTTACCTCTCTTCCTGTGATCCACTGAAATATGATTTGATTGTGTTGGCAAGGATGGAGTGGATAGAAATGAGAGGATATTCAGAAGTTATTTCGTTGAATTACTGCGCGCGCGTTACTTATGAATCACCGCACTGAATATGTGTTTACGTGAAAACAGGATAATGACACGTGTAAGTATTCGTTGACAATTCTATGGCTTTGCCTCGATATGGTATTTGAAATCGATTTGATGTACCTGATGCTCACAGTTTGTGAGCAATGAAACGATTTTGTGTGAAAATAAATGCTGAACTTTAAGGGAGTAACTCCGGTAGAAGATCTACAGATTCGATTTTCATCAAACAAAAGAGGTGTATTTGAATACTAAATGAACACAGCAAGATTTTCATGAGCTTCGACTATCCCCGAGTCAAGCCATCAAAATTGACCCTTTTTTTGAATATCCAGCAAATCGTCACAATTATCGCAATTTTTAAAGAAGTGAAAACTATCAATAATAGAGAAATGTTATTGGCTGCTTGATGATATAGATTGTCATAAGAAAGGACGTTCTTGAAGAATTTCCAGATTCTATCAATGCCACATATATTTGAAGTGATTCAAAAACTTTTTAGAATAATCGATGAAAAAGTACCTTTTTGGATTTCAAATATTCGCGTGATTGTTGTACTTTAAAAGACTGACCAATCAAAGTTTCGTTCCAATTACGCACGTGTTCGGTAAATCAAGCTCTAGTTGGCTTCAGTTAAGAATTTTGATCTATTTCGAGTGTCAAGTTATGAACAAATCACGAATAAGTCATGAGTGAAACAAATTCCTTGATAATTATGAATCGATATCTCGTAGTTTATGCTTTGGATGCTTACGAAGCTGTATGTGCGGGGCTATCGAGATCTGATTAACACACAGGCTAAATGTGTAATTCACGATATTTGGAAGAGTTGAGCTATTTGAACACCGCGGTACTGAGGCTACTGCTATGAAATGTGCACATTCGAACTCTCGAGGAAAAATAGTCAATTCCACACGTATATTGCTGATTTCAATTGTATATTGTTGATGATTCGTGAATACTGAGCATTTACTGTGAAAAGTAATTTTCTTGAACAGATTTGAACTGGAAACGGCAAAGATGTGTGTTTGTGAGCAGATGAATGAGAGTTTACTAAATGAATGAAATTATTGATTTTTCTTATGCAAATTTTGAGTCAAAAAGCAGGATTTTTATGAATCGTCCAAAATCGCATGAAATTGTATAGAACTCTTGAAATAAGAACCAATGCCGGTAGTTTTCAGAAGGAAATGAAACTCACAATTACGTGTATCAATAAGTTCTGAATTTCGGAGACGAAACTTATTCGATAATTGCTGAATTTACTCGCGCACTCGAGCTGGAGAAGCAAATACTTCTTCAAGAACAATCCGATCCGGGGACCTCCAAAATGTGATGTCAGCTGCCGCGTCGTTAGCGTAAAATAATTTTTTGAGCCAATTCTTCCGAAATCTAGCTCGGGATTCGATGGACTGAATTTGGAAAGAAATATCTGTTTCATCCGATCAGGAAAGCGCGCAGAAGAATCCAACAAAGTTTAGGGATTGTCAGGGACATCCTGGGCTAATGCACCAGGGTTCAGTTGTAGAGCCACTTGCCGAGGGCTACCAGAGAATTTGAGCAAATGAGATATTAAAAATTACCCATTTATTGGACTTACTCTTGGCTGCGATTACAAAATTCCTCTTTTTCTCGAGCAGCTCGGGTTTGCAAATACAGGGCTCAAGGCACCAGGGTACCGGGCTCAGGGGCACCGAATCGTGGGCACAAGGGGCACCAATAGTAGGGCACAGGGGCACCAATTCGTGGGCTCGGCGGCACCAGGGCAGGGCGCAAGGCGTCAGGTAGTAGGGCGCTATGGCTTCAGAGCAGGGCGCGAGGCACCAGAGAAGAGTGGGCGCAATGGCCCAGCACCCGAGAGGGACTGACTGCTTGCTGCCGCGTAGCGAGACCCTTCGATTCTGCGGGAGAGGGGAGCCTGTGGCGGGGGAAGCGGCGTGGCGCGCTCTTGTGGTTAGCTCAGGCGGCTTGTTGGCCTTGTGGTAATGTGGCTTAGTGTTTTACCCCGAGCTGCTCATGAGTATTTCTTATACATAGGTGCATTATACAAGATGAGTTTTTTAGGAAAAATAACTATATAAGAGATGTGTGTATATATCATGATAATAAGAGAGCTATATGAAAAGAGCTAGATCTAAAAGATACATATATATTGAGAATAACCCATTGTTGCAACGATGAGACATCACACTGGGTTGCCCCTCCGGGGTCGGACCTTCGACATGACCACGCGGTATGGCGTGCCCCAGGGGTCTTCGTTAATCATGTCGCACAGTTCACCCCAGCACTTCTCTTTGCTCCTCCGGATGGCTAGAACGAGAGCCTTCTTTGCTTCTTTGTACGCTCTGTCATCTTCCGCCAGCGATGGTCGTTGTAGCTTCCTTGATCGCCATGCGGTCCTCCTTTTCTTGTTGCTCGTTCTTCGTAGAGCCTTGATCTCATCGTTGATCCAGTACTCTGGTTTCCTCCAGAAACATGGTGTTGTCCTGCGAGGCATCGACGCGTCGCAAGCTCTCGTGATGGCGGATGTTACCATCGCCACAGCCTCGTCCGAGGCTGAGTTCATCGGGAGATCTTCGACTTTTTCTATCGATTCCCGGAATTTTTCCTCGTCCAGCTTCCGTACCTGCCACCCCGTTGGTCGCGGTCTGCGTGTAGTCTGTCTCTGTCCGTCAGTCCTAAGTCGAAACCGAATATGTCGATGGTCACTCAGTGTTTCCGTGTCCAGAACTTCCCACGATGTCATACGTCCCATGAGCGACGGGCTCATGAACGTCAGGTCGAGGACCGATGATGAACCTCCCTCCCGGGACCGAGTGTCGTGCCGGTAATAGGTGATAACCCCCGTCTCGTGCGCGAGCACTAATCCCAATGCCTCCATGGCATCAGCGAGTATTGCCCCCCGTCTATCGCGCGGCCCCCCGCTCCAAGTCGGTTCCTTGGAGTTGAAATCTCCCGCGATTATATCTGGACCCCCCCCCCACCCATTGCCTCACATCCTCTTCTAGGTCGTGGAGCTCGTCTCCAAATTCGTGCGTCTTGAGCGACGGCGAGTAGTAGCAGCTGTATACAGCTGTGCCCCCTATGGTCTTTCGAGCATAACCGCGGCCACTAACAGCTGGTTCAGTCTCGCGGATCGCGGGATTCGTGATCTGAATTACAGCGGTCCCCCAGTGATCGAATGTGGAACGGGAAAGTTCGCGCTTCCGAGGCGGTTCGGAGATGATCAGAACATCGATACCCCCTTCTTTGGCGGCAGTGTGTAGGAGGTCACAAGCGTCCCCGCTTCTCCTGAGGTTGGCTTGGATGAAGTTAGCCATTTCTTCCCCCCCTGCGTCTATATGTCGCCCTCGCGTTTTGGTAGGCTGTGCAGTTGCTGGAGCCCGACCTGTGGTCAGATCTGGTTCCGATAGCCACGCAGCTGAGGCATTTTGGTTTCTCTTTACAGGTAGCGGCGAGGTGTCCTGGTTCACCGCACTGGAAGCAGAGTTTCGGTTGACGTTCCTCTGTTTCCTCTTTTTTGCAGCCTGAGGCCTTGTGGCCATACTGTAGGCAGTTATAGCAGCGTGGGATGCCTCCCTTCTCGCGGATTCCCACTCTGCTCCATCCCACCTTGGGTTCTTTCCAGTCCAGGAGGCGGTGAGCGAGCCTCGCTGGGATGGACACAACCGCTGTTTGGGTGCCTCGGGAGCCGTTTCGCAGGCTCTTGACTATTATGGCTCCATCCTCGTTTTCTGGTAGGGCCTTCGCGAGGTCCTTCTGCACTTTAGTTTTGTCGACATCGTAGTCGATTCCGAGAACCTCGAGGGTCATGCTATTTGCGAGGCAGTGGACGGCCCCTTCTTGCCCGACGACTGGTGTCAGAGCCGCTTTGATGGCTGCAGCGTCGGTGCCCTTCCTCAGTTCAATGAGGATTTGTCCTTCCTGTGTCTTGCGGATGCCCGTGACTTCAGAGCCCACTTCTTCATTAAGGTCATCCGTCTTTATCTTGCGCAGCATATCTGCGTAGCTTAACCCACCTTGGTTTGCCGTGACGAGAACGGCGTCGGATTCCGCTCTTCTTGGCTTCATCTTTGCCTTCTTTCCAGCGGTGTCACTTGATCGACCGCTTTTCTTTGCCCTCTTTGTATTTCTCTTAGAGACCACTTCCTGACAAGGCCCGTCCTGCTCGGGCCTATTAGGAGTCGATGTTGAGCGCGGTGTTTCGAGGGCTCCCGATGGATGTCCGCGTCGCGTCCTCTTCGTATCGTGCTGTTTCCCTTGTCGCGATTCCGGTTTATTCGCCCCCCTTCCCTGTGTGCCGCTTCCCGACGCGGCTGCCCCAGAGGGCTGCGCACTCCTCTCCATTTTTAGGGTCTTCTCCGCTCCGAGAAGTGTGGTCTCGAAAGCCGCTCTCTTTCCTTTGTCTGCCGCAAGTAGGCCTTCGAGAGCGTGGCCAATCTTCTTGAGCTCTTCCATGTCGCCCTGAGTTCCTTCTGGGATGTTGGAGGCACACTCGGCTATCCCTATGACCAAGTTCAGGTGGTCGAGGAGAAGATGAGTCTTCTCCTCTATCTGTTCTCGGCACATTCTCAAGTCCCTCCATCCTTCCATTAGATCGGGGGCCTTGTCTTCACTTCTTTGTCGACTGGCCTTCTCAGGTGTGGGGAACCGATCGATGTCCATATCCTCCGGTGTTTTTTGACCTATTTCGAGTCCGCGGTCACAGTCCTTGGATGTCAGGGTGTCTTCTGACTTCTGGGACTCCGTGGTGGTGTTAGAGTCCCCTGAATCCGAGCTGGAATCGGCGGTATCGTCTCCCTTGTTCTTGTCTTGCGTAAGTTGGATCTTGATTGCGGGGTTGATCTTCATCAGCTTGTCTGCCGCCGCTTGCGCTTCTGCAGCAACCTTCGCGTTCTTCTCTTTTTGGCTCAAGGATGTGAGCTTCGATTGCTTCAGCGTTCGCTTATCTACTTCCTCACCCAGACCCTTTCTCTTCCTGCTGTTCGGGGTGAGGTCTACTCCTTTCTGGTGTTGGTCCTTTCCTCCAACTATCTTCGCCAGAGGCGTATTTCCATCGCTTGTAGCTTTACGCGTGAGTCCACCAGCCAAGTGTGCCACTGGTCGCGCGCTTTGCATCGTTGCCCCCCCCCCCCCCAAGATCCGAATGGGGCCCCGCTTTACTTGGGGAATTCTTGCCGTCAATGCTGGACATCTTCTTCTTTCTTCTTTTTCCAGGGCCTGGAATCGCATGCTGGCCGACCCCGGACCAGACCAGCACGGGTGTGGTGTGTTGTGTGATGCGTGTTCTGTATAATGTTGGTATGTCTGTGTAATGCTTGATCAAGCGTAAGTATGGTGCGTGTAGAGTGTAGTGTGTGTGTTAGTGTAAGTGTAGGACTCGGGTCCGGAGGGGCGTCACTCTCTCAAGCTCCAAGTGCAACCCTAAGGTCACACCCAAAGCCCCCTACGGGGGAACCATTCGGACCTCTTCTGTTTTCTCTCTCTCTCTCTCTCTCTCTCTCTCTCTCTCTCTCTCTCTCTATCTCTCAAATCATATTTACAAGGTCGCACCCAACTAGTCACCTCTAAAAATGGGGATTCTGATTGGCTTGCAACCAATCTGGGTGTTCCGCTGGGCTCCGTTCTTGGACCTTTACTCTTTAGTTTGTATGTCAATGACTTGCCCGGGTTACTGAACGGGAAGTCGGTAGATCATCTCTTTTACGCTGATGACCTCCAAATTTATCTCCAGGTGGAGAAAAATAAGATCAGAGAGGGGATCGCTCGATTAGGTGAAGTGGGGCGACTGGTTGCTGATTGGGCTGCGGGCTCCGGCCTGCGTCTCAACGCTGGTAAGACCAAAGCAATATTTTTCTCTTCTGAGAGGAATATCAAAGATCTGAAAAGTATGGACTTACCAGGGGTTGAGATACAGGAAGGAGTTTTCGTCCCTTTCAGTGATACAGTCGTGAGCCTTGGTGTTGTTTTAGATAGCGAATTGTCGTGGAAACCGCAAATTAATCAAGTGACAAAGAAAGTCAACAGGGCCCTATACAGTTTCCGGTTTTTTAGGGCATGCATCACCAGGACTCTTCGCATTCGACTAGTCGAGGCGTTAGTCCAGCCTCATCTGGACTACTGCACGGTCACATATCTTGACGCAGCGGACGAACAGCGGCAACGGATACAGCGACTGAGCAATTCATTTGTGAGATACATTCTTGATCTTAGGAGAGACGAGCACATCACTCCGTTCAGGGACAGCTTGGATTGGTTGCGTACTGATTCGCGGCGAATGTACTTTGCAGGCATTATCATGTATAAGATCATGCACATGAGGGAACCTGGTTACCTGTCTGCAATGTTCACCAGGCACCAATCCGAGCGCCCTGGGCGTGGGAATGCACAAGAGCAGGAACTCAAAGTACCCAGAATGAGACTCGAGTACGGGAGACGATCTTTCCAAGCCCAGTGTGCTCATTTCTGGAACTTTCTCCCTTCGGGTTTTCGGCAGATCGCAAAAATTTCGATTTTTAAGGATGCTTTGAAAGAATTCCTTCGTTCACAGCCTCCCCAGATAATTGATGTGGACAAGAAGCATTACTTCAATCTTTGAGGGTCATTGAGCTCTTCTCTTTTTATATGGACTGTGATTATACTCACAACCTGTTACATGACTGATTAGAAGATAACTGCGATATTTTGTTGAGCCTTCGTCCTATTCATTAAATGTTTTTTAAGCAGCCTTTGTTGCTGCAATCTTGACTAGTCACAACTTGTGATGACCTACCTGTCCTTGACCAAAAGATTTATTTATATTAATTGATAATTTCTATTTATACGACATATGTATCCCACATGTGATATTTGATTTTTGCCTCCGGGCGAATAAAGGACGTCTATCTATCTATCTCTCTTTCCGTCCTATAGCGCTGCTGTGTTTTCTCGCCAAGGTCCTGGAAAAAATCGCACACGACCAAATCACGGAGTACTTAAAACAAGAGGAATTACAAGATCGCTTCCAGACTGGTTTCAGGCAATACCATAGCACCCAGACAGCTCTACTAAAGTTGACAGATGACATCAGAGTAGGCATTGACAAGAAGAAGATTACCTTGCTCCTGCTTTTTGACTTTAGTAAAGCTTTTGACACGATATCACCATCTAAGCTGTTGAGTAAACTTCGAAATCTTGGCTTTTCGAGATCGGCACTTCTGTGGATAAAATCATACTTACAAGGTCGCACCCGAAAAGTCACTTCAAAATCTAGTAATTCTGACTGGCTTGAAACCAATCTGGGTGTTCCACAGGGTTCCGTTCTCGGGCCTTTACTCTTCAGCTTATATGTCAATGATTTACCTGGTTTGCTAGACGGAAAGTCGGTACATCATCTATTTTATGCGGACGACCTCCAAATTTATCTCCAAGTCGAGAAAACTAAAATCAGGGAGGGCATCGCTCGGCTGGGTGAAATAGGACGACTAGTTGCCGAATGGGCCAAGAGTTCCGGCCTGTGTCTCAATGCTGGCAAGACCAAGGCAATCTACTTCAGCTCTGAGAGGAATATCAAAGATCTGAAGAGAATGGACTTGCCAGGGGTTGAGATACAGGATGGAAATTTCATCCCGTTCAATGATACGGTTGTGAGTCTCGGTGTTACACTTGATAGTGAACTGACGTGGAAACCGCACATTGACCAAGTTACTAAGAAAGTTAAGAGAGCCCTATACGGTTTGCGGTTTTTTAGGGCGTGTATCACCAGACCTCTCCGGATTCGCCTAGTCGAGTCATTGGTTCAACCGCATCTAGATTACTGCACAGTCGTGTACCTCGACGCCACGGACGAACAGCGGCAACGGATACAGAGACTGAGCAATTCATGTGTGAGATTCATCTTTGATCTTAGGAGAGACGAGCACATCACCCCGTTTAGGGAGCGATTGGGTTGGTTACGTACTGATTCGCGGAGAATGTACTTCGCAGCACTTTTAATGCATAAGATCATGCATTTGGGAGAACCTGGCTACCTTGCTGCGATGTTTACCAGGTACCAATCCGAACGCCCCGCACGCGGTGATACAGAAGAGCGGGTACTCAAAGTTCCCAATATGAGACTTGAGTATGGAAGAAGATCTTTCCAGGTTCAATGTGCTCATTTGTGGAACTCTCTCCCTCCGGGCTTTCGGCAGCTGGGGAAGATATCGTTGTTCGAAGAGGCCTTAAAAGATCTCTTGATGACACAGACTCCTCAGAAGATTGATGTGGAGAAGAAGCATTATTTTAATCTATGATAGGCTTGGGTTCTTATTTTTAGCTTACGATTAGTTTTACGTGACCTTCTGTCACCTGACTGAAGCAAACTGTGATATTTTCTCTTTTGTGAACCCATGCTCTCAGATTTTAGACATACGCGAATTCGCAATTGTAATGACTAGTCACAATTTGTGATATGTACCTGTCCTTGACCAAATCGCTTGTGTTATATATATTTTACACCTTTTCTTTTATTTTTGAATTTTTGAATACTCAATCATTTCTAGAATTATGCAACATATGTAAAAATATGTGGGTTATATTTTGTCTTATGACGAATAAAAGACATCAATCAATCAATCAATCTCTCTCTCTCTCTTTTTTTTTTTTTTTTTTTTTTTAAGGTGGTTAGAGGGCAAAATCTGCCTCAGGATCCCTCGGATCCGTCCCCAGACACCGGACTGGTTCAGCATACACGGACTACGCATAGCCCACGCAGGCCATACCAGGCGGGACACGGGTTTGGGTGGAGCCCACCGAGAGGTGGGCCCGGCCGTGTAATATCCCTCTCCCCTCGATGTCCGATACCTAGGGCATCGGGCAATCAAGAAGGAGATCCACCTGCATCTACCATCTCATCCCGGAACCGCGTGAGCATTACTTCAGGATGAGCGGCATGTCTCGCGCTCGATTGCGAGCGTTCCTCTTCTCCATCTTCTCTCTTCGGCCACTTGTCGGCATCTTCTGTTTTCACTCTTCATTGTTCCCTCTCTTTCTTCTTTCTTCCCTCTTCTTTCTTCTTTCTTCCCTCTTCAGTGCATCAGATTCCTCCTGGAATCATTTGGGCCTCTTCTGTTCCAACCGGCAGAGTCACTGTGATTCGCCTGCTTCGAGGCGCCTTACTTCCCTCTCTTTCTCCTCTTTGCGGGTCATCACCAGCTTGATGTATCCGGTGAGTCTATCCCATGTCTCCTGGTTGCGGAGCAAGTACGGGACTAGATTCTCGGGTGTTAGTTGAGCACCCAGCCATTCATCCAGCTCGGCGCGCTCTCTCCGGGTGTCGCTGCACTTGAACAGGGCATGTTCGGCGTCATCCCATTCGTCCCCGCATGACTGACATGCTGGGGTCGTCCTCTTCTTGAACCTGGTTAGATAGGAACCGAAGCAACCATGATCGCTCAGTGCCTGCGTCGTCCAGTAGTCCATCTCTCCGTGGGTGCGTTCCGCCCACTTGGCTACGTCACGGATCAGCCGGTGCGTCCATCTGCCGTTCGCAAATGGCGAATCCCACTCAGTTTGCCAATGCTCAAGGGTGGTTTCCTTCTCGTTGTCGCGGATAATCTCCTTCATCGTCGGGGTGAGTACTCGTTCGGCTCCGATCACTTTCTGGCGGTCCCAGATCCTCACTCGCTCCGCGACGAGCAAGTGGATGGGCGGTGTACTCGCCAATACGTAAGCCGCATCTCCTGACACGGTGCGGTAGGCACGGATACTCATCAGGGCCGCTCTCCGGTGGACAGGCCCCATCTCCTTCTCGATGATGGTCTTCTCTACTCTCTTCCCCCACACGGGTGCACCGTAGAGCATGATAGAGGTGCTGACGGTGTTGAGAAGTGCGTGCCTCTTTTCCTTGGGTCCTCCGATATTCGGCATCAGCCGTTGAAGCGCCGCACCAACCCTGCTCGCTTTCTGGGCGGCCTCCTGGATGTGCTTCTTGAACGACCACTTGTCGTCAAGCCATACGCCGAGGTATTTCAGCTCTGTCTTGCGTGGGATCTCTTGCCCGTTGATGTAAAAGTGGGGCAAGTCAAAGTTCCTGCGTCTTGTGACCACGATTGCTTCGCACTTCTTGACAGCAAGCTCTAGGAGCCTGCTGATCATCCACTCGTAGACTCGGGCCAGCGCCTCGTTTGCGCGTCTACCCAAGAGTTCCTCGTTGTCGGACCAGACTATGAGCCCCGCGTCGTCCGCGAAAGCCACTATTATCACTCCTTCGGGCAGTTCAATAGACAGTAAACTGTCGTACTGGGTGTTCCAGTTGAACGGCCCGGGAACCGATCCCTGTCCAATTCCGGCGGACAGTTCCCGGATCTCTTGTCCCTCGTCGGTGTCGTACACGAGTGTCCTGTTCCGCAGATAGTCACTCGTGATGGCTAGTAGATAGGGCGGCACTTTACCTGCTTGGGATTGATAGACTCGCTCCCAGCTCGCGCAGTTGAACGCGTTCTTAATGTCCAACGCAATAATGGCACAGAATCCTCCTCTTCCTTGGTATGGGTTCCCTACCGACGCTTTCACCCGCTCTTGGACCTCCTCGATCGCGTGCACAGTGCTTCGTCCCTTCCGGAACCCAAACTGCATTGGTGATAGCCCGCCGCTCTCTTCGTAGGCTTTTTCCACCCTGTTGAGCACCATCCTCTCGTACATTTTCCCGATATTGTCGAGCATGCTGAGAGGGCGTTGACCTTCTTGACCTTTAGGTATCAGGACCAGCTTCTGGCGTTTCCACTTATCCGGGAAATTTCCCGCGCTCAGACAGATGTTGAAGAGGTCGAGGAGTAAATCTGGGTTGTATTTGAAGACCAGTTTCAGAGCCTCGTTTGGAATGCCGTCCAGGCCAGGGGCCTTGCCGTTGGGCAGTCTCTTCGCCGCTATGAGTAGTTCTTGCATAGTGAAGAGCGGGACGGGGTCGTCGCTCTCTGGAGGGAATGTGACTCTGGGTTCTCCTGCTGGGAAGAGGTCTTCCACGATGCTGCGCAAGGTAGCTGCATCAGTCGGTGCTGGGTTGCCCCTCCGGGGTCGGACCTTGGACATGACCACGCGGTATGGCGTACCCCACGGGTCTCCATTAACCATGTCGCACAATTCACCCCAGCACTTCTCTTTGCTTCTCCGGATGGCTAGAACGAGAGCCTTCTTTGCTTCTCTGTACGCCCTATCATCTTCCCCCAGTGATGGTCGTTTTAGTTTCCTTGATCGCCACGCGGTTCTCCTTTTCTTATTGCTCGTTCTTCGTAGGGCTTTTATCTCGTCGGTGATCCAGTACTCTGGTTTCCTCCAAAAGCATGATGTTGTCTTGCGAGGCATCGATGCGTCACAAGCTCTTGTGATGGTGGACGTCACCATATCCACAGCCTCGTCCGCGGTGATGTTCATCGGGAGATCTTCGGCTGTTCCTATCGATTCCCGGAATTTCCCCTCATCCAGCTTGCGTACCTGCCACCCCGTCGGTCGCGGTCTGTGTGTCGTCTGTCTCTGTCTGTCAGTCCTAAGCCGAAACCGAATATGTCGATGGTCACTCAATGTTTCCGTGTCCAGAACCTCCCACGATGTCATACGTCCCATGAGCGACGGGCTCATGAACGTCAGGTCGAGGACCGAAGACGAACCTCCCTCCCTGGAATCTCTCTCTCTCTCTCTCTCTCTCTCTCTCTCTCTCTCTCTCTCTCTCTGGCGCTGTGAGTATACAATCACTTGTCTGCTTAACGCTCTATCATTTTTCGACGCCATACTCATCGTATTTCACACATCTCTTCGAGGTGTCTTTTCTCGCATAGGTCGGTGACCCCGTGGCTCTCCTACGTATTGGGCATATCTAGCCGGCTCATCCCCTTGAGCCAGGGTCCCGATTATGCGATAACCCGAATTTGGAGGTTAGCTGCTGGTCATCCACGAGGAAGCTTCTTCTCATGCTCTCTGCCTACCCCTGCGCCATCTCACGGTAGTCGACAGAAGCACTCAGCAGTTCTACTTTACCATCGCACAGCAACTCCCCCTCCGACCACAAAACCAAATGGCGCTAAATCCACACGTATGCTGAATGATGAGCACAATATTGTCGTCAACTGGCCCAGGAAAGACCTCCTGCTTAATTTGCACGCTTCCAGTCAGACGCGGTGAGTTATCTCATCAGTGTTCTCGTTGCGCTAGCCTCATACACCTCACTTGCTCTGACTCCCCTGTATCAGTTCCGTATTTTTGTATCAGCTGCTCGTCATCTAATGTCATTCCCTCGCGGCCATTATCCTGTCCCCCCTCACACCTATTAATCCCTCCCCCTGACAACACCACGCCCACAAGTAGCAACAGCTCCACCCCCACCGGCCCACCTTGCAGTTCTGTATCTACAGCAGAAAGGGCCCCCGCACCTCGCAAGCGGTCCGCCACGTCACCACCATCACTAATTAGGCCCCGCAACAAAGCTGCCCGAGCCCAAAAAAACTCTTCCGAGGCCAAAACTTCTCATCCCCTAGCCATGTCTGATCTTAACCGCCCAGCTTTCTTAGATGATCCTTCAACCCCCGCATACGCTAAGTCCCTCGGAGAGTTTATGTATAGCTCTCAAACTTCAAATCAAACTCAGCTTACTGATATAAGCACTCGCTTGACCGAACTCGCGTCATCGAGTCGGGATAATGCAAATGCCATATCCAACCTACGAACCGAGGTGCGCTCAAACCGTGCAGTGGTTGACCCCTGCGAACTTCGTTTCTCAGGAGTTCCAAACTCATCACCACTATCAGATGAGCAATTAGCCATGAAGATTCTTACCACCATGCAGTGCGCTGACCGTGTTGGCCCTCTATTGTCGGTTCGACGCTGGACTTCACCGCGTCCCAGAAATAACACCGAAACAGCACCATCTGGTCCAGCAAGTGCCGATAACCAGACGGCTTCACTTGTGGTCAAATTTCTTTCTCCCACCGTACGCGACTTTGTTATGTCCAAATCCATTAACTTGAAGGATGTCCCTGCGAGTACCATTTTTGGTCATGGCAGCCAAAACCGCATTTATGTGTCACATGTCCTCCCTCCTTCCGTTTACCCTATATGGCGTGCAGCTCTCGACAAAGCTAAGGAACTCAACTACCTGAGACCCCAAGTTCATAATATGACCGTTGTCATGCGACCTGACATCAAATCTCAGCCCATTCCAATACTTTCTAAGGATGAGCTGCTAACTTTGCGCCCACTCCTACCGAAAACTTCACCAGCGCAGATGGAAGTTCCTGAAGACGGAAATTCCTCTCGCTCTTGAAATGCTGCAGGTCTGTCACAGCACGTCAGTACTCGTCCGCACATAACCATTGGTCACGTGAACATAAATCGTCTGAAAACAAATTTTTCATTGCTTGAGCACCAAGTTGTTTCACATCATTATGATATTGTTGCTATCTCTGAAACTTTCTTGAACCCAAATATCAATGCTAGTATTTATCACATCCCCGGTTACTCTTTCTTCCGCAATGATAGAATCGACAAAGATGGTGGTGGTGTTGCGCTCTATGTTAAATCAGATTACTCCGTCAAAATTCTGCACACTTCTGAACCACGTTTTGATAATACTCCTGAATATCTCATCGCTGAAATCAGGATAGGATCCACCCCTGTACTTTTTGCCATAGTTTATCGACGTCCATCAGCTGCGTATCCTCACGAATTTTTCAGTTCCATTTCACAATATCTTCCAAAATACCATCATGTTATCATAACCGTAGACTTCAACATCAACATAGCAGCAACGTCACCCAGCTCTACGTCATTTTTTAATCTATACGATTCCTATCTCTTTAAACCTGCCAGCTATGAGCCCACCCACCATGTCGTCTACCACGATGTCTCGGCCCACGATACCTGCATCGATATTTTTCTCGTTCGTAACGAAGATGCTCTGATTTCCCATCGGAAATCTCTTGCCCCGTTCACAGACGGGCACGACTTCATTGAGATCGACTACAACCTCAAACCCCAAGCAATGAAACCCGTGACCTTTGCTCTTCGTAAATTAGACGCAATTGATAAGAAAGAGCTACACCTTCTCATTTCCGCAGCCATTTCTGGCGGAAATTGTGCGTTTGTGACAGATCCGTCCACTGAGTCAAGCTATGAAAGTTTGAATCAAATCGCTAGCCAGCAGCGGTCAACTCTCCAAACCAATCCCCATGTACATACCCCCTCACAAATTAATCCCAGTGTAAATAGAATTATCCGTCCCACCCTTGATTTGAGTCTCCCCATATACGCTCCTCTTGCAAGCGGTCACATAAACGAAGCAGTCAGAATTGTCACATCCGCGACACTGGACGCCTTCAATCAGCTTTCGCCTATACACCACTTCACCTCCTCCTCTTCAAAAAAAACCGTGGGTGACAGCTGATATTAGACGTCTCATGGCGCGGAGAGATGCCATCTACCAACGCGCAAGGCGCTGCAAGTCTGCATTCATGCATCAACAGTATCGAGCTGCTCGGACTGAAGCAAAAGCTGCACTTGATCAAGCCAAGTTTTCATACATCGAGCAAAAAGTCACTGGGGCTCCAGATGCCCAATCGCGCTGGCGTGAACTGCGTAAAATCGGCATCGCGTCAAATCGAACTCCGTCCCCATTGACCCTCTTCAGCAGCCACTCGCTCAACAAGCACTTCGCGTCAGTCACGACAAACCATCGTCCACTGTCTGATGCTGATATCGAGTCCGTCTGCTCCATGCCGATTCCCCCCGGCATCAACGAGTTTGACTTCACACAAATCAATATAGAGTCGATGGATCGTGCCTTTGCAGCATCCAAATCCAAAGGGCAAGGAGTAGACGGACTATCATCCACCATGACAAATCTCGCCTATGCAGCTATAAAAGCCCCGTTGCTTGACATCTTCAATAATTCTGTACAAACGAGCCATTTCCCCACAAGCTGGAAACGCTCATCTATCATACCTCTTTCGAAAGTTACAGCACCCAGATCACCTACCGATACTCGTCCCATCTCACAGCTACCCGAAGTATCCAAGATCCTTGAAAGAATAGTACACGAGCAATTGATGACCCATCTCACTAACAATGATTTGATTGACCCCCATCAATCTGGTTTTCGGGCGCATCACTCACCTCAAACATCCCTTCTCGGTATCCTCGAGGACGTTCGCTCAGCTATCGACCAGCGTATGGTCACGGTTCTGATCTCTTTCGACTTCTCGAAAGCATTCGATACCATTTCCCACGTTATTTTACTCCGCAAACTTCGCCAAATAGGCTGTTCTGACCGTGTCATACGCTGGTTTGCGAGCTATTTACGTCAAAGAACGCAAGCAGTCCGCCTTGAGGATGGTTCTCATGATGAATGGTTGCCTATAAATGCTGGTGTTCCTCAAGGGAGCGTTCTAGGCCCGCTGCTATTTCTGATTTTCATCAATGACCTTGGAAAAGTACTTCGTCATACTAGTCACAAAATCTTTGCTGACGACACCTACATCTATCTCCATGCACTCCCCTCGGATATCAGCAACAAAGTTGCTCTTATAAGTCAAGATGCAGGTGCCGTAGCAGAATACGCTCTAGAAAACGAGCTGCAACTCAATACTGGCAAAACAGTTGCCATGATACTCGGTAGTTCCTATTATACCACCGCCTTGAGATCTCGCCTAGTTCCCCAAATTGCCCTAAATGGAACTCTTCTACCCTATTCATCTCAGATGAAAATTCTGGGAGTTTCAGTGGCTCCCGATTTGGACTGGGGTGTCCAAATTAATCAAATCTCCAGGCAAGTACACGGTACTCTTCACAGTTTGAGATCTTTCAGTCATGCCTTTCCACGCTCACTTCGACAACAACTTGTGCAGAGCCTAGTTTTGCCTCACTTCGACTATTCAGCCATTCTCTTGACAGGCCTTGACAAAGCCCAAACCCTTAAGCTTCACAGACTCTTGAATCTATGTGTCCGGTACGTTTATGGTAACATCCCTTGGCGTGCTAACGTCACCCCATATCGCCTCGCCTTAGGCTGGATGTCCGTGGAAAAAAGACGAGAGTACCTAATGGGCTCTCTAGCCGTCTCAATCCTCAAAACAGGACTTCCCCTCTATCTTCATCCTAGGTTCATGAGCATTCAAGACCTACCTGAACTTCGCCAATCTGGCAGGGGTAACAAACGTAAACTCATGTACTCAGCTCCTCGTACGGAAGCCCTGAAGCAATCCTTCTCTATCGCAACAGCTAGTTTTCTAAACACGTTACCCCCACTAGATCTTGTCAGTACATCGACTCCTCACATAAAAACCATTATGCGAAACTTTCAAATGCAGAATGACATTAACGAATGGTTCATTCGAGCAAACTCAGAGCGCCTCATTGCAATCCCTCCCTCCCTAACTGAAGCATTTGCTTCCCTTCATGAGCATGTGTGAGATGTTGAGGATCAGCGCAAGGATCACTCACATGAAGACCACCAGCTACAAACTCGGCACAGAAACAGAAAGTCAACATTCCGCTTCAAGTCCAGCTCAAACCAACAATTTCTTGAAATCAAGTATTGTAATTCGCTTCCACATAATTATTTCGAATCTTATTACTTTTGGAAACATTCATTGTAATCTGCAAAATGAGCAAATGGGGACCTGTCCCCCCGCTCTCAATAAATATATCAATCAATCAATCAATCAATCTCTCTCTCTCTCTCTCTCTCTCTCTCTCTCTCTCTCTCTCTCCCTGGCGCCACGTAAGTGTGAACACACGCATTTTTTCGACGCTCGGTCCTAGAACTATCATTTATAGCTATTTTCCTGCACTCCCCGAATCGGGTCTGCTTTTCCAGGTATCTCGGTCTCCCTCGGGCTCTGCTCGAAAACGAGCAACAATAGCCGGCTTATAATTTAGAGCCTGGGAGCCGAAATATCTGCCAGAGAGATGGGGGTTATGTCATCGAGGCATAAAAATCAGCCTGGGTTGGCCGTGGACAAGTCATCGTTTCCTGTGGCCCCTCTGTCGATACATTACCTTCTCGCCGACAGTGCAGTTTACAAGCTAGTCCCACAGAGGGCGCCACCCGTACAGTTCTGTGCCACGAATATTACACCGCCGAGTTCGCATGCTATTTAGCCGAACTTGACACAGCTTAGCTTGATGTCTTCTGCGCCGTGCTTAACAAGCAACAGTAATTGTCCAGGCTCAGCATAAATCGCTCGTCTTGCATCATCTGGAAACGTCAATGTGCTGAACACGTCGTGTCCATTGTCCATTCATCTTGACTTCCAGCTGACTGATGCGCGTGTGTGAAAGGTGTATTGGTAATGTGAGAGACAAGGTAATTGTTTGTGATACTTGTGACGGTATATTCCACACCGGGTGTGCGCGAGCTCATATTTAAACGTCGTCTGCTCGACGCTGTTGCGTATCAGATTTTATGCGTACTCGAGTTGACGTGCTACCTCGAAGGTCAATTGGTAGTGCCACGTATGCGAATAACCTTCCGAGTACTCCCATTTTCACTTTTCCGTCAACTTCGACATTTAATTTTGATACTGGACTTGGTCTACCTTCTGTAGATAATCAGTCGTCGCAAAGTGCGCCGTCTGCCACAATTGTGAATAACGTAGCTAGTAATGTGCAAATGCATCGCTCCAACCTACATTCTGCTCCTAACCAAGTAGGTCCAAATCAGCCGTCGAGTCGGGGTGAAACAGAAGCAAATTTTGTGCACTCACTCCTGATGAGAAAATGTCCGCGATTTTTGAGAATCTGCTTACTATCATGGATCAAAATGCTCAATCACCTAGTCGCATATCAGCAGTCGAGCACCGAGTCTCAAATTTTACCACTATGATCCAGGGGCAAGAAACTCGTTTGAAAGATCTCGAGGCAAAAATGTCTCAAGTGTATCTTGAAATGGAAAACTTGAAAAAAAAGGGAGTGCTCAACCAATTACAAGATTCCAATGCCGATATCGTCATCGCAGGTCTTCCTCTGGAAACCAATCTCACAGATCTTGACATTGTCAACCGCATTTTGACAAAAATTAATGCTTCTCAATTTCAAAACGACATACTCGTAACTAATCGCCGAGTACAAGCACGTCGTACCCCTCCTACCAGCGATGGAGACTCTGGCGAAAAACTCTTAACATTATTTGTTCGATGCAAATCGCCTCAGATTCGTGACGAGATCATGCGACTCAAGATTTCTCACGGGGACTTACCAACCACCGAAATATTCCCCGAAATTGCCGAACGCCTTCAGCGTAAACTCTATCTAAACGAGTGTTTGCCCCCTCAAACCTACAAACTTTTAGGGCAGTTACAAGTTCGGGCAGCTGCAAGATCCCGGGGCTATGAGAGAGTGTGGGTAAGGGGTGGATCAATTTTCGTCCGTAAGAATGCACAGTTTGATAGAATTTCCATCACGTCCTCTTTGGACCTTCAGAAGATGATTTGATGTACAGTCTCGCACGTATAATGTACATGAATTACCAATCTCACATGTGAATGTCTATAGTCTTGTTAAATATCGTGATAACGTAGAAGTTTTTCTCTGTGATAATCCTGTAGATATCTTTGCTATTACCGAGAGTGATCTCAGCGAAGTTGATATTGATGTAAGTGTTGGAGTAGCAAATTTCACCATCGTCCAAAATGACCGATTGGGTTGCTCGGGAGGTGGGATAGCCATTTATTTTGCTAATTCAGTCAATTTTGAAGTCCACATAAAATCGGATTCATCGCGCAGGAACTAACCCGAATATATGATGTGTGAGGTGCAGGACCGCAATGAGACTTTACTCTGTGCAGTCATTTATAGACCCCCTGACGCGCGTCTGCCTGATGAGTTCTTCGAAGTTTTGTCCACCCTGCTCCCTAAGTATACCAAAGTTGTCATTACGGGAGATTTAAATTGTAATATGGCGGTAAATGACTTCAAATCTAAATTCATTCACAAAGTGTTACGCGACTACTCACTTTACCTGGTACAGTCGGACCCTACGCACCACACGCTGAATGCTGAGAGGTTGTCCTCTCATACATGGATCGACTTATTTATTGTGAGTTCGGTTAATGATGTCATCAACTATACCAAGTCAGATTCGCCATTCTTCATTGGTCATGACAGAATTGACTTCAAATTCCAATTCAATAAGACTAAGAGTGAGCCAAAAGTCGTAATTAGAAGGAACTATAAGGGTGATGACAGACAACCCGCTACGACATGAATCTCACGACACGACGCGACGCGACACCGCCCGCCACGGCACTAAATCTAGTCCTGCAAACTCAATCATCGATGGATTTGACTCATTTTCATGAATCATGACTGGTAATGTGGAAATAAATCGAATCCATCGATGGTCGGGTTCACAAGAATGGATTGGGTGCCGTGTCGGGCGGTGTCGCGTCGCGTCGTGTCATGAGATTCGTGTCGTAGCGGGTTGTCTGTCATCACCTTAAGAATTTCAGTCTGGAACGTTACCTCAATGACTTATCACTCAACCTTGCTACTTTCCCCTCACAAGTTGGACTTGACGACAAGCTTGCCATGATTAATCAGTCAATAACGTCTGCCCTCGACCCATCGGCCCCTCTCAGAGCGTATACAATTTCTGTGCGTAACAAACCTTGGGTCAATAATGATATACGCATTCTAAAGAAAGAACATGACGCTCTCTATAAGAAAGCACGTATCAGCGAGTGCCCTGTAATGAAACGAAGATACCGCCTGATCAGGTCCAGAGTTCAAAAATCACTTCGAAAGGCAGAGAATCAATACTATTCAACTCTAATTACTAGTTCTATGAATTCTAATAGGCTATGGAGTACTCTTAACGGACTAGGCATAGTCAACTTCCGTTCCCCTTCTCTCTTCCGGACTTTCTCTCCTGAAGCCATCAATGCCCACTTCGCCTCCATTTCTCACCCCCCACCCACATCCTTAACGTTGTTCCATCAGCACCAACCTTGCCACCAACCACGCACCAATCTTCCCTTACCTTCACTGTCATCAACCAATCAAGGTGAAGTGCTGAATATCATACGCTCGTTGAAATCGAAAAGTTTCGGCATCGATCACCTCACGGTCAGGAACCAGAGCACTTCTTGTCCAAACATACTCGGGCCACTTACTGACATTTTCAATCAAAGCACCGAAGAAGCGACTTCCCCTGTCCTTTGGAAGCGCACCCTCGTCACATCCATCCCCAAGACGAATAACCTCGTGGATCTATCAGACCTGAGGCCCATAGCAAGGCTCTCTGAGTGCTCAAAAATTCTTGAAAAGGTAGTCTCGAACCAGTTGAAACAATTTATTGAAGAATATGAACTTCTTGACCCTCGTCAAGCTGGTTTTCGAGAGGGACACAGCACTCAGACTGCTTTGCTGGGGGTCCTGGATGATGTGAGCAGAGGAATAGATCAGTCAATGTACACGATTCTCGTTCTTTTTGACTCTTCGAAGGCCTTCGACAAAATTCCTCACGAGATACTAATTCAAAAGCTCCGCTCCTCCAATGTGAGTGATCACACCGTTGAGTGGTTTTTGTCGTACCTTGCAGACCGCTGCCAAGCAGTCATTGATGATAGTGGCACGGTTTCAGACTGGCTGAACACAACGGCGGGCGTCCCCCAAGGCTCTGTCTTGGGTCCCCTCTTATTCTCCGTCTTCATCAATGACTTGCCGAAAGTTTTGTGTTACTCACGTTACATGATCTACGCCGACGTTTTGCAGATATACAGAAGTTGCCATCGATATGAGCTCGAAGACGCTCTCAGACTGGTTGAAAAAGATGCAAACGCTATCCACATGTGGGCAGTCATGAATAGACTCAGCCTAAATTTCAGAAAAACTCAAGTCATGATTCTCGGCAGCAAAGGCAACCTTCGTCTTTTGAACTTGAACGACCCATCACCTATAGTAATTGGTGGCACTCCAATTGATTTCGTGACTGAAACTGAGAACCTCGGTATCTGGCTCACTTCCGACCTAGATTGGAAAAAACATGTATCGTCTATCTGTCAACGTGTCTTTGGTTCCCTACGACAACTGCGCCCTCATCAGCATGCCCTATCCTTTTCCCTCCGTAAATTGCTCGTACAATCGCTCATCCTTCCTTATTTTGACTATGCCTGCCTTGTACATTATGACCTAACCGAGGAACAAAATCTTCGGCTTCAGCGGCCTCGAAACGCTTGTACTCGCTCTGTATTTGGCAATATGCTTCGGAGAGATCATGTTACCCCCAATCGCAAGCGCTTAGGGTGGCTCACGGTAGCTCGTCGAGAGTACTTCCTAGCCAGCTCTCTTTATCAGATTTTACAAACTCGCAAACCTTAGTACTAAACTAAAAATATTATAGAAGTATGCAATAAGAGTCTTCAGAGATCTGTTCGTCTCCAGACTGGTAATCTCATAGTTCCTGAATATCAATCGGCGTCCCTGAAAAACGCTTACCACGTAAGCGCTCCATACTATTGGAATAACTTACCACGCGAAATCTCAACTATGCCTCGATCCACCTTTCTGAAAAATTTCAGAAGTTGTCTACTCCAATACCTTTTTGATCTAGACATGAATAGTGATGAATGATAATCTGTGTTTTTCCCTGCAGATGTCAAACTAAATGTGGTTCTACTTTAAACTGTTATTAATTTATGTAATCACGTGATCGGCATGCCCATTCTTAATTGGTACTTGATATATTTTTATTCATTTTCATATATTCTATATTTTATGTCTTACATTTCATATTTCCACTTTATATACTTCATATATTTTATATCCTCATGTACCATTTCATTCGCCCCATGGGACCCATTGTCTCCGGGCTAATAAATCAATCAATCAATCAATCAATCTCTTCCTCTCTCTATCTCTCTCACTCAGCCGGTGAGTATATCCACACTCTCTCTACACCGCTCTGTCTTGAATGTCATTCCTCACCGAAACAACATCGCCCTGAGTGACACTTTTTTGCAGAATGGAATCCTCTGAATCGAGTCTGAGAGGAATTATTCCAAAGTCTGTAATCCGACAATAACATTCAGTCGACAGCCCTTGGCGCCGAAATCGAGCAATCTGCGCATGCCTGGCGATCGTCCGTTCAACACTGGTGCCATACTGCTGCTGTCTGCTAGAATATTATGGGGAACACAACCTGCCACATATGCAACACCATCCTGCGTCTTGGCAGCAAAGAATACAGCATCCGCGAACGACTCGCCCACACAAAGTGCTCGAAAATAACGAACAACAAGTGCTTCTGCACTGCATGTCATGAGGTGAGTAAAATATCACCTAAATTAACGTCGCCAAGCACAGTCAAGGAGACAGCTTCGGCTGCTAGACACAGCATAAAGCCCGGTGGAGAGAGAGAGAGAGAGATAGATAGATGGATGTCTTTTATTCGTCCGAAGACAAAAAATACAATTACATACACCTACATATTCTCGTTAAAATGTAATAACACGTATAAGGATGAATATAATATATGTACAACAAGATAATAATGATAATTTCAGTCAATTACTGGTTCGGTCAAGGACAATAATTATCACAATTCGTGACTAGTTAGGGTGCATACTTAGAAGTATAAAAAGAGGGGTGAGGGCTCGCACTAATATCACAGCTATAGATCACTAATTGGGTGACTGAGGTCACATGTAAAAAATACTAAATTAAAGAAGAGCCCTTCCCATTACAGATTAAAATAATGCCTCTTCTCCACATCAATCTTCTGCGAAGACTGGGTTAGTAAAAAATCTTCCAGGGATTCCTTGAATTGTGATGTTTTCCGCAGCTGCCGAAAGCCCGGAGGGAGAAAGTTCCACAAATGAGCACACTGAACCTGGAATGATCTTCTTCCGTACTCAAGTCTCATATTGAGAATTTTGAGTACCCGCTCTTCTGTATCACCGCGTGCGGGGCGTTCGGATTGGTACCTGGTGAACATCGCAGCTAGGTAGCCAGGCTCTCCTAAATGCATGATCTTGTGCATGAACAGAGCTGCGAAGTACATTCTCCGCGAATCAGTACGTAACCAACCCGAACGATCCCTAAACGGGGTGATGTGCTCGTCTCTCCTAAGATCAAAAATGTACCTCACACATAAATTGCTTAGTCGCTGTATCCGTTGCCGTTGTTCGTCCGTGGCGTCGAGGTACACGACCGTGCAATAATCCAAGTGCGGTTGAACCAAGGACTCGACTAGGCGAATTCGGAGAGGTCTGGTGATACACGCCCTAAAAAACCGCAATCCGTATAGGGCTCTGTTGACTTTCTTAGTTACTTGGTCAATGCGCGGTCTCCACGTCAGTTCCCTGTCAAGTGTAACACCAAGACTCACGACCGTGTCACTGAACGGGATGAACTTTCCATCCTGTATTTTAACCCCTGGCAAGTCCATTTCCTTCAGGTCTTTGATATTCCTCTCAGAGCTGAAGTAGATTGCCTTGGTCTTGCCAGCGTTGAGACACAGGCCGGAACTCTTGGCCCATTCAGCTACTAGTCGTCCTATTTCACCCAGCCGAGCGATGCCCTCTCTGATCTTAGTTTTCTCGACTTGGAGATAAATTTGCAGGTCATCCGCATAAAATAGATGATGTACCGACTTTCCGTCCAGCAAACCAGGTAAGTCATTGACATATAAGCTGAAGAGTAAAGGCCCGAGAACGGAACCCTGTGGAACACCCAGATTGGTTTCGAGCCAATCAGAATAACCAGATTTTGAGGTGACTTTTTGGGTGCGACTTTGTAAGTATGATTTTATCCACAGAAGTGCCGATCTCGAAAAGCCAAGATTCCGAAGTTTGCTCAACAACTTTGATGGTGATATCGTGTCAAAGGCTCTACTAAAGTCAAAAAGCAGGAGCAACGTGATCTTCTTCTTGTCAATACCTACTCTGATGTCATCGGTCAACTTTAGTAGAGCTGTCTGTGTGCTATGGTATTGCCTAAAACCAGTCTAGAAACGATCTTGTAATTCCTCTTGTTTCAAGTACTCCGTGATTTGGTCGTGTGCGATTTTTCCCAGGACCTTGGCAAGGAAGCAGAGCAGCGCTATAGGACGAAAATCTGAGACTGTTGATGGAGCTGTAGTTTTTTTTAATGCAATCAGCTGTGCTTGCTTCCAAGCCGCGGGAAAAGTGCTATGAGCGAAAGAGGAGTTGAAAATATGTACAATAAGATCACCAATAGCCGGGAGAGCCTTCGCGATCACACTTTGGGGCATCCCGTCTGACCCACGAGCTTGCGAGGAAAAATGTTTGATAGCAAGGACTACGTCGTTAAAATTTGTGGGCTTGAATTCAAAACCCTTCTCTGAAGCCGAATTTATGTCGTCCATTGTTTCATCTATATTTTCGTGAGGCGAGACGGAAACTCCCGCAAAGTGAGCGTTCAACTCATCCGGTGTGAAACCATGAAGTTCCTCCTCTTTGCTTTTAGGCAGGAGGCCGAGGTTGCCCATTTCCTTCCAGTTGTTCTTATGTTGATCAAGAGCGTCTGAAAGATGGTTTTGAAGGAAGGAGTGACGCTCTTGTTCCATGCGCAAGTCGACCTCTTCGCTAAGCCGAAAGTACTCACTTTGAAGCTCAGGACACTTGCGCTGGTTACGTTGATTTCGTTCCTAGTGCCTGCGCGTCGCATCTCGCTTATTCATGAGTACTCTCAACTCAGGACCAATCCAAGGAGCATCATTTTTCCGCGGCTTGATAGTTTTTCCCGGCGCTAATTCATCTGTAACAGTCTTTAAGTTCTCATTCAAGCAGTGAATTGCGTCTTCCAAGCTTGTTCCAGCATTTTCAAGAGCTGTCCAGTCGCAGCGAAGCAGACGGTCATTCAGCATCTCCGGAGTGATGTTACGAAAATTCCTATAAGTGAAGGAATTTTTTGGCGGAGTGGGAGTGAAGACGTTGATGGTGACGTCTATGACCGAGTGCCTGCCGAAACTGGGCAGGAGTCTGTTTTGAAAGTCAGTAATGGTGTCATTGTCATCTACGTAAATATGATCAATCCATGTATGAGAAATATTGGGGTTGTGTTGGTGAGTCGGGCCATGCTGCACTATCTGTAAGGCTAGTTCTTCTGTCAGTCCAGCCAGTGTCTTGGTGTCGGGATGAGCAGTATCCAACAAGTCAGCGTTTAGATCTCCCATTATAATTTTGTGACTATAATCTCCACCCAGTCGGCGTAATGAGCCAAACAGCCCATCATCCTTCTGCATGGCAATTTTTGGAGGTCTATAGACTACCACGGCTAATATTGGAGGAGAGTTGCCTTGCTGTACGCTACAGAAAAGAAATTCAGGCACGCCAGGTTTTCCTGGGCCGGAAGTATTAGAAGAAACTAGTTTCTCTACTTTAAAATCATTGCGCACATACAAAGCAACCCCACCACCCTCCTTGTTGTGATCCTGTCTCAACAGTGAAAACCCAGGAATCTGAACGAGACTGTCATCCACATACTCATCAAGCTTCGACTCAGCGACCCCAAATAGATGATAGGAGGGATCGTTAGCAATGAGCAAGCGCAGATGCTCAATCTTATCTGTCAGCGAGTTAGGGTTGATAGATCCCGCTTTCAAAGAACTACCACTCCCTCGTTTCTCCTCAGCAGCCGTACTTAGTCAGGGAGTTCTCGCCTTTTCTGCTGCCGAAGCACAACTCTGCTCCGGAACGGAGGCGCAGCTCTGGGTGTTGTTAAAGGGTGCACGAGAACGTTTCGGAACACTTCGACAGGCCGTTTGAATGACCTGCAGATTAGCAAGAGATTCAAACGTATGCGCTCGCTCACCATTTTTCCGTCTAACCCAGAAACGTCCGCCACTGTGCCAGACGTATTTTAATCCTAAACCGTGTGCAACTGACCTCAAGCGTATATATTCTTTATATTTCTCACGGCGGAGCATTTCATTCACATAGATCTTACGATTTGGCACGAGAGCTTTCGTATCCGGGTCAAGTAAATCAGGCTGGATGTTATTAGCCGTGAAATAGTTATTGGTGATAGAACGTTTAGCTTGAATCACCTCCCTAACCAGAATACTACTGGAGAGTTGGACCACGCATGATGGTAGTGTGCGTGAGATGGCAGCTGGGGCATGGGAAGATGAAATCGAATCATGAATTGAAGGCCTCTCGCCAGACGTATGCCCCGGTTGCAAGACATGGACATCAGCAATGTCTGCCCTCTGCAGCTTTGGGAGAATGGACTTGAGCACTGCAAAAGAAATATCACATACCTGTGCCGGTGAGGCCACAGAACCTTTTTTCAAAGCACCATTTATAATTAGCTTGCAGCGCTCAAGACCGTCCCTACTGAGTCCACGTCCTTGTTCCCCAGCATATGACTGGTAAGGCTTGTCCATTCTAGGTGGAATGATGGGACGCGAAGATTGATGTGTTGATTCGGCATCAATATACTCATCATTACTAAATTTATCATTTTGCAGAGTACTCTGGTTACCTGTCAGTCGCTTAGTCAGACTGAAAAGCTGATCTCTCATTATGGAATCTTGCTCCAGAAGTAGCTGACGATCTAAGCGAAGCTCCTCCAGCTGGGAACTCTGCTTCTCCAATAGTCCCTTAAGAGAAGACACGCGTGCCAACAAACGATCATCCATCTCATTCACTGCCAATGTGAAAGATGGAGAGGTAATGGCAACGTCTCGTCGGCTCATAAGGGATTTTATTTCGTCGAGCTGATTCTGGAGCATCTCGTTCTGTTGGAAAAAGAGGTCCAGAGTACTCTGCGATATAAGTACCCAATTGTTCTCAGGAGAATTCAACGGCTTCGATGTTGGTGATGCTGCAGGTCGATCCGAGATGTTGGGGCTGCTACTCTTCTCCGATTCGACAGTGCACTCCACAGTTGGTGTAGTACGCAGCGACTGGGAGGCAATAGTTGGCCACGCATCTGTTTGCTGCTTTCGGATTTTCGCGGGCTCGACTTTGCTGGACTGGTGGCTGGTGGCGCCACGTGACGGAGACGAGACAGCAGTCGGTGGATTACCCCCGGCGAGCGCGAGACGTTTTCGCAGGCTTGTATTCTCCTTCTCTCTTTCTCTGGCTGTTTGCGCGTTGAATTGTGAGGCCGAAGTCGTCTGCTTTGACGCACTCAATGTTAAATTAGCGATATTGGTGTCGCTCACCTGCAGGCATTGCAAACATGTCACTGCTCCCCGGGATGATCTCGAGCACTCGACATGAGCTGATCCATTGCAAATGCCGCATTCTCTGCTGCCTGTGCGTAAGGTGCCATTGCAGACACAGCAGATGTTTTCGCTCATCGCGCAGCAGACAGCGTCGTAGCAGGCCAGCGTAGCAGACGACTTCCGAGCATGCGCACTTTTCACTTTTCACTTTTCACTTTCAGCGCCAAGCACTGCCGACTCGATGTTGTAGATGGAGTTGCAGAATTGGAATTATTCCTCCCAGGCTCGTGCAGGAGCCATGCAGCGATGCTCCAGATGTATGAGCCTGCAGGAGGAAATCCAATCTGCAAAAAAGTGCCACTCGGGACGACGTTTTGATGGTTAAAGTCACATTCAAACACGGAGGGATGTGTAATGCGTGTGGATGTACTCACCGCCAGGGATAGAGAGAGAGAGAGAGAGAGAGAGAGAGAGAGATGGAGTACCCCCGTAGGGGGCTTTGGGTGTGACCTTAGGGTTGCACTTGGAGCTTGAGGGAGTGACGCCCCTCCGGACCCGAGTCCTACACTTACACTAACACACACACTACACTCCACACGCACCATACTTACGCTTGCTCGAGGATTACACAGACATACCAACATTATACAGAACACGCATCACACAACACACCACACCCGTGCTGGTCTGGTCCGGGGTCGGCCAGCATGCGATTCCAGGCCCTGGAAAAAGAAGAAAGAAGAAGATGTCCAGCATTGACGGCAAGAATTCCCCAAGTAAAGCGGGGCCCCATTCGGATCTTGGGGGGGGGGGGCAACGATGCAAAGCGCGCGACCAGTGGCACACTTGGCTGGTGGACTCACGCGTAAAGCTACAAGCGATGGAAATACGCCTCTGGCGAAGATAGTTGGAGGAAAGGACCAACACCAGAAAGGAGTAGACCTCACCCCGAACAGCAGGAAGAGAAAGGGTCTGGGTGAGGAAGTAGATAAGCGAACGCTGAAGCAATCGAAGCTCACATTCTTGAGCCAAAAAGAGAAGAACGCGAAGGTTGCTGCAGAAGCGCAAGCGGCGGCAGACAAGCTGATGAAGATCAACCCCGCGATCAAGATCCAGCTTACGCAAGACAAGAACAAGGGAGACGATACCGCCGATTCCAGCTCGGATTCAGGGGACTCTAACACCACCACGGAGTCCCAGAAGTCAGAAGACACCCCGACATCCAAGGACTGTGACCGCGGACTCGAAGAAGGTCAAAAAACACCGGAGGATATGGACACCGATCGGTTCCCCACACCTGAGAAGGCCAGTCGACAAAGAAGTGGAGACAAGGCCCCCGATCTAATGGAAGGATGGAGGGACTTGAGAATGTGCCGAGAACAGATAGAGGAGAAGACTCATCTTCTCCTCGACCACCTGAACTTGGTCATAGGGATAGCCGAGTGTGCCTCCAACATCCCAGAAGGAACTCAGGGCGACATGGAAGAGCTCAAGAAGATTGGCCACGCTCTCGAAGGCCTACTTGCGGCAGACAAAGGGAAGAGAGCGGCTTTCGAGACCACACTTCTCAAAGCGGAGAAAACCCTAAAAATGAAGAGGAGTGCGCAGCCCTCTGGGCCAGCCGCGTCGGGAAGCGGCACACAGGGAAGGGGGGCGAATAAACCGGAATCGCGACAAGGGAAACAGCACGATACGAAGAGGACGTGACGCGGACATCCATCGGAAGCCCTCGAAACACCGCGCTCGACATCGACTCCTAATAGGACCAAGCAGGACGGGCCTTGGCAGGAAGTGGTCTCTAAGAGAAATGCAAAGAGGGCAAAGAAAAGTGGTCGATCAAGTGACACCGCTGGAAAAAAGGCAAAGATGAAGCCAAGAAGAGCGAAATCCGACGCCGTTCTCGTCACGGCAAACCAAGGTGGGTTAAGCTACGCAGATATGCTGCGCAAGATAAAGACGGATGACCTTGATGAAGAAGTGGGCTCTAAAGTCACGGGCATCCGCAAGACACAGGAAGGACAAATCCTCATTGAACTGAGGAAGGGCACCGACGCTGCAGCCATCAAAGCGGCTCTGACACCAGTCGTCAGGCAAGAAGGGGCCGTCCACTGCCTCGCAAATAGCATGACCCTAGAGGTTCTCGGAGTCGCCTACGATGTCGACAAAACTAAAGTGCAGAAGGACCTCGCGAAGGCCCTACCAGAAAACGAAGATGGAGCCATAATAGTCAAGAGCCTGCGAAACGGCTCCCGAGGCACCCAAACAGCGGTTGTGTCCATCCCAGCGAGGCTCGCTCACCGCCTCCTGGACTGGAAAGAACCCAAGGTGGGATGGAGCAGAGTGAGAATCCGCGAGAAGGGAGGCATCCCACGCTGCTATAACTGCCTAGAGTATGGCCACAAGGCCTCAGGCTGCAAAAAAGAGAAGGCAGAGGAACGTCAACCGAAGCTCTGCTTCCAGTGCGGTGAACCAGGACACCTCGCCGCTACCTGTAAAGAGAAACCAAAATGCCTCAGCTGCGTGGCTATCGGAACCAGATCTGACCACAGGTCGGGCTCCAGCAACTGCACAGCCTACCAAAACGCGAGGGCGACATATAGACGCAGGGGGGGGGGGGGGGGGAGAAATGGCTAACTTCATCCAAGCCAACCTCAGGAGAAGCGTGGACGCTTGTGACCTCCTACACACTGCCGCCAAAGAAGGGGGTATCGATGTTCTGATCATCTCCGAACCGCCTCGGGAGCGCGAACTTTCCCGTTCCACATTCGATCACTGGGGGACCGCTGTAATTCAGATCACGAATCCCGCGATCCGCGAGACTGAACCAGCTGTTAGTGGCCGCGGTTATGCTCGAAAGACCATAGGGGGCACAGCTGTATACAGCTGCTACTACTCGCCGTCGCTCAAGACGCACGAACTTGAAGACGAGCTCCACGACCTAGAAGAGGATGTGAGGCGATGGGGGGGCAGTTATAATCGCGGGAGATTTCAACTCCAAAGAACCGACTTGGAGCGGGGGGCCGCGCGATAGACGGGGGGTAATACTCACTGATGCCATGGAGGCATTGGGATTAGTGCTCGCGAACGAGACGGGGGTTATCACCTATTACCGGCACGACACTCGGTCCCGGGAGGGAAGTTCATCATCGGTCCTCGACCTGACGTTCATGAGCCCGTCGCTCATGGGACGTATGACATCGTGGGAAGTTCTGGACACGGAAACACTGAGTGACCATCGACATATTCGGTTTCGACTTAGGACTGACGGACAGAGACAGACGACACGCAGACCGCGACCAACGGGGTGGCAGGTACGGAAGCTGGACGAGGGAAAATTCCGGGAATCGATAGAAACAGTCGAAGATCTCCCGATGAACTCCGCCTTGGACGAGGCTGTGGCGATGGTAACATCCGCCATCACGAGAGCTTGCGACGCGTCGATGCCTCGCAGGACAACACCATGTTTCTGGAGTAAACCAGAGTACTGGATCAACGATGAGATCAAGGCTCTACGAAGAACGAGCAACAAGAAAAGGAGAACCGCATGGCGATCAAGGAAGCTGCAACGACCATCGCTGGCGGAAGATGACAGAGCGTACAAAGAAGCAAAGAAGGCTCTCGTTCTAGCCATCCGGAGGAGCAAAGAGAAGTGCTGGGGTGAACTGTGCGACATGGTTAACGAAGACCCCTGGGGCACGCCATATCGCGTGGTCATGTCAAAGGTCCGACCCCGGAGGGGCAACCCAGGACCGACCGATGCAGCAACATTGCGCACCATCGTGGAAGACCTCTTCCCAGCAGGAGAACCCAGAGTTACATTCCCTACGGAGAGCGAAGACCCCATCCTGCTCTTCACTATGCAAGAGCTACTCATAGCGGCGAAGAGAATGCCGAACGGCAAGGCCCCTGGCCTGGATGGCATCCCAAACGAGGCTCCGAAACTGGTCTTCAAATACAAGCCAGATCTACTCCTCGACCTCTTCAACATCTGTCTGAGCGCGGGAACTTTCCCGGACAAGTGGAAACGCCAGAAGCTGGTCCTGATACCTAAGGGTCAAGGAGGTCAAGGCCCTCTCAGCATGCTCGACAATATCGGGAAAATGTACGAGAGGATGGTGCTCAACAGGGTGGAAAAAGCCTACGAAGAAGGCGGTGGGCTATCACCAATGCAGTTCGGGTTCCGGAAGGGACGGAGCACTGTGCACGCGATCGAGGCGGTCCAAGAACGGGTTCAAGCGTCGGTAGGGAACCCATACCAAGGAAGAGGAGGATTCTGTGCCATCATTGCGTTGGACATAAAGAAGGCATTCAACTGCGCGAGCTGGGAGCGAGTCTATCAATCCCAAGCAGGTAAAGTGTCCCCCTATCTACTAGCCGTCACGAGTGACTACCTGCGGAACAGGACCCTCGTGTACGACACCGACGAGGGACAAGAGATTCGGGTACTGTCCGCCGGAATCGGACAGGGATTGGTCTCCAGGCCGTTCAACTGGAACACCCAGTATGACAGCTTACTGTCTATCAAACTGCCAGAAGGAGTGATAATAGTGGCTTTCGCGGACGACGCGGGACTCATAGTATGGGCTGACAATGAGGAACTCTTGGGTAGACGTGCGAACGAAGCGCTGGCCCGAGTCTACGAGTGGATGATTAGCAGGCTTCTGGAGCTCGCTGTCAAGAAGTGCGAAGCAATCGTGGTCACAAGGCGTAGGAAGTTTGACTTACCCCGGTTTTATATCAACGGGCAAGAGATTCCACGGAAGACAGAGCTGAAATACCTCGGTGTATGGCTCGACGACAAGTGGTCGTTCAAGAAGCACATCCAGGAAGCCGCCCAGAAGGCGAGCAGGGTCGGTGCGGCGCTCCAGCGGCTTATGCCGAATATCGGAGGACCCAAGGAAAAGAGGCGCGCACTTCTCAACACCGTCACTACCTCCATCATGCTGTACGGTGCACCCGTGTGGGGGAAGAGAGTAGAGAAGACCATCATCGAGAAGAGAATGGGGCCTGTCCACCGAAGAGCGGCCCTGAGGAGTATCCGTGCCTACCGCACTGTGTCAGGAGATGCGGCTTACGTATTGGCGAGTACTCCGCCCATCCACTTGCTCGTCGCGAAGCGAGTGAGGATCTGGGACCGCCAGAAAGTGATCGGAGCCGAACGAGTACTCACTCCGACGATGAAGGAGATCATCCGCGACAACGAGAGGGAAACCACCCTTGAGCATTGGCAAACTGAGTGGGATTCGCCATCTGCGAACGGCAGATGGACGCACTGGCTGATCCGTGACGTAGCCAAGTGGGCGGAACGCACCCACGGAGAGATGGACCACTGGACGACGCAGGCACTGAGCGATCATGGTTGCTTCGGTTCCTATCTAACCAAGTTCAAGAAGAGGACGACCCCAGCATGTCAGTCATGCGGGGACGAATGGGATGACGCCGAACATGCCCTGTTCAAGTGCAGCGACACCCGGAGAGAGCGCGCCGAGCTGGATGAATGGCTGGGTACTCAACTAACACCTGAGAATCTCGTCCCGTACTTGCTCCGCAACCAGGAGGCATGGGATAGACTCACCGGATACATCAAGCTGGTGATGACCCGCAAAGGGGAGAAAGAGAGGGATGTAAGGCGCCTCGAAGCAGGCGAATTACAGTTGCAACGTGGAACGTTGCAGCACGTTCTAGCTCGTCCCACGGAAGCTCTCGTCGTCACCTCGGGCAAAGTGATCAAGGTCTGATTTTTTGTTTGTCACACTTTTTTGTTGAGGTGCCCGAGGTGACGAGAAGAGGACGACGACGACGATTCAAATGGGCTGATGGCTCCCGCCACCAGCGTGGTGGCAGCACCGTCCAGCCCACCAAGTCGGGCGGCGCAGCGCTCGCGCGGGCTTGAGGAAGTCGCGCCGCGCATCGCCGGCCGACATTCTTGGGATGGCTGCCAGCCTGGTAAAACCTCCCCGTACTTCGCGCCTATAATTTCGCCGTGCTCCAGGAAGTGACCCAGGACGGGTCGTGTGATCGCGACGCGGGTGTACCGGACTTTCGGTGTGTGTGTGTGCGTGTGGGTGAACCTAGTGAAGTGCCCAGACTTGTCAGCGCGTGCTGACGCGTGGCCACCCCACACGACCACATCTCGCCCAGGGTGCCCCGCACTTGGAGGGTGACCCGGACTGGGCTCGAGAGAGCGAGAGAGAGCTGCAGCAGCAGTCAAGTGGCCCAGCAGCAGAGTAGCAACAGCGCAGCAGTAGCGCGATCATCAAGGTGCGTCCAGACGACGTCGACCGCGGTGAGTGGTATTGCGTTTTTCCCCGGGTGCATCCACCCACATCGTGACCCCCCCGGGCGGAGAGTCGTGTCCAGGGCTACCGGGTGGCCTATTTCCCAGCTCGCGACGCGGTGTGTCCCTTTTATCCGCCGACCCATCGCGTCGCAACCGTGTTCCTCCAACTCTCCGTGCCAATTTCGTATGCACGTTTTGGGCCATGCTGAGCCACGCGGGTCGTTATAGCGGCCATTTTGTGTCATCGCTCTAACTTCCGGAGACGAAGGCACGGCGAGTTGGAGAGGGACGGGTCCGCCAGCTGGGGAATAGCTCCCACCCCTCGAGTTAGCTCCGCCCACCGTGTATATGGGCATTTCTGCTATAAAGTGGTGCAGTGATTTTCGAGTGAGTGTATATGGGCGTTTTCGCTCCAAAGTGAGTTTCGCGAGATTGTTGCAGTGAGTTTATTGAACAACTTACGGACGATAGATGCATAGATCCGCCACAGATGGCGTTGTAAACTAGTTTTATTGGCCTGCGTGCCTCGAAATGAGTTCCTAATAGTAATAAATTCCGTTGTAATTTCGTAATCCGGAGAGTGATTATTTTCGATCCGATATCTATATATATACAGTGTCCGCAGAATATTTTCGTGATTTTCAGGTGTTCCCAATTCGCCCCACCGTCCCGCCCCTCGTGGCGCGGGGTGCCTGGCCCTGACCTGATCCGGCCCAAATAAATGAGGTAGCGTTGGGTGGGTTTAGTATTTCAGGTGGATGCTCCAGATTATCCCTGACCCATCTTGCCCCCACGTTACATGGCGATCCTGCCAGGATCACGGTTGACGCCCGGGTGCGTCCGGAACGAATCTGCGGACACTGCGCGTGCGCGTGAGAGCATTGACGCGGTACTACGCGAATTTAGGGTGAATCTCGGGCCCTCGGTGTATGCCGATGATTTAATATTATTCGCGTGCGATCCTGCGCGCCTACTCCCGAACACTCTGTGTCGACGAGTGTCATCACCCCCCACCCCCATAGTGCCGCGCATTCGCCCCGGCTCGCGCACAGTGACCAGTTTGTAAAATACCCCGTCGTGTGGGTATTCGATTGAAAGCTCCTGACGAGTACTATTCGGACCGCTAGAGGGCGCTCCGCCATCGTCGCGCACACCAGCGCCACCTGGCGCGCGAGCTCCCTATTGACGCGGAACCCACCGTGTGGGTACTCGTTGAATCCATCTCGGCGAGTACTATTCGGACCGCTAGAGGGCGCTCCGTCATCGTCGCGCACACCAGCGCCACCTGGCGCGCGAGCTCCCTATAGACGCGGAACCCACCGTGTGGGTACTCGTTGAATCCATCTCGGCGAGTACTATTCGGACCGCTAGAGGGCGCTCCGCCATCGTCGCGCACACCAGCGCCACCTGGCGCGCGAACTCCCTATTGACGCGGAACCCACCGTGTGGGTACTCGTTGAACACGTCTCGGCGAGTACTATTCGGACCGCTAGAAGGCGCTCCGCCATCGTCGCGCACACCAGCGCCACCTGGCGCGCGGGCTTCCCATTGACGCGAAACCCATCGTGTGGGTACTCGTTGAACACGTCTCGGCGAGTACTATTCGGACCGCTAGAGGGCGCTTCGCCACCGTGGCGCACACTGGCGCCACCACGCGCGCGAGTTTCTTTTTGGAACAACACCCGTTGTGTGGGTACTGGTTGGATAGCTCTTGAGGAGTACTTCATGGTCCGCCACAGGGGGCAGCACTGTCGCTTCACCCTTCGGCGCCATTGACCTCCGGGAGATCCGACTAATATTTACCCCACCATGCGGGTACTCAAACTGACGCTCGTAAAGCACCGATATCGGTAGTCGCCTCCGTTTTGACGTCGAATGAAGTTATACGGATTTTTCGTCGATTACGTGATTGAACCACGCGACTCGATTCCTACGAATTTGCTCGCTGCGATAAGCGGTGCGAAAAATTTGTTCCATCAATCAAGCCGGTAGAGGGCGTCTCCGAAAATTCCGATTCCGTTTTGGGGCCAATATGCTTCGTAGCTTTCGGGTTTTCGGACTATTTCCTGTAGAATATACACAACTCTCATCGGATAGATCAACGGAACATGCTCTCACATCGCGAAGCTAGGTCGAGTAATGTATAAAATCGTAGGTCACTGTTCGACTCGCGCGGAATAACTCGAGGAGCTAGTGCGTCCCTACACCAATTGCGGACAACTGCGCAGGATACACGACTCTCCGTCCCCATCTGATTACATTGCATGCCATATTAATGATAGTAGTGTGAGTAGAGGTGGAGGGAGACTCCCGTATCCTTATCCTTGCCCAATTTCCCAAATTTTCCGTCGAGGATTCAAAACCTCAACAAGGAGTCCGCCGAGACAATCGTCTCAGCAGGGTCCGCCAGTGGGTTTTGGGGATCCGCCTATCTCATCGAGGGAACCAATACCTGAATTATTCCGCGACAAGTTGAGCGTCATCGCGTGGGCAGAAAAATGGTCGGAAAGAAACCATCGATGTCGATCCCTTCGGAGGGTCAACGGAAGAAGATGACAATATCACCGGAGATTGCTGAAATACTCGGAAGAGACCAGCGATATGTAGGCGCGGCCAAGTTAGTCGCGAATCTTAGTTATGACGAAGTTATGGCCCGCTTGAGCGAAGCGGGGCTCAATCTAAGGGGCACTCTTAACGCGACGAGACTCCGTTTGCTACGATACGACCTTATGACAATCAACCCGAGCGAGAAAGTTCCGTGGGACCCCGCGGTCGACGAGCTACCGAAGGAACCCAGTCCACTCTCGCCAGCGGCTAGACGAGCGATACAAGAGTTAGAGGGAGTTGTACTGGGCGACGACAGCGAACCTGAAGCAGATTTCGAGTACGAACTGGAGGATCCCGTGGTTGTTACGTCGACAACTGGGGTCACACAGAGTGCGAATGTGACAACTATGGCCAGCACCTCCGCGACCGCGACGGCCACCAGTTCACACGGGTCAATCGCGACACCAGGGCACGTTATGCCAGCCGGTTACCAGAATTTGATAGCGGCTGCCGAATCTTTCCGCCAAATGTGCCAGAACACGCCCTTCGCCGGATGGGCTAATGCAGCACTGCCACACCCAACCGCGATGGGAGGCTGGAACATTCCGCCGTTCATGCCTCCGTTCCTGCCACCGAATGTGACTTCTACAGCTTCAATACGTGAAGTAAGAGACTCGGAGTCGGAACGAGACCAGAGAACGACAGCGGGAAGAAGTAACGACAGTTCAGGTGACGATGCTGAGTATATCCGCCAACAACGTGACCGGTTGCAGAACCTGCGTGGCAACCAGACCACCAACCAGGTGCCTTCTAACCCGCAAGCTCCACCTATCGCCCAGACGCCGGTAGGCCACAGGACTCAGGAGACGTCGCAGGGAGCGTATGCTGGCGAGACTCGCCAGCGACCACGTGAAGATCGCCGGGAGCAGGTGAGAACCACACTGCCAATGCATGGTGAACCAGCGCAGCCAGGCCCTACTCAACAAGCTTTGATGCAGGAGCAAGCTCCGCCCGGAATCCGCCACTCCAAAGACCAAAGTTCTCGCCGTGACTGGTTCTCGGGGTCGTCTAGCAGCGACGAATGGGAAATGGAGACACCGGTGTCGAGGAGGTCCCGCTCCAAGGGCAAACGAGTAGTTTCAAAGGAGCAGAAAAAGTCGGAGCGAATTGTACAAGTAATAAAGACGTTCGCGAGCTGGAAAATTTCGTTCGACGGGGAACCAAAGGGCCGTAAAGATAAGGCTGAAGAGTTCCTAGCCTCCGTAAAAGAGTGCATGGAAGCGATCGACCTCTCCGACGCGGAGGTCTTAGCAGCGATGCCGAGTATTTTGACCGATCGAGCGCGCACGTGGTATCGTACACATCGTAGGGGAATCGCGACCTGGAGAGACTTCAAACAAGCGTTTCGCGATCAGTATGTCGGACACGTAGACCATCAGGATTTGATGGAGGAGTTATATCGCCGTACGCAGGGGAAAAACGAACAAATCGCGCCGTATCTGACTTGTATCCGCCTTATCGTGGGGCATTTCAAGCATCCGCCGAGCGAGGAAGTAGTTTTTAACATCGTGATCCGCAATTTGAGACCGGAAGTCCGTCGATACTTAGAGACTAAGGACGTGAGAACGCTGACCGAGATTCAATATTATGGCAAAAAGTTTGAAAAACAGCTGGAGTGGGACGCGCGATACATAGCTCCGCCATCGCAGGACAAATCCCGCATTCCGGGAGCGGCCTACCAAGGCTCGAGTAGCACTTCAAGGAAAGTAGCCTCCACGGAACTGGAAGAAGCCACTGGGCAGGTCGCTGGATTGACGGTTGGGAATAAACCCGAAGCGAAGGCCCAGGAGTCCAAGCCGCAACCGGCCACCACCCCTGCGAACCCTGCCAACGCTGATGGCGGCCAAAAAGGCAAGGGAAGGGGAAGACGGGGAGGTAAGAAGAATGAAAATGGGACGAGTGCAGGTGCAGCAGCGGAGACCGCTGCAGTGACGACCAACGCCACCAAACCCGCCAGCACTTCAACGCCCACGCCTTCCGCACCTCCGCCACCGACCCCACCAGCACCACAAGCGGGACCATGGGGCTATCCGTGGGGATTTCCGCCCTACCCGTACTGGCCAATGCCAGGGGCGTCTGGGACGCAGAGGAATGCGAGGCCAGCGAGCGCCGAGAGTTTACAGAAACGTCAGGAACAGTTGACACGAGGAGCGTGCTTCAACTGCAGCGAAACTGGACATCTCTCGCGCGAGTGTCCAACCCGGCAATGTTATACTTGCCATGCAACGGGCCACGCTTCGCACGAATGTCCAAAGAGAACTGAGAAATGCCAAGGTTGTGGCAAGGTTGGGTATTCAGTCAAGACATGCCCAGATTGCAAATGGGCGTTAAAGTACTCGGGAAACGGACCCGCGGGGGCGCAGGGGGGAACCCCTCCTGCTCCCCAAAATTCGAAGTGAAGAGCGAGTGCGATGAAGCACCAGTGATGCTTGGTGCAGACTCCCTCGCGGCCGAGAGGGAAGTCAACAGCGAGATTGGTAACGCGTATCCACCTCGGCTGGTAGCAAGCAACTGGACGATTAGCGACGACGACGAAGAAACGCCTGACCTGTATGCCGAGGGGAATCATGCAAATTCCGCCGAATCTGATTTGAATCCGCCTCCGCCAAGGGAATGGCACGAAGTAGAGATGACTCCAGCGATGGGTGCCATACGCAAACACCCACTGACAACGAGTAGAAGCGACGCTGATGAAATGATTGGAGGAGTGGACGGGGGAGTTAGGGGACAACGTGAGACTGATCACCTCACTGAGTTACCCACAATCGACCCGAAAACGCCCTGCCACGAAGAAGCAGCGGTCGCCGACACACCAAGCCTAGAGGAAGCTCGAACGGGGGACGCCCCAGCCGACGCCATCAGGGCGAAAGTGGAAACTTGGAGTCAGGAAGAGATTGCAGATGGACCCGCCGCACAAGCCGCACCTCGTAACTTCGTCGAGGTCATCTTGGGAGGAAAGTCATTCATGGCGTTGTATGACCCTGGAGCGCAGGTGTCGTTCGTCGGGCCAAAAATAGCGAAATTTTACGAGAAGCGTCTTTTTCACAAGCGAAGCGTGTTGAGAGGAGCTGTGGGCAAAAACGTCACCCAAGCATTGGGACTGTTGAAGATGACTATGGAAATTGATGGACATTCCCGAACCATTGTGATGGAAGCGGTTCACGACACGTCGTACGACATGGTTCTGGGAATGGACTTTATGAACGCGTGGAAATCCGACTCTCTAAATGCCGATGGGCAATGGAGAGTACTTCAAGGAGACTACCGAAATTTCGTAGGACGTCGGAAAGAAGAACCGGAAAACCGCATATACGCCGAGTGCGCGGGACTAGTAGTAGTAGAAGAGGGGGGTAAAACCCACCTAGAAGAAGTGGTGCGTGAAACGACCGCCAAGGCAGCAGGCAAGGTTGGACTAACAGATCGCGGGGTTCATAAAATTGAACTGATAGATTTCACTCCTGTCCGCCACCGTCCGCGACGCCTCTCTCCCAAGATGCTCGAGATTGCTAGGGAGGAGGTCAAAGCCATGTACGGGCTCAAGCGTATCCGCCCTTGCCAGAGTGCTTGGAGTAGTGCTCCAGTGTTGATTAGGAAATCTGACGGTACTTACCGTTTCTGCATCGACTATCGAGACTTGAATAAGAAAACGAAGAAGGACACGTACCCCCTTCCCAACATGGACTCCATCTTGGATAAGTTGCGGAAGGCGAAGTACCTGTCTAAGATAGATTTAAAAAGCGCGTACCATCATATTCCGGTAGCGGAGGAGTGCCAGGAGTATACCTGTTTCAGCCTTCCAGGCGTCGGCTCCTGGTGCTGGTGCGTAATGCCCTTCGGGCTCTGTAATGCACCCGCGACCTGGCAGCGCATGATCGACGAGATACTAGGCCCAGAGCTAGAACCATTTGTCTTCGTGTACTTAGACGACATTATTATCGCGACAGACACGTATGAAGCTCATGAAAAATACCTAAAGATAGTGTTGGAGCGGCTTGTAGATGCCGGACTCCAGATAAATCCGGAAAAATGTCAGATTTGCTGCAGCGAGGTGAATTACCTCGGCTTTATCTTGGACTCCGAAGGCCTCCGCCCGGATCCCGAAAAGGTAACGCCCGTACGGGAATTCCCTCCGCCAAGAAACCTGCGACAATTGCGATCGTTCCTGGGGATGGTGACGTGGTACTCAAGATTTATCGACCATGACGCCGAAATAAAAGTACCGTTACTGAAGCTTCTCCGGAAAGATACGCCATGGTCATGGGGCGAAGAACAGCAAGAAGCATTCGATAAACTGAAACAGGCCTTGACGAGCGCGCCGGTGCTCGCTAGACCTGATTTCTCAAAAATGTTCGCTATACAGACCGACGCATCCGCCTATAGCTTGGGAGCCGTGCTGACCCAAGAAGGGGAAGACGGTGAGCACCCTATTGTCTACCTGAGCCGCAGTCTTTCGCCAGCAGAGCGAAATTATACGGTCAGCGAGAGGGAGCTGCTAGCGGTGGTCTGGGCGATCAAAAAACTACGACCTTACATTGAAGGGTACCAATTTCAGGTGATAACAGATCACAGTGCCCTAAAATGGCTCCAAAATCTGAAAGATCCGACTGGGCGTCTCGCTCGCTGGGCACTCGAACTCCAGAATTGGGACTTCGAGGTAATACACCGGAGTGGAAAACTCCATAAAGTGCCAGATTGCCTGTCTCGAATGAACGAGCCAGAAGACGCCGAAATCGGGGCAGTAGAAGTAGCAGACGAGACGATAGAGGCCGTGGATCCGACGGTAACCGAAATACAATGTTCCGCCGAAGACGCGAAGAAGGATTCCGAATACTTGAAGCTGGCCGAGAAGATTCGTGCGAATCCGGACCAGTTCAAGGATTGGAGGGAGGTGAATGGCTTGATTTATCATCATAGCCATAACACGCTTCTGGATCCAATCACATTTCCGGAAGAAAAATGGAGACTTGTCGTGCCAGTCCATAGGAGACGTGACGCTCTAGAGCGAGCTCATTGCCTCGCCTCGTCAGGTCACATGGGCATTGAAAAAACGTATGATCGACTAGCTCGAGACTACTACTGGCAAGGCATGTACACAGATGCGAAAACATTCGTGAAAGAGTGTCAATTGTGCCAACAATACAAAATGCCCCAAACAGGCCCGCTTGGCCACATGGGAAACAGAGTAGTAGAGCGACCATGGTCCGTCATCTCCGCCGATCTGATGGAATTTCCGCCGAGCAAAAAGGGGTTCAAGTACTTGCTGGTCATACAGGACTTGTTCACACGCTGGGTGGAAGTAAAACCATTACGACGCGCTGAGGGGAAGGCGGTAGCCGCCGCGATTGAAGAATTGATCCTGTTTCGTTGGGAGACGCCACTGTACTTTCTATCCGACAATGGTAAGGAGTTCGACAACAAAATTGTGGACGCCATGTTGGAAGAACACGGAGTACGTCACATCAAGACGCCACCATATTGGCCGTCAGCCAACCCAACGGAGCGTTCCAATAAGACGCTCAAAACAATGATCTCTCAATTCGTGAAAAATGATCACCGCAACTGGGATGACCACATCCATGAGTTCCGCCATGCGATGAACACCGCAGTGCAATCCAGCACGAAAGTCTCGCCAGCGTTTCTCAATTTCGGACGTCATCCCACTCCAGTAAAAAGCCTGCGTCGCGAACTGGAGGGTGAAAAATTGATCGAGAAGATGGGAGTCCAAGACTGGATGGATAGAATGAAACGCCTAGACGCGTTGCGGGAACTAGTCGTCCGCCATAACGCTGAGAGTCGGGCGAAGCAAGCTGAAACTTATAACAAGGGTAGGAAGAATTTCACGTTCAATGTGGGAGATGTAGTGGGAAGGAAAACGCATTTCCTGTCTAGCGCCGCGAACCGTTTCAACGCCAAGTTAGCTCCGAAATACGAGGGTCCGCTGACCATAGTAGAAGTCAAATCTCCGGTCGTTTACGTAATGGAGGGACCCACTGGCCAACGGACTGCTCCAACCCACATATCCCACCTCAAACGTTGGATCCCACCCCGAAAGACTGGCTAGACGCATGAGTAGAAATTCCGCCACCCGCCTCAACGAAGAGTAATAAGGAAGTTTTTCTTGTTCTGCTTCCTTGCAGGTATGGCAGAAGATCCGCCTCGAGACCGTAGCTGCTCACCCTGCCCGGCGGATTTCCGGAGCATCGCGAGACCCGACGACCTTCAGGAGGCAACGACAGTCTGGAGGTCAAACTCCCAGGTACGTCGGGCTCGCAGGGCATCTCGCGAGAGGAGTGGAAGTCGTGGACCGCTAACGTCAGACAGTGGTCTGAGCGACGACCACTCCTCGCGAGATACTCCGGAACCCCGTCGAGCCGAACAACAGCAGCCACAGCCAGCGCATGAAGAAGGACAAGACAGCGGAAACAGCAGTCCGCTTACCCCACGTGAAGACAGAGCGCCTCCCAGCATCGGTGGACCGTCGCGCCACCTAGGAGCGATTCCGCGCGCCCCGATGGTGGAGAGACGCTCGCGAGAGAGACGACGCCGCGTGAGGCCCGAACCAGTGGGAGCGGAAGCCCCAGCTCAGTATTGCCCGGCGGCAGCACCTCTCGCAGTGCTCGCGGAGGAAGCGGAACCGACCCTGGATTCCGGCTTGGATCCTGTGGCGGACTCCGCTAGAGCTCAACAAGAGCTACAAGATTGGTTGGAGCCCAGGGGTGCTCCAACCCGGCAGGAAGTGGACCCCGGACAGTTTGAGTGGCCACCATCTCCGCCATCTATCCGCCGCACCACGACTCCACCGAGAACAATACCCCGGCCGATCCCTTCCACCACTCGTGGAGAAGCAGCTGGAGCCGCAGCGCCCGATGAGTTCCGCGAACCCGCGCTCATCATCGCCCCATCAAACCTCCCGGCCTCAGAACGACGTGAGCTGGAAACAGCCGTCGAACTCCAGCTGCGTCAAAACTGGGATCCCGAACGAGGCTGGCAAGGATACCTGGACCGGAGAGACGAGGCGGCCCAAATGCTCCGCCCGGACCAGCCCCTACAGTACCCCCAGCCTTACAGAGGGAAACGGACGCATCCACGGACCAGATCGGAGTGGACGCCAGAAATCGCGCTACAGATCCGCAGGGACCGGATCCAAGCCAGGGATAATCGACGCGCAATGGAGCGTGAATACGAACGTCTGTCCGCTCGGCACCGAGAATCAGAGCGCCCGCGCCACCAGGAACATCAGCAACCACAACGGCAAGAGGAGCCGATGTTGCGTCACGACGACGCTTCCAAACGCCGTCGACGCAACCCCAATCGCCACATGACCCTGGAGGATCACGTAGACTACCAGGCGCCCGTGGAACGTGACTACTCTCCGCCTCCGGGACCCGCCACCTTGGCTCAAGCTCTACCAGGCCCCGCGGACCCATTGCAGGCAGAGATCCATCGCCTCGCCGAGGAAGCGGCCCGGGTGGCACGATTGGAGGACCAATCTCCCCCGGCCACCGCGAGACCACCGACACCGGAGCAACAGAGCACCGAGCCCAGGAGGATTGTCACACCGACGGCAAGGCCCGGACCAACAAGAAGAGGCACGCGGTTCCAGTGGCTGGAGGCATTGCCTCTGGACGAGGACGACCCGCCGCCACACACCTGCTTCCGTTGTTGGAAGAGTGGCCATATCTCAGCACGCTGCCCGGCCCCAAAACCGTGGTTTCACTGTTTTAATTGCGGTCGGCGCCGGGTAGCTGCACACAATTGTCCGCGTTGTGCCACGGCATATGCGATGTGGGAGGGTCGCCCGGCTCACGAGGCTCGTTTTGGCCCGTCGGCGACTGTCACCCGCCCACCACAAGAGCCCGAAAGGCAGCCCGCACCCATGGAGATTGAGAGGGTTAGGGAACAGCCCAATCAATCCGCCGCTGTTTCCCAACCCCCCTCAACTCCACCACCATCCGCCACGACGAGGCGTCAGGACGAGCGGGAACCCACCAGGCCACCAACTACACCACCACCCGCGCGGGACAGCGGAGCCGAGAGAACGACAACTCTACCCCGACCGTTCCCGGTGCTACCGGAAGAGAGGCACATCGAAGCCCCCGCCATAGTGGCACCGGTACCGGCCCCAAGGACCAGAATTACCACCGTCTCAGCCACGCCACCCCCCAACATCGCTGCGGCAGCCGTCAACAGCTCGGCTTCGGCCAGCATAACCATGCCGATTCCGGGTCTGGCACGGCTGATGGCGGCTATGACCCCCGCGGACCATGAGGAGTTCCGGTTGCTGGTCACCGTCGCAGTCACCATGCCGCAGTCAGTGCAGGAGCAAATGTATGCGGCCTTCTTCGACAGAATCCGCCAGGCTCAATAGAGCCGAAGAAATCCGCCAAGTAAGAGAAATTTTTGATATCCTTCTTTCCCAAGTATCCGAACCCAGATCCTAGTAGTTAGAGAACCCTGCCCCTCTGATTTGAGAATTCGAGTTGATTTAGCCCTTAAGATTAGTTGATAGATTTGATTTTGATTTTTCGATCAATGTAGCAATGTATGATGATTCCGCCGAGGTAACGATGAGGGTGGATGTGGGCGAGACGAGACCACTCCGAATTCTTCTCACCCAGGAGGGTGAGGAGGAGAAGCCGGGGGTAATGCAACGTGGAACGTTGCAGCACGTTCTAGCTCGTCCCACGGAAGCTCTCGTCGTCACCTCGGGCAAAGTGATCAAGGTCTGATTTTTTGTTTGTCACACTTTTTTGTTGAGGTGCCCGAGGTGACGAGAAGAGGACGACGACGACGATTCAAATGGGCTGATGGCTCCCGCCACCAGCGTGGTGGCAGCACCGTCCAGCCCACCAAGTCGGGCGGCGCAGCGCTCGCGCGGGCTTGAGGAAGTCGCGCCGCGCATCGCCGGCCGACATTCTTGGGATGGCTGCCAGCCTGGTAAAACCTCCCCGTACTTCGCGCCTATAATTTCGCCGTGCTCCAGGAAGTGACCCAGGACGGGTCGTGTGATCGCGACGCGGGTGTACCGGACTTTCGGTGTGTGTGTGTGCGTGTGGGTGAACCTAGTGAAGTGCCCAGACTTGTCAGCGCGTGCTGACGCGTGGCCACCCCACACGACCACATCTCGCCCAGGGTGCCCCGCACTTGGAGGGTGACCCGGACTGGGCTCGAGAGAGCGAGAGAGAGCTGCAGCAGCAGTCAAGTGGCCCAGCAGCAGAGTAGCAACAGCGCAGCAGTAGCGCGATCATCAAGGTGCGTCCAGACGACGTCGACCGCGGTGAGTGGTATTGCGTTTTTCCCCGGGTGCATCCACCCACATCGTGACCCCCCCGGGCGGAGAGTCGTGTCCAGGGCTACCGGGTGGCCTATTTCCCAGCTCGCGACGCGGTGTGTCCCTTTTATCCGCCGACCCATCGCGTCGCAACCGTGTTCCTCCAACTCTCCGTGCCAATTTCGTATGCACGTTTTGGGCCATGCTGAGCCACGCGGGTCGTTATAGCGGCCATTTTGTGTCATCGCTCTAACTTCCGGAGACGAAGGCACGGCGAGTTGGAGAGGGACGGGTCCGCCAGCTGGGGAATAGCTCCCACCCCTCGAGTTAGCTCCGCCCACCGTGTATATGGGCATTTCTGCTATAAAGTGGTGCAGTGATTTTCGAGTGAGTGTATATGGGCGTTTTCGCTCCAAAGTGAGTTTCGCGAGATTGTTGCAGTGAGTTTATTGAACAACTTACGGACGATAGATGCATAGATCCGCCACAGATGGCGTTGTAAACTAGTTTTATTGGCCTGCGTGCCTCGAAATGAGTTCCTAATAGTAATAAATTCCGTTGTAATTTCGTAATCCGGAGAGTGATTATTTTCGATCCGATATCTATATATATACAGTGTCCGCAGAATATTTTCGTGATTTTCAGGTGTTCCCAATTCGCCCCACCGTCCCGCCCCTCGTGGCGCGGGGTGCCTGGCCCTGACCTGATCCGGCCCAAATAAATGAGGTAGCGTTGGGTGGGTTTAGTATTTCAGGTGGATGCTCCAGATTATCCCTGACCCATCTTGCCCCCACGTTACACAGTGACTCTGCCGATTGAAACAGAAGAGGCCCAAATGTTTCCAGGAGGAATCTGATGCACTGAAGAGGGAAGAAAGAAGAAAGAAGAGAGAAGAAAGAAGAAAGAGAAGGAACAATGAAGAATGAAGATAGAAGATGCCGACAAGTGGCCGAAGAGAGAAGATGGAGAAGAGGAACGCTCGCAATCGAGCGCGAGACATGCCGCTCATCCTGAAGTAATGCTCACGCGGTTCCGGGATGAGATGGTAGATGCAGGTGGATCTCCTTCTTGATTGCCCGATGCCCTAGGTTTCGGACATCGAGGGGAGAGGGATATTACACGGCCGGGCCCACCTCTCGGTGGGCCCCACCCAAACCCGTGTCCCGCCTGGTATGGCCTGCGTGGGCTATGCGTAGTCCGCGTAAGCTGAACCAGTCCGGTGTCTGGGGACGGATCCGAGCGATCCTGAGGCAGATTTTGCCCTCTAACCACCTTAAAAATAAAAAAAAAATAAAAAAAAAAAAAAAAGAGATGGAGTACTCCGGCAAGCGTGCTAGTATGGGTGTCCTGTCTGTTACCACTCAGACACGGCCAAGCTCCCGCGGCAAGGCGGGGATACCTCCCCTGGCCTCGCATGCCACTGTCACCGGCCGCGGTGCAAAGGCCCCCACCACCCCTCAGCTCTCGCCCGTGCGGGGGACACTGCCAACCGTGCCTGCTGATGTGCAGTCTTGCAGTGATACCACCATCGAGCTCTCTGCTTCTGAGCCCGTGCAAATTCAAAATCAGGATACAGGCGCGGAGCTCAACTCTGCATATCCCTAGTTCGTGCTCTCTACACTATAATCAAGGTGCACTGGGGATGAGACAGCGTAGCAGGACAATCCCAGTCTTCCTGCCCAACCGACAACAGCAGCAGCACGTTCTACACCGTTGCCAAACTCTCCTGACCCCAAGTGGGTATTGATTGCGCAGAGCACCTTGGACTTTTTCTTTCAGCGTTTTGATATGCTCCAGGATCAGTTGGACGAGGTATCGTCCCTCGCGAGGCGATGTGACGCTCCAGTTACTCCTTCACCTCTCACGCCAGCAGTGAATGAGGTGAATGCTCAGCTGTTGGAGCGTGTGTCGTCTCTAGAGCAAATGTTAGGAAGACAGAGTTCCCAGCTGCGAGAACTCCGCCTTCATCGACAGCTGATTTTGGGAGCTAATTCTTTAATGCGAGGCTAGATCCTACATCTGAATGGAGCCTTGCACAGTAGCCAAGGCGCTCTGCACAACAATAATTCGAATTATAAAGCCAATTGTCCACAGAAATCCACAAGCTTCACCCTGTCATCTGTGCCGGGCCTGAGTTGGAGGCACTCATGAACGAAAGAGACGCGACGCGTAGGCGCTGAGATCGTAACCAGTAGAACCGGCGCAATTGAGGGGGTGGGTGGAATAAGGGCCTAATTACAAAATGGCCATCCCGAGAAAAACGATAAAAACTAATTGTACCTCGCCCGTGGCATGATACGATGCGCATTCCTGGCTTATTTCAAAGGTTTTGGCATTCCCAAAACAACCGCACAGGAATTGAAAGGTAGCCGTCGATTTTGAGAGGTATACAGCCATTCAAAAAAATGTAATTAGGCTCTCTTTCCGAATACTGAGTCAATTTTTGGGATGGTTGGTCCACTTAAAGTTGAATAAGGATGCGAAATCAAGTTCAATGGCTTCCAAATTCCATCAGCATATCTATGAGTATATCACACAAGATATCCGATTGCGATCCAACGTCTCAATGCATTTTCATCGATTCTTCACGTAAAAGATGGTTACATTGAGTGTGTGAAACTGAGGTCACTCAATATTCACTTAGCAAGCATGGAGATACATTTTTTTAAGGCCAAAGAACATGATTTGATAGCCAGAATTGGTAGAAAAGAGATATGGAGGTCATGAGCATTTTTTTCTTAATTTTTCCGTGAAAAATTAGGCCCTATTTACCAATACCTCATCACTTAGGCCCTTGATCCCGATATCGATAGTGGAGTTAGGCCCTTTTGAACGAGTTTTTCCGGTGATTTAGGCCCTTTTTACCAGTATTGTTGCACTTAGGCCCTTTTTACCAATAATGTTGCTTTTAGGCCCTTTTCACCAATACTGTTGCACTTGAGCCTTTTTTACCAGTACTTATGCGTTGAGGTTCTTTTTAACAGTACCCTTGCACTTGGGCCATTTTTTCGAAGACAATTTCCCTGTTGTTTGGGCTCTGTTGGGTTCACTCGCATTATAGAGTATACATGCGTGAGTGTTGTGTATATATGTGAGCATGATGCGCTATACCATACGCTCCGGTCTCAAGCCAGCTGAGAGAGTCAGATATCGCGGGGACACGGAGCACACTAGATCTCTCCTATCTGTACATAGTATCTACAAGCCGTTATTAAAGTGACAAAAGTATTGTTATCAATTGTGAGTTTCAATCTACGAACCCAAATTACACCATGAAATCTACAGACTTAACAGTGGCGACGGGGATAGTGGTATACAGTGATCTACAATGCATTCCGTGTGAAGAGTGCGAGTCTTGGCAGAAAGCAGCCTGTGAGCCGGTAGCCTTTACACCTGTAGCCACGCTCCGAAATCATCCGTGCGAGTGCTCATTACAATCCATAACGGCATTTCCAGTACAGCTACAAGTCTACAGCTCGAAGCCTACATCTACATACAGTGAAGTACGTTTCAGTGCATTTGTTTTGTGCCGGTGCACGCTCGCATATGCGTTGCACTACGGCACAAACTGAGTGAAAAGAGTCGGTGCATTTGTTCTCGTGTCGGTGCACGCCCGCTTTTTGCGCGTTGCGCTACGGCACGAGTTTAACATCCAAAACGAGTGCATAAGCTACAAGTTTGCAATCTACAGCCTATGCCTACTGTGACGAGCACCCCTTCAGCCCTCGCAACCGGTTGGGCTTCGGTGCGCTCGCACAGACGTGTGCGGGCCAAAGGCGCCGATTACCCCCGGCAGAGCAACCCGTGAGCCGCCGCACCGCAGATCGCGCATGCTTTAATAGCCGTGATTCGTGCCGGTTTCACCAGTCCGCCTCGCGCATGGGACTCGTTCGCCTCTCCAGTCTAGGAGCTCTAGTCTGGGGATGGCTTACGCATCCACTAGCAGGCAACTCCTCTTCATCTGCAGGAGCGCTGCAGACGAGAGTAGTTTGAAGGCTGGCTGCTGGAGCACAGTAGTCAGTCAATCATCCCGTCCGCGTTACCACCCGGACAAACGCCTCTTGATTCCCTGGGAGCTCCAGGAGTCGAGATGGCATGCAGGGTACCAAAGTGTTCCCCACCTCTAGGAGCTCTAGTGGTGAGGAGACTAGGCCCGTCCAAGTACACACCGGCTAGCCACTTATTTCTTTACCCGCCCGGAGGAGCTCTCTCGTGGCCTTAGAAGCACCGTAATAATACCTGATTGTAATTCCCATGTTTAAGGCTAGACCGTATTTTGTAGACACACAGTTACGTCCGAACACTAATTCATCAGTATGTCTTTACATATATATTTCTTCTTTTTTTCTTACAGGATCGACCATTGTACATGACTTGAATAAATAGTTCATATTTAATATTCTAAACCCGGCATTTCTGATCTTTTGAGGACCTGAAACCCACCTTATTATCCCCCTAGTTAACCCTCAGTTACATGGCGCCCAGACAGTTTTTGATCATTGCCGGATCCGTTTTTTTCCGTACCGGGGGCTAGTGTAACCTTCTGTTACATGAGACACAGACTATGCCTGACTTTTGCCGGATCTCTAGCTCGTTCACGTTTTGCTTGTATACTGATGGATTAGTGGTTCGACATACACACCGACCCGCTATTTAGGCACACATACAGAACACGTACACTGCGAGAAGAAGAGAGAAGATCAGCATACCGGAGAAAGGAACACCAAACCGTCGCAAGAAGGGAAGGAGGAGAAGAGGGGAAACGTCGTGGTATACTGTAAGGATACCCCACCAAGCATCCCGAGCTGTCAGTGTGGGAGGTTTCGGCCTAGTTTACCCAAAGCGGTGTTCCACCCCACCAACCTCTCAACCATTCAAACGGGATCATTACCGGAATAGTACTCGCCAGACCGAGGGGAATAACCCCACCACCTTGAAACAATAGACACTTGACCTAATTAGCGGTACCAAGGCCGAAAATCGCCAGTATGACGCAATATGTCCTTTGAAATGGAACTCACGGAAACAGAGCGTGCAGTCGCGAGCATCGCGGGTATTACGTTCGACGTGGTGAAAATAACGGACGATAACGTTTTCGAGGAATACGACCCGGGTCCAGGGCCGGTCGACAGCCCGGTCTACATACCGTCGACAATAATATCAGTGCCGAAAGACCAGGAAGAAGAAATTATCACACCACCAGACGAACCAATGCCGCAGAACGCGCGCACGGCTGCTCCTGAGGAGCTCTCAGGGACAGCAACAATTGACACCAGCTATTCGACATCTAGCCAAGCACCAGCACCAAGTCTACGATCAGAAGTCCACGTTGTCCAGAAAGTACAGCCAGCAGACAGCAAACCCGTTTTACCGGACCAGGAAGAAATCGTATCAAGAAAATCGTCACGCTCTCGCCCAAGCGCCCCACCGCCACGTGCGCCAATAGCACAGCTGGCTGCAAAGCCAAAAGGCTCATCGACGGAGATAAAGCGTCTCCTCAACCGACGTCCGAAGCCGTCCCAGGTGCAGAGGAGAGTCGTGGAGATCGTGGACGCTCCGGCGTGGAAAGCCAAGGTCATCAGGCTGCGTCAGGATGTGCAGAGGCGCAAAGAGGCGAGCAAAGTAGTGGGAAAGATTTCCAAGGAGACCGCACAGACCAGCAGACCACCGCACTTTAGGAAGTCCACGGAAGCACATGACCGTTTCTGTTTGGGCCATACAGTAAGAATATATACATATAGTTATATATCTTGTCCCCGTTCACCGTAATACCTTGAGTAAAATAATTGTACAGACCAACAAGCCGACGCCAGTATGTTTGCTTGCCCCGTGCACAGGGCCAGCAGCATTGACTGTGCAGATTCCGGACCAGAGCATGGTATCGCCACCACCACCAATACCAGTAACTCTAGCAGCACCAGCGACACCTGTTGTCAGCATAGAGACACCACCATTATCACCTGCCCTAGCCCCAGTACAAGCTGCCCCTCTCCCAGGAGCACCCACGTTTGCCGTAACACTACCAGATGGGAACGTCATAAGTGTTCCAGTGGGGGCAAAACGCTACCGGTGGCGCAACGACAGCATCAAGTGGCATCTGAACTTTGACGCTGCAGGAATCATCACCCGTTGCCGTAAGAAAAGTTTTCTCGCTTATCACCAGACAACAGATACACACTTAGTTTCACGGTAATCCCTGAATTATCGACACCTAGTTCCCGAGATAATCTCTGTATTATCAACTCTAGTTTCTCCCGTTGACCCGGGTCCCAGGGTAGAGTGAAACGTCCGGGTTTCACTCTCCAAAAGAAGAGGGGGATGTGACGAGCACCCCTTCAGCCCTCGCAACCGGTTGGGCTTCGGTGCGCTCGCACAGACGTGTGCGGGCCAAAGGCGCCGATTACCCCCGGCAGAGCAACCCGTGAGCCGCCGCACCGCAGATCGCGCATGCTTTAATAGCCGTGATTTGTGCCGGTTTCACCAGTCCGCCTCGCGCATGGGACTCGTTCGCCTCTCCAGTCTAGGAGCTCTAGTCTGGGGATGGATTACGCATCCACTAGCAGGCAACTCCTCTTCATCTGCAGGAGCGCTGCAGACGAGAGTAGTTTGAAGGCTGGCTGCTGGAGCACAGTAGTCAGTCAATCATCCCGTCCGCGTTACTACCCGGACAAACGCCTCTTGATTCCCTGGGAGCTCCAGGAGTCGAGATGGCATGCAGGGTACCAAAGTGTTCCCCACCTCTAGGAGCTCTAGTGGTGAGGAGACTAGGCCCGTCCAAGTACACACCGGCTAGCCACTTATTTCTTTACCCGCCCGGAGGAGCTCTCTCGTGGCCTTAGAAGCACCGTAATAATACCTGATTGTAATTCCCATGTTTAAGGCTAGACCGTATTTTGTAGACACACAGTTACGTCCGAACACTAATTCATCAGTATGTCTTTACATATATATTTCTTCTTTTTTTCTTACAGGATCGACCATTGTACATGACTTGAATAAATAGTTCATATTTAATATTCTAAACCCGGCATTTCTGATCTTTTGAGGACCTGAAACCCACCTTATTATCCCCCTAGTTAACCCTCAGTTACACTACAAGCCTACAATAAAAAGCACAGCCCTCGCCTACAGTGCAACTACAGTGCAATTACAATGCAACTACAATACAATTACAGTGCAACTACAGTGCTTCCGTGATCCTTTTACAAACAGTACATCTTCAGTGGTAATCTTAGTGCATTTATTTGGTTCGTGTCGATATATGTGCTACGGCACGAGTTTACGTTCAAAACAAGTGTACTTGAAAATGCAATTACGAGTACATACAGTACGACTACATAATACGTTCCATGCGACTACAAGTATAGCGCTAAAGTACATACACTGCAACTACATACGCAGAGTGCTACTACATAAGCAAAATGCAACTACATACGCAAAGTGCGACTACAACTACATGCGCAAAGTGCACGCCAAAAGTTTCAGTGCGAATTTACTTGCGCGCTAAAACCCTACAGTGATGTCAGATCTACCACCGAGCAATACAGACTCAGGCAGCGGGTCAATGACTCCTTCAACCTTCAAGTACAACTACGATGGTGCTAAATTTTCAATTCGAGCCGTACGTCCCTGACTTTTCAAATTGGGACCGTTGGATTCAGCATTTGGAAGCAGATAGTAACATCTACATACAAGAAGCTGAACGGGTTTCATCAACAGCAGCTTTAGAGATTAAGGAGAAACACGAGTTCGAATTCAGCAAGCAGCGAATTCTTCAGAAATAAACTACAAGCTACAGTCTTCAAATCTACAAGTGTTTTCATGGAGTTATACGAACATTCAAATGGTTACAGTGGTCGATTACGCGAGGAGTAGTGAACAATAGTTACTGATATTTTCGAAGTTATTTGCAGTTCTGCTATTCACAAAAATTTACAAGATTCGAAATGTTCTTTCCACGAGAACTTACAGAATTTAGAATTTTCATTTATAAAAATCTACAGAATTCATAATTTTTATTTACAAGAATCTTTACAATTACAATTCCTATCTACAGGAGTTCACCATATTTACAATTTTTCTCGATTTGGAAAGACTAGTCAAACTGAGTGTTGTATACAAATTATTACACAATTTTTTAAAAGTTCTAATGCTAGAGGAAAGTTGTGAAACATTCAGAGTTTTCACATTCCACACCTTTTTACACGCTAAAGATGTTTCTGCGTGATTAATTTCCACTACGAAAATGCGTACAAAATTTTTCTTCAATGGAAAAATTTCTACAAATCTTGGTGCGAAATCTACAATTTTATTGCAAGATGTCTTCAAAGAACTTACAAAATGTTCGAAGTGTGCGTGCTACAAGAACTCGAAATTGTGTCTGTTACAAAATTTTGAGAGTGTCTGCTATGAAAATTTCAAGTTTTCGACGCCAATGAACTACAAATGATTTTTTCAAATTTCTTCTTATACATTCAGTTGCTATTGATTTTCGCTTCAAAATAATTTCTACTTCTACAAATGTTGTGCTTCGATTTTTTTTACCATGTTGTGCTTCAATTCTCCTACAATTCAATCAAATACATACAATACATTTTTCTCAAATTACAATTCTACACTTTCCCCGTAGTACAAGAATGAATGTTTTTTTCTCACAAGGGGAAGTGTTGGGTTCACTCGCATTATAGAGTATACATGCGTGAGTATTGTGTATATATGTGAGCATGCGCTATACCATACGCTCCGGTCTCAAGCCAGCTGAGAGTCAGATATCGCGGGGACACGGAGCACACTACATCTCTCCTATCTGTACATAGTATTTACAAGCCGTTATTGAAGTGACCAAAGTATTGTTATCAATTATGAGTTTCAATCTACGAACCCAAATTACACCATTAAGTCTACAGACTTAACAGGCTCTCTTAGAAAATCTTCGAGGTCTTGGTGACTTTGTGGGTAACTCTCTCTGCAGTATTAGACCCTTTTACGTAGTCATATTCGTGCTGAGATTCGATTCCTAAACGAAGCTCTCTTCCGGAGTCTCATTGTTATGATCTTTTGAGGGGAATTCGGAGGTGTCCAGTTTCCCCAGGCAAACAACGATTAGGTGAGGAATCTAATCTGTCGGAGTTATGATTTTCCAGAGAATAGCTATGTATGAAGGAATCGTGCCCGTGAAATACACTTATTGCGCTGAAATGGGGAGTCCGGAGGGTCCGGGTCACCAAATCTCACCAAAATTTCTCCACAGGCTCGTACCACCTAGAACATGAAAAATCCAGAGTAACTCCATCAAATGGGCTTTCAGTTCAGAGCTACAAGCAAAAACGCTAGCATTGCGAGTATACCCATATATATGAGGCTTTCCACGGGACTTTTGACTTTTGTGTTACTGCAATGTTCCTGGAGTACGCTGAACTATGAGGAGTGCGCAGGAGTGGCATTATACATTGGCATTATTCAATATAGCCTACATTCTTTTTTGTTAAAACGCATCCTGATTCGCCAACAGAAGACTGCAAAAGATCATTTTTGGGTAGTTTACAAACGAACCATCGCGATTTTTTGAATTGATAAGGCTGTATCTATAATACCTATGCCTCAACTACTCCGATGGAATGATATATCCATCTACTTATCTCATATTTTGAGAAAATCTTTGATTCAGAGGTGTGCGCTGATTAGGCTATGATATTAGCTCTCATTTATCGATGTAACCGAGTTTTGTGGAAAAACTCTCTGGCTATTGTTTACGAAAATGATGAAATACCTTGTGCGGAACGGGGAATTCAGCAATGAGTTTTCGAAGTTAAGAAGAAGATGAATCGAATCCCGTTTGGCTTGTGAGTGTGCGTTGATCCGGACAAATTTTATAGAGCTTCAAAGCTCATGAAGTTATCGCGCCACTGGCTTTGAAAATGGTCATTTTTTCATGGCATACTCAGGAAACATAAAGCACAGGATTGGATCGTTGTGCTCTTTCTCCTTCATCACAAAAAGGGTATAACCGCACTGTTTTGAGTTGCAATTGTCGACCGGTATTTCTGTGAGAAGCTAAGGAGAAATATTTGAATCTCGATGGTAAGCTTAATATGCCTCTGAATGCGATGATATCGCGAATTTCTTGATTTCTACATAGTATACGGCTGAAATATGAACAAAATAACACCACAGTATACTCTAGAAATTGAAATGAGACTCATAAGTCGTGACTCGATTTTGGAAATTTACATCCAATTTTGGAATAATCAATGATAAAATTCATCTTAGAGTCAAGTGAGGTGAAATATAATCCCTATTGATCGTCTAGGCAATGTTTTGAATCGAATCTACTCGATTGGAGTTGATTCACAAATGTTTCAAGAGTGGAATTCCATACTTGTCGTTGTGAAGCAGATACCTTGGCTTGGAAGAGAGTGGCAACACTCGTTTGACATGTTTTCGAGGTCTTAGTATCACACAAAAACCATGTCAAACGTGTGCGATGGAAAATTTTTCTTTCTATTTCGAAGGGTCAATAGTTAAAAGTTCCATGGAAACCCTGATATATATCACTTTTTGACATGGGCCTACATGGGCAAAACGTTTTTGCTTGTAGCTCTGGACGGAAGGCCCATTTGACGGTGTCACTCTCGATTCTTCATTTTCTAGGTGGTGCGAGACTGTGAAAAAAGTTTAGTGAGGTATGGTGACCCGGACCCTCCGGACTCCCGTTGCGAGTCTGATTTTCGGGCGCCACAGTGATTGGGGCCCAATCAATTTCTTACTTGATCTCGTTTCTTGAGCCTACCTTAGCCTATCTTACTCGTTTTGTGTGCCTGCCAGATAATTTTGAAGGTTGGGGACAAAACTGACCACGGATTCGGTTTCTACATCAAAAAATACACGAAAAACACATGTTCACGTCTTGGGAACGATCCGACTCAAAATTCGCATTCTTGGCGTCCATCGGAGGGGCCACGGGTTCACGGACTCGATACTTTGGAGTTTTTCATGTTTTGGACCAGCTAGATCTCGTGATCTAACGCGTCAAACTGACTTCCTCGAGTGACCATTCTGAAATGAGTTACACTGGGCGGCTATCAATGGGAATTACTGTTAGAGACATTAGAGGACGCGCATGCACAAGAGATGCAAATACTGAATTGAAATTTGTTTTAAAGATAATTTTTTGCAATTTTGACCACTTTCCACCGCCAAAACTGATAGTTTTCGAAACGGTTTTCGCTGTGACATGATCCGGCAAATACGATGGAGTGGTTAACTAACGTCTTGATTACAGGTAACATGGTTAAAAATCGATTTTTATCTTTCATGAATTTTCTTAGATGCCTCAATCACAGGTTGTCGACATAAGAATACTGCTTCCCTCTTTGTTCGAGTTCCGAAGATATGTCGAAAAAAATCAGATTGATTCATTGAAATCCATCGGAACACGATTTTACTGATGGAACGCCGATTATCAACTTTTCGAAGGATTACTTAGAATACCGTACGACACAGAGATGACCTTGGGAAGTAAGAAAGCTCTTCCCCCACTCAAACCTAATGAGATAGTGAGGTCATGCTTTTCTCTTCAAAATGATTGGCGAACCATTCGTGTCCAATTGTGTAGCATCGTAGTTAGACGATTCATTCTTACCCGTCAAAACTATACAACTAGCTGTCCAAGGAGTATAGCTCGGTCTAACTGCCTTCAGATATCAGACAAAGAACTTAACTCTCATCATACAATCGATAAAAGGGCCTAACTCCCATCATATAATCGATGAAAGGGCCTAAGTGCACTTAGGCCCTTTTCCTGATCTATGGGGTTTTCGAAGTTTATGGAAAAACAACTTCCAGGGGGTGATAGATCATGGTTCAAGGGTTCAAAAAAGCGGTAGGCCAGAAGAAGGGCTTGAGTGCACTTAGTCCCTTGTTCCACCCACCCCCTCAATTGTCCTGAGCTTGAGCGTGAGAACTTCCAGCTCGGCGAAGAGGTGGCTGCACGCATAGAAAGTGATCGTACTACATTCCTCCAAAATTATCTTTCTAACGCTCTCGATGATCATGAGAACATTTGGAAGGAAATGCGCAATCCTGGCCTCTTGCCGAAGAGTTAAGAGGAGGAACTGCGAGGCTCCATACCAGATGAGTTGAACAATCACTTTGCAGGGGTCTCCGTCTCACCTCATGATGATATTGAAGATGCAATGGATGATTGCTTGATGGTAAATCGGTGAATCATCTTTTCTACGCGGACAACCTCCAGATCTATCTACAAGTGGAGAGAAGTCAAATCGAAGAGAGAATCACTCGACTAGGAGAGCTCGGAAGACTAGTCGCTGCTTGGTCCGAGGATTCTGAACTGCGTCTCAATGCCGGAAGACCAAAGCAATATTCTTCACTTCCGAGAGTAATATAGGGGACCTAGAAAGGATGGACATGCCGGGGATTGAGATACAGGACGGAGTCTTTGTCATATTCACTGATACAGTCGTGAGCCTTGGTGCAACATTAGATAGTGGATTATCGTGAAACCCGCAGATTAATCAAATCACAGAGAAGGTAAATGAAGCTCTCTACAGCTCGCGGCTCATGAGAGCATGCACTAATGAGTCTCTTCGGATTCGACTGGCTGAGTCCCTATTTCAACCACACCTCGATTACTGTGTGATCGTTTACCTAGATGCGACAGACGAACTTAGGACGCCGATACAGCGACTGAGTAATTCGTGTGTGAGATACATTTTTGGTGTGAGGAGGGATGAGCACATCACCCCATCCAAGGAGCGCCTGGATTGGTTCCGATTCGCGGAGAATGTTCTTTGCAGCTTCATGGATGCACAAGATCATGCAGCGGAGAGATTCAGAGCACCAAGAATTCAATGTTCCAAGAATGAGACTTGAGTATGAACTAAGATCCTTCCAGGTCCAATGTGCTCGATTTTGGAATTTTCTTCCCCGGGGACTTCGGCAGGTACCAATGATATCGTCATTTGAAGAGGCAGTGAGAGAGTACTTGATGACGCTCCCCCGACAGCAGATTGATGTGGACAGAGGGCATTTTCAAATTTGTAAAGGCTTGTTGTCAATTTAGTGCAATTTTCCAATTGTGGGGGTTGTTTTCTCTAAATCTCCTCATTTTTCATGTTTTTTCTAAACTACAAAGTGACCTTCAGTCACAAGACTGACTTTTTCTGACTGTGATAGTACTCTTTGACCTTACTTCCATGTATATTACTTATGATATTTGTAATTGAGCAAAGAGACTAGTCACATCTGTGATCATGATATTTTGACCAAATTGCTATCATTATTCATATGTGGATTATTGACTGTATTGTATACTTCTTTCGCCTATGAGCAAATGAAAGGATATCCATCTATCTATCTTTCTCTCTTCCTCTCTCCCTCCCCCGTGGTCTCCATCCCCCTTCGCCCCCTCTTTCCTCCGTCTGTCTTTCACGTACAGAGCTTAATGATGAATCATGCATAAAAAATCAATTCGAATTGAGCTCTGCCGAGAGTAATCTCTTTTGATGGGGCACTGATTGGAGATTGGCATTTTTGATTTAGTGATGACGTGAATATTTCACCTTGATGATGTATGCTTGAATCTCTTGAACATTAATTTCATCTTCTTCGGTGGGTTCTCTGGATCCTCGGTCACGTTACACTCTGACCTTTCATCCTCCGCCTGAAGATCATCATTGTTCATCACAGGATCCTCATCAAAATTTCCTTGGTTGTCCAAGAAATCTATTTGATTGATCGGAGCTTGGGTGTCTTCTTCGACGGGTTGCGGCAGAGTGATGACTCTCTTCAAACACATGTAACACTTCCACAGTATATTCTATCCCCGAGCTCTTTGATCACACTCTTATCCTTATGAACCGAATGACAAACATCACAAATGAATGTATCACGTTTAACCATTGTTCAGCAAAGATCTATCCGCGAGAAATATTCCGTAGCGAAACAGTCAACTAGTTGACGGAGAGTAGTGTTCTTGAATTCTTCACATACCTACTAAACAGATATGGAATACTTCGACTTTGACCTCCCACTCGAGGTAAACATACATCAAGTTTTAAGCGGTTGGCCGCAAGCTCGTTGATGGTGGGAAGAGAGGGAGCGAGAGAAGAGAGGGAGAGAGAGAGATTGATTGATAACAAATTTATCATGCCGAGGTCCTAGTAGACCACATGGCAAAAGAAATCACAAAATGTACAAGTATAAAATATAAAATAAAATCATAATAAACTAGTATAAAATATAATAATAAAATCATTAATCAAGTGCAATCAATATTTATGGCTAGCAAGCGCAATATAAGTTGGCAGCATATTTCATTTCCACTATATAGTAATTCATAGAGGGAATCATATACAGATTTCAACTAGCAAATCTTCACTCTATCACAATAATACACATCAGACATTCAATTCTGGTTGATGAGTTCTTTTTCATAGTAGTATTCGAAGAGAGCTGACTTAAATGTTTCGATGGGCTTAAGTAGACGTATCTTATTTGGTATCGTTTCCCATTCTTCCATTCCTTGCACTGAAAATGCACCCGTGTACGCCGTTGTGCGAACAGAGGGGACAAGGATTCGCAATGACTGTGTCCTCTCCGAACGCCTGACATTCTCATCGAGCGTCTTGAAGAGATCGCTGAGGTATTCTGGTTTGGATGTAGTAAAGATTTTATACAATTGAACACAAAGGTAATACTTGCGGCGGGTTATTAATGGCAACCATTTCAGCTGTTGGTAATAAGGTTTAAGTGCAGCGTCACAACGTAAATGGTATATAAATCTAACACATGTATTACACAACCTCTGTAGTTTAGTCTCAAGATAACCGGATAAATCATTGAAGACCAAACAGGCATAATCGAAGTGAGGTATAATAAGAGCGTTTACGAGTAGACGTTTAACTTCTGAAGAGAGAGAGAGTGTCCACGGTGTCGGAGTAAATGTAGAACTCCATTAACTTTTGAGCAAATGCTCGCGACATGAGAGTTCCATGAGAGGTCTTGGGAGAATATTACTCCCAAGTTCTTCACCGTGGTCTGCAGAGAGAGAGAGAGAGAGAGAGAGAGAGAGAGAGAGAGAGAGAGAGAGAGAGAGAGAGAGAGAGAGAGAGAGAGAGAGAGAGAGAACCCATACCAAGGAAGAGGAGGATTCTGTGCCATCATTGCGTTGGACATAAAGAACGCATTCAACTGCGCGAGCTGGGAGCGAGTGTATCAATCCCAAGCAGGTAAAGTGCCCCCCTATCTACTAGCCGTCACGAGTGACTACCTGCGGAACAGGACCCTCGTGTACGACACCGACGAGGGACAAGAGATTCGGGTACTGTCCGCCGGAATCGGACAGGGATCGGTCTCCGGGCCGTTCAACTGGAACACCCAGTATGACAGCTTACTGTCTATCAAACTGCCAGAAGGAGTGATAATAGTGGCTTTCGCGGACGACGCGGGACTCATAGTATGGGCTGACAACGAGGAACTCTTGGGTAGACGCGCGAACGAAGCGCTAGCCCGAGTCTACGAGTGGATGATTAGCAGGCTTCTGGAGCTCGCTGTCAAGAAGTGCGAAGCAATCGTGGTCACAAGGCGTAGGAAGTTTGACTTACCCCGGTTTTATATCAACGGGCAAGAGAGTCCACGGAAGACAGAGCTGAAATACCTCGGTGTATGGCTCGACGACAAGTGGTCGTTCAAGAAGCACATCCAGGAAGCCGCCCAGAAGGCGAGCAAGGTCGGTGCGGCGCTCCAGCGGCTTATGCCGAATATCGGAGGACCCAAGGAAAAGAGGCGCGCACTTCTCAACACCGTCACTTCCTCCATCATGCTGTACGGTGCACCCGTGTGGGGGAAGAGGGTAGAGAAGACCATCATCGAGAAGAGAATGGGGCCTGTCCACCGAAGAGCGGCCCTGAGGAGTATCCGTGCCTATCGCACTGTGTCAGGAGATGCGGCTTACGTATTGGCGAGTACTCCGCCCATCCACTTGCTCGTCGCGGAGCGAGTGAGGATCTGAGACCGCCAGAAAGTGATCGGAGCCGAACGAGTACTCACTCCGACGATGAAGGAGATCATCCGCGACAACGAGAAGGAAACCACCCTTGAGCATTGGCAAACTCAGTGGGATTCGCCATTTGCGAACGGCAGATGGACGCACCGGCTGATCCGTGACGTAGCCAAGTGGGCGGAACGCACCCACGGAGAGATGGACTACTGGACGACGCAGGCACTGAGCGATCATGGTTGCTTCGGTTCCTATCTAACCAGGTTCAAGAAGAGGACGACCCCAGCATGTCAGTCATGCGGGGACGAATGGGATGACGCCGAACATGCCCTGTTCAAGTGCAGCGACACCCGGAGAGAGCGCGCCGAGCTGGATGAATGGCTGGGTGCTCAACTAACACCTGAGAATCTCGTCCCGTACTTACTCCGCAACCAGGAGACATGGGATAGACTCACCGGATACATCAAGCTGGTGATGACCCACAAAGAGGAGAAAGAGAGGGAAGTAAGGCGCCTCGAAGCAGGCGAATTACAGTGACTCTGCCGATTGAAACAGAAGAGGCCCAAATGATTCCAGGAGGAATCTGATGCACTGAAGAGGGAAGAAAGAAGAAAGAAGAGAGAAGAAAGAAGAAAGAGAGGGAACAATGAAGAGTGAAGATAGAAGACGCCGACAAGTGGCCGAAGAGAGAAGATGGAGAAGAGGAACGCTCGCAATCGAGCGCGAGACATGCCGCTCATCCTGAAGTAATGCTCACGCGGTTCCGGGATGAGATGGTAGATGCAGGTGGATCTCCTTCTTGATTGCCCGATGCCCTAGGTATCGGACATCGAGGGGAGAGGGATATTACACGGCCGGGCCCACCTCTCGGTGGGCCCCACCCAAACCCGTGTCCCGCCTGGTATGGCCTGCGTGGGCTATGCGTAGTCCGCGTAAGCTGAACCAGTCCGGTGTCTGGGGACGGATCCGAGGGATCCTGAGGCAGATTTTGCCCTCTAACCACCTTAAAAAAAAAAAAAAAAAAAAAAAAAAGAGAGAGAGAGAGAGAGAGAGACGGGGCCCTGTTCAAGTGCAGCGACACCCGGAGAGAGCGCGCCGAGCTGGATAGATGGCTGGGTGCTCAACTAACACCTGAGAATCTCGTCCCGTACTTGCTCCGCAACCAGGAGACATGGGATAGACTCACCGGATACATCAAGCTGGTGATGACCCGCAAGGAGGAGAAAGAGAGGGAAGTGAAGCGCCTCGAATCAGGCGAATTACAGTAAACCTGCCGATTCAAACAGAAGAGGTCCAAATGGTTCCAGGAGGAATATGATGGACTGAAGAGGGAAGGAAGAAGAGAGAAGAGAGAAGATCGAAGATCGAAGGAAGAAGAAAGAAGAATGAAGAGATGGAAGAAGATCGAAGAAGGAGAAACAACACCTGCGAGTCGTAAGAAGAGAGACGCTCGATCCTGAGCGCGAGACGCCGCCGGTCCTGAAGTAATGCTCACGCGGTGCCGGGTCCGGATTGGTAAGTTGGTGGATCTCTCCCTTGTCCGATGGCCAGCGCCAAAGGGGAAGGGAGCGAGGGTTTATCTTGTAAGGATGGCCGTATCGATGCGGAATCCAGCCCGGAAGCCTTGAGAAGTATCGGCCAGGCGTAATCGTCCGTCCGGAACCTCTCTGTGGCTACGTCGCAGCGTATTCACCCCACAACCACCTAGAAAAAAAAAGAGAGAGAGAGACGGGGAAGATGCAACAGAAGAGGCCCATTGACAACAGAAGAGGCCGGTGACTTCCGGAGGAGCATGATGGCGTGAAGAGGAGAGAAAGAAGAAAGGAGAAAGGAAGGGGAAAAGGAAGAATGAAGATAGAAGATACCGAAGGGAGAAGGAAGAGAAGAGGAACGCTCGCAATCGAGCGCGAGACACGCCGCTCATCCTGAAGTGATGCTCACGCGGTTCCGGGCTGAGATGGTAGATGCAGGTGGATCTTCTCCTTGATTACCCGATGCCCTAGGTATCGGACATCAAGGGGAGACGGATTTTCCACGACCGTGGGCCCCACCCAAACCCGTGCCCCGACTGGTATTGCCTGTGTTGACTAGGCATAGTCCGTGTAAGCTGAACCAGTCCGGTGCCTGGTGATACATCTGAAAGATCTTGATGCAGATTTTGCCCTCTAACCACCTTAAGAAAAAGGGGGAGAGAGCAAGCGAGAGAGAGAGGGAGATGGGAGAAGCTCTTCACACTTGTCCCAGGGACGAAGATGGTCAGATAATTTAACTTACTGGGAGAACACGATATCAAGGCTCATGATGGCTGTCAATTCCTCAATATCTATTATGAATTCAAACAGGGAACACACTCTTGAATGGATAATTGAACAGATCATTCTTCTTGCATGAACGAGAAATCCTGTCTATTATTTGGATGTGTGAAGTTTAGTCTCACTTTTTACGATTCGGGACTCAAGCGACTCTCCTCGAAATTGGGGCTCATCCATTGGGTTACCGCTCATGAAGTTCCATTATCGTTTCCTTCAATTACAGTAGTGGAAAGTTCATAATGATCTAAGGCTGCCTAGCCCATCGCACGTGACCATCTCCGATCAAGATCATTTTCCCGTGAGCATAGGTGGTTTGAGGACCATTCATCATCCTACTAGACCCCGATTAGTGGGATCTGCTGCCATATCTGCTTCCAGAGAAGTATAGGAATCATCCGAATATTTCGTAACGCTTTTGAGGTCCCGAGATTCTAACGAAGACCCATTTGTGACCGAGAGATCAAGTTCCCTTTGCAATATGTACGAGTGGGCGTCCTTGCAACGGTCAGAAGATCAAGTGACTTATATTAATGAAAATCAGGAATGCTTCATTGTCAAAAATATGACAAAGGCGCAACAGAGCGGGGCATATTTCCTTGGAAAAGTTATTTTCAGCGCAAAAATGCAGATTCCTCTGACCAGATGTCGGGACGGTGGGATTTTTTTATTCGAAACCACGCGCGAAATGTCATCTTCTCGAAGTAAGATCAAGTATGGTCTCCATTCGAATTTTTCGGGGAATTTGTGTTCATAACTTGACACCTGAATTTTTGGGCGGTTTTTCATGATTATCTGAAATTTGAAGCGTTTTATCGAAAAATTGAAAAGTAATGAAAATATGTATTCCAAAAAACTCTATGATATGTATCATCCATTCTTTCAATTTTCGGCTTCACCTGGCCGGGAAATACAGGAAACATCGTTTTTCAAGGTTATTCCACTCTTCCATAGCTTGCAGTGGAGAATCCGCTACGTTTTGCATATGGAATGAAAGTTTGACACGAGACGAACATTTTTCGTCCTCAAGACTCTTCCGTCAAACTGCACCCAGTTTGATCAATCGTGCTCTCAAGCATGGAAAATCCGAAAACCCAACAATAAAAGTGATTCCTCGGTAGGAGCCGCCTATTTCTCATCCACGAAAATACCCGGATTAGTTGTATTTTTCAATGCAGAATAGAATCCCGTTGATTCCAGAGTGGGACAAGTGACAGTTTCCGGGACCGAGACGAAAAACTGACTTAAACGTGTATTTTAAATGGGGAGATTTCTTGACTATAGCAAAAAACTGAGTAGGTTTCACGCGGAAAAATTCACATGCATACTCTAGCACTCAAAACAAGTATCTGACGTGATTCACAGCCAATCCCCCATGGACCAGATTTTGGCTTATTTGCAACAGTCCCTTTCTTACTGATATTGAATATAGATTCCACCCAAAACTATGAAAAAAATCCAAAGAACTGATCTGATCGTGGGATTTCGGTCTTGTACCAGCTCGTGGCAGCATCCGGTACTCAACGTTATGTTCAAAATCATGAAATATTTGGGGGAAAATAGTGTCGATTTTTTCTCATTCCAACACTAGTAGTACATTGATGTTTCATCGAGTGAAGTATGCGACGTGATGAGATTGAGGGAAACACGTATGTCTAGAAAGAGACAGGATGCCGCTGAGAGCGTGGGAAACTGTTTTCTCCCAAATATGCAATGATGATGTCCCGCAGACAGAGCAGAGGGCTGAGATGATATCGGGTGCAGTATGAGACTGTAATGATGATCGGATAAGTTCTTTGAACATCTTATAGTTTCGGATAGAATCTATGTTCAATATCAGTGAGGTATTCGTCAATAACCTCAATCATGTATTTCTGTAGAGTGAACTTCACTTTTCCCATCTCATTTTGTCTCCGATTATGATGGCTTGGAACGCCAGCTCTTAAGAAGTATGGAAACTTGCTTATGTCTTTTTGTATACGCTAGTCATGATGCGTTTCGAAATTTGGAGTGACTTTTTTGTCTGCTATTCCTCTCTGTTGCGGGTGGAGTAGGTCGAGAATGATGATGTCAGTCTGATTCCTCCAAGCCTCAGCGAAGGTGATGCTGCATCAACTCGAGCAGTGTTGAGGAATCTATATCTATACTAAATCTACTCGCGACTGCGGTGCTAACAAAAATGTATCAATCGCTCGTCACGCGCACCACGCTCAATAATATGCTGCTGTGGGAATTTGATATAGCCCCTAATAATCACGCCTCAAGATTCCCAGAATCCCAGAATAATATTCATTATTAGCGATGAGTGACCGTCAGATACTCTATCATGAATTCTGTTCATCCGTGTCTCAGTCTGGGAAATCTTTTCAGATACATGACATATATTAGCTGTGGAAAACGTTGATCAATTGCTCTCGGTTTTGGTCAAATTTGCCAGACTTTCCACCGTACTCGTCACAGGCAAACTATTGTTTCTGATTGTTCACGTTGCAGTCTGTAAGGAATAGCCAGATTTTCTCCAAGAATCACACCTTCCACCTTAACTCTGGGAGAATTCTCCAGACATTTCGCGAGACTCCTTAGTAAGGCTTCCATTGGGCAAATAATCCGGAATCGAATCTGGGGAAATTCCCCAGACTCTTTGCAAGACTAACTTCAAATGTTTAATGATCCAGACTTCTAGTCACTCGAGAAAATGTCTGGAAATCACTCAAAAAAAGCCTCCCAAACGCAGAGCATATTATTTGGTCTTGGCAACAGTCACCGCAATGATCTGGCATTGTCAACCAGACTTCATTCTCCTAGACAAAAAAGTCTCGCCCCATCCGCTAAGACTGAATGAATGCCAGACCAATTCTGCCGGACTTTTCACCAGACGAATTCCTTCCCTCGAGAATGACCTAAGTCTCAGTTGAATTTTACGGAAAACTTCTACTCGAGACTTGTTTGTCTCAGAAATTCTTCTAAGGGAACTCTACAATATTCTCGGTGGCCAGGCTACAAAGGGGGCACAAGATTCACATATATGGGGATTGAAACCCACGTTCAGCACGATCAGAGCATGAGACAGGGCTCCTTCCTACAACTACTCGCGATGAGCCTAGTACGCGCGCGAATAAGAGGAATCCTTACAATTCCCGCGGCCGTTGTACAATCACATTCGGCGTCGGAATGTCGTATAGAACGGACCACGATTCTCTATCGTATTCTCTGACGCTGAAACCGAATCCGAGGCCAGGACAGAATTTTGGGATTCTTTTTACTTCCTGGAAAACCATTCTCTAGGCGGTTTCTTGATGTGGACGAAAACCTTGACGTGGTAACTCCAAACCGAGCTTAGGAATGTGCCGCATGTCCATTTTGCGTCGGAGAAGTGTATTTATGGATTCAACGACAGCGAGAATTTTCTCCCTCGTAATTTTGACATAGAACGGGTAATCGCAAAAACAGGTGTTTTTGGCCCCCAGGACACGTAAGGAAGCCTCTGTATTTGCGATGACCCGTTCTGTTCCAAATTCACGAGGGGAAGAATCATCGCTGACGCTGGATATCCAAATGTACTCCTCTGACGCACAGTGACTGTCTGAGCTCGATCCCACCCTCTGTTCTAAGGTCCGATGCGCAAAGGGGAAAAAGGTGCAAGTTGGCACAATTATGCTTTCCCACTAAACTGGCGATAACGAAACTTTGCAAGTGATGAAATTGTACTGTGCGACGCCGGGGAATGCAGCTACGTCAGAGAAACCGCTAAATGTCCTGACGCTCTAGCGCAGTTTTGAGTTTAGCGTGGAAAGATGCATAAGGAATCCACCGTCCGGCTCATAAGACATTTTGACCCCAAAATTTTGTTGTACAGTAGGGTGTTCCTTATTTCCCAACTTTCGATTTTCCACGATACCATCGTGAATTGTCAATCTTTGATATAGAAAAATGAGGAAAACCTTTTGCCGCGCCCTGTGCGACGTATCCTGCTTCGCCGCTCGAACATCATTTCGACATTGAACACCCTATACTGAAAATTCCGCCCTCCCTACCCTCCGTTCCTCTGGGGCCACTGTGATTCCTCACGGTCCCTCTTGGATCATGAAAAATATCGACATACACTACAGTGGGTCCCGCTCAATGTGATCGCGATGAATGTTATCATCCGCTTAATGTTATCAGAATCACCGGTCCCGATTCACTTGTATATGATCCCGTGTAAAATTTCCCGCTTAATGTTATCAAATCAACCAGACCTCGTGATACAAAGCTGATGTACTTACAACTCTTCTCATACATAAGCTACCCAATCGATGAGTCAATATCAATCGTCAGTTGCGTGCCGAACTTGTTCATCTCTCAATCATCACAAATAAGCAAAGGGCGTGTTGAGTCTGTCTGAAAAACGACTTTGTTGTGTGTGACGATATGTTTGTGAGGTAGATGGACCATCTGACAAAAAAGTTTTTCCGAAAGAAATGCTCGACGCATTGACCGTGCTCCGGAAAGGCGTTCATCAGTACGCCGAAGACTTCCATCGTCATCACAAAAGTAAAGATTTATGAAAAACAAAGTAAGATAAGTGACTTCTTCATGAAGGATGATGATTCTACATGAATGCCCACATCCTCTGGATGATATTCTGTACATAGATGTAACTATATTTTCATGACTCTTATCAATCAACTACAACTGGACTTGCTGGTGTACTCAGCCGTATCAACGATGGCCAAATTCGCTTAGAACAAATTTATCCGCTTGATATCATCGTCTAAATGTTATCAAAAATCCTCGTCCCAATGCGATCACATTGAGCCGGGCCTACTGTATTTCGACGTAAAATTTCACGAGGAACACGGTTAAACTGTCGGATTTGAGTTTCAAAGTGACTCCGGCGTGATATTAGTGATTCTTTCAAAGAACTACTAATATTACGCCGAGGTCACTCCGAAATTGTAAAACTGACAGTTTTATCGTGTTCCTTGTGACATTTTACATCGGAATAGTGTACTTTGATATTTTTCATGGTCCATGAGAGGCCGTGAGGAATCACAGTGATCCCAGAGGCACGGAGGGTGGGGGAGGCGAAATTTTCACTATAGGGTTTTCAATGTTAGAATGATGTTAGAGCGGCAAAGCAGGATACGTCGTACAATCTTTTCAAAAACTCAACTTTGCTAGTAGATCTGCTTCAATCGGCTTCATCAGCTATTGGGATGATTCGAACGGCGTTCTCTTCGAAACTGTCTCAGCTACACGATGCGCCCATCTGTTTTTTCTCAAACTCGAGGGGGAGGGGTGGGGGGGGGGGCTAAATAGCCCCTCTCCCCGAAAAACAACGATATTCTCCCGAAACAAAACATACACGTAACGAGTCCTTCGTTCTACTGCAAACTTGAATATATTGAGAATATATCCTAGTACCCCAAAGTTGAATTTGCTTATCTTCGGACCTGAAAATAACTGCTATGGATTTTGAGAGCGATTTTTAGCAAGAAACATGTTACAGACCCTGTATATTTGACCAAAACCGTTGATTCTAGGTCGGTGACCGTTCTGCTGCCTCCTGAAAAACAATAGCGATGAATCCCGGGATTATTTCACGAGATTTTCTGCTAACTTTCGAATTCAGAAATTGCTGGTGAGATTGTTACGACTCGTTTTGAGCTGAAAACGATTGAAAATGCCCTTCCGCCTGATCAAAGTCATGGATTTTAGCTCGTATTTCCTACTACTGCGAGCTCAAAAATACTTGGAGTAGACTCTAAAACGACTGAACATGATTTTGACATCAATCCCGAGGCTCAGAACTACTGCAGGATGATTTATGACCGATATCAGTCCAGGAAAGCTAAACAAAAATTTGACGTTTGGGAGAAAAAATGAATTTCAGATGGAGGAGAACTCTACTGCCAACAAGTTAACGCTTGACGTACATTCCAGTCCTCCCACACAAAATTTCAAGCTCAAGCCCGAATCTGGGAATTGCTGCTGAGAACTCTAAGATCGATTCTGAGCCAAAAGCGTGAGATGAATCGGGCAAATTTATGCATAATTCTGAATCATAGGTTGGAAACCGCTCTACTGCCTCATGAAAAATGGTCACATTACAATCCAGGGAAATTCAATAGAATTTTGAGCATAATCTGAGATCTGGGGATAGCTTCTGAAAGTACTGGGATCGATTTTGAGACGGCATGTGCCAGGAGTATGTCACTAGCGTTGCAAATCATCCCGATTGGCTGATTTTAGCTCGGAATTCCTATTGTTGCCATTTTGGGATACTTAGATTGTACTCTGTGATTACTCGGCGAGATTTTGATATGAAAACTGAGTCCGAGAACTGCTGCAGTGGGATTCAGTACCGGTATTGTGTTGAAAAAGGCTGACAGATACCGCACATTTGGCGCAAAATGATGATATTTAGGTGAATAGAAGGAGTACTTCCAACAAATCAACAACTGGAACCAATTCTGGATCTCATCCACAGAATTTTGAGCCCAAGCTTACACCCAAGAATCGCTGCTAAGAGCCCTGAGATCAATCCTGACCCAGCAGCATCTCAGAAGGGTAGGGAATTCTCGCATAATCGTGGATTATAGGCCGGAAATCGTCCTACTGCCACCTGATCAACAATCAAGACACATTTTGGGATCATTCCAAATGTTGAACAGAGCCGCGATTCTTTATATATCTGCTGAAAATTTTGAGATCGATTCTGAGGCGGAAATCGCGATGTGGCACTAGGAATGAACCAGATTTGATGATTCGAACTCCCGAGAAGTACTACTGCTACGCCAGGAATACATACAGCACAATCTAGGATCAGAGATGGGATTTTTTAGCAAAATCCTGTATCTCAGAATTGCTGCAGAGAAATTTCAGATGCATATTGAGCTCAGTATTATCGTGAATGACAGTCGATCCGATGAGGAATAGTGCAATTATTACTTTCTATCGTACTACTGCCAAGGTAGGTACCATTTTATCTTATCAAGTCCAACGAAATTCAGGAGGGAAATCATACCACTGCCAACTCGAGAACGATCTTATCGAGTTCAAAGTTTGCCAGACAAATTTTTGGGTCCATTCCCGTGTCTGAGAACCACTGCAGTGTGATCGGGGACCAATATTTGGGCCAAAGTACTCGCCAATGAGCGCGGGCCCTATAGAAAATGATGTATTCTAGAGCGTGAATCCTATTCCTGCCAACCTAAGGATGGATTCGGGACATTCTGAGTTCCGCTAGAAGTATTTTGGGCCTGGATCCGTGTCTGCTTATTACTGCAGTGCGATGTGCGATCGGTATTGGGCCCAGAATTGTGAGAAACTTCTGGGGACCCTACAGAAAATAACGATTTCTAGGGAATCAATTGTACTACTGCCAATTTTATGAGGAATCCAATACATTTTTGAATCGACTAGAAACATTTTGAGCCCAGGCCCATCGCTCAGAACCATTGCAGAGCGATGTAAAACCAGTATTGGACCCTAAAACGTCGGAAATCCGTGCGGATTCCACGGTAAATGATGGGGTTCAGAACGGAAACCGTAATACTGCCAAATCGCGAGCGATTCCGTTGGATCCCATGTTTGTCAGTGAATATTTTGGGCTCGGTCCCATATATCAGAGTCACTGCGGTGCTGTCTGGGATCGGTATTAAGCCGAAGATCATCGGTGATAACTGCAAATTGTAATTAGAATCATGCAATCTAGGGGTGAATCCTATTCCTGCCAACTGGATGAGGGATCCAGTTGATTTCGAGACCGACGAGAAATATCTTGAGCTCAGTCCCGTCTCTCAGATCCACTGCAGTGTGATGTAGAACCAGTATCGGGCCCCGGATCGTCGGAAATCCGTGCGGATCTCACGGAGAATGATACATCTTAGGATGGAAATAGTACTACTGCGACCCTTGAAACTGACCCAGCACATTTTGAATTGAAGAGGAATATTTCATGCTCAGTCCCGTGTCTCGAAATCACTGTAGTGCGATCTGCGGTCGGTATTGGAACCAGAACCCTCGGAAACTTCTGCGGATCCTACAGAAAATGACGATTTCCAGGGGGTGAATCGTACCATTGCTATCTGGATGATGAATCCAGTATATTCTGGGATTGACTAGGAATATTTTGGGCCCAGTACCATGGCTCAGAGTTACTACGGTGCGATCTGAGATCGGTATTAAGCCGAGGATCATCGGGAATAACTGCAAGTCGTATTCAGAATCATGAATTCTAGGGTATGAATCATATTCCTGACAACTGGATGAGGAATCCAGTCCATTTCGGGATCGACTAGAAATATCTTAAGCCCAGTTCCGTCACTCAGATCCAATTGAGCCCCGGATCGTTGGAAATCCGTGCGGATCCTACGGAAGGTGATACATCTCAAGATAGGAATCGTACAGTTGCCAATTTGGTAACTCATAAAGTACACCCGAGTTGCGCTCGAAATATTTTGGGCCCGGTCTCGTGTCTCAGAGTCACTGCAGAGCGATTTGCGATTGGTATTGAGCCCAGAATCGTCGGAAACTCCTGCGGATCCTACAGAAAATGCCGATTTCTAGTGAGTGAACCGTACTTCAGTCAACTGGATGATGAATTCAGTACATTCTGGGATTGACTAGGAATATTTCGGGCCCAGTATCATGGCTCAGAGTTACTACGGTGCGATCTGAGATCGGTATCAAGCCGAGGATCATCGGAAATAACTGCAAATCGTATTCAGAATCATCAAATCTAGGGGTGAATTCTACTTCTGCTAACTGGATGAGGGATCCAGTTGATTTCGGGATCGACTAGAAATATGTTAAGCCCAGTTCCGTCACTCAGATCCACTGCAGTGCAATGTAAAACCAGTATTGAGCCCCGGATCGTTGGAAATCCGTGCGGATCCCACGGAAGGCGATACATCTCAAGATAGGAATCGTACAGTTGCCAACTTCGTAACTCATGAAGTACACCCGAGTTGCGCTCGAAATATTTTGGGCCCAGTCTCGTGTCTCAGAGTCACTGCAGAGCGATTTGCGATTGGTATCGGGCCTGGAACGGTAGGAAATCGCAGCTGATAGGATAGGGAAAGGTCAATTTCACAGAATGGAACCTCCCACTGCCAATCTGGAAACAATCACGATACATCTTGAGTTCTCCTGGGTATGTCTTGGGCCCTGTCCAATATCTCAAAATCATTTCTGATCGCTCCTAGGTGAATTTGAATCTAAATCATTCTGTTGGATACAGCATTCCAACGAATAGGGATACAGGGAAATAATGGATGGTACAGATGTTGCAAGGAATATTGCGTGCGATTCATCCTTCCACGTAGAGGTACTCTTAATCCATCATATGACACGGTGCACTAGCAATAACTCATACATTGTTATGATTGTTGACGACCGATATGAAATGTACTGGAAGACAAATAGCTCTCCCCCCTGTCCCGTACTTGATTGGAACGCGCCTGTGATATTCTACAGATACCGCCCTCCATCTCTACATGATGTCTTTTTGTCATCGCGGGGACATTAGTTGAATGATACCGAAATGCTGAGTCCTATGCGATACCCATCTTTGGATCAAAGAAATCTCAGGCAGAACAGCATGAAGTACATAACGAGTATGTAAGTACTAGACAAAACCATAGGGAATGCTGAGTAATTTCTTCAGCCATAATCAATATACTCAGGGTCACTCTCTACACCTTCTTCATCATTTAAGCTGTCATCGCTGTCACCATCGTCAGAGTTGCTATTATCAGAGTCATCATCATCGTGTTCAATATCATCATCGCATTTAGTATCATCATCATTTCTCGATTCATCGGACCTGTCATCAGCAATTCATTAGCCATCAATGGGATACTGATCAGCATCTCTCACGATGTCTATTGTTTCATCGGCTCGTGGCTGAAAGACAACATTTCATCCGTCAATGGATATTTCTTCTGTTTCTTCGCTTTCTCATCATCGATGACCGCGGATCGGAGTTGAGGAGTAGGCGTTGGAACACGTCTCTATTAGTTGAGACCGTGTAAGTAATTCACGATACATCAGTACAACAATCACACTGCTGAAAAGCGCATACCCCATTTCTACGAAGAATTATTCCTCAATTATGTAACAGAATCCCATTTTTGTCAATTCATGATAATTTATGGAAGTCACGGCTTTGTACTTGATGTTGGAAGCTTTGATTTCAAAGTGATGAGGAAAGACTTGATGTTTCCTATCAAAAAAGCCGATGTTTCCAGGGGAATCTCTCATCACTTCCCGTGAGAAAAGTTTATATGCCCGTAAGACGTGTATTAGAGATCCAATTTTCAAATGAGGTGTTCATGAAAAAATGTCGTTAACTCATAATTTTCTTAACGGTAGACGGGTCATGGTCTCTCTAACTATAAAATTAATAAGCCCTAGCTCTCGTCGCAAAGAAGTCAAATATTACCGAATCACCTCAATTGTGACGGTTGATAATGCTGTCATCGCTGTAAAAGGTCTTTCACCTGTCGCATCTTCTCGCCCTGTGATTTCGGTAGGATTTAAGAACTTTCGTGGCTGCTCTCGAGGGGCTCTTCTGAGTACAAGCCCATCGCTGGATCCAGTTCCCTCAGAAATAGGTATCGGTGAATCAATATTAGATGCAAGGTTGTAGGAATGTAATACCAGTCGTGAAACTCGACAAATCGTCTTGCGGTGTCAATACTATATTCTCGGAGGGCCCTGATGTTCACAACTCCTCCACAGGAAATCACACCCAGAATTATTGCAATTCTGACCAGGAGGCGTACGTCAGAACCTGTGGGATGTATGGCTCATTACATTCTTCCTCCGTATTGCTCCTATTTCTTCCAACGATAATATGTAGTCGTATCTATGACCCTTCGATTATGGAAAGAACTGAACAGATCTTCCATTTAATGACAGAATCTATAAGGGAGGAGTTGTGGAGTGTCAACTGCTTACATCTGATGTAACCACTCCATGAAAACATCTGCATTCGGTTATATATATAAATATATGAACACTTCTCCTCTCCCCGTGCATTGAGCTATATCAAAGCGAGACGTGAGATCATTATTGTTATGAGCAACATGGTGGACACAGTTCTGATATCCACGTGATTCCCCGTACATCTTGGGCTCGAATTTATAGTCGTAATCTGGAGTCCGGATGAACGAATCCGAGGCGCCACAATCGGTGCGGCAAGTTTGCTTATCTATCAGGACTAGCAATTGTGGCGTCTTGGTTAAGCTTATCCGAACTCCGGAATACGACTATAAATTCGAACCCGACTTTCCATAGAATCTAGATGTGAAAGTTACATGGATGAACTCTCCCGTGATCTTTTATATGTTCTTTGGGCTGATTGTATTGCTACTCGTCAACAATAGTGGTTCACTCACAGGCCTACTGAGATTCAATTTACAATAGAAGTCATAAATTTGCCCAGGGAAAGTATTTTGTCTATCAAAAAACAAAAAAAAATTATCTCACCACTGTTACATACGATGGAAGACGTTGTTAATTGTTAATCAAGGTTAGGTCGAAATGAGGTGTTATTCCACCACTTCAATTCTTACGAGGACAAAGTTCCGGTATTCGGGTTTCAAGTACAGGTCACAATAGTATTAATCTTTTTGAAGCACTGGGAGATCATTTTGCAAGTGTGTATGTAATGGAGAATTTTTTTCCCAGATTTTTGTTAGTTGAACTACTAAGCACTGACTCGGCCAAGGAGGACTTCAGCAGGACTCATTCTGGAGGGCTTGCTACGGGCTTTGGAATGGCATTATTCGTTTTCCTAAGTACAAATCTAGATCTCCTCAATTTGAGCTTGAAAGAGTGCGAATTTCGATAATATTCGGAAGAAGTCGTCATTTTCTGTAAGATCCGCAGAAGTTTCCGACGATTCTGGGCCCAATACCGATCGCGGATCGCACTACAGTGATTTTGAGACACGGGACTGGGCACAAAATATTTCTCTTCTGATTCGAAATGTGCTGGGTCGGATTCAAGGGTCGCAGTGGTGCGATTTCCATCCTAAGATGTACCATTTTCCGTGGCATCCGCACGGATTTCCGACAATCCGAGGCTCAATACTGGTTTTACATCGCACTGCAGTGGATCTGAATGACGGGACTGGGCTTGAAATATTTCTAGTCGATCCCGAAATCAACTGGATCCCTCATTCAGTTAGCAGAAGTAGAATTCACCCCTAGAATTGATGATTCTGATTACAATTTGCAGTTATCACCGATGATGCTCGTCTTAATACCGATCTCAGATCGCACCGCAGTGACTGTGAACCATGGGACTGGGTCAAAAATATCTCTAGTCAATCCCGGAATGTACTGGATTCATCATCCAGTTGACTGTAGTACGATTCACCCCCTAGAAATCGTCATTTCCTGTAAGATCCGCAGAAGTTTCCGACGATTCTGGGCCCAATACCGATGGCAGATTGCACTGCGGTGATTTTGAGACACGGCACTGGGCAAAAAATATTTCTCTTCTGATTTAAAATGTGCTGGGTTGGATTCAAGGGTTGCAGTAGTACGATTTCCATCCTAAGATGTGTCATTTCCCGTGGCATCCGCACGGATTTCCGACGATCTGGGGCCCAATACTGGTTTAACATCGTACATGGGTGGATCTGAGTGACGGGACTGGGCTCAAAATATTTCTAGTCGATCCCAAAATCAACTGAGTCCCTCATCCAGTTAGCAGGGAAAGGATTTACCCCCTAGGATTCATGATTCTGAACACGATTTGCAATTATTTCCGATGATTCTAGGTCCAATACCGATCTCAGATCGCGCTGCAGTGACTCTGAGACATGGGACCGGGCCCAAAATAATCACTGACGAATATGGAATCCTATGGAATCACTCGCAATTTGGCAGTATTACGATTTCCGTTCTGAACCCCATCATTTCCTGTGATATCCGCACAGATTTCCGACATTTCGGGGTCCAATACTGGTTTCAAATTGCACCGCAGTCATTCTGAGAGACGGGGCTGATCTTGAAATGTTGGTAGTCGATTAAAAAATGTATTGGATTCCTCATGAAATTGGAAGTAGTACAATTTACACCCTAGGAATCATCATTTTCTGTAGGATCCGCAAAAGTTCCCCACAATTCTGGGCCCAATACCGATCGCAGATCGCACTGCAGTTATCGTCAGACGCGGAACCGGGCTCAAAATACTTCTAGCAGAACTCAGAATGTCCTGAATTCATCCTTAGGTTGGCAGGAGTAGGATTCACGCTCTAGAATACATCATCTTCTATAGGACCCGCGCTGATTTCCGAGTACTCTGGCCCAAATATTGGTTCCCGATCGCACTGCAGTGCTTCTCAGACACGGGAATGTGCCCAAAAAATTTACTGGCGAACTCGGAACTCGAGAAGATCGTTCTCGAGTTGTCAATAGTATGATTCCCCCTCGAAACTCGTCATTCTCCGTGGGATCCTTACAAATTTTCGATGATTTCGGCCCAATCTTGATTGCAGATCACACTGCAGTGATTCGGGGGCATGACACCGGGCTCAAAATTTTCACTGTTGGACTTGTCATAAGATGAAATGGTACCTACCTTGGCAGTAGTACGATAGAAAGAAGAAATTCCACTATTCCTCATCAGATCGACTGTCATTCACGATAATACTGAGCTCAATATGCATCTGAAATTTTTCTGCAGCAATTCTCAGATACAGGATTTCGCTAGAAAATCCCGTCTGTGATCCTGGATTGTGCTGTATGTATTCCTGGCGTAGCAGTAGTACTTCTCGAGAGTTCGAATCATCAAACCTGGTTAATTCCTAGTGCCACATCGCGATTTCCGCCTCAGAATCGATCTCAAAGCTTCCAGCAGATATATAAAGAATCGCGGCTCTGTTCAACATGTGGAATGATCCCAAAATGTGTCTTGATTGTTGATCTGGTGGCAGTACGACGATTTCCGGCCTATAATCCACGATTATGCGAGAATTCCCTACCCTCCTGAGAGGCTGCTGGATCAGGATCGATCTCAGGGCTCTTGACAGCGATTCTTGGGTGTAAGCTTGGGCTCAAAATTCTGTGGATGAGATCCAGAATTGGTTCCAGTTGTTGATTTGTTGGAAGTGCTCCTTTCATTCACCTTAATATCATCATTTTGCGCCAAATGTGCGGTATCTGTCAGCCTTTTTCGACCCAATACCGGTACTGAATCTCACTGCAGCAGTTCTCGGACTCAGTATCAGTGTCAAAATCTCGCCGAGTAATCACAGAGTACACTCCAAGTGTTCCCAAAAAGGCAACAATAGGAATTCCGAGCTAAATCAGCCAATCGGGATGATTTGCAACGCTAGTGACATACTCTTGGCACATGCCGTATTAGAATCGATCCCAGTACTCTCAGAAGCTATCCCCAGATCGCAGATTATGCTCAAAATTTTGTTGAATTACCCTGGATTGTAATGTGACCATATTTCATGTGGCAGTAGAGCGGTTTCCAACCTATGATTCATAATTACGCCTGAATTTGCTCGATTCATCTCACGCTTCTGGCTCAGAATCGCTCTCAGAGTTCTCAGCAGCAATTTCCAGATTCGTGCTTGAGCTTGAAATTTTGTGTGGGAGGACTGGAATGTACGTCAAGCCTTAACTTGTTGGCAGTAGAGTTTGCCTCCATCCAAAATTCAGTTTTCTCCCCCCAAACGTCACTTTCTTTTCTAGCTTTTCTGGCCTGATATCGGTCATAAATCATCCTGCAGTAGTTCTGAGCCTCGGGATTGATGTCAGAGGGCGATTGATCAACCATCCTGGGGATTGGGTGTGTGATAGATTAGAGTACCTGAAGTTAGCGAACACTGACTCACGAATCGGTCCCAAACCAATTTCACTTTTTATTACTTTTTTATCACTAATTCATCACCAAAGGAAGAAATTTATTATCGGTGATGGGCCCGAAATACGAGAGTTTTTGCTAGCGGGAGCTTACGCTAGCAAACACGTGGCCGGGGATAGATCGTACGGGAATGTGCAGTAGCTCATTGTCTATTACTTTCTTATTACTCTCAGAATATGTCCTCAAGATATGCGTATGATATGATTGAACTGAAATAGAGTGGTTTTCGCTAGCGTAAGCTTACGCAAGCGAACACCATATACAGTTGAAGCTTCAAGAACACTCAGAACTACACAGGATGTTATTACTTTTCTATTACTCTCGAAAAGTATAGTCGAGATAGTCCCGAGAGCAAGAGGAAACCGATATTTGGGCCTGAAGCTGGACGAGAGCTGGAGCGGGGCGGGATGAGAACTATATGATAGGCTGAGCTACCTCTGAACAATGACGTGCGATTGAAATAATCCAATCGCATACGGAAACCTGTCTGACGATGAGCTGGATATACATGAGTCTTCAGAGATAATAGGGGAATCGATAACGAATCAGCCTACTCGACCATGGGGCCCAAAACAGGGGAGACCCTGCTTAGAGTTATTATAGTCGCAGTCGGAACGTCATTGGGGGTTAGAGAGAGTCCCAATGGACCCGAAACTTTCAGAAACCTCAGATCGAGTGATCAGGTACCATCGACTAAGACCAAAGAATTTATTACGAGCCAGCACCCTCGGCTATGGGGCCCAAAACAGGGCGGAATCCAGCTTTGAGCCATGTTCCGCGCAGTTATGACGCCTTTCCGGGTTGTAAAAAGTTGAAATGGATCCGTAATTTCACAGAAATTCAGATCAAGTGGTTGAATACCATTGGTGATGTCCGGAAAATTGTTCTCCAGTCAGCCCCCTCAGCTACGGGGCCCAAAACAGGGCGAAATCGAGCTTTGAGCAATCATCTGCGCAGTTATGACGCCACTGTGGAATGTAAGATGTTCCAATGGACCCGAAACTCTACAGAACCTCAGATCGAGTGGTCACGTACCATTGGAGATGCCCGAAAATTCATTACCAGTTAGCACCCTCGGCTTTGGGGCCCAAAACAGGGTGAAATCCAGATTTGAACGATGTTCCACTCAGTTATGACGCTACTGTGGGTTGTAGAATGTCCGAATGAGCCCCGGAACACTACCGAACCTCAGATCAAATAGTCAGGTACCATCTGCGATGCCCAAACAATTTATTCCCAGTCAGCACACACCAGTGAGCTACGAAATGAGTTACGTGACTATTTCATCATTGTTTGAGTACTACTTTTCTCAGAAGAGGTTTGCTGGGTATCTCCGTCTATGTTGAGAATTCCCAAATTCTTCAACGAAAGTGGCCCGAATTCTGAGATTCGCCCATATGACGAATTACAGATTGAAAAAAAGAAGTTCCTCAGGGTCTAACACACATTCTGCTGAACTAGCTGAAGGTATTGAAATACTTTGTTTTCAAACAAAACCCTTTGCACAAAATCAAGTGTTGGAAAATATTTATATGTCATTCGGGACATGCAACTGTAGTATTAATCATACTCGGTTCACCGTGCCTCCGCAAAAAAAACAAGCTAGACCCACACCGTCTGAACCTTCACCGGATGAGATGGGTGAGGAGAGGGTTGATCAAAAACTACTCCCCTCTCCATTACATGTACAACATTCTTATGAAGGAACTATACAAGATGATGTACAACAGCGATCCTCTGTAATTGATCATTTTCGAATAAGTCCTGATATTATCCTACATGACAATATAAGAGATCGACCAGCGATATTTCCGGAAATCAGGCTCCATACAGACTGTTACAGAATCGTTGATTATTCTTTCACAAACACTCACTCACTCATATCCCTTATGATTAACGAAGGCTATCTGTTCAACCGAATTCCGGTATATAGTAGCGTTCCCTTGGTAATATAACTAGTTAATAAATACTTAATAATTAACAAGGGCTATCTGTTCAACCGAATTACGGTGTATAGTAGCGTTCCCCTGATAATATGAATGATTAATGAATAATTAATAGTTAACAAGGGCTATCTGTTCAACCGAATTACGGTATATAGTAGCGTTCCCCTGATAATAATACTAATTAATGAATAATTAATAGTTAACAAGGGCTATCTGTTCAACCGAATTACGGTATATAGTAGCGTTCCCTTGATAATAATACTAAATAAGGAATAATTAATAGTTAACAAGGGCTATCTGTTCAACCGAATTACGGTATATAGTAGCGTTCCCTTGATAATAATACTAAATAATGAATAATTAATAGTTAACAAGGGCTATCTGTTCAACCGAATTACGGTATATAGTAGCGTTCCCTTGATAATAATACTAAATCAACAATCAAACTCTTTCATTCAAAAATACACAACGATTCCATAACTTATTTCTTAATATTCCCTAGTTTTTGAGGCAATAGCGGAGCTAATATCCTCCGGGAGTAAGGGAGTGAAGAGATCGGTTTGTTGACGAAGGTTAGAATGTATGACACGAGTCGCGATTAATTAATCGATTGAAAGTTATCGAAACGAGTCCCTGAACGAATTCCTATTAAATCACAAATTTGGCGATTTTCGGATCCACATGGGTTATGGGTTATGGGTTATGGGCGATGAGACGGAAAATTGGTACAACGAATATATGATTCTTGTCGGTGAGTTACAAGTCCGGTCTGAACGTTGTTAATGAGTTGGATGGTTTCGTGTATAATATTCTATCTTCCCTCGAGTCGGTATAGTGATGAATATCTTCCCTGCATCTGGGTTGGATATATTCTAAGAATTATTCAAACGTTGATTACTCACCTCGTTCGGGTTTGTAGATGAAGATAATATATACGAAGACAATGAAGAAACTGCTCCAATTATTCTTGATCTGATTTATTACAACTCTATACTCTGATGTTGACAATCGGCAGGTTAAATATTTCTCGGCGATATTACGATATATTGATCTCTGCTATTTTCAAAATTCTGATCACTGAATGACGATTCTGGATTCTTGACCGAGATATCGGTCTCGATATTCTTGGTGGTTGTTCACTAAACACTCAATTCCGGATTCGGAATAACACAGATATTGATTGAAGATCACTTAAATTCTGTATCGATCTCGATCCTTGATCGAGATATTAGTCTTGATATTTGTTTCACACAACGTTCAACTTCACACGATCAACTTGTCACAATAACACACACGTACAACACTTGATCGTAAGATCAGCGAGAAGTTGAAATTAGACCGGAGAGTTATCTGCCGAGAGGACCGACACGGAGGAAAACTGGAGAAAAACTGAGTTGATGGGCCCTTCTGCAGTCCCTTTTTATACCGAATTTAGGAATGTTCGGAATTCGGTAGTGGAAGGGTTTCTATCCGACGATTTGAAGAATTTAAAATGTTTTTCCGTAGAGAAAAATCAATAACTTAGACTCCGGGGGGGGGGGGGGGGTCAAAAAGTCGATGCGCAACAGGTGCGTATACTAGACATAGGCCGAGCCAAGACTGACATAACTGTCTAGATGCTTGGCAAGTAACACCTCATTGCGAAGAATTCGGGCTCAGCGCGGTTCATCTTGACCGCGTACCCGCGATGTTTTCTCCGTCCCTTGCCTAGTCCGTTACTATTTTTTATTACTCTTCGGTCCCTCGTCCTTCTGTTGTGTTTTTCCTCTACTCGCTTTCACTTTTGTTTTGCTTCGACCGTTCGACGTTTGAGTGAAAAACCGTGCATTGCATTCATCTCATCTTTCTCAACTCGAAACATACACAATATTCGTGTAAAACACACATATGTAAATCACATTCACACATCATACACATCAAACATTCAAAACAAGCATTACATTCATACATCCATTCGTTCCACACATTACACAAGTACATTCACACATCGTACACATAAAACATTCAAAACAAGCATCACATTCATACATCCATTCGTTCCACACATTACACAAGTACATTCACACATAAAACATCCAAAACAAGCATAACATTCATACATCCATTCATTCCACACATTACACAAGTACATTCACACATCGTACACATAAAACATCCAAAACAAGCATAACATTCATACATCCATTCATTCCACACATTACACAAGTACATTCACACATCGTACACATAAAACATCCAAAACAAGCATAACATTCATACATCCATTCATTCCACACATTACACAAGGCGCAGCCGTTACACCTCCCCCCTTAAGACCGGACATTAGGGGTTACAATAGCCCCGAATGTCCGTTACAATGTTCCGCAAAATTCCAGGCTGTATAATTCAAAATCAATGAATTCTCATTCCTTCTAGCGTCAGTGATCAGATATAGTTTTCAAAATACTCTATCCTTTTGAATGCTTTTACGAATATTCACATATCGCCGAGATAACAAAATTCCATGGTCACATATGGTAAAATTCAAAAGTACATATTTGAATGTGTTGTAATTCGAGCGAAATTCTTTTTTTCGCATTATTGTTCCCTTATTAATTAATGTAAATAGAGTTATGAAAGTTATTCTTATTTCTTTCTTAATAATAAGATGGTTTCATCAATGGTGATAATAGAGGTAGATCATAATATGAAGGTAAATATTCGGTTAACATTGGAATTCTTCATTTTGTAATAAAATAGCAGTCTTATCATCAATGATATTGAGGTAGAATGTCGAAAACTCTTGTAGATTTGATATTCTTGTAAACTAAACAGTCTTAATAATGATGATATTGAGGTAGAATATAATTGAGCTAATAATTGAGCTAAATTTCGATTACGTATTAATAAATATTGAGTTTCCTCATTCATTTTTTGTTGTCAATAGACACTTTCGAGATCTTTGTAATCAACTAACAGTCTTATCAATGATGATATTGGGCTAAATTTCGATTGCATAATGATAAATATTGAATTACTCATTATTTTTGTTATCAATAGACATTTTCGAGATCTTTGTAACAAACTAACAGTCTTATCAATGATGATGTTAGGCTAAATTTCGATTGCATAATGATAAATATTGAATTACTCATTATTTTTGTTGTCAATAGACATTTTCGAGATCTTTGTAATAAACTAACAGTCTTATCAATGATGATGTTGGGCTAAATTTCGATTGCATAATGATAAATATTGAATTACTCATTATTTTGTTGTCAATAGACATTTTCGAGATCTTTGTTATAAACTAACGGTCTTATCAATGATGATGTTGGGCTAAATTTCGATTGCATAATGATAAATATTGAATTACTCATTATTTTGTTGTCAATAGACACTTTCGAGATCTTTGTAATAAACTAACAGTCTTATCAATGATGATGTTGGGCTAAATTTCGATTGCATAATGATAAATATTGAATTACTCATCATTTTGTTGTCAATAGACGTTTCTAAAATTTTGGAATAACTAGATAAACTTATTGTAATAAGATGCAATATTGGGGTATAATATTATACTAGCAAACGTTGGAATGAAACGGAGGGGATCACTCCTCTATGGGCTCAGACATAGAGTTGGAGCTCAGCTCGATTGGAATTGAAATTCTTAAATAATGGGTGATTTTACTTCGGCATATGCTACAATTTTTCAATTGTATGGAACATCTGCTGCACGCGACGCAATGACGACATGGTAATAACGCTATTCCTATTTTATCGTCGAAACAGATTTTACACGTTAAGGAGTTCGGAGTGTTCGCTGTGGTTGGTTCGGGCGGAAAAGGTTTTGTGATTACCTCTCTCTCTGAGGTGTTCGACGATTCCAATCTTTCCATGGTGGCCTTGATGAATGTCTCTCCCTTTGTTGTGATTACGAAGTTGCAGTTGGGGAACCAACGGATATGTTCGATCCATGCGTTATCAGTAGATTCCCATTGCTTCAGAGTAACACCGCAATGAAAACATGACACGATGTCTCCTTGATTCGTATAGAAGAAGCCCGCCGCAGCCAGATCTTCCTTTGATTGGTGCATGCTCCGTGGCCAATTCTTGTACGTCCGTAATCTATTTTCGTAAGTAGACATCCCTTTGCCTGCAGTATCGGCGGTAATTCTGTTGATTGCGTCTGACAAGTTCCGGCAGTTCATGGTTGAGCTGGATTGATCCATTTCTATAATAAGACAACATTCCGGTTGAGTAATGGTTAGTTCGATAAGTCAAACTCCTCTATGTAGAATTGTGCTAATTCCTTGTATTCTGGTGCTGAAATCGCAGGAGGTGATTCGAGTATGGTATCCTGGGAGTCAGTATCTGTTGTTTCTTCGTGGTACCTTGGAGGGGTTCTTAGCTCATGATTATGCGCAACCAATTTGATAACGGCTGAGTCATCTTTAACAAAAGCGTCTAACAGGGGTTCCAAAGCGTTTTTATCTAACGGGCATTTCACCCATAAGCGTTTCTTGCACTCTGTACATTTCCATTTAGCGGCATCTGAAGCGATATTTCGTACGTAGAAGTTCATTTCTCCTTGTTTGGTATCGTTTCTCTTATTGTTGCATGATTCATAATACTTCCCTTTGCGAGAGAGGGAACCAAAGGTTCTTGTTACGTAGACGAGGGGGTAGGTTCTTTGTTGCTCCATTTTCTTTGTTCTGTAATGAGAGACAACTGGAATATATATATTCCTATTATATATATATATATATATATTTCTTAACAGGGTTGTTGTCGTTGTAATAGGTCAAGTATGGTTTGTCTCTCTCTGTCAAAGCGTGCTCTGGTTGTTTCTCCGGGTTCGATTTTGGGTTTCTTCAGGGTTGATTCGTTCTCGCTATCAGTGTCGCTTGAATCTATTATCTCTATGTCCGAGTCTTCTTCATGACGCCTCCTCTGTCTACGGGCTCTGATTTCATTGCGGTAGTTGGCCCGTCTGGCCATATCTTCGGTTTGGAAGAAGTCTTCTGTGCATAAATTACAACATGTTACTGGGTTTTCGTTGAGTACAGACCTCAGACACACGCGACAATCTATGTGCATGGCTCCTCTGGGTGCTGTGGTATGCCAGGCTTGATATGCTCTGACAGGTTCGTTGTAGGCGAAGTGGTGTCTCCGATAGCATCTATTACATTCAATCATTCCGGTCCAACTGCTAGCATAGTAGGAAACTATATTTGGATTCTTGACTATGCACGCGTATTCTAGTAATCTTTCGTAGGTCTCTGGGTGATCTTGTGGCAATATTCCATCAAAGGGTATGTCGTCTCCTCCTTGCATAGTATTGGAACCTGGGTTGAACGTAAATTGTTAATCTCGCTGTTTGAATTCTGTTTAACGTGGAATATGGTTCAGAGATTCGGTACGGCCAATATGTGGGTAAATTTGTTGATATTCCTCGTTTCGGTGGCTGTTGCGGTCATGTGTCTGATTGGTTTGGTCAATTGGTTCCCTGTTGACGTGTTTTCCTTCAGACTGTTTCGTTGTTTCGATCAGTTGGTATTCAATGTCGTCAGATTGGTTGTTCAATTTTCCTTTCTTCTTCTTTCGGTCTATTTCGTCTTCACGGTAATCTTTACCAAGATGTAGCAGGAGTTGCGTGATGGAGTTCCAGACTGCTCCAATTATGTGAAGTGACCATCCGTAGATACTGTATAACGCGTAACCGTGAATGATTGTGTCAACTATCAGTTTAATGACTCTGAGTAGGATGAATACTCCCATAAATCCGGCACTAATGGATCCGAAGGTTACGAATCTCATCCACATTTTTTCCCAAGTTGATGCAGCTAATTTTTCTAATGTATCGGCATCCATCAGACCCATTATTGAGAGGCCTCCTTTGAGTGTTTCACGACCTGCTATCCCTAGTGCAACCGAGTTCAATACTGGCCCTCTTTCTAAGGGGAACATTATCCGATCTCTCAATCTGCTTGTATCAGCAGGCGTATATAATCCGCTTGTTGCTAGTTGTGATGGGTTGATGTAGTTGAAGGTAGGTGCTGTTTGTCGTTTCAGGGTCTCCGGGTCTTTTCCATAGAATATATCTGGTGAAAACTGTGCCCAAGTATTATTTATATAATACATTGATGGCATAACCCGACTGCATGAAATTTGAGTTCCTGTTCTCACTAGAACCCTGGTTCTTGGTGCAAGGAAATATTCTTCTTTGCCCCGAAAGACTGGTAATTGTTGGTAACAATCCTTGGTAGGTCGTAGGGTTACGGCAGTTTTCAGACATTTCACCAGATGGACTACTTCTCCTGCTAGTACTGCCATGTATCCTGGTGCTCCCACGAGGCGGTATGCGAATTCGTCAGGTGACTGAGTGGCAATTGCCAAGGCGTTGTTCAATACTTTCCTTTCGACCTCACATTTATGACGAATGATGTCGTAGTATAGTCGTGATATTTGTTTGCGGATAATGATATGCTTCTCTACGAATACAAATTTTGAGTTTATGTAGGCGAACAGGTCTATGTTCTCAACTGCAACATCCTTTGTTTTTCGGAAGGGTGGGTTGTTCTGTTCTTCCAGAATGAACAGTCTTGGGTGTTCGGTCCTGATGAATGTATAACCGCAAATACGTTTTTCAGAAATGGCGGTTAATGCGAATGTAACTTCTTCGGATTCTAAGATGTATGCTATCTTATTTCTCCCTTCCGCGTCTCTCGTTTTATTAACATAGCCGTCATACAGGCTAGTGTATTTGTTTAATTCACAGGAATCTAACGGTAAAGGGTCCCAGAACGCCCATCCTTGCATCTGGTCGAAGCAGGATTCTTCGGAGAACTTGCATACTGCTCCTGCCTGCATGTGAATTTTGTCAGTTTCCAGATCGATCGTGGCTTTGTATTCTTGCAAGAGTATTTCTGCGTATCCGGCTACCACGGCTTCGTCCCAACTACCGTATTGATCGCTGTATTGAGTTTCTTCACAATTTCCTTTGCTGTCTGAGCCTCCGGCGAGCGTAATAGGATAACTTTTGAATGTTCCCATGGGTATATTGTCTATGTCTGTTTTTCCAAGTTTGACTGATCTATCCTTGTGTAATCGTAAACATTCGCTGTGATTTATGTCTTTATAGAATGTTATCTCACCGTTGTTGACTCTAGATGCCCATGACATTACTCCGCAATGCGTGACTTGTCTGAAAATTTTTATACTACAGGTCTTGACTATAGTTGATCCGAATTCGTTTAGTTGCAGTACATTGACATGGACAGATGAGATATTCAGTTCAGGTGGTTTGATGTCGCAATCGTCAACTCTGACTAAGGATATTGTTGTTAGATTTGTTAATTCCTCGCCGCAATAAGGAACTTGCATGAAAAAAAATTCGGCTTGCTTTTGATCTGAATCTGATTATTAGGGTGAGTGTAGACTATCTACAAAAGTTTCGGCTAAAAATATGCCGTCTACATTTAAGAATTCGCGATTAAAATCGTTGAAAAATCGTAATTATTAGATTCGCGCTCAAACGATTTTGATTGGTCGGGCAATCGTGACGTCACGATTGCCAGGGTGCTGAACCAATAGGAATCTTTCAGGCTCTAATCCCATGTTAATTTGCTTCGTCTGCTGTGTAGGCTCGTCCGCGCGTCGTCCGCTTCATTGACCGCACGACGTTTGAGGTTAGACTTGATTTCGGGATCCGCATGATGACGACAAGTCTCGCAAGTCGGCAATAACTATTACTCCGTGATCTCTGTGATGTTCGTCAACTCGGAGAGTGTTATTTATCAGTAGATTTGGTGTGTTGATGATGTTATTCGTTTCGAACGACATTGTAAACATTACACACAGATACAACACATGCACGCGGGCGCTCGGGCACGCTCGGTCATGTCGCTCGGCTTTTTCCGGAGCGTTTGAAACTTCGCAAATATTGAACGATTTACAATAATTTATTACTCGCAGTCCGTGCACATAAAAATTTCGGGAAAAATAATTACTTTATAAATCGTACCTGGTCCATCTGTTGAAATTAAAATTGAAAAACATGCAAGTTCCTTATTGTACCCAACTAGATGCGCTCCTGATGGTTTCCATAGGCCGAATAGGACCAAGATGAATACTGTTTTGATAATCTCCATTTTATCTGCTCGTTTCTTCTGTAAGGTCATATGTAGCATGGGTATTCTGTTCTTCTTTCTTTTGGATAAAGTGATGGTAATATTTCATATTTCAGTTTCAATGAATCCCTTGATTGGGTTTAGAGCGCTTTCTGTCATTCTATTTTCAATTTTATTCGAACTGTCACTTTTGATCGAACATTTACAGTGACCATTTGGTGAGGCGTAAATGAAACCTTCCTTGTTCTCGCATTGCACTTTGTTGGAAAGTATACTTTGAGGTGAAAGAGTTACAGATTGGCGTGGTAATTTTTCTGGCTTATGTTGACTATCGTTCTTTCTTTTCGCATGTGTCGTGCGAAGAATCACAATTATCCCACAGAGGATCAGGAATACGATTGTTGTGACAATTATGTGAATCGTCGTAATTATACTCTGGATTAATTGGTTGTTTAGAGGATATTTTGAATTCTTTTTTACTTGATTTTCTAAATCCCATAGTGAATGTGAAATCAATGATGGGTTTTGTTCGTGTTCAAAATTCTCTCTCAACAGATTTTGTGTATTTGTTGAGATCAAGTTTTCGATGTTTAAGTTAATTTCTGGTATTAGGATGTCGAGTCGGTCTGTTGGTAACGTGGGACCCTTTGATAGTACATATCCTCTCGATTCAGCATAACAATTTTGTTTCAAATTCAATATTCCCGTTCCACTGAGTGTTACGATCTGTGGGGCTGGGGTATCTTTGCATTTTATAATGAAGTTGTCTGCGGAGAACAAGGAATATATCCAATTCGAGTTTGGTCCTATTCGCTTGAAGTATGGGTTTGTGTTTGAGTCTATTTGGATATTACAGCGTCGATAATCTATTTCATCAATTGGTTTGAGCAGAAGGTATTCACACATTTCGTTGTTACTATCAGAATGTAACGGTATTCTTAGAGAACATCCCGTGAAATTCACGAAATTTGTGCATGTTCCATATTGTTCAACATTGAAACTATGATAAGTGTTATTTGGACCTATTCCGATGGATTGGTTTCGCGGTTTTACATAAATATTGATTCGTTGATGATCAATATACTGAAGTGATGGCAGTGGATATGCTTGATAGAATTCGAAATGTGTTGGTGCGAGCAAAGGCACGTCAATTTCGAAGATTAGTTGTAATCCAATTATGCCGGAATCGGTTGAGATTCGTGGCTTGAGGTTGTTTAACTGTGTTACTTGTGATATGGGTGGAAATTCGTTTGGTTGAACCAGGTCGTTTAGATGTTCGATTATTCCTATTAGCTGTGATTCCGATAATAGGTAGTCATGTATTATATTTTTTCCAAATTGTTTCCCGATTTCTTCTACTATGCAATCGATGTTGTCTGAAAGGGTCAATCCAGCGTGAATTCCATCGAGTAATTGTCGGGTTGTCAGGGCGTAATGTATTCCCCGGTCTTCAGCAAGGTAATTTGACAATTCCTGGATTTCTTGGAATAGTTGTTTCACCTGTCGGAGGTTGTCGGTAAATTGATCCTTGAGGTTTCCGAGTTTACTGATGTAGACAACCGTCCTGTTGGGTTTTAAATATATTGGGCCTCCGCTAGTGTTGTCCATTGTGTTCATCATGGTTAAATATCTGTTTTTTCTGTTTGATCCTATATGGTCCATGGTTTTCCCAAAATTTTTACAATTTTTGCTCAATGAATTCGATCGTCGTCTTGCTTCACTTGTTAGGTAACTTGCTCTACCTAGGTTATAGGTGCACGTTCGTGCGCTCCCGTAGCATTTTTCGCTGATTCTCTCAAGCATAACTATATATGTTTCTATTGCTCGTTGGATTACTACTAAGTCGACAATGAGAGTGATCCTCCATGTGTCCTGGAACACTCTTAGATCTTGCAGTCGTTGGTAGTAGATTCCGGGATTGTGATTGAGACGTTCTATCTTGTAAGGGGGTTCTGATTTGGCGGATTGTGAGAGAATTCCTAGTAATAGTATTGTTCGTAAGCAGTCCATTTTCCTTGTAAGTAGTGGCCCTATATTTTCTGGAAAGAGAAGGGTTGATACTGTCTTAGCATCTATGACTTTCAATGTTCGTAAGGAAGATCGTTATATTTTTAGACACAAGTTCTGGTAATACTCCACGGAAAGCTTCGACTATCTCTCCTTCTCTCCTATCGAAAATCTTCCTCAGCTTTTGACACCTACGCACCCTTTCCCCTATCTCATCTCTCCAAAGAGGGTAGTTTGCATCTATGTTCATATTTTCTAAAGTTGTCATGATATTCTTGTCTTTTAACATGGTTGCCGTTAGGTGGTCTGATCGAAACAGTATATCGTACAAAGAGTAGGTCTCGAGGCATTTCTTTCCACGGAGGCTGAGCAATTCTCCTCCGTAAGTTTGATAGATTCCATTGAGTTCCTTCTCTGAGAGGACATAATCTTTATCTATAGGTGAAATGAATCTCTCCTCATGTTCAGACTTTACGAGCTCCTTTATGACTATTTTGCATTGCGGTGACGTTATCGGACAAAGATAAAAAAAAGGTATTACGCGGTCTTCATTTGGATACAAGGTACCCCCATTTTTCAACAATGTTGCCAATTGTCTCGGCTTCCTTTCATTGTAAGCGATGTGGATGCATGAGCACTCATCGTCTTTTGTTTGTTTGGGGTCAGCTCCCATTTCTAGAAGGAACTGGGTCATGGAGTGGTGTTGGTATATTACAGCACTCATCAGAGGTGTTTCTCCCAGATAGTTCTTGGAATTAATTTCGGCGCCACGTTTTATTAACAGTTTCGGCAGGATTCTCTTGCCTGTCATTATTGCTAAATGGAGTGGGGAGTTACGCAGCGTGTCTGTTGAGTTTATATCCAGACCTAAATTCAATAAAACTTTTAACGCAAGTTCGTTTTCCTTACGTGCGTGGTATGTTAAATAATGAAGGGCATTACGTCCCATGTTGTCTCGCGTGAAGAGGTCTGCCCCATAGTTCATCAACATTAATAAAAGTTTTTCGTTAGCTACTTCTGCTGCTTCCAGAATTGCAGTAGTACCATGGTCGTCTGGGTGATTCACGTGTGCTCCTCGTGTTAATAATAACCTTGTTAACTTAATGTTGTTGTATCTGACCGCCCAGAGTAACATAGTCCTACCTGTGATGCTTTGAGCATTTACATTTGCTCCTTTTCGGATCAGAAGTTCGGCTGTCGTGAACATTTTGGCTTGTAAAAAGGACCAGAATATATATTCGAGGTTCAGAGACTGAATTTCGGGGGCTAAACCTATCAAAAGCCTGCACATTGCTCTATTTCGATAACAAACTGCTCGGCCTAATATTACTTGGAATGTTTTGGGGCTGAATGCTGCTGGATTTTCTGCGATGATTCTCTCGACTGTTTCTCCTTGTGATGTCCGTACTGCGCGGTCTAAATTGACGTTGATTCGTAGGTTGAGTCCATTTTCTGTCGAAAATTTCGGATATCTTGCCATTTTCCTGTAATAAAGGGAAAATTTTACTGTTCTGCTGATTCGATTCCGTGTAAATGATGAGTTATTCTCTCAATGGCCAGTATCGGTAGCGTGTTTACGAAGACATCCAGGATCTCGGTTTCCCTTTTATCATGCTGTTCACGTAACCTCATTGCTCTTGCGGCTTTATCAACGAATAGTTCGTGGTACACTGTAAATTCTGTTTCAAAATCTATTTTTGTAATGTTTTCGATGGACATTCTATTTTTGAATAATAAGGAAGTTTGTGTATCATTCCAGTTGAAAAGGTTGAATAAATTGTGTTTGGGTGTTGAATAGCGGGTTTTAGCCAAGTCGATTTCGTCTATACATCTTCTGTAATGAAATGAGCCTACAATGTCTGCGGCGATTATCTCTTTATCTATGGGTGACACGAAGTTATTCGTGGCTTCCAACCTGGCGATCTCTTCGATTATGTATAAACATAGTTGATTTGAGATAGGACTAAGATGAAAAAATGGTATGACGTGATCGGGTTCGGGATATAATTTGGCTCCGATGGTAAGAAGAAACTTGAGTATTTTAGGTCGCCAAAAGTTGTATGCTATATGGAGAGATGATTTATGATCACTGTTGACGTCGTTAATTCTTGCTCCCTTCTTGACTAAGTACATGATCATACAAGTTGGTTGGTGCTGTATTGCACACATGAGAGGGGTCTCGCCCCATCGATTCTTGATGTTTATATCGGCTCCGTGTTCCACTAGTACGGCGGGTGTAAGTGCCTTTCGAGAAAGGTTAGCCAAGTGCAGTGGCGTATTCTTTCTCCTTTCTTGAGAGTTTACGTCGATCCCGGCATCTAATAATAGTAATGCGGATTCTACATTTTCTTCATCTCCGTAATCGCAAAGGAAATGGAGTGCGTTTCTCTTCATACAGTCGGTCAGATGAGGGTCAGCGCCGGCGTTTAGTAACAATCTCACTAAATACGGATCACCTATTTCAGCCGTAAAATGTAACGGCGTTCTTTTCCATTTGTCTTGTACGTTGACATCCGCTCCCTTTCTCAAGAGTAATCTAGCTGAGTTCGGATAGGCATATCTGCATGCTGGGTATAATAAGGTTGCACCCGTACTTTCACGTTTGTCAACGTTCACCATTGATCTAATCATTAATTCGGCGGTACCTGTCATTCCTTTCATCATGAGCATCCAACATAAATTGACCAGGTTCAGCGATTCTATATCACGAAAATGGGTGATTAGGGTCTTCATGGTCTCGAAATCTTTGTTGCGTATGGCGAATCTGAATAAAGTTTGGAAATTATCTCTGTTTACGCAAGATGGGTTCTTCTTCATCAAACGTAGTACAGTCTTGGACTTGTGGTAACGTATTGCTCTCTTGATGTCGGTGTTTTGGTCGAAATCGTAGTGATTATTCAAGATCTGAACCCAGTTTTTATTTTTCTTTCTATCCATTTCACTGAAATATCTAAATTAATAATTCGTAGTTTCAGTTCGGTCAAGTAATGATTGAGGTTATTCTTAACTATTCTAATTAGGTTTATTATTCTCGTGGGTATATTTTAATTCGCAACGGTTTCCCTTTTCGTTCGAACGATTTATATATGTTTGTCATTTGTAACCTTAGATTTCCGTGATTGCTCTACCGATTCGGTGGAGATCCCCTGGGTATAAGAACCCCAGTATATGATCTTTCATCTCTAAAGGCAATCTAGTTCTATAATTGTGGAGTATCTTAGCCGCTACGAACCAGCCTAGCGAGCGGTTATATGCTTCTTCGAGCTTGTCTCTCAAATATTCGGAACTTATGCTGTCGCGCAGATCTTGGAATTCGGAAATATCTTTTGCACATGTGAATTTGTGATCGGCCCTGAAATATTTGCCCAGTTTCCTAAAACTGTCCATCCTATATTGGGGTCGAGCTCTAATCGTTCGAATCATTCTGAAAACAACCCGACTTGCTTTCATTAAATCTATTGCATGATCAAAATCATGTTTTGCCAAGTCAAGATAATACTCGAGTAACAATCTGTTGTTTGGGTTGTTGTCTATGAGTTGGTCGAGATGGAAATCAGGATTTTCATAGAGGGCTGGTCGCATTGCTAGCAAATACTCGAAAATTTTTGTACTCCCTGAGCGATATGCCCTTTCGATTATTGAAAGACCATTTAGCGATGCATTTTCAGGGTTAACTCCAAATTTGGTGAGCAGGTCGAAGGTCTCTGTATGATCTTTTTGGACCGCTAAGTGCAGTGCTTCAAATCCGTATTGAGCAAGATCAGCTCCATGGTGTATATATAAGAACACACAATGATGATTGGGCATTCTATCGCATGGATTAGGGGAGCTATCCCTTTGCTGTTGCGTTTATTGAGGTCGGGTTTGCCTTTCAGTAATGCTTTGAACAGGGCAGTTCTAGTGACATCCCCTATATTAGACATTTCAGCGAGGCGGTGGAATACGTTCCTATCCTCTGTATCCATCAAAGTAGCATCACTACCGAATTCGATAAGGAGATCTACCATCCTTGGGTTTGAAAGTTTGAGTGCTTCATGTACGAGTGGATCGTGTTCGGAATTTTCATTGGCGTGAGCCCCGTTTTTGAGTAGGAGTTGCGCCATTTCCAGGCGTCCCCGGCATATGGATAAACGCAGAGGTGTAAGACCGCTTCCGAAATCTTGGTTCACGTCGGCTCCTTTTAAAAGTAGTAGTGTAAATATCATAATATGGTCTCTATCGATACTAGATTTGAACATATTGCGCGTAATCGGGTCCATTAAATATCGTGTAAGTTCGGGAATTGCGCGTGATTGACAACAGAATTCTAATTCTATATCATCCCATGCACAACTTCGCCTCCAATCAATAAGGTTCATCACCATGCGCAAATAATCTAATCTCAAGTGGATGATGCATTCTCTAATGATTTCTCTAACTCTATCTATTCCTATGTCGGTTGAATGTTCTAAAATAAAACGCAATGAATTCGTAGTACCGTTACGTACGCATAGAACCATTAATGCTACTCTCATAAAAGGTTCTAATAATAATATAGAATATAGCTGGCTAGGGTCGTCTACTCCGTTTGACAAATTCTGGTGAAATATATTATAGCTGTTTATCGCATCGTTGTTGAGTCGATTTAAAACGCTCTGGATGTCCATTTTCGCGAATTTATTTGGTTCTCTCCTTTTTTACCTGTAAAACGAAGATTTTTCTCTAAACTTGTTCCTATGTTCGATTGATTGCGCGTGGGTTTCTAAGTTCTTCCCCTTTCCCTTAACGCCTTATTCGAATATTATTCGGAGGTATGAGGATTGTGTTTTATGTGGGTAAAGTCTCGTCAGTGATATGTCAAGGTGAATTGATTTAAGATTCTAAATTGAAATAGAAGTTGTATCCAAAAGTATATTCACCCTTTGTTGTTCCGTTGGTGTATGTTAGATTCTCCAATTGGGAATCCCTTGTATTTCCCCCTTTCTTTTTCTGTTTTCCTTGACCTGTAATACAATGCGATAATATTAATTGCAATCGGTAGGTTCTGCAATGTAAGATATTCTAAGTCTATTCACGTGTACTACTTTAGTTTTGTTCCTATCTCTAACGACTTGGATTTTTGCATTATCCTTTTTAAGCATACTAATGATCAAGTAAGGTCCTTCGTATTGGTCGGCAAATTTGTGTATCTTACCTCCCCTTAATAACCAAACGTAGTCGCCTATTTTGAATACCCTTGGAAAGATTTTTTCATCAAAATAAAACTTGGTACGAAGCTTTGATTCAATTAATCGGTCTCTAGCAAGACCTTGTATTTCGTGGAATTTGGTAGTCAAGTCGATGAGTCAATTTTCATAAGTCGGAAGTTCATCTTCCGGTTCTAAAGGCTCATTAGATGGAACTCTGGGTGATCGTCCGAACACGAGTTCGAAAGGTGTGAACTTTGTCCCTTCGTGCCACGAAATATTATAGTACCAAGTTGCTAAATCCAACCAAGTGTCCCACTCTTCTTCTTTGCTGATAAATGCTTTCAGGTATTCACCGAGCACGTGATGCGATCGCTCGAGTGATCCGTTCGACTGGGGGTGATAACTCGAGGTACGGTACTGCTGAATTTTGAATTTTTTTGCAACTCTTTTCATCAGGTTGCTGAGGAAATTTGTTCCTTGATCGGTAAGTATAGCTACTGGAGCTCCGAAAGTACGGATGAATCTCTTTATTAAGGCATCTGCTACTGATTTAGCTGTAGCGTCTGGGAGTGCTATAGCTAGGCAGTATTTTGTTAATAAACATTGTATGGTTAGGATATTATCGTGGCCATTTTTAGTCCGCGGGAAAGGACCAACAATGTCCATTGCTATTTTTTGGAAAGCAACAGTAGGAGTATCGGTTATAACCATAGGATTTTTTGTTTTTACTCTAACCAATTTTTTTAATTGGCAGGACAAACAACGTTGAATAAATTGTTGGACGTCGATCTTCATATTTTCCCAATTATAATTATGTCTCAATCGTTTGTACGTTTTGTTAACTCCCTTATGCCCTCCATTCGCGGATGAATGGGCCGCTTCAATTATTTCATGTCGCTCTTCAATTTTTGGGTATTTTACTAGGCCCACACAAATGATTATTTTAATTTCTAAACCGCGTAGTCAATTTCGGAGCTTGATCATGACTTCTGTCCAAGGTATATTTTCTATAAAGTTTGATTTCGCTACGCTGATCGTTTTTAATTGTTCTTGTCCGACGAGTCTCTTAAGATCTCTGAATCCCATTGTGAGATTGTCGTCTATAATTTTCATACTCTGTCTTTCTTCTCCTCTGATTGGTAGAACCAAGTGTAACTTATTGTTGTGACGGACGGTTTTTATTTCTCCAATACTAAGGTCTAATAACCTTGGTAGTTCATTTCGCTCTTGTAACTCCCTGGCTCCTGTATCGCATGGTTCTCCTGAGGTGTCTACAAAATATAAGTAATTGTCCTTTCTCATGAACAATTTTTCTCTGCATTCTACGAAAATTTTCCCTATGATCCGGGAGTGTCTTGTTTGCATTTCAGTCATGGAGTTTCCTTGTTCAGTTGTCGCACTCGGCTGTCCTACTCCTTCTCCTTCAAGGTTTTCAATTCCAATGGCTTCCGTATCCAGGGGTATCTCATTGTTTGGCGTGGTTGATTCTGAGTCCGGTATGGTGTCATTTGTTGGTAACCCATTTTCCGGAGGGTCTTCGTTGACTGTCTGTTGTTTGTGAGGCCTTTCCTCATTCGTTTGAGTCTTCTTCACTCGTTTTTCGTTGTAATTCGGACGGTTGAGAGCACCGGTTCGAGTTCTCGTCTCGATGGGAAAAATAGAATTTTCCGTACAATCAACGGGGTTGCGAGAGAGGGCATCTGCGTTGGTATTTGTTGCTCCCTTTTTATAAAGAATTTCATACCGGAACTCGCTGATCTTTATTCTCCAACGCGTTATTCTGGAGTTAGGGTCCTTAGTGCCTCGACAGAAAGTGCGCGATGTTCTTTTCTCCAATTTTTTCCCTGTGTATAAGCATAGGCGCTCGCTTTTTCCCCGTTTTTTCTCCGTGGAGGTAGCGCCATTGCGCGCCCGTGGTGGCCACTGCAACTACAGCGCCTATGCTTATACACGGGGGAAAAAATGGAGAAAAGAGCATCGCGCACTTTCTGTCGAGGCCCTTAGAATTCAAAAACCACACGAGGGGCTTGTGATCTGTTACAATGGTGAACTTCCTGCCGATCAGATAATGTCGGAACTGTCTCACTGCGTACACCATAGCTAAACCTTCTTGTTCATAAGTAGAATAGCGTCTTTCTGCGTCATTTAGAACCCGAGAAGTGTATGCAATCGGTCGATCCTTCCCAAATTCACCTTGTGATAATATACCTCCAATCGAAATTCGACAGGCATCGACCGTGACCCAAAAATGTTTAGAAAAATCAGCATAAGCTAACACCGGTTCTTCGCAGAGTTTATCTCTCAAGATTTCGAAAGCATTCTGTTCTTCTCCACCCCATATGAATGGAATGTCCTTTTTCAAGAGGTAACTGAAGGGTCTAGCTATTTTAGAGAATCCTTCAATGAATCGTCGATAATAACCTGCGAGACCTAAGAATTGACGGATATTTTTCACGTTTCGCGAGACCGGAAATTTTTTTACTGCTTCAACCTTTCTCGGATCTGGTCTGATACCTTCTTCGCTAATTAAATGTCCCAAATACGTCACTTTACGTTTCAGAAGCTCCACCTTGTCTGCTTGTAGTTTTAAATTATATTTTCGACACCTTTCCATGAACAAAAAATATTTTTCTTCGTGCTCTTCCAAAGTTTTTGAAAATAAGATGACGTCGTCGATGTAGACCATCAGTACGTTTGATTGTAGGCCAATTAGGATCGTATCTACAGCTTTCTGGAACGTAGAGGGCGCTGAGATCAAGCCAAAAGGAATTTTCTTAAAGGCGAATTTTCCTCCTGGAATTGCGAAAGCTGTTTTTGCTTGATCCGCTTCGTCTACTTCTATTTGATGGAATCCTGAAGCTAAATCGAATACAGAGAAGTATTTTGCGCCTGATAAGTTATCTAAGATCTCCTGGATGTTTGGTATAGGGTACGCGAAAGCTATCGTCTTTTTATTCAGTTCCCTGTAGTCCAAAACCATCCTATATCGTTTGTTGCCTTTACTGTCTTCCTTTTTCGGTACAACCCACACTGGATTACTGTAGTTTGATTAAGATGGAACGATAATATCATTCTCTAGGAGTTCTTTCACTTGTCTATTTATTTCTTCCCTGAATACAGGTGGTAGCCTATACTGTCGAGCATGTACAGGTATGTCATCGGTAGTGGGGATTCTGTGTTTAATAACGTTCGTGGAGGTAAGTTTTTCACCTGGTAAGTGGAAAACGTCTGCGTAGCGAGAAACCCATTTGATTGCTATTTGTTTTTCTTCTGTGTTGAGGTGATCTAGCCTGAGTAAGGCAATAACTCTTTCAGCTCTAGACATTCTATCCGTATTGGTGATAGAAGTCGTATTCTGTTGTAATAAATTCCTCCGAATGCCTAATTCATGGCCGTTAAACTTTTCATAACCACAATTGAGATCCCAAGGATTTCCTTGTATTGACTGGCCAACAGCAGTCGATTCCGCACACCCTTCTTCTGAGGACTGCATATGAGGGGTATCCATTTCATTATTATACTCCATAGATGTTTCGGGAGAATTCTCTTCGTGAAAATTTAAAATTTCTCTTGTGGTTAAACCCTCATCTTCTTCGAGATCGGCTTCAGTATTACCTGAAACTGCCTCATGTTGAACTCTTTCGTATAACTCTTCGCAGATATTATTTTCACAATTACCGCATAGGCTGTTGAACAAAATTAAATCCGCATTATTCCTCACTTCGAATATACTATAACAGCGGTCGCAAGTGCTTGAAAAATTGTTGAATTCTAACTCTCCATTAATGACTTCCCTGGATATCAAATTTTGGTTTTTCATAGATGAATTTTCTCGTATGTCATCTATTTTATCCTTCAAGTTATTTTTACTCGTTGACTCCTCTGGAAAAATTTCTGAATATTCTTTCGTTGATTCACGTATCTCTTCTCCTCTAATAACATTTGTCTCATCTTGTTCTGAACGCACCCTTTGTTTTACTTCTATCAAAATTTCGTCGTTGCTCTCATAAGTGTCGGTATTTTCAGTAAATGATTCTTCCTCAATCTCGTTATCTTCGTGATTAGGATTTCTCGATTGATTTTCGTTACCGTATTCAATTTCTAGTCCCTGGACATGATGGTGAACATTGAATGTTTCTTGTTCAATATTATTCCTTATATCTTCTAAATTGGTTCTGAGGCATGTATCGATACTCTCTTTGTCAAATGTCATGATCTCAGTGTTTTCGTTCGAGAATGGATTCACCCGCGTGCGTGAATCAGGTTCGAAGAAAAAGATTTGGTCATCAATCTCAATATGGTTTTCCGGATAATTTATTTTCGCGTTGGTTTTTCTGAAAAAGTCGCTACCCAAAATTCCCGATTCTTTTATGGGGAAATTTTCGCTCACTACACAAAATTCGATGACATGATCGCCGAGCTTTATTTCGATTGTCCCTAAAGTCCTAATATATTCGGGAGTAATTCCCTTCAAATTTATAACTTTCTTGTCATTTACCCTCATCTCTTGAGGAAGACAGTTGATCTTAATCAGATTTGGTCCGGCACCCGTATCTAACATGAATTTTAATGGACCATCGAATTCAAACATGTCCAAGTTGATTGTAGGGGCACCGTTTATCTGATTCAAATGTATGGTTCTAGTTATTATGCGGTGGTTTCTCGGCCAGTCGAAGTGCTCGGGCGAGAATTCGGCTGAGTCTCCCGGCTCACGCCCGTTTGAGGGAGACCAGTAGCGTTTCCCGGATTCACTCTACCGTTGCGTACATCATCTTGGAATTTATAACAGTCTCGTTTGTAGTGCCCGATTTTCTTACAATAGTAACATTCTATTCGAGTATCTGTATTTCTAGCTAGGTTATTAGTCTGAGAGCTATTTCGAGGAATTGCACCGGTGTTTTCTGTGGGACGAGAATGATTTGGGTTGAAGTTTCGAGGTCCTGTATAATTTTGATTTGACTGCCCGAATGTAGGATTGGAATTTCTGTAATTCCCGTAATCATTCTGTATTCTATTGTTAGAATTATTGTTGTAATTGTTGGTATTCTGATCTGTACGCGGTGGGTAGGTATTGTTTCTCCCATATTCCGTTGGTTGTCTCGAGGGTATGAAATTTGAGTTGGGTGGTCTCGATCTATAGTCTACATAATCGGGTCTGGATGCGTTGCGGTCTAAACCATTTCTCTCACCGAAACTAGGATTTGTTTTCATAAAGAGGGAAAAACAGTTCATCAAAAAGTGGCCTGGCTTGTTACAAAATTGACAGACGATTGCGGGTGGATTGTTGGTATTTTCAACTAGGTGAATCTTCCTAGTTTCCCTCAGATTTCTGGTTTTGATTTCGTCTTTCTTCTGTATTTCATCAGGTTCGCTACACGCAAACTCTCTCTCAATTTAAAAGCAAGTTCTTGTGCGTCCTTGAAGTTACTAGGCGTGCCGACTCTTGCTCGTATTTCCCATCGTAATCCGCGTAAGAAGAATTTTAGGCAATCTCGAGATAACTCATCTACAAACTCAGCAAGATTTTTTATTCGTTTTTCACGAGTTCCAGATTTGATGATCTCTTTCTCGATTTCCCTCAATCGATTCAGATAAGCTATGACGGATTCATCGGATTTCTGTTTGATTTTTGCTAAATCTCCGGTCCATTCATGGAAAGTCTTGGGAGAGCCGAAAGCGTTTTCAAAAAGCGTGGCGATTTCGTCGATGGTCTCAAAATTTCGGCCACTTAAACATTTCAAAGCTTCACCATAAAGTTTCATTCGAATCAGTTTTGTTAATTCATTTTCCAAATAATTAGGTAGTATTTCCTTTGCGTCGTGACATCCGTCTAAAAATTGAGTTAAGCTGATATTTTGACCGTTGAAACGAGGGATCAGATCGAGGGCATCCTTAATCGAGATCCCTCTGACTTCCGGCAATTTGCCCGATCGGTTGGTAGTCATGTTTTTGTAGTCGCTAAACATTGTAGAAGTACTGTGTTCTGTTTTGGGGTCGAGGAGATTCTTAATTTCTGAATCTGGGTGATTTTCAAGTTTGAAATCGAAGCTGTTAACTTTTGGTTTCGGCTCGAAAGTTTTGTTGTCGAGAAATTTATTCGTAGCTTCTGCGGTTATATATTTCGCGGAAGTTTGTGTAGACTCCTTTAAATTCTCCAATATAATCTTATCTTGCTCACTCTCCTCGGGATATGTGGGTATGATTCGTGAACCAATGATCTCTTTCTTCGCAAAACAGTACAATTGGTAAATATCGTCACCCTCGTTATATTGTTTTACTATTCCTTCGATATTATCCGGATTATCTAGATATTCTGTAACCTTTTCCCTCTTAATATCTTCCGTTTCTAAAAGGATTGTGACTGTTTTGATGAGCTGTTCTGGTCTGAGAGTCTTCTCAGAGTTTGTAATTGGGCTCAATGTTAAGATTTGGTTATTCGTGCGTTGATACTCGTGTAATTGGAGTGGTGTACTTGTAACTCGTGCGTCTATCGGTGCGTCAGGATTTGTGATTATCTGGGGTGGAATTTCACTCTGAGTTGGTTTGGTTTCTTGGTGCAAAGTCGGATTAAATAGGGGTGGCCAGATAAGGGGTTTGGTTGGTTTGGGGATTTCCTGAGGGGTATCAATGTCAGAGTGATCATTGACGATTGAACTCGAATCTACCGTAACACCGCCCTTATTTCTATACGTTAGGAACTTTTCTTCGAATCGTAAGGCTCTCCGTTGTTGGCTCTTTTTATCTTGACAAAAATCTGAATCAATATTATGTGTAGCTAAAGATCTGTCAATCTGAGTTTCGAGTGATTTCAACTCTTTATCTAATCTTTGCAAATCTGTATTGGAACCACCGTTTTCAATGACCGTATTATACTGTAATTGTTGGTTCAAATATCTATTCAACAAAGTATCTCCTAAATCGACCTCGTTTGTTGCTTCACGATTTCTTGAACCGCTAATTTGAGGGACTGGAAAATTTTCAGAGTTTTCGGGTTGGTCAAAATTTGACATTTCTGAACATTTGATGGAATTTAATGTTTTTAAACATCTCCGATTTCTTCACTTTATTTCTCGGCCGATGCACCAAAATTTTGTTATAAATAACACCACTGTTACAGAATCGTTGATGATTCTTTCACAAACACTCACTCACTCATATCCCTTATGATTAACAAAGGCTATCTGTTCAACCGAATTCCGGTATATAGTAGCGTTCCCTTGGTGATATAACTAGTTAATAAATACTTAATAATTAACAAGGGCTATCTGTTAAACCGAATTACGGTGTATAGTAGCGTTCCCCTGATAATATGAATGATTAATGAATAATTAATAGTTAACAAGGGCTATCTGTTCAACCGAATTACGGTATATAGTAGCGTTCCCTTGATAATGATACTAAATAATGAATAATTAATAGTTAACATGGGCTATCTGTTCAACCGAATTACGGTATATAGTAGCGTTCCCTTGATAATAATACTAAATGATGAATAATTAATAGTTAACAAGGGCTATCTGTTCAAACGAATTACGGTATATAGTAGCGTTCCCTTGATAATAATACTAAATAATGAATAATTAATAGTTAACAAGGGCTATCTGTTCAACCGAATTACGGTATATAGTAGCGTTCCCCTGATAATAATACTAATTAATGAATAATTAATAGTTAACAAGGGCTATCTGTTCAACCGAATTACGGTATATAGTAGCGTTCCCTTGATAATAATACTAAATAAGGAATAATTAATAGTTAACAAGGGCTATCTGTTCAACCGAATTACGGTATATAGTAGCGTTCCCTTGATAATAATACTAAATAATGAATAATTAATAGTTAACAAGGGCTATCTGTTCAACCGAATTACGGTATATAGTAGCGTTCCCTTGATAATAATACTAAATCAACAATCAAACTCTTTCATTCAAAAATACACAACGATTCCATAACTTATTCCTTAATATTCCCTAGTTTTTGAGGCAATAGCGGAGCTAATATCCTCCGGGAGTAAGGGAGTGAAGAGATCGGTTTGTTGACGAAGGTTAGAATGTATGACACGAGTCGCGATTAATCAATCAATTGAAAGTTATCGAAACGAGTCCCTGAACGAATTCCTATTAAATCACAAATTTGGTGATTTTCGGATCCACATGGGTTATGGGTTACGGGTTATGGGTTATGGGTTATGGGCGATGGGACGGAAAATTGGTACAACGAATATATGATTCTTGTCGGTGAGTTACAAGTCCGGTCTGAACGTTGTTAATGAGTTGGATGGTTTCGTGTATAATATTCTATCTTCCCTCGAGTCGGTATAGTGATGAATATCTTCCCTGCATCTGGGTTGGATATATTCTAAGAATTATTCAAACGTTGATTACTCACCTCGTCCGGGTTTGTAGATGAAGATAATAAATACGAAGACAATGAAGAAACTGCTCCAATTATTCTTGATCTGATTTATTACAACTCTATACTCTGATGTTGACAATCGGCAGGTTAAATATTTCTCGGCGATATTACGATATATTGATCTCTGCTATTTTCAAAATTCTGATCACTGAATGACGATTCTGGATTCTTGACCGAGATATCGGTCTCGATATTCTTGGTGGTTGTTCACTAAACACTTAATTCCGGATTCGGAATAACACAGATATTGATTGAAGATCACTTAAATTCTGTATCGATCTCGATCCTTGATCGAGATATTAGTCTTGATATTTGTTTCACACAACGTTCAACTTCACTCGATCAACTTGTCACAATAACACACACGTACAACACTTGATCGTAAGATCAGCGAGAAGTTGAAATTAGACCGAAGAGTTATCTGCCGAGAGGACCGACACGGAGGAAAACTGGAGATAAACTGAGTTGATGGGCCCTTCTGCAGTCCCTTTTTATACCGAATTTAGGAATGTTCGGAATTCGGTAGTGGAAGGGTTTCTATTCGACGATTTGAAGAATTTAAAATGTTTTTCCGTAGAGAAAAATCAATAACTTAGACTCCGGGGGGTCAAAAAGTCGATGCGCAGCAGGTGCGTATACTAGACATAGGCCGAGCCAAGACTGACATAACTGTCTAGATGCTTGGCAAGTAACACCTCATTGCGAAGAATTCGGGCTCAGCGCGGTTCATCTTGACCGCGTACCCGCGATGTTTTCTCCGTCCCTTGCCTAGTCCGTTACTATTTTTTATTACTCTTCGGTCCCTCGTCCTTCTGTTGTGTTTTTCCTCTACTCGCTTTCACTTTTGTTTTGCTTCGACCGTTCGACGTTTGAGTGAAAAACCGTGCATTGCATTCATCTCATCTTTCTCAACTCGGCACATACACAATATTCGTGTAAAAATATGGTACATTCATACAGTACATTCACTCGTTACATACGTTACATGATAACATTCATTCAGTACACACTACAATCATTAGTATATATTAATATATTATCAATACACACACTACAATATTAACATTCAAACATTACATTTATTCAACACGCATACACTCACATACATTCAATACACACACTACAATATTAACATTCAAACATTACATTTATTCAACACGTATACATTCAATACACATACTACAATATTAGCATTCAAACATTACATTCATTCAACACGCATACTCTATTCAATATACGCACACTACATGATCACATTCACACATCATACACATCAAACATTCAAAACAAGCATTACATTCATACATCCATTCGTTCCACACATTACACAAGTACATTCACACATCGTACACATAAAACATTCAAAACAAGCATCACATTCATACATCCATTCATTCCACACATTACACAAGGCGCAGCCGTTACAAGACTATCCCGTGGTGACACCTCATTCACAACTGTGAGGATACTGAGAATACTTACAAGAGGAGCTCGGAGGGTGCAGGGCATCAATCTTGTCTGGATTCATACATGTTTGTGTGTATATATATATATATATATATATACATACTAGGGGGCCAGCCCCCCTGCACGCTCCGCTCGCCAACCCCCGCTACCCCTGATTATTAATTTTGATAAGTGACGAATCAGTGATCCATCCATAGCAACTTGAGACGTAATGAAAATCTAGTCAATTTCATCGATGGTCCTGGAGATTGTGGGAAAACTTCCTTGTATAGGTCTCTCATTTAGCATTTTTTATCCCAAAAGAAGAAGGTTCTGTCGATGGCGTGGACAGGTATTGCGTCGGTTCTCTTTACCACAAGGTATGACAAGTCATAGATACTCCAGACTACGTTTGGATCTAGAAAGTATTGAAAGTATTTTCTCGCAATCTGATGCTGATGAGGAGAAATTAAGGGGAGCAGGTGTTATCATCTGGGGTGAAGCATCACTGATTCCAGAAAAGCGTTGGAGGTGGTCGATAGAACACTCCGTGACGCTTCTTTCAATGACTCACCCTCTAGTCGGAAATTGGTGAAGGTGAGACCTGAGCGGAAAAGTAATGATGTACGTAGAACCATATTCGAAGACGTCAATGAAGATATTTTTACGAATAGAGTTGTTCTGATGGTCCACATCCTCTTACTAAGCGTTAATCATGCGACTCACAAAGGTGCAGATCAAACTGAGGAGCACACTCATCTGAAATATCCAACCGAGTTTCTGGATAAAATTAGAGATGGTTTAACTTCACATGAACTTGATTTGAGAGTAAATGCTATTGTGATCTTGATTTGGAATCTGATGACTCGGAATCTGAGCGTGGCAGAAGGTTTGTGCAATGGAATTCGATTGAAGATTAGGTTATTGTACAAGCATAATATTGAAGCGGAAGTTATAACTAGGAAGAATATGGAGAGGAGAGTTTTCATACCCAAGATAACACTCATTAAGGGTGAGCCTTTCCTGCCGTTTGTAGTTCACAGGAAACAGTTTCCTGTGGTCTGGGTATTGGCAATGACGATTAATGAGTCCCAACGTCAACGTTTGGATAAGGTTGGTATTGATATGGAACGGCCGCTTCTCTCACATGGACAGCTTCACGTTGCTCTCCCTCGGTAAGGAGATCCGAAGAATTCGTTTATTGAAAATAGATTTGATGGTTTAGATGAGATCGGGAAAGTTGTTTGGGATGGAGTATCTGATGTTTGATATTTCGGTCATCTATAATATGAAATTCAAGTATTTTGTTCTCAAATTCCGTTAAGATGGAGTGAAATCTGGAGTTGGGGAAGACAGTACAAGTATCTAAACTGAGGAAGCAGGTAATCTTGTGGTGTTTGAACGAACAGTTGGAGAGAAGAAGTTGGAGGAGAATACGGGAAGTGCTTAAAATAATTAGATCAATCTACAGGAATTGAGAGTTTGGATGAAATAATAGCATTGCATGGAACGGAGAGTATTCCTTTGAGAGCTCACAGCGAATGTAAGCAACTCCCGGACTCGATTATTCGAAGAATAGAGTCAAACTCGGGGATGAAACAACGTTAGTAGTTCAGTTCACTGATATATCTCTACGATTAGAGATGTTGATGACATTGATATTACAGAACTATAGTTGCGTATGTTGACAAAGGACTTCGTAGATCTGAGTTCCAGATGAAGACCGATGACAGTGAATTAGTGAGGTACGTACACAATGGTGAACTTCAAACGAAATTGAGAATGATATTAGGAAATTAATCATCATATCAAATTGAGTATACGTGTATAAGTAATGATGTATGGAGAACCATATTCAAAGACATGAATGGAGATATTTCTACGAATAGAGTTGTTCTGTCACCTCATAACGAGAGTATCATCAAATGAAACAAGAAAATTGCGGATACGACGTTGGGATATACAACAATTAAAATTTGATGATATACCTTCGAAAAGAGGAACAATAAGTGAGTTGAATTGGTGATGTTTCGACTATATGACATGATTTTTACATAACTCTTGTCGATTCTCCAGAGATAGATAGGGTAATTTGAAGGATCAATGCGTTCAAAGGAATGAGAAGGATGGAAGTGGAATTCTGAGTGTAATTACGAATATACGTCACAAACTTGACGTTATTGTTGTGAAAGATGAAAACGGTCAAATGGAATCGTACGGTCGTGGGGTGGAGTTAGAAGTTTGCGGTGACTTACAAGAGAATGGTTAATTTTCTGATCAATCAGATGAAAGTGGAACGAATCGTTCCGAAATTGGATTGATTGAGTGGCCTTTACAGGTTCAACGTACATGTGAAAGTGGAGGCTGTAGATAAATTGAAATCGCTAGGTGGTGAAAAAATGGAAATTGAGAACTCGATTTTGGAAAATGAAGTTCATGTTGTGGAAGAGTGTTCCGTCACACAAAGATATTGGTTATTGATTTTTGATTCTCGGATATACTGTCAAATTTCCCTAATCCATTTTTTTCGGAAGAAATATACATCTTCTTCGTAACCCAAGCTCACTTCGAATGTTGTACTAATTGAATAATCGGATGAAAAATTATAATGATGGGGAGGAGGTCATTTCTCGAAGGCTGCAGAGGAAAATTGAGAAGACTGAGCGACCTGGAGGGGCTCAGAAAAATTTAGGGGCCCTCAGGGGCCCTCACAGGCCCTCAGGGGATCTCAGGGGAGTTTCTCAGCCCCTAAGGTGAATATGGAACGTAATTTAGGTTAATTGGTCAGAGGCACTCGGGGCTCTCAGGCGCCCTCGGGGGCCCTCAAGGGACCTCGAAGGACCTCAGAGGCCCTCCTGGGCATTCACGGCAGTCAAGGAAATTCAGAGGAATCTCATTCTTACTGCTATATATTAGGGGGATATCTCCCCCTAATATATAGTAGTAAGAATGAGATTCCTCTGAATTCCCCTGAATTCCCCTGAATTCCCTTGAACTCCCCTGAATTCCCTTGACTGCCTTGAATGCCCAGGAGGGCCCCTGAGGGCCTCTGAGGTCCTTCGAGGTCCCTTGAGAGCCCCCGAGGGCCCCCGAGTGCCCCGAGTGCCTCTGACCAATTAACCTGAATTACGTTCCATATTTACCTTAGGGGCTGAGAGATTCCCCTGAGATCCCCTGAGGGCCTGCGAGGGCCCCTAAGAGCCTTCGAGGGCCCCTGAAGGCCCCTAAATTTTTCTGAGCCCCTGCAGGTCCCTCAGTCTCCTCAATTTTTCTTTGCAGCTTCCCAGAAATTACCCCTTCCCCATCATCATCATTTTTCATCGGATTATTGAATTATCATAACATTCAAAGTGAGCTTGCGTTACGGAGAAGATGTATATTTCTCCCAAGAAAGTATGAATCAGAAAAATTTCACAGTATATCTGAGGATCAAGAATCAATAATCAAAATTATTGGTGACGGGACACTCTTCCACAACATGACCTTCATTCTCTAAAATCAATTTCTCAATTCTCATCTTTTCACCACCTAACAATTTCATTTCATCTACAGCCTCCCCTTCCACATGTACGTTGAACCTGTAAGGATTACTCGATAAAATCAATCTGTAAACGATTCATTTCACTTTTATCTGATTTCAGGAAATTGATCATTCTCTTGCAAGTCACCGCAAACTTCTAACTCCACTCTACGATCGTACGATTCAATTTGACCGTTTTCATCTTTCACTACAATAACATCAAGTTTGTGACGTATATTCGTAATTACACCCAAAATTTCATCTTCATTCTTCTCATTCCTTTGAACGAATTGATTCTTCGGATAATCTTCTATCTCTGAAGAATCGACAAGACTTATGTAAGAATCATGTCATATAGTCAAAACATCACCAGTTCAACTCATTCATTGTTCCTTTTTTCGAAGGTCTATCATCATATTGTATTTTGTTCTATATCCCAACGTTTTGCGATTTTCTGGTTCAATTTGATAATATTCTCGTTATGAGATGACAGAACAACTCTATTCGTAGAAGTTTCATGCAATGCTATCATTCCATTCAAACACTCGATTTCTGTAAATCCTTCTGACTATTTTGAGCATTTCCCGTATTTTTCACAACTTTTCTCTCTCCCACTGCTCGTTTAGACACCACAAGATTACCTGCTTCTTCAGTTTATATACTTGTACTATCTCTCCCAACTCCGGATTCCACTTCATCTTAACGAAATTTGAGAAGAATATACTTGAATTTCATATTTATAGATGACACAAATATCAAACATCAGGTACTTTATCCCCAACAACATTTGAGATCTCATCTGAACCATCATATCTATTTTCAATGAACGAATTTTCTGGATCTCTTCACCGAAAGAGAGCAATGTGAAGCTGTCTATGGGAGAGAAGCGGACGTTTTACATGAATACCAACCTTATCCAAACGTTGACGTTGGGACTCATTAATCGTCATTGTGAACACCCAGACCACAGGAAACTGTTTCCTGTGAACTACAAACAGCAGGAAAGACTCACCCTTGGTTAGTCTTATCTTAGGTATCAAAACTATCCTCCCCATATTCTCCCCAGTTATAACTTCCGCTTCAATTTCATGCTTTCACAACTTCCTAATTTTCAATCAAATCCCATTACACAAATCCTCTGCCACGCTCAGATTCCGAGTCATCAGATTCCGAATCGACATCACAATAGCATTTACTTTCAAATCAAGTTTATGTGGAGTTAAACCATTTCTAATTTCATTCAGTAACTCGGGTGAATATTTCAGATGAGTGTGCTCCTCAGTTTGATGTGCACCTTTGTGATTCGCATAATCAACGCTTAGTAAGAGGATGTAGGACCATCGAAAATTTTCAAGATTTTCTCGTTGAATTTCATGATATTTCCTCCATGAGATGACCAGAACAACTCTATTCGTAGAAATATCTTCATTAATGTCTTCCAATATGGTTCTACGTAGATCATTACTTTTCCGCTCAGGTCTCACTTCCACTTCATCAATTCTACCCTCGTCTCCACCGAAAGGATGTTGGAAAAATCAGTGTCCTTAGATTTCAAATTTTTAGTCAGCTTCATTACATCAAACAATGGCCATAAGGCTGACGATGTGATAGTTTCCTGGATCATAGGAAGTCTATTCCCATTGGTCAAAACTGGCAGGATTTGTCCAAAATCCCCGCCTGGAAGCACCAATTTTCGACCAGAGGGTGAGTCATTGAAAAAACACGTCAAGGAATGTTCTATCGACCACCTCTAAAGCTTTTTTGGAAATCATTGATGCTTCGTCCCAGATACTTTCTAGATCCAAGGGTAGTCTGAAGTATCTATGACTTGCCATACCTTGTGGTGAAAAAATCGACGCGATACCTGTCCACGCTATTGACAGAACCTTCTTTTTTGGGACAGAAAATCATAAATGAGAGACCTTTACAAGCAGTTTTCACACAATCTCCAGGACCATCAATGGAATTGATGATTTTTTACTAGATTTTCATCACTTCTTCTGTTGCTATGGATGGATTATTGATTCTTCACTTCTCCAAATCAATAATCACGGGTAGCGGGGGTTGGCGAGCGGAGCGAGCAGGGGGGCTTGCAGTAATATATATATATATATATATATATATATATATATATATATATATATATAACGTTCTTAATGTTTATGGCTGTATCTTTGGAGGGACGGCTCATTTGGCGTAGTTACTCTGGATTATTTATATCCTAGGTAATACAAAACTGTAAAAATCTTGTGGGAGATTCGTGACCCGGATCCTCCAGACGACCCTTGTTAGTATACTTAGCCTGTACGATATCATAACCTGACTTTCAATCTACTGCTTCCTCTTTACAAGGGGACGTCAAGTTGTTGTTGCTGCCGATGTTCACCAACCTCCTGATAACTTAACACAGTTTGGAGTTGACAATGCCTCGAAAAAACTTCAACATGCTGAATACGTGAGGAACTATAGGCTGATGAATAAAACATTCAATTCACAACCTCCTGATCGATCGCGTGCATCGAAAGGGACGGGAAGTCAAGATAGATCTGAGTACTATAGAAGTTATCGGAAGAGACGAAAAATTCTAACATATCAGTCCCAGAATGAAGATAATATTTTGCAAGCACTCATTGCAGGAGATCCAGATGCTATCGAACACGCATAGCCACATGAGATCAGACATGCAGATGTTGACATTGGAAACGCTCATACCAGAGTCGATTGTGACTATCGGGTGAAACGTGTGACGGCAACGTCTACCACTTCTTGACCAGTGCACACAAACGCGGTTATTCATACTTTTATACGTGATGAGCACGCAGAGGAAGGCGATGGAATTCGGATGCTTATGATGATGATGATTTTCAAATTCAGGAGTGCGCTGATCGAGATATGCTCATATACGATGTAAACGGCGATCATCGAGTCATTTGTTACGAACCAGGGTTCTTGAGGTTCATATGCTATGGGTTCTCTTCTGTTCTTACCGAGCCGTGTGGCTCAGCAAGTTGAGATTGCAAGGTATTCTCTGAGTAATGAATTGATGATATCGAATGCAGCTTAGATTTTATTCAAAGGTAAGTTATAACTCGGAGAGAGAGACTGTTACAATTACTGATTATTCTACTGAAACTACATTGGTACAAGTGTATCAAGTGCTGAAACTACTCGTCCCGGAATGCTGCTACTCGCGGAGTCTACGACAAGAGTTCACGTAATCGACTGTGGTTCTAGAAACTTAATGTACGCGGTGAGTGTCCGCGGTCGACTGATAGGACAGAAGCCTGGCTGCGTGCTTTTGCACCGCTTATATACTCGTTCCTTCCCTTAGCGCTATATGCATCGGCGCCTCTATCTCATGCTTTTCCCACGCCTAAGCACTCGTTTTCAAACATTCTTGGCGACTCTATAGGCTTGCATAGACACGCGTAAGTGGATGATCACGCTCTCGTACCGTGTGAATACGTCGTAATATTGACATATATCTTAGCTTGGAGTTTATCGGCATGGAGCTAGACTTGATCCATGGCACATTCACATGCCAAATAACGCGTTGCATGGTAAATAATGTCTTTCACAACTCACTCTAGGGTTCCCATCATCATTTTAACACTGTTCATTCACCATTTCAGTTCAAGAACCATTCCAGATTTACTCCAATTACACCGCTCACTTCGCTGCTCATAATCAGTTTAAAGCTAAGATGATCCAGAACCCATTTGGTTACGCTTGTGATGTGTGTGATCGATTGTGGTTCACGATTGACCTGCGGATCATCAATCAAGAGTTTCAGAATATCCTGGCTCAGGAGTTTGGTGATGTTTGCACCGAAAACTTCATGCTTTGCCGTACATGTGTGTCAAATCTCAAATCTGGTGGAATTCCAACGTATCAAAAGACGAATGGTTTTAGTTATCCAGAAAGACCTGCACATTTGCCAAAATCAGATGTTATCTCAGAGCGCTTGATCTCGCCAAGAATACCATTCATGCACATTCGTCGTCTCCATCATCAAGGTCAATTTGGCATATTAAGACGAATTATCAATGTTCCTGTTGAAGTCAACCCGATGTTGAATCTTCTGCCACCAGATGTCGACGATGACTACTGTATCAATGTACATATTAAACGACGGGCTTTTCATAAATCGAGTCACGTGCAAGGATTGGTCAACTAAAGAGACATCGAACTGTGGCTTCAATATCTGGTTCACACTCCACTGTACAGGATGTGTGAGATTGAAGTTGATGGAAGTTTTATGTCACGTGATTATATCGCCAATACTCCTCACTAACAAAATCTTGTCTGGGACGATTCCACGGGAGCCTTTGCAATAGAGAATAGACTTATTCACCAACTGCAAACTCTTCTATGGGACGAGGATGAATATTTACAAATCGCCCCGGGTGAACGTAATGTTTTGCACAGTCTTCTTTTGATGAGCATGCTGAGGAACTCTCATTTCCAGAAATATATCTGGGACAACCAAGAATTTCCAAAGAGAGTATGAGAGCATCGCCGTTCATGATAGCAAGCGGCGAGTTGAGGCGTAAAGACCGCAGAGCATGTCATCCAAATCATTGACCTTACGTCGCAATGATTATTCTGCGCACCAAGGTCCGCGATTCTCTTACCATAGCATCCAAACATGTCGGCGAAGACGCTCAAGTTACGAAACAGATGATTCAATCACCAGATTATATTCACGACTTTCTAAACAGAAACTTGGCTTTTTTCAAGTCGATACCGAATTTGGCTTATTATTGGGCTCAACGGAAACGCGACCTTTTTGCAACAATCAGGCAACTTGGAAAACCACGCATATTCCTCACGCTTAGTGCCAATGAGGTTAAATAGCTCCAGTTACTCATAACTTTGTACAGATTAAAATATGGTACAGACATTCCAGCAGACGTCATCAACGAATTGAATTACCTCCAAAAATGCGCTCTCATAAACGAAGATGCCATCACATGTGTGATCTACTTTTACAAAATTTTATCTACAATCGTCGCATTACTAAAGCACATGAAAAATAAGTCCATTCGGCAGATGCTCGATGATTTTGTCCGCATTGAATTTCAGCATAGAGGTAGTCCTCACGCTTAAATGTTGTTATGGCTCGATAACGTGTGGAAGGACCCACTTGGAGCTGATAGAGAAAAGACTATTGGAATGACAGATTTCCTGATATCAGTTGATGAAGCAGAGGCGTCTGGTAATATCGCGTTGCAGACCCATAAACACACTTTTACGTGTTACAAGGGAATTTCGAAAAGGAAAAATAAAATTTGGCGATCTGGAGCTCCATTCAGGCCATTAAAGAAAACCATCATAGTCATCCCCATGAATGAATCTGAGCCTAGATTCACTGAGTATCACAAACATTTCACAAGGGTTCATAAGAATTTGGAAGACTTAGACTACCTGGATTTTGATGACTTCTATCATCAAAACAATATACAATCTGATGATCACTACTTGAACATTCTACGTGCTGGCATCACGCGACCTCGTATTTTTGTTGAACGCCGAGCTCATCAGGAATGGCACAATCCCTTCAACCCTTTCATCTCACACGTCCTAGAATCAAACACCGATATTCAACTGATACTCAATCCCTACTCATGTGCTCAATGTGTGGTGAAGTATGTCAATAAAGCAAACAGAGGAATCAGTCATTTGCAGCGCAAGATGGCTGAAACGCTCGAAGAAACCCAGAATTTGATTTCATCGAAGCGACACGCAAACTTAGCGTTAACATGCTCAACGGCGTTGAGATGCCGAGCCAAGAAGCAGCGTGGTTTCTTCTAAGATAACCTATAACGAAAACATCGGCCGTGATCGTCTATATTACCCATTGTCTGGCCGATTGAGCGACAACGGATCCACAAGAAATGGATAGAGAAGAGTTGAGTGATGAAAGTACAGATATCTGGGGAGAAAATTGGTTCGATGAATACGAAAAGAGACCTCAAGAACCTGCTGAACTCGATGATGCTAATCTTGCTGAATTTGTAGCTTTCTGGACTAAGAGGAAGAATGGCAGTTGGTACAGATGAAGTAAGCCTCGCGTCAGATACAGAAATTACAGTATGACCAGAGATGAGGAATTACCATAGTACAAACGAGAAATGGTGACTCTCTTTGTGCCCTTTGGAAACGAAGAATTAGACATTCTTCCTGAACGAAAGTTCATGAGTCTCTATGACTCACATGAAGAGTGTATCGTACGAGAATGTATGAGATTTGAATCTGACCTTGACCATCAGAAGACAATTGACATCTGTCGAGAATTGTGTCGTGGAGATGACGGAATTGAAGATGAAACAGAGGAAGGGCACGCTCTCTTACAACCAGATGTTGATCCATTTGTGGAATCGTACCACAACCCAAATTCAATCATAAATGAAGATCTTGTCCGGGTTGTCATAGATAGACTGGGCGCAGTTTCCAAAAAAAGAGAGAATATCATGACCAAAGATGACTACAATGCACGCGTCCGTACAAAGAACAACAAACAGCGACAGCTCGTAATGCATGTCATTTATCACTGTCTAGCTAAAGAAAATACAGACCCGTTAGTGATTTTCTTGACCGGTCCAGCTGGATGGAAGTGGAGAAACATACCTGACTCTGACTCTCATGGAAAGCATCAATCGTTCCTCCAATAATGATGGCTTCTACAACTCCTACATTGCATACGCATCCACCGGAAAAGCTTGAAAGTTACTCGGTGGAACTACGCTCCATACAGCCCTCAGAATCTCAATCTCCAATTTACTGCCGTTGAGTATTGGAGTACTCCACCAATACAGAGCTCTGTTTCGGTATGTCAGATTCATAATCATTGATGAAATAAGTATGATAAGCGCCAACAAGGCTCGAGTAGATCAGAGGCTAAAACAAATAACAAACAACTTTAGTACAGACTTTGGAGGTGCCAATATGATTTTTATTGGGGATCTCCGGCAGTTGCCACCTGTACGGGTGGCACCTATTTATAAACAGAGTAGAATGTCGATGACTGGCCCTACTTTGCGGCGTAGTATTAAGTACTTCGCGCTGGATGAGGTAGTACGTCAGAAAGACAAGGCCTTCTCTGACTTATCGACCAAACTGGGAAATGGTGAGATTTTTACTCCAGAAGAACAACAGTTGATTGAATCACGGTTTGTCACGGAAGAACAAGCTCAATTGTTGTGTCTCGATGGTATTCGATTGTACAATACCAATGTCAAAGTTCAAGTTTACAACAATAGTATCTTGACCACCTCTGTTGAAGAAATCGAATTCGTTCTCGGGGATAATCACATAACGTGTGAAGGGGAAGAACAAAGCTATCGGCAAAGGGTTCATAAACTATCAGTCATCGATACATGTGGCATGCTTTACAACATCACTCTGGTTCTTGATAAGCCATACATGATCACTACCAGTATTGACGTCGTTGATGGGTTGACGAACGGTTCTATTGGCAAATTGTCAGAAATCACATTTGATATGACTGGTGGAGCCAAGTTCTTGTGGTTAGAATTCCCTGGGTGCCAAAAAACAGGCGCCGATGCTCGAAGGAAAACAGCTAACTTTGCTCTTGACCATGGAATTAGCCGGGCAGCAGTGCCAATAGGTAAAAGGACAACCACAATCAATTTTGCTCGAACTAAATCAAGGAATTCGGAAAATGGTGAGCCTCATTGCAAGAGGAAGCATTTTCCCATAGTTCCTGCACTAGCAATTACTATTCATAAATCACAAGGAGGATCTTACAATGAAGTGGTTTATGGATATCAAACGAATCAATCGCAAGAGCTAGTATATGTTGCACTCTCTAGAGCTTGAGAGATCGATACATCTGATCCATTACAGAGAGAGTTTGCACGATTAGGAGGGAATTCCTCAGTAACAGTTGACGATATCCCTAATCAAAATACGCTGCTAAATGAGATTAGCAGAATGCTTTCCCTTAGCGAAATAGTTTAAGAGGTTCACTGAAACTAATGAGAAATTTGCGAAACTGATCAAATTCCAAAATGATGATTGGGATTCCTACAGAATAGTGTTTTAGTTTTTAATCTAATTTAATTGCATTTCATATCACACTCACAATCCAATGATTGGATCCAACCAATCGATGTAGAATGAGGGAAAAGTATCTCTCTAGTCCATTTAAAGGTGGATAAATTAGTTGTAGAGGGAGATATGAGGATAAAATGAATTTTAGCTGCAATTTTCTTCTAATATTTTGGGTTATCATTACGAGATTCACCTTTGGGGGAATTAAGATGACCTAAACTGGGGTTTTTCATGGAAGATGTGTAGTCTGGTTGAGGGAAAATTTTGATATAGTTGGTGAAAAGATCATAAAAATGAAGTTTTTTAAAAAAAATTTGGATTTTTGGGGAATAAATTGGATTTTGAATGTATTTAAAAGGATTTTGAAAAATTCGGTATCAACTAATCGATTTAGAACGATGAAAAAGTATAAACTTAGTTGAGTAAAATCTGTATATATTAGTTTAGGGGGTGGGTAATAGCGGAAAATGAATTTTAGATGCGATTTCCTTCTAATATTCTGAGTTATTATAAGGAGATTGCCTTTTAGGGGAATTCAGATGACCTAAACTAGGGTTTTCCATGGAATATGTGTAGTATGGTTGAGGGAGAATTTTAATATAGTTGGTGTAAGGATTATAAAAATGGAGTATTTTGGAAAAATTTGGATTTTTCGGGAATAAATCGGATTTTGAATATATTAAAACGGATTTTGAGAAAATTCGGTATCAACCAATCGATCTAGAACGATGGAAAAGTATCAACTTAGTTGAGTAAAATTTGAATAAAGTAGTTTAGAGGAGAGATATGAGGAAAGTATGGATATTGAAAAAAATATTTTTGTATATTTTGAGTTATTTTTTTGAGGGAAATAGTTATCGGGATTTGGGCTACCTAAAGTGAGGTTTTTTTAGCAAAACGTGTAATTTGGTTAAAACAGAATTTCGATAGAATAGGTCTAAACATGCTCAAATTGCTGTTTTTGTTGGAAATTTTGGTTTTTTTATAAAAATTTACGTTGATGGAGTTTGAATGGAATTTCGGCATTAACCAAAAGATTGATTGAGCCAAAAAAACCATAGCCTAGGTAATCAAAATTGGGGTAAGGTAAAGTTAGAAAGAGATATTTTAGTATGAAAGTACACAATTTCAGCGATTTTACCTCAAAAAACATTTAAATTGAATTCGATTTGGAGAGGAGACCCGGCAAATAAATGGTCTCATCTCTGAGTGATTCTATACAACTTGTAGAAAAGCAAAAATCGATAAAGTGGAGTGTAGAAGAGAAAGCGTGGCGCAAAAAAACAACACACATACACACACACAGACACAGACAAAGGGCCGGAGAGATGAGTCACTGGGGGGTTTTTGAGGATTATAAGGGGAAAAGTGTTACTTACAATCGTTAGATTTTGGCGAGAGGAATAAGATGGTTAAAGCACTTTTGTGATAAGATGAATTATGTTGAAGAAAATATTGAGTTGAATGGAAAAATTGATCAAAAACTTGCTGTGTCGAAAACAAAGCTTTCTCTTTAGAGAAAGCAAAATAGACTCTGCAGGACTGGCGGTCTTCACGTTCAACTGTCAGAGTTGAGTAAAACGTGCTGTAGACCTACAAGATGACCCAATCTTACAGAGGTGTCATGTTTTGATACTAACGGAAACATGGAAGAAGGATGAACAGAACATAGATCTGCCCAATTTCAAATGTATAGAACATTCTAAAAGAACATCTGTCAGAAGCGGTGGCGTTGCTATCTACCAGAAGTCACCCGATTCTCTCTCACTTCAAAATTCTACTACATTGATTGGGATGATGGAAGTTCAAAAATTAATAAGTATCATTCCAGATCTAGGAGATATCTCCGCAACAACTTGCGCTCTCTCTGATGGTACCCGCTCGATAACTGTTGTTATCTACATCTCCCCGAATAGATCTGTGACAGACATAATTGATTTCATCCACGACGTTCTACTCTTGTATACAAAAGATGGAGCAAGAGCGAGACGGAAGGACACTGATGAGTTACCAATGATACTCTGCGGCGATTCCAACGTTGACTTCCAAAAACCAGAATCACGATCACTTCTACAATTTCTACAGGATGAATTGATTCTACAAATGAATAATGCTAAAAACGAGTCTACGATAAATTACGGGACCACGATGGATGCAGTATTTACTCGCTATTCACCTAATGTCGAATCAGCAGTTTACGTGTCATACTTCTCATACCATCGACCTATCGTATCATACGTACCATAGGCCATCATTGACGATATTATCATAAGAATGATTGTACAGAATTGTATTGAAAAAACCGAAGGAACCTTAGGCTCTTTCTCGTGTTTATAGTGGATATTCAATTGGATTCCTGCTTTCATTTGTTGGTAATTAGATTAACGGCTATATGTTCCCGAGGTTCTAAAATATCATTATTTCGTTCATTGAAAATGATCTGGACTCTCTTTCAATACGTTTTATTTCAATATAGTCATATCACCCTCATCTGCTGTCAGAAGGTTTCACCTTCCTGTGCACGTGGTCGACTCGCACATCATTCTTTTATGAGCTTATCGTCATTCTTCATCCCAATTATAGTGTTTTGGTCTCTCTGTCACATGCAGGGACGTAGAGTGTGGGCCATTTCCTTCATCCCAGCGGACTAACTCATTTCCCCTTCGAAATCACTCCATGATGCATACCTCCATTAATTCAATTCAAGAAGTGGTATTTGATGGATCTATGAGGTCTTTCATGTGAGGAGATTGAGGGTGAATGACATTCTACGACCGCTGTTCCCTCGAGACGAGAGTCCATCTCGTAAAAATTCATTCTTCCATAGAAGAATCTTAAGATGGACTTTTTTTGGAAACAGGAGCGGTTACGATTTTCGCTGTTGCGGGAAAATGTCACATGTATCATGTATTTTGAGCGTGAAAGGAAAATTATGAAGGGCAAGCACCTTTGGGTTGAACGCATTCCTAGAGCACCGTATGTGGGGAAGTGGACGTCAAGCAGAAAAAAACAGTCCGAACAAATTGACCCTGTTCGAGCACTTGTCGTCGATTGACAAGTGAATGCTGGATATTCTCGTAGATACACACCGTTGGCTTAATGGTACGATGATTAGGAAGAGATATTTCAGCTTTGTCCAGAACTTACGTGAGGGGGTGGAGAATACCAGCTCTTTTGGTTCTCTTGGCGTAATTTCGCTCCTCCTTCGAACATTTGGTTCGCTCAGAGCACATTTCCTCCAGTCTCCCCGACCCCATTTTCTGTTTCATCACAGTTTCCACCCCGCCAATTCGTTATTCACCCTGCCTGCTTCGACATATGTCACAAAACTATGCAAGGCAGATGAGCAAAAGGGGTGCAAGTACTGTTTTGATGAAAAATTGTGATAAATTCCAATACAAAATTGAATGAATATGTTGTGTATTGAATGAGATATCATATCGTGAGGATGGGTTCTATTTAGATTAAGAATCGTCAATGAGTATTTGGCGCTGAGCTCTGCGCGAAGAACTCTTGCTGCATAATTTGCTTGGAGCACCGGCGCGGAGTTCCATATCTTTTTTCTGGTCCACGTGAATTTCATGAAAGGAGTCTCGAATTCAGTTCAAGAGACAAATTGACTTTCACTCTTCAATTCCGATTCTGTGGATGCGAATGCTTGAAGCATAACTAGAGCACCACTTTCTAACGGTCTCGTGTGAAGTGCCAAGGGTGCAAATTCAACGGACCATGTTGAAAATCCCCTGAGGCGGGCATCTGGTTGCCGTGTGAGCTGAATTTCGTCCTTACTTCAGATTTGCAAGTAAACATATTGCCTGAAATAGGTAACGCGATTTCATTGGTCAGGGAAACCTCCATCCAAAAGGCTGTGATACAAATCTGACACACTCTGCTCAAAATACAAAGCTCATCCTAATATGAATTCTCATATATAAAATTGATCGTGAAAATCTAGAGGTTATCCGAAAAGGCATAGCATAATTTCACATCGCGAATAAAATCGAATAATTCTCTCTCTAACGGGTCTATCACAATGGACTCGAATCGGAAAGAAAATTCGTGATAGCATCCCACGAGTTCCTTCCGATCGTCTCGATGACTTTGTAGACGTCTCAAAACAGAAATGTCTGAGAAAACGTCAACTCGTAAGACAATCACGGGGTGAATCCATATGGCAAGCCACCCGCGCTGATATATACATACACTTACGTGTAGAGGGAGGATAGAGCCCATTGACGTTGCGTGCCGCGTCATAGGTCGACACGATAGAATCAATTTTTGAAGAGATGAGTCATCCAAAGAAGCCCGGTAGTTCCTACACATCTTCGGGTGTACTTTGAGGAGTGATTTCACCCAGATTGGTGCACATCAATTCCGATGGATCATATGTGGGTCACACCTGTGAGGTCATTTTAAGCGAAAAGTCGAAAAACTGTATTTTCAAACGAGTACGAAGAATCAGAAGATGATTCCTCAACCGAGATCCTTGTTGGTAATGGTGGTCCTCGGGCTGAAGAAATCATTCGCTCAGGTTTGGAGTCGAAAAATACGGCTTTTGCGAATTGAGCTCCAAGTTTGGTATTTTCACGAAATTGCTCAATTTGTATCAGCTGCAGCTCCGATAGTATATATGATGATCGACTTTCTCCACTAATGAACTTCTAGGTCTTTTCAAGACCTTTAGAATGACCGCTGGTGGAGGTCGATTATCACATGGCTAATAGGAGCTAGATCACTGAGGTCTGCTTACGGCAGATAGCTCCTAGAAATCGCTAGAGCCAATAATCGGTCACTCTCGATTTGGCTGATTTGAGGTGCCACTCTGTACTACCACTCGCCCGCCATAATGTGTCCCTCTCTATGTTGCTGCTATTTGCAATCGATAAAGCGCTCACCGAGATATCGATCGCTTCTCTCTATGTTTGTCAACCGTAAAAAGCGTTCGTGTAACTGTTATTCTCAGCTGGGCAAAGGAGGAGGTGGTGTTGCTATTTACGTTCGTGATTGCTACAATACTGAGACTCTAGCCTTTCCCGACCCTCAATATGACAATACACCTGAATATAAAATTGTTGGACTTCCCCAAAGCTTAGTCAAAATTCTCACTGCCGTTGTCTACCATCGTTCAACAGCAGCTTATCCCACTGAGTCATTTGAGTCAATGAAAGATTTTTGCCTACTTACCCTAAGTTTGTCATGACCGATGATTTCAACGTTTACATGCATAAATCACACCAAGCGAGGGGCAAGTAACTGTTGTTGTCCCCAAAATTTGTCAAAGTACAGTTCCCGTATATCCCTCGTAGATCTCTTTGGTCGTATTTATCTCTATAATTTCTGCATTGTCCCACGTATATCCCACGACTGGTCTCTGCTGCCAGCTTGTCAAAGAATTGGCGGGAAGGAGGAGCTACTTACACTGACCAGTGAGAGAAAAGCGGAGATTGGGGAAGACAAGCGCGAACAACGAAAGACAAACGGGACCAGCGCGAGACCAGCGCAAGAGAAAGCGAAATATATAGGCGATTCGCTTTTTCGCGGTATCGCCTTTCTGCCGTGCGCTCAACACGAAGCGCACCTGTGCCGCGTGGTTGCGGTGGTGCAGGCATCAAAACCGTGAATGCGTGAAATGGCTAACACTCGGGCTAACAGGAGTGCCTGTTAGGAGTTTTGATGAAAATCAATTTCTTTCATTCGGTTTTCGGTCTCAGCATCCGTTTATTTGCGTAACTCATTGCCTTTATAGATTTTGAGGTGGATTTCCTTCCTCGAGAATTCTCGATCCGTGCATCCGCACGATTGTGGGGTTGATTGCCTTCTTAGGTTTTGGGTCGATTGTTTCCTGATGGAATTTCGGGCCTGCTACTGCGAACACCACGTGTTCGCAGTATAACACTTTTCACGATCAAAATTGCATGATATCGCTAAGTAAACCCTTGCAAGAGCCGAGAAATTATAATTTGAAAGCAGGACATATTTCACTTGTGAATATGGGGTTTGGGAGCGACATAATATGTTAGATGTATAGGTGCTTTGGAGAGATGATTTATTCTAGAAAGACTAGGTGAGAGGTTTCCGCAGCATTTGCTATAAACAGGCCTCGTCACATGGAATTTGAGAATTGTGATGGATGATAGTGATTTTTTATGGGTTTTTGTTGAGCCAAAAATTCTGTCGGCGGAAAAATTCACCCCAAAACCTAGGAAGGCAAATTAACCCGCAAGTGCCCGGATGCTCGGACCGACATTCTTTTGGGGGAGAAATCAACCCAAAAACCCAGGAAGGCAAACTAACCCTCAAGTGCTCGGATGCTCGGACCGAAATTCTTTTGGGAGAGGAAGAAACCCTAAAACCCAGGAAGGGAAACTAACCCTCAAGTGCTCGGATGCTCGGACCGAAATTCTTTTGGCGGAGAAGTCAACCCCAAAACCCAGGAAGGCAAATTAATCCGCAAGTGCCCCGATGCTCTAACCGAAATTCTTTTGGGGTTCAACCCGCAAGTGCCCGGATGCTCGAATCGAAATTCTCTTGGGGAGAAATCAACCCTACAACCCAGGAAAGCAACCTTCACGCGCACGCTAGAAATAATTCCATGGTTAACCACGGGGACCTGTAGTGCTGGATCCTGGGGAAAATTCCAATCTTGATATTCTGCCAAATTGGGCATCGAAGCCGTGCAGCATACGAATTTCGACCATTATTTGGGGGTTTCGGCGTTGCCATCGTAGGATTTGGAAATTATTCCCTTTACGAGAGAATTTCTGCTTCAAGCGTCCAGGTATTTACAGGTTTCGCTTCCTTCCTAGGCGTTGGGAATGATTCTTCATACGACAGATTTTCGGTCGAAACATCCGGGCATTCGCGGGTTAATTTACCGTCCTAGGTTTTGGGGTTGATTTCTCCTCCAAAAGAATGTCGGTCCGAGCATCCGGGCACTTGCGGATTAATTTGTCTTCCTGGGTTTTGGGGTTGATTTCTCCCCCAAAAGAATTACGGTCCGAGCATCCGGGCACTTGCGGGTTAGTTTGCCTTCCTGGGTTTTGGGGTTGATTTCTCCCCCAAAAGAATTACGGTCCGAGCATCCGGGCACTGGCGGGTTAGTTTGCCTTCCTGGGTTTTGAGGTTGATTTCTCCCCCAAAAGATTTTCGGTCCGAGCATCCGAGCACTTGAGGGTTAGTTTGCCTTCTTGGGTTTTGGGGTTGATTTCTCCCCCAAAAGAATTTCGGTCCGAGCATCCGAGCGCTTGAGGGTTAGTTTGCCTTCCTGGGTTTTGGGGTTGATTTCTCCCCCAAAAGAATTTCGGTCCGAGCATCCGGGCACTGGCGGGTTAGTTTGCCTTCCTGGGGTTTGGGGTTAATTTCTCTCCCAAAAGAATCTCGGTCCGAGCATCCGGGCACTTGCGGGTTAGTTTGCCTTCCTGGGTTTTGGGGTTAATTTTTCCCCCAAAAGAATGTCGGTTCGCGCATTTGGTATTTAAGGGCATGCGGTAGCCGTGCAGCACGGCCGTAAAGTTGCATTCATCATTTTTGCGAAAATTTAAATGGTATAAAGTTGGGGATGGATAACTCAACGCTCAGCCCCAATCATTAGATTATTGCTGAAAACTGGAAACTACTGGGCGTCTGGTACATCCCAACCTATAATATACACACATTTTTGTTGCAATTATTCACGAATCCTTTTGCGATTTGAGCTAAACGACAAGTTGGGCCATTCGAGTTACAGTTTAGTCGCCCGATTGAATGACAAGCCCCTGCATTGCCGCAACCGCGCAGGTGCGCTCCGTGTTGACCATTCTTGGCTTTGCTTTTCCCGCTGTTCTCGCGCTGATCCGCAGCTGTCCCGCTTGTCAAGCGTTATTCTCGCTTGTCTTTGCTTGTCTTCTCTGATCTCGCGTTGGTCTCTGTCTGGAGCCCCCCACTCGTCCGTATTTTTCGTCACCGTAGACTGCCTTTCTCTTTGCTTATTTTGATGCTGGTCAATGCAGTTCCCGTTTGTCTTTCGTTGTTCTCTGGGAAATCTTAGATGTTCTTTCGGGATTTCCCAGAGAACAACAGTTACTTGCCCCTCGACACCAAGGCTCGGACTATTCCCGCGAACTCTTTCGAGCACACTCTCTTGGACTTATTCCATCGGAACCAACCCACCATGCGATCCGATCGGACGACCATCGAAGTAATACATGACTTGACCTCTTCATTGTCCCATCCTTGAAGTTGGTCCGATCGTACGTCAAAACTAATGTCCTTTTTGCAGCTGGACATGCTAAATGAATTCTAACTCCCTCCCTCAGCTATTCTACCGAAAACAATTTGCACTCGACATCTCAAGAATGTTAGTATGCAAGTTTTTCACTCTGAACTCGAACACAAACTCAAGCACCTAGGAAGTATTTCTCCCCAAACCACTATCATCCATTCAAATCACACATCTACATTGGCACGCTCGCGTTCGGGAGCCGCAATCGATTGCTTCAATGACCATGCTCCGTGTAAGCAAGTCACCATTCGTGCGAATCAGAAGCCTTGAATCTCTCGTGATATCAGGAATCAACTCCATACCAGGGATGCCGCTTACCACCGAGCAAAGGAGACACAGGGCCTACACGATATCATATGATGGGGAATCTCCTATCTACAGTGAGGAACACGATTGACATCGCCGAGAACGAGTATTTGTCGTCCATGCTTAACTCAATACCAGACCCGAAAAACCTTTCGAAGCAACTTGGAAACATGGGTATAACAGCTCCAGAAACACCATCTTCTTTGAAATACTACTCGTCACACGCACTAATCCTTCACTATGCAGCTGTGTACCGTGTTCCTGCTCCTGAACAAACAGGTCTCGATCAGATACTCAGCACACTACTTCGGTGTGGAAAAGCTAATCAATTTTGATTCAAAATAATTTCTGATGGAGATGTTGAGGGAGCTCTAGCTGAGGCCACAAAAAACTGTGCTGGTAGTGACTCACTGTCCACAAGCATGTTGGAATCAGCTTACCCTGTCCTTTGACCGCACCTTGTGAGGCTTCCCAACTCCTCAGTATAGGAAAGAAACTCCCCTGATTGCTGGGAGATAGCAACTATTTCACCGCTAGCTAAGACCAACCCTCCGTCATCACCATCAGACACTCGCCCTATTGCATTACTCTCTGAAATTTCTGAACTCTTTGAACGTATCATACATGAGCTATGACTATCATTCCTCACGGTAAAGAAGCTCCTTGATGAACGTCAGACCGGCTTAAGACCACGCCATTCAACTCAAACTGCTCTACTTGGCTTTACTCAGGACGTTTGCCTTGCAGTGGATAAATATATGGTAACACCCCTTATTCTATTTGATTCCTCCAAAGTATTGAATACAGTCTCTCATAAGCTTGTTCTCAGGGAAATTTGAGGTATAAACTGCTCTGATAATGTTATCAAGTAGTTTCCAAGCTACTTATCTAGTAGAAAACAATCAGTTCGGAATGACAATGGAGAACTATTAGAGCCCGTATCAACTTCTGCAGGTGTTCCCCAAGGCATTGTCCTAGGCCCTCTACTATTCACCATTTCCATCAATCACCCACCTCAAGTTCTCGAACTTTGTAAACACGGCATATACGCCGATGACACTCGAATATATGGCCACTCTCGAGTTTCTGATCTCCCCGAGAATATGGCCAAATCGAATTCTGAAACATCGAGGGTGCATAGCTGGGCAAATGGAAACTCAATTTCGAGCTCTGTTTGTAAAGCCCTGTACTCACTGCAATTCCACGAGCATGCTTCTTCTCGCAAACTTAGGCAGTGTCTGATTGAATCCCTGACCTTCCGGTACTTATATTACGCGCGTGCTGCTCACAACGGCGTTACTGAAGCACAAAATCTGAAACTCCATGAATTTTTCAACAAATGCGTGCTTTTCTTTCATGCTTATATTCCCTGGGCAGCACCTATGACCCTTTAAAGGCCGACACTAGGCTGCCTCTCAGTTGAAGATGGACGTAAGCTTCTTATTGCATACCTTGTTTCAATATTATCTCCTCACAAAAACCATCACACCTCGCAGAGCTCTTCCGCCGTCGAATTGATATAACATTTCTACGTTCCTCCACGCGCCACACGCCTCCACCTCTACTTTACGCTGCCCCACGGGCCGATACCATGAAGTTTCCTTTCCACATTGTAGCATCTAAAGTTTTAAATTCTCATGCATCGAGCACTGCTTTTAAACTCAAATTTTCAGACAATGCAAAACAAATTATCCGTGATGAGCTGTTCCATCAAGAAGTTGTTGATTGGTGTGAACGAGCAGCAAGGGGAGAGCTTGTCGTTAACCCCTCTTGCTAACGATAAGACTTTTAGTGACCTCCTGGATCAAGTGAATTTCCCATCAAATTGAATGTTACTATGGATTTTTTACCTGCGCAACTTCTTTCATCTCGTTACCTGAGTATTTTATCTTATTTCATTCCATCAGAATGTATTCTCTAGTTGTTCGATTGTACACCTACTCTTGTATGGAAACATTCATAGTGATATTTTTCTATGGTTATAGCGAATTGATGAAATAAAATAACATTATCACCCGACTTTTCTTATTCTTATTGATATTGATTCATCACTCACTCATTATATATTATTGATATGATCTTCATAAAAAATGTGAACTGCAATCTGTAATTGTCTTCTCCGAGCTGTATAAGGTTATACCCCATAGCTCCAATAAAATTATCAATCAATCTATCAATCCAAAAGAAGTGATTGCGAAACAAAATATATTGATGAACCATGCAGTAGATACTTGATGGAGTTAACTGATATAGCTGATTTATTGTGAAAGTATGTTTGGAGATAATTGCGAGGTTCCTCAGCCTTCATAATAGGTACTCTGAACAAAAATGTTGTCATATCTGATAATCACTTACCCATGGGATTTTGGTACTTCTGCCTATCTTGACACGATTGTCATTATCTCTTGATCTCACTTGTCAGACTAACCCATCATAGTTGCAATTCATTTTCACAATCGAAATGACCATGCCCCAACCAATACAGACTGACGCGAAGTTTCATGCAGACCTTACAACAGATCAAGGAAGAATCGTGCCCACGCAAGTAGAAAACATCCCCTTTCGATGTCAAAACTGATGAGTGCAACAGACTCACAGATGTGTCCGCGTTACTCAAGTGAGTGACCACTTATGCATAGGGTGAGGGCTTCATACTCATTCGAGAGCTAGCGAGACTGTCTGGACACTGGGATTCTCAGCGGAGACTAATAATCTGCAGCGATTGTTTGCCAATAGCCGAGATGTGCTGATTTCATACAATGAGATAGTATACATCAACACACTCATGACTGATAGGCTTTTGATTGAAACTGCTTCCAGATTCTCAGGACCAGGTCCCCATGCTCAGGGTTTTGCGTTGTCTTGTAAATGATGCGATGGGAATCCAAAATAATGCCGAGAAAACACATAAAACAGAAGAAACTAGGGCTGATCTCCTCGGGTAGATTGTGCAATTTTACGAAAAGAATCATTTCCAAGAAAATATTTGCTCGGTGTAAGAGAATAGTTGATTGCAATCCATAACCTCGAGCCAATCTCGAAATCCATGGAATACTCCAAGATGAATATCATGACCTGTATGCCCATATCGGACCAAAGGTAGGGCAAGATCAGCTTCCCTGGTGTTTTGGAAATATTGATGGATGCTCGTTGTACCTTCTCGTTTCTAACTATAGCATAGGCCGAGACTACATAGCGAGCGCGTGCTCTCCTTCTGGGTCCATGCATAAGTCAGAGTATGCGCGCGCGTGGGCTCTCATGCATGGACAGCATGGCCGAGTCTACACAGACGCGCTCACTTGGGGCGCGCGCGCTCTCTTAGCTTGCACTCTCCACCCAAACACCAGAGTAGGTACCGAAAATGGGATTCGGAAATCTTTTGACGAGTGTTTCCACTCAATAAGAGTATCAGCACGGGTTTATGAGATGGGAAACGGCTCGTCATCGCGTAAATCGACCAGAAATTGATTCGCATCCAATAGGGATTGAATAGTGAGAGACTTTGGATGTCGATCGATGTGCTCAATATCACTACCCCTAACTTCTCTAGTGGCTTATTCAACAATATCCAACACTTTTTTGGGTTGGCATTGGGACTTCCTCCAGAAACTATGGAATAAGCAAAGGTGTGAAAAATTCTGGTTAAGAAGAATCGAGGCATTCCATGTACACCCAAGATCAAACTTGTGTTACAAGAGTCACTCCTCCGTAGATTTGGGACATCTTCGGGTGGTCTCAATCAGGATTTCATACATTTTAGCTCATTATTTAGCTTCTGGAATGAGTACCAATGTATAACCAAAATGATGCTGAATATTGCTGAATGGTTTGCGAGTTGGAGACCTAGAGAGAAGTTGGGGGGACGCTTATATGGGACACAACCACGACTCTTATTTTTCAATCTCTGTTCGAGGCAAATCAATTCTCTGGTCAATTTACGCAATAGACTGGCCGTTTTTAATCTCACAAACTTGTGCTGATACTCAGATTGAGAAGGAACGCTTGTCAGAAGATTTTCGAATCCCATTTTCGGTACCTACTCTGGTGTTCGGGTGGAGAGTGCGAGCTGAGGAAGCGCGCTCACCCTGGGCGCGCGCGCTCTCGCCGCTCGCACTCTCCACCCAAACACCGGATCAGGTACCGAAAATGGGATCCGGAAATCTTTTGACGAGTGTTTCCTCTCAATAGGAGTATCAGCACGGGTTTATGAGATGAAAAACGGCTCGTCATCGCGTAAGTCGACCAGAAATTGATTCGCATCCAATAGGGATCGAATAGTGAGAGACTTTGGATGTCGATCGATGTGCTCAATATCACTACCCCTAACTCCTCTAGCGGCTTATTCAACAATATCGAACACTTTTTTGGGTTTGCATCGGGACTTCCTCCAGAAACTATGGAATAAGCAAAGGTGTGAGAAATCCTGGTTAAGAAGAATCGAGGCATTCCATGTACACCCAAGATCAAACTTGTGTTTCGAGTCACTCCTCCGTAGATTTGGGACATCTTCGGGTGGTCTCAATCAGGATTTCATACATTTTAGCTCATTATTTAGCTTCTGGAATGAGTACGAATGTATAACCAAAATGATGCTGAATATTGCTGAATAGTTTACAAGTTGGAGACCTGAAGAAAAGTTGGGGGGGGGGGGGGACGCTTATATGGGACACAACCACGACTCTCATTTTTCGATCTTTATTCGAGGCAAATCAATCCTCTGGTCGATTTACGCAATAGACTGGCCGTTTTTCATCTCACAAACTTGCGCTGATACTCAGATTGAGAGGGAACGCTTGTCAGACGATTTTCGAATCCCATTTTCGGTACCTACTCTGGTGTTCGGGTGGAGAGTGCAAGCTGAGGAAGCGCGCTCACCCTGGGCGCGCGCGCGCTCTCGCCGCTCGTACTCTCCACTCAAACACCGGAGTAGGTACCGAACATGGGATTCGGAAATCTTTTGACGAGTGTTTCCTCTCAATAGTAGTATCAGCACGGTTTATGAGATGAAAAATGGCTCGCCATCGCGTGAATCGACCAAAAATTGATTCGCATCCAATAGGGATCGAATAGTGAGAGACTTTGGAAGTCGATCGATGTGCTCAATATCACTACCCCTAACTTCTCTAGCGGCTTATCCAACAATATCGAACACTTCTTTGGGTTTGCATCGGGACTTCCTCCAGAAACTATGGAATAAGCAAAGGTGTGAGAAATTCTGGTTAAGAAGAATCGAGGCATTCCATGAACACCCAAGATCAAACTTGTGTTATAAGAGTCACACCTCCGTAGATTTGATTGATTGATTGATTGATTGATTGATTGATACCTTTCATTTGCACAATAGCAAAACATAATATTAACATAAGTGTAAAAATACAAAAAGAAGTACTAACCTATAGGAGGAACTATAGGGGTAGAAAATTAATACTCATGAACAATAAAGAATAATATCACATTGAATTCAAAGAATTTGGTCAAGGTTTCCTCAAGAGTAATAAGATATTAATGATATACATTCCGAATATCACAGCATTTTGGTCAGTCGAAGACGACGGGTCAGTTTATGAAAGCTTTTGCTGGAGACTCATTGGGCATGGGGCGGAATTATTGGTCTTTCCTCGCAGTCGAGCTCGAAAATATGATTGCGAAGAGCGCGTTTGAAAGATGATAGAGATGGTGCGTGGCGTAAGAAGGAGGGAAGAGAGTTCCAGAGTCTAGCGCACTTGTATTGAAACGAATGCTCAGATGACTTCAGTTCAACTCTGGGGATCTTCAGCTCTCTCACTTCACCCCTACTTGTTGGCCTGGCCTGGGACTTGGTGAAAAATGCAGCTAGATATTCGGGCTCATCCATTCGCATAATTCTATACATCCGAATAGCTGCAAAGTACATTCTACGAGAGTCCATTCGTAGCCAGCCCAGGCGTTTCCTGTAGGGGGTAATGTGCTCTCTCTTTTTTACTCCATAGATGTACCTCACACATGAATTGCTCAGACGTTGCAGTCGCGTAAGTTCTTTGTCTGGTGCATCAAGACATACTACTAAGCAATAGTCCAGATGTGGTTGGACTTGGGTCTCGACTAGTCTTCGGCGAAGAGCCTCAGTGGTACACGCCCTAATAGAACGCAGACCATACAAGGCTCTATTGACCTTTTTGGTCACTTGATCGATCTGCGGTTTCCACTTGAGTTTACTATCTAGTGTGACACCGAGACTCACAACTGTGTCACTGAAGGGCACGACCACCCCACCCGGCATCCCAACGCCGGCTAGACCCATACTCCTAAGGACTTTAACATTATCTGCCGAGCCAAAATAGATGGCTTTGGTCTTGCCAGCGTTCAGACGCAGGCCAGAGCGCTCGGCCCATGCAGCGAAAAATCGAGCTGCCTGTTCTAGTCGAGTGATTCCCTCCATCAATTTACTCTTCTCTATATGAAGGTAAATTTGAAGGTCATCCGCATAGAATATGTGCTTGATCGCCTGTCCGTGAAGTATGTCAGGTAGGTCGTTAACGTACAGACTGAAAAGTAGAGGTCCAAGAACGGAACCCTGGGGAACTCCTAAGTTGGTGGTTAACCATTCAGAATCACCGCTGTTTTGTGATGTTACTATCTGAGAGCGCCCTTGCAGATAGGATCTTACCCACATGAGTGCCATCCTTGAAAAGCCCAGTACGCAGAGTTTCCTCAGTAGTGAGGATGGGAGAATTGTGTCAAATGCCTTGCTGAGATCAAATAAGAGAAGAAGCGAGATCTTCTGCTTATCCCTCGCCATCCGTACGTCATCTGTCAGTTTGAGTAGAGCCGTCTGTGTACTATTGTGTTGCTTGAATCCGGTCTGGAGAGGATCTAGTAACTTTTTCCTGTGCAAATATTCTACGATTTGGTCATGGGCAATTTTTCCCAGAGCCTTGGAGAGAAAGCAAAGCAACGCAATTGGGCGGAAATCCGAGACAGATGATGGTGCGGCAGTCTTCTTAAGCGCAATCAATTGAGCTCTCTCCCAAGCCTCCGGAAAAATACCCTGAGCAAAGGAGGAGTTGAAAATTGTTACAATAAGATCACCTATGGCCGGGAGAGCCTTCGCGATCACCTCTTGGGGGATTCCATCCACTCCTCGAGCTTGTGAAGAGAAGTGTTTCACTGAGAGAACAACATCAGCGAAATCCACTGGTTTAAATGAAAAGCCATCTTCGGCAGCTGAAGAAATAATATTTGATGTGTCCTCATCGGTCTCTTGTTGTGAGATGGAGACCCCCGCGAAGTGAGCGTTCAACTCGCCAGGTGTAAGACCGTGCAGTTCCTCCTCCTTGCTCTTTGGCAAGAGTCCGAGGTTGCGCATTTCTTTCCAGATGTTCTTCTCTTTATCAAGAGCGTCTGACAGCTGGTCGTGTAGGAAAGAATCACGCTCTTGTTCCAAACTCGTCTCAACCTCGTTGCGGAGCTGAAGAAACTCGTCAAGAAGCCTCGGCGGACATCCGGCACGTTTATAGCGTCTTTCTGCCGCACGACTCTTGTTGACGAGCATCTGCAACTCAGGACCAACCCACGGAGAACGATTTTTATGTGGGCACACGGATTTGAGTGGCGCCAGCTGATCGATCACAGCATTGAGGTTATCATTCAAACATTTCACGGCCGCCTCCAGATCGGAATCTGCTTGGTCTATGCCTGTCCAGTCGCACTGTTGTAGCAAGTCATTGAGTCGCTCCGGACTGTTCTTACTGTAGTCTCTATAAGAGAACGAATCCTTTGTTGGCTCAGGAACAAAGATTTCCAGAGTGACATCAATAACTGCGTGTCCCCCAAAGCTTGGAAGATGAGTATTGTGATGGTTCACAACGGTGTCGTTTTCATCTACCATTATCAAGTCAATCCATGTGTGAGAGGTGTTAGTGTGGTGTGTTGGGCCGTGCTGGATTAATTGTAAAGACAGTTCGTCTGTTAGACGCCGAATGGTCATTGCGTCAGCCGAGGACGATAGCAAGTTAGCATTCAGGTCACCCATGATAATTTTGTGACTAAAGTCACTCGACAGGTCCCTTAAGACGTTGAAAAACTCTGTCTTTTTGCATTTTGACATGTGGGGGTCTATATATCACCCCAACAAGGATGGCAGCAGAGTTGCTTCTTTTACACTGCAGAAAATAAATTCGGGAACTCCCGGTTTGCTCTCACACGTTTTGTCAGAGGACGTTAAGATTTTTACTTTATAATCGTTCCGTACGTACAAAGCAACCCCACCGCCTATCCTGTTCCTATCATTGTGGATCACAGAGTATCCCTTGACCTGAATGAGGCTATCATCAACCCTAGAGTCCAGCTTCGACTCAGCAACACCAAAGAAATGGAACGTGGCATCTTGAGATATGTGAAACCGAAGCTTCTCAATTTTATCAGTGAGCGAGTTAATGTTGAGGAATCCCGCCTTTAAAAAATTACCACGCTTTTGAGGTTCTCCAGCGAGTGACGAAAGTCATTTGGGCAATGTTGATGTTGTTGTTGATGGGATGATTGGCGTGGACAATGGTGGTGAAGTTGGTGACGGTTCTGACGGTGAATTAGATGAAATATAGGATCGTGATGCTGGCGAGACTGAGCTGTCTGTATCAGATGATTCCAGTCGCACAGCCTTCTTCTCACCCCGCTTTCGCGATGTGGATGCACATGCAGTCTGAATGAGATGTAGGTCAGTGATAGATGAAAATGTATGTGCCTCCCTGCGTCCACTCTGCTTCGCCCAAAACCTGCCACCAGCGTGCCAAACGTACTTAAAACCAAGCCCATGAGCTACGGACTTCAGACTCTTAAACAATTGGAAATCCTTATGAGGGAGCATCTCATTTACAAAAATTTTACGATTTGACAGACAGGGGGCCGAGAAAGGGTTAGGCAAAGCCTCATTGATGTTGTTCAAGGTGAAATAAATATTAGCAGGGAGGCGTTTTGCATGCACGATCTTGCGAACCATGGTGGTAGAAGTAAGGCGAACGACAATGGATGGTGGAATATGCGAGCTCGACTGTTCAGCTTGATCTTGGTTGTTTGCTGATATAGTTTTCCTAGCTGACTGGTACCGGCGTGATTTTAATAGTCGAGTTTTGATAATGTCCGTCTTTTGCAAGGATGGAACGAGAGTATTGAGCACAGAGTGAGCAAGATCCCTCACAATGTCCTCAGATGGGTCACACCCGCTCTTTAGTAACCCGTTCAATACGATTTCCCGATATTCCGATGCATCAGCGTGCAAACCCGCCCCGGAATTCACAGCATTTGAAGTGAAGGAAGTCAGCTCTATATTGGGATCGTGCTTGTCTGATGCTAGGGAGCCTCCAGCATCACAATTCTTACCTACATTGGAATTGATACCAGTTACATTAGGACATGCACAAATATTTGAACTAGAAAGTTGCTCTTTCAGAGCTTTGTTCTCCCGCAAGAGTATTTGTTGCTTATTTTGTAGATCCTCGAGTCGAAAATTCTGCTCCTCGAGGATTCTACCAAAAGCGGATACCTGGTTGACGAGTTTTTCATATTTTGCGCCAGCGTGTTCTGCATTTGTTTGATTTGAGAAGATATTCTGAGTCCCATTACCAGTAGATTTCGAAGTTCCAATTGCATCATGCAGGAGGTCAAAACGTCTGAACAGCAATTCCAGCACAGTCGAAGGTATAAGTACATGCGTCACACCCGGCAGATCACTAGCAGAAATGAAAGGTGGCAGATCTAGAGTAGCTCCAGATAGCGGTGTTGGATTTGTCGCATTCAGCTCGCTAACTTGTCCCCCATCGTCAGAGGTGGCGTCAGACGATGCGTGACCACTGGCGTGCTCAGCGGTATTTGAAATTCCCGCCGGAGACTGTGTCTTCTGCAAGAATTTTGACAGTGTCGCGCGCGTCGCTTCGGTTGTTACAGCAGACGGCGTGACAAGTTTTGAGCCCCCCCCCCCCCCCCCCCACCACCAGTTGAGTGCGCGATAGAGATGTACTGATGACTGGAGTGAGCGTCGTCTGCTTTTGATTGCTCGCAGCAGATGCCGATGTCTTACTCGTGGCTCCTGAAAGACGCGCATTATGCGGACGCGACGACGACGACGTCGATGTTGATGATGATGTCGATGGGGTTACCCTGGTCATTGCCGTCTTCACACTACGTCGGGAAGGCACTGTCTGCTCCTCTTTTGAAGCTATCTGCTTTGTGCGACCGGGGTTCATGGGGCCGCATGGCGTAGATGTTTTGCTGCCATCCTCTTTGTCTCTCCGCTTTTTAGCATAGCGACAATTATCACACTCTCCCTTTCTATTAGCACAAGTCCCAGCATGTCTCGGGTTCTTACACAACGGGCACAGTGTCAGCGCGCGAGTCGACGTTACGCCACAGACGGTACATGTGTTGAGATCCATGTCCATATAGTATAGACAGCTGTGCAGACGCCAGCAGAAGGGAAGGGAGGATCACATGTACTTGCCCGCACAGGTGTAGTTGTGCCTCTCGACCGCGCACAATCTTTCAGCTAATGCAGTTAACCTCGTTCGGCTTGTGCTGTTGTATTTCGCCAGCAAATAATGCAAGTCGCAACGAGCAGCTGAGATAATATGAGCTGCAATGACTTGCATTTGGGTGCTTGCAAGAAACTGGAAAATAAGAGGCCCGAAGGCAGATTTGCGGCAGTATCGGTGTTAAATAGCAAGGTCGAAGAGAGTATGTGTTGTCGCCACTTACGCCATCTCCTCCTCGGGGACATCTTCGGGTGGTCTCAATCAGGGTTTCATACATTTTAGCTCATTATTTAGCTTCTGGAATGAGTACCAATGTATAACCAAAATGATGCTGAATATTGCTGAATAGTTTGCGAGTTGGAGACCTAGAGAAAAGTTGGGGGGACGCTTATATGGGACACAACCACGACTCTCATTTTTCGATCTTTATTCGAGGCAAATCAATTCTCTGGTCGATTTACGCAATAGACTGGCCGTTTTTCATCTCACAAACTTGCGCTGATACTCAGATTGAGAGGGAACGCTTGTCAGAAGATTTTCGAATCCCATTTTCGGTACCTACTCTGGTGTTCGGGTGGAGAGTGCAAGCTGAGGAAGCGCGCTCACTCTGGGCGCGCGCGCGCTCTCGCTGCTCACACTCTCCACTCAAACACCGGATCAGGTACCGAAAATGGGATTCGGAAATCTTTTGACGAGTGTTTCCTCTCAATAGGAGTATCAGCACGGGTTTATGAGATGAAAAACGGCTCGTCATCGCGTAAATCGACCAGAAATTGATTCGCATCCAATAGGGATCGAATAGTGAAAGACTTTGGATGTCGATCGATGTGCTCAATATCACTACCCCTAACTTCTCTAGCGGCTTATTCAACAATATCGAACACTTTTTTGGGTTTGCATCGGGACTTCCTCCAGAAACTATGGAATAAGCAAAGGTGTGTGAAATTCTGGTTAAGAAGAATCGAGGCATTCCATGTACACCCAAGATCAAACTTGTGTTACAAGAGTCACTCCTCCGTAGATTTGGGACATCTTCGGGTGGTCTCAATCAGGATTTCATACATTTTAGCTCATTATTTAGATTCTGGAATGAGTACGAATGTATAACCAAAACGATGCTGAATATTGCTGAATAGTTTGCGAGTTGGAGACCTAGAGAAAAGTTGGGGGGACGCTTATATGGGACACAACCACGACTCTTGTTTTTCAATCTCTATTCGAGGCAAATCAATTCTCTGGTCGATTTACGCAATAGACTGACCGTTTTCAATTTCACAAACTTGCGCTGATACTCAGATTGAGAAGGAACGCTTGTCAGAAGATTTTTGAATCCCATCTTCGGCACCTACTCTGGTGTTCGGGGGGAGAGCGCAGGCTGAGAGAGCGCGCTCACCTTGGGCGCGCGCGCGCAGCTCCGCTCGCAATCTCTACCCAAACACCAGAGTAGGTACTGAAAATGGGATTCGGAAATTTTTTGACGAGTGTTCCCTCTCAATTGGAGTATCAGCACGGGTTTGTGACATAAAAAGTGGCCAATTTATCGTGTAAATCACCAAAAAAATTTATTCGCATCTAATAGAGATCGAAGAGTGAGAGACTTGGATGTCGATCGATGTACTCAATATCATAATATCACCACCCCCCCCCCCCCCCCCCCAACTTCTCAGGCTCCCAACTTGTGGCTCATTCAACAACATTCAACATTATTTTGGGTTTGCATTGAGACTTTCTCCAGGAATTGTGAGATAAGTAAAGGTGTGCGGAATTTTGGTTGAGAAGAATCGAGCTATCCCATGTACACCAAAGATCAAATTTGTGTTACAAGAGTCACTCATCCTCAATTGGGTACATCTCGGGTGTTCTCAATCAGGATTTCATACATTTTAGCTCAATTTTCAACTTCTGGAATGAATATCAATGTTTAACCAAGATGATCCTGAATATTGCTGAATGGTTTGCAAGTTGGAGACCTGATGAAAAGTTGGGGGATGCTCAGATGAGACACAACCACGCCTCTCATTTTTTGGTTTCTATTAGATGCAAATCATTTCTCTGGTCGATTTACGCGATAAACTGGCCATTTTCAACTCACAACCCCGTGCTGATACTCCGATTGAGAGGGAACACTCGTCAAAATATTTTCAAAAGCCACTTTCGGTACCTATACTCCGGTGTTTGGGTGGAGAGTGAAAGCGGAGAGAACGCGCGCGCGTTTTGCCTGTGACGATCATGTATCAGAGAGCCCGCGCACGTGTGCTTTTATGCATGGCAGCATCGGCAAGACGCGCGCGCGCGCTTTCTATGTAGACTCGGCCATTGGATTGCATTTACTAAATCCTGTTTTCGTTAACTCAATCCGATACATCGACAATTTTTCAGTGACGTTCTCGAATTAGATTATTCTCATATTGATTGAGTATTGACCAAACCTATATCTCTGATTCATTGTACTCGAGAAGGCTGTTCTCGAAGGAACAGAGGATATAGTACGGGAGCTGGTGAACTTTTTCGTGCTAGATTTGATAATACCTGAGAGGGTGTTAAATTGTGGCACGAATTATGTGGACCACGAAAATCACTTCCCGCACGCTCTACAGTGGGGCAAAACTTTTTTTTTGATTTCTGAAATGATCATTTTCACGGGTTGATGTGTCATATTTGATAAAAGCTGAAACTTTTAAGAAAGACAGATTATAGTCTAAAATCCCCAAATGAACATTCCGCAGGTTCGCAGATGGCGCAAAATTGTTGCGGAAGCGGATGAACATTGAATTACAACGAACATCTGTGTTATATTTGATGGTACCTGAAACTTTCCGCCAATATAGATCTTGCGTTTTTAGACAAGGAAATCACTTCCCGCAGAATTCTTGATGGGGCGTTTTCCAAAATGGTGGTGATTTGGGGTTTTCAGTAAATGACGATTATCTCGCGAACTTTCGGTCTATGAAAAAAAAATTCGGGATAAAAGTTGTAGAGGTACCAAAGACGAAGAGAGTGAACCTAAATACGTTGATCCAGGTTGATCAGGGTGCCCAGGAATGAAATAAGATGGATTTGAACTCAAGACCTCTTGCTCAGGAAGCAAAGGCTTTGTCGCTAGACCAACGACGACCTCTTTAAACGTGTGATCAAAAGTCGTATAGTCTCATCGGCTCTCCAAAAGACTCAAGTTATCGGCATGGTTGTTGTAGACCATCATTTGTGTCATTGAAGTAACCACTACCAGGAGTTAGCGTGAAAATCGTCGATGGGGCTCCGCGTGAACATGCCTTGCGGCCTACCGTTGTACACACACTTCCCCCCTCCCGTCAGAATATTCGGCGGATCACGTTTTATTCTATTCCTGGGCACCCTGATCATCCTAGATCAACGTATTTGGGTTCATTCTCTTCGTCTTTGGTGCCTCTACAATTTTTATCCCGAACTTTTTTCTCATAGACTGAAAGATCGCGAGATAATCGTCATTTACTGAAAAACCCAAATCACCGCCATTTTGGAAAACGCCTCATCAAAAATTCTGCGGAAAGTGATTTTCTCGTCTGAAAACGCAAGATCAATATTGGCGGAATGTTTTAGGTAGTATCAAATATGACACAGATACTCGTTGTAATTTAATGTTCATCCACTTCCGCAACAATTTTGCCCCATCTGCGAACCTGCGGAATGTTGATTTGGTGATCCTAGACTATAATCTGTCACTCCTGAGAGTTTCAGCATTTATCAAATATGACACATCAACCCGTAAGAATAATCATTTCAAAAATCGAAAAAAAGTTTTGCCCTACTATAGAGCGTGCGGAAAGTGATTCTCGTGATCCACATAATTCGCGCTACAATTTAAACACCCTCTTAGAAATTATCAAATCTAGCACGAAAAAAGTTCACCAGCTCCCGATCTAATAGCTTGGATAGCTCTTCATCGGGATTCCGTCCCCAAAAGTCATCCCCCCGACGAGTAAATAGTGTGATACTATCGCAGAGAGTTGCTTTTGTAGCAATACGTTCCAAGTTCAAAAACGATCCACCCCGAAACCACCACACACCATTTCATGCAAATCTTGGATGGTTGAAGAATTCTTTGAGTTCACCTCGAATCCACTAAAGATTCAACTCGTGAGTCTCTTTCGATACGAATAATGAAGCCGTTATTCCCGATTCAAACAGCGGGATGTGACAAGAAACCTGATAAACAACTCATACATTTGATTCATTCTAGAATCCATGGACTCAAATCTGGGAAGACACTCAAAGAATTCAGAGGTCACTCGTCTTACGTTAATGAAGTGATTTTCTCATCGGACTGCCACAGTATCATTAGGTTTGTAGCCGGAGCTCTATATCTCTTGTATTTTTGAATTAGGATTGCCGAATCAATGTCTGGATGATTTCAGTGCATCGTCAGATGGAACGGTAAAAGTTTGGAGTCTGAAAACTACTGAGTGCACCGGTACTTACAAATCTCTTGGTGCAGCTGACTTGACAGTCAATAGTGTCCATTTGGTACCAAAGAACCCAGAACATTTTGTTGTTTGTAACCGATCAAATACAGTTGTCATCATGAACATGCAGGGACAAATCGTCAGATCATTTTCAAGTGGCAAACGTGAGGGTGGAGACTTTGTTTGTTCTGTTGTATCTCCTAGAGGGGAATACATTTACTGTGTTGGTGAGGACTTCGTTCTGTACTGTTTCTCAACTGCATCTGGGAAATTGGAGAGGACGCTTAATGTAAGACATAATCTTCCAGCTATCCTGGTTTTCTCAGAATCTATAATATTGGAGATTCTATTCCAGGTACACGAAAAAGATGTCATTGGATTAGCTCATCATCCGCATCAGAATTTATTATGCTCTTATAGCGAAGATGGCCTTGTGAAATTATGGAAGCCGTGAAGGATCTCCGAGTTATTCGTTCCAATCATCTGGATCTTTCACAGTCGAATCGATCAGTAATGAGACTGAAATCTCGAAGGTTCCAGATAAAATGACACCATTGATTTTCATTCATCAAGGGTGGATTGAGCTGATAACGGCTCAGGACCTTGTATTTGAAGCGATCAATTTTTTCTCATGATAAACGAACAAGTTCAAGGAGTTGGCTGGAATTCTCAGTCAATAATCATACGAGTATCTTTGATTGCGATTTCAGAGAATCACAAATTGATTCAAGAGTGGATTTGGATAAATCTTCTTTGCATTTATCCACAAAGCCTCTTCTTACCATTGCAAATGCTCACATGTGATTTTACGACTGGCAGAACGTGCGGCGAAAGGAATCAGATCAGATAGGTCCCTCTACTCCCCGTCGGCGTAGTGTGTCCTGTGACACGACCCACCTCACATTCCGCCGAACGTTTCACGATCGGTAATGGCGCGTGACGCAAGATCCTTTCTTCCCCACACCATTATTCCCTCTCACGGAATTTCATCGTCATGTACTTATACGGTATTTTGCGCGAGATTACTACGATATAATAGGGGAGAGTAGGGTAAAGTGGGCCCTTGCGATTTAAAAAATTTGGTGCTAGATAAAAATCTGATTTTAAATTGTAATTAAAAGCTCTTTCTACACTCTAACTTTTGAGAGAAGCAAGAAGTCTGGAACTTGTTGGCATCTCTGAGAAAAGAACATCGTGATTTTGGGGTATAAACTCCGACTATAGCGCAATTTTTGCGAGCTGAGCCTTATAACGTACGAAGCTTTTCGGTTTCACAAATGATCTTATTAGAAAGTTTAGGCTTCCATCTTCATCGTCCCACGCGTAGAATCTCGATTGAGGAGGCTCGAGCGCGTAGTAGCGTACCAACCGCGGGGCCCCGCGCGCCTTGTCCCCTTCCACCGCGCCATTGGCCCCGGATATAGGTATACTCATAACGCAAGCGCTGGCTGCAACGCTAGCTTTTTTACTTTCACTCTCATTTTCTGGTTGACCCATGGTTTTCCTGGTATCAATTTATAGGGAATGGATAAAAGAACCGTTTCCTCTGGTCAGAACAGGAATCATATGAATAGTTAGCACGCAAGCTCATCTTAACCCGTCTGGTCCATAAGGTTACGTGTAGTCAGGAACAATGTTTGAAGTCAGTTTGCTCACGATTTTGGTAATTTACCTCATTTTTTTCAACGGTTTCACATTCCTGGTAGTTTTAACTATAGTTTGAGCCCACTTGCGCCAAAAACAAATGTTTTATTGAAAAGTGCTCGTGCCACCTTAATGCACTACAATAATTAAACTCGCCGTTCCATAAAAAGCTCGTAATGAGGCAACGTGGGCCACCCGAGTGAGATAAAGCGAGCATGGGCGTCTCCTATGTATTTCTCATGGGAGACGCGGTGGCAGCGCCATTTGCTTGTCTTTCTGCTTCGAAAGCCGCGGCAAGCGTCCGACTCGACCTAACCTTGAATAGCTATTTCTCCGAGATCGTTTTGTTTGTTCACAATTCGATTAACAAGTAATATGAGTAATGAAATAGGTGGAGAATTGGATCCTGCGTCCATCTAAATACTCACAATGACGTAAAACAGGGCTCGTGAGCGAATATTAGCGAAGGCCCACTTTGCCCCACTAGTGGCTCACTTTACCTCACGGTGGGGCAAAGTGGGCCAATTTGCATAGTCTCAGAACTTTGGATATTGATGAAAACTAGGACTACTTGAAGTTATTTTGACCACGGTACTACGTTCCTGAGGCTTCAGAGATTCGATCAGTCAAGTTGAAATCCTCCCAAGAATTGAAACAAATTATTGAGAGCCTTGTCAAATTACCTGGCCTACTTTACCCCACTCTCCCCTATCCTCGGGTTTGGTTTTTTCCCCCGGAGATATTCTCCTCGGAGTAATCCATTCTTGGAATCCTACACTGAAGAGTCATCGCCATAGCCGAGGACTTAATTCCTCGATTTTCGTTCCCTGCGCCCACAAAGACTCTTTGGACGAAATCTCCTAGGAGTGATGTGGGCCACGGACACCTCACAAATCATCGTGCGATAGAGTCTCTACGCCTAAGATCATCTGCACGTGGGGTTCTCCACAGAACCGTGAATCATGTCCCACAAAGACGGCTATACCGACATCGTACAGGGCTAGTTCTGAAGTTATCGTCTTTGGGATCCTATTCTCTGGCGGAATCTTCTCCAGAAGACTTTCCTGAATCCGATTTTTAGATTGCGATTTTCAGTGAACGATTAGAGTGTGAAGAACGAAAAATCTCATGTTGCCGAAGCGCGAAGCTATTGATTGCGATTCCCTCAACAATATCGAGAAGCAAGAATTCATGTTTTTGTTCGGTCACCCACTGTTTTCCAATGTCAACAATAGATAGCTGCGTGCGCTATACTCATAGAGATTCAATGGCGCAACGTCGCGTCATCTGCTTCCTCATGCCGATAACCCGCTGCTATAGCCTGCGCAGCAACCCTTAATCAGAATTGAAAAAACAATTCGTTATCATTCGGAAACATCAATTTTTGCTATTGAATATTGTTGAGGAGATCACAATCATCAATTTTGCGCTCTGGCAACATGAGATTCTCACGTTTTCTGTGCTCTAATTGGTCACTGTAAATCACGATTTTTCCATTCATCTAATTCCAAAACATTCACAGCTCGAAAACGATGAGTATCAGGGAGGAGTGAAAGGAGAGAATCTTCTAATCAAAATAAGACAAATAACCATTACAAATTGCTTCCGAGGCGAAACATTTGATCTTTAGAATTTGTTGGAAAAATTCCAGCTTAAACGATTTTGCATTGGAATTTCGTGACATGAATTTCTTGGATTCAGAAGGGCCTTCTGGAAGAGATGCTGTAAGAAATTTCATCACAATCATTTTTCCAGCGATGGTGATGATTCCGCCTAGTCTAATTACATTTCATGAATAGTGATACTGGATATAATTCACGTGTATTAAGGATCTACTTGGAAGTATGCATTTCACGTGGAATATACAATGGAAATATCATTCCCAGAATCGAGAAAGGTATGCGCAAGCGCAAATAGCCGCGTTTTCTAGCTCAACATTTTATCATAGAAATAACCATAAATTCCCAGATCTCGTAGTCCCACCATAATATTCATGGGTTCTCGAGGTTTCTGAATCAGAATTCAGGGTTGATTTGTCCCCTACTTATCCAAATTTTCACATAATCCTCTAATACTAAGGAAACATGGAAATTCTCGAAACACTCGGATCTGGGAGTCTTATTATGCCATTCGTTCATTCGTCGCTCAGTGCGGACTGACTCTGTTCTACTGCATACCATTATCAGAGGAATTTGGATTTGGTTGATTCACTACGCTACCCACGAGTTTCCGGGGTAGCTCAATCGAGATTCTGAGTCGTTTTGGTCCCAGTATGTCAAGACTATGACAAATCATCGGAACAATCATCATGAATGGATAAGAAGAAGTCTCGCCAGGAATCTCAACAATACCAAAATCTTGAAGGTCAATCGAATCAAATCAATCAAACCTACGAGAGCCCAAAGGGTCAGACCAGGAATTTTGCCACGAGATGGATGAATCCCATAACCTAGAATGGCAATCAAACGCGGGTAGGCCCGGATGTTCGCATCAGAAATCTTGCTGAGGGAAAAACCGATTCTGGAACTTGAGAGGTTGAACTGATCCCTAAAATGACCGGATGCTCATCTTAGAATTCCCGAAAAAAGACGACAGATCCAGGAACAATCCGTGTAATGGAGTTGTTTGCTATTCCCTGTCGTCGAACAAAATTATCCAAGATTGGATCCAAAATATTTGAGTATTTTGATGTGGTACCCTTGCGTTCAAAGCTCCAGTACGTGATTTTTGAGCTCGCAGATGTGTGAATTACTCTTCGCCAATCAAGATTATAGTCCCTGGTCGACCGCCCCCCCCCCGCCAACAGATTTCCTAGACCCATGATTGTTTATTCGCAAGTGTGACTGCTTCCTTCGCCATTGGGATCGATTTATCACAACAGGTTTCTTTATTCAACCGTAGGGTACTTGCGGGTTTGATTACTTCCTCAGGTTCTGGTATATTTCTAAGTCTCCGATGAGATTCCTTCCCATCCATTCTAGGTCATTCATCCAAGGTTTTGTCGGATCCCGGAGTTCCTGGAACGAACCCTTCCTAGGATCTAGAGTCAGAGGCCTGGAAGCTATGAGTATCATGATGAAACTCTTAGATCCGAAGTATCATAGTGTTCTTCCAAAATCATACTCCCCTCAGGTTATATGAAAAGCCTGACAGGATGAGGGACAACCGTCTCCGGATCGGAACGTAGTGACCTCAAGAACGTCTGGACTTCGAAGCGAGACATTCAGATCCGGAAAACTCTTTTACGTGTCGTTGGGTAATTATTCTCAAAACCAACAGATATTCAGATGCTCGGAGTGGGGTCCTGGGAAGGATATAATCATTCTCAGTATTGAGCAAGGCAATCACCCTCCCCTTACCCCATTACCCGGACGCTCGGAGTACGATTCCTGTATAGGAAAAGCATAGCAATATCGTCGCTCGCTCTGTTCCGTGTTTTGCGGGTACGCGGCAATCAATCGTCCAAAGATTTGATGGAACATGATCATTGGCAAGTTTTAGAAACGGGAATATCATCGTTTGATAATGACGTAACGTGAATCATGAAAAATGTTCAGAATTGCCCTCGTTGTCTTATACCTATTTGAATCTTGACGTGCACCGCCACTCTTTCTTTGGTCTTGCGAGCCTTGCACCGTCGCGCTCGCCGCTTGCTGTGGCTTGCGCCAGTTTCCGTCCAGCAGCCGACCGCACCACCTTGCGTTAGTGTTATGAGATTTTCAATATAGTTCAATTATTCATTTGAACTATGGTGTCACCAAGATTATTAGTTCTCCTGCTCCCTCACTAAACATCATGGTCTTCCGTATACTGGATCGAAGCTAGTGGTAAAATCCACGTGGATGCGAACAGATTCGCATTCGCCGCAAGGTGATTTCTCTGTTGATGGTGCGTGGTCGACAGTCTCCGGGGGCGACCAGTGGCGTCTTCCTCAAGGTCTACAGCAGCAAGTGCCAAGCTGCAATCGGCGGACGGGGATGTCGGCTTGATTGCTCGTACCAGAGCATTGGTCTACCGGCAGTGGATCGCGGGACAGGGCAGCCTACAATATTGAGTCCGGAGCGTAGGCTAACCTCCAAGTCGTCCAAAAGGCAATAGTCACCGCGCCCCCTTGGAGACGACGGAAACGACCTGGGAATCCAGGGGGATTCTTGGGCAACGAGGGATACATCGTGGGATTACTGGGCTGAGCAATTCTTCATTATTTTCTTCATCTTACGGCAGTTTGGAGCCTCTGTGAATTTTCATAGTTGATTCAAATTCAGAGTCTTCCTTCTCTCGAAGGTTAAGTTAATTTTGCACACTTTGGTGCAATCGAAATTCGTCTTGTACCCTTCGTACGATATTCAGTATGTGCAATCAACGATTCTGGAATCCAGTGAAAATTTCATGATGTCATAACGGCATGCACTGAAATTATTGGTTTCTTTAGTGATTTGTCCGTGTGTGTGACCCTTGTAGGTGTGCGTGCTCCTCGGCGTTAGTGCTCGACATCTGGCAACATAGCTGGCCAGAGTTATCCACTGCTGTCCATCAGCTGTGAGCAGCGGAGCAACAGCATTCAGCGGATCAACGGCAGTTCTACATCGCCACAGCTATCGCACCGGGCCGCGGTCTACAGCTATTTCGCCACTTTGCAACGCAGCGTTCCAGTACACCACGTATTCATCGTGCGCACGGCCACGACTTTGATCTACGAGGTTTGAACTCGCGGTATATAAGGGCGTTCAAACCATCGAACATTCGGCCACTTGAGCCGCGTGTCAGTGGTAAACTCTCATTGCTCTTCCACCACTTTGAAAAGCCCGAGCAATGAGAGAAGGGCGAAACATGCACAATATCAGCGTAGAATCAAAATTTTTCATCAAGTTTCTCGTTTCTCATCTTTACTTTTCATTCCTTTCCATCAAAATCCTTTGGATGCATCCTCGGAACCATACGAGGCTCTAAAGGTGCATTGATCGAGAGTGGAGAAAAATCCATTCTCGATTGATGCTAAAAATTCAGCAAAATTTGCTGACTTTAACTCGCAAAGACCGATAAAATTACATCTTCATAATTTGAAATTCCCGCGAGTGATAAGTACGATATCCGATCATATCGATCGAGTGTCAAAATTGAGAACAAAATCTAGGATTGGAATCAAGGGAGTAGCAGACACCAAACCTCATGTTTCGAGAGGTACTGCTAACTTCACTGTATGTCCCAGATTTTCTTCAGAATTTGTGTGTGACGTTCAAGCACACATAATTCCTCAAGTGTCAAGTTACAAAGCTTCTGTCTCATTGGGAAGAGATGAATGGGATCATATCAAGGGTTTGAAATTAGCTGATCCTCAATATCTGAAATCTAGATCTATCGATATTTTACTAGGTGTCAGAATTCACGCTCAAATCGTGCTTGAAGGCGTGAAAAAGGCAAAGTCGATATTTCAAATCAGCCTATTGCTACAAATACGGAATTCGGGTGGATCGTTTCCTCGTCAATTGGTGAAAACGTGGAGACACAATCATCTCTCATACACTTGGTTGACGACACGGTATTGGGTAACATTTTGGAACGCTTTCCCAAACAAGAAGAAATAGCTCCAGTCCGAAAGACGCTATCCGAGGATGATAGCAAATGTGAAGAACATTTTCAACGAACTCATTCCAAAGTCTCTAGTGGTCGTTATATAGTTGGGTTACCTGTTAAGGATCATCTGTTAAACGGTCTGCAGTTTAATTTAGGCGACTAATACCATTCGGCATTGAAAACTCTTTCTTCTGTGGAACTAGGTTTGACAGGAATCATGATTTTGCTGAAAAGTACGGTGCGTTCATGTCAGGATACGAGCAACTTGGACATATGGAAAAGGTTCCAAAATTTTCGAATGGAGAGTTGAAGCGTTGCCATATTCTCTTGCATCATGGGGTACTTCGAGGGGCTAGAAACTGCGGGTCGTTTTTAATGGCTTGCTGTCTATCCACGGTACGTCTCTCAATGATCTCCTTTTTATTGAAGAGAACTTGCTCCTAGCATTGATCGATCTGATATGGCGTTGGCGTATGTATGAGTTTGTCTTCGTTGCTGACATAGAAAGAATGTTCAGGTAAATTTCAGTTGATCCAAGAAATCATCATTCACAAATGATCCTTTGGAGAGTACATTCGGGTTCAGAGGTGATGTTGTTCTTACTTAAAACAATAACGTATGGTTTGAAGTGTTCAACGTACGTTGCCGTTAGAGTTTTGAGACAGTTGGCAGAAGATGACGAGCACTTTTCGCCCTGGCTGTTAATATCATCGAGAATGAGTCTCACGTGGATGATTTTATGTCGGGAGAGAAAAGGTGGAGGAAGCTCTGGGAAAACGAAAACAATCAATCAAGATTCTCAAGGTGGGTGGTTTTGAGCTGAAAAAATGGGCCGCGAACGACGCTAGGTTATTCGAGGAAATTCCGGTCGATCATAGAATCCACGGTTCGGCTACTTTTGATTTCGATAACTATTCTACCTCGATATTTGGACTATCTTGGGCCCCCAGAGAGGATCGTTTCCATTTAAGCATCAAACCACAAGACTCTGATAGCCAGAAGATGCCTAAGAGGATAGTTTTATCACTCACGGCCAAGATCATTGATCCTTGGGTTGGTTGGCCCCGGTTGTAATTTTGGCAAGGATCTTCATGCAATTGTTTCGGTTGTTGAATTGTGGTTGGGATGATATTCTACCAGAACACTATTCCAAAATTCGGTCGGATTGGTATAGCAGATAGCCAGCTCTGGAGGAAATTTGGATACCCAGATGTCGAGTCAGGGTCCGGATCAATGCATGATCTATAACGATAATCTGAATAGGTGTTCTACTGCTCCCAAATTTTTGCGGATCACAGCTCTTCGCCTTCGTTTTTTGACGGAGCTGAGCCTTCGCTTGAGGAAAGAGGAGAGGGGGAAAATTCAATTTCTAAAACTGGAATTTATCGATTTTGATTCTATCTCAGAGGGCTTGCTCAGCACTCCGGAGCTCAGATATGCTGAACTTCTATGATCTATCTCGAACAAAAACATAGCTCTGGTGACTGTTTTAGGTGCCTCGAGACGAACAAGGGAATTAAGAATACTAATCCATTGAAATTATGGCCTCTTCTAGATCATAGACTACTGAGAGTTAGTGGTAGACTGCGCCATGCTCTTCTAGACTACAAGGCAAAACATCCTTTGATCTTACCATGTCTCAGCTCTTTGACGTTTCTAATCAACAGACACGCGCACTTGGAGATCCAGCATAGAGGCACGCAACTGACCTTGGCTTGTATACGTAATTTGTTTTGGATCCTCAAAGGCAGAAAAGCAGTGAGGTCACTATAAATCGATGCACGGTATGTTAGCGTTATTCCGTCAAAATGTCAACTCAATCGATAAGAGACCTTCCCAAGGTTCGAGTCACGACCGCTTATCCTTTCGAGCACCCTGGCGTGGACATTACTGGCCCCTTTAAAATACGATTAATGAAAGCCCTCGGTAGAGGCATCATGAAATCTTATATTCGTGTTCTCATATGTCTAAGCACATAAGCTACTCACCTGGAAGCTAAGGAGGATTGTGTTTCAAAAGCCTCTATTGCCGCCTTCAAACGCTCCACTGCACATCGAGGTCATTGTTTGAGATAGGGATGCAAAAACTCACTGAACTCCGTTGGTGCAGAGTCTGAGATTGGAAAGCGTTTCGACAAGGCTGCCGAGAAATCCAAGGAGTTTGCTATCGATCTGACCAGCATGGGAACTGAGTAGAGATTGAACCCACCGGCTGCTCCTCATTTCGGGAGCATTTAGGTAGCGGCTGTCAAGTCCACCAAGCATCACCTTCGAAGGATAGTTGGCGATCACGTACTTGTTGAATTCTCTACTGTCCTCAGTTCAATCGAAGCTTGCATAAATTCAAGGCCCATTGCGCCTCTCAGAGATGATCCTTCTGATCTCGCTGCACTCACATCTGCTCATTTCCTTATACGAAGGCTCTTCTTGATAATTCCAAAGCCATCAATTCCCATCAGGGCCAATTTCGGTTGGCAAGCGATACCGGCAGATGACCCAGCTAGAACAGTAATTCTCGTCGTCTTGATCCAAGAGTTATCTGCAAGCATTGCAAGAGCGACAATAATGGTCGAAAACTCCTAGAGCTTATCAAATCGGAGATGTCGTCTTGATTCGAGATGAGTGCCGAGCACCTGCTTCTTGGTCTCTAGCTGTAATCGCAGAGAAATTCCCCGGTTCTGATGATGAAAGAGTTCGAGTAGTCAAGCTTCGTACTGCCATATTTGTGTTCACTCGACCAATCATCAAGCTTGTGCTGTTGGTACCAGATTCGTCGGAAGAAATCGGGTAAGAGAATTAGAATCTCATATTGGACACTGAGTGATTGATAGTGATTAATTTAGTGCATAATTTCAGTGAGTTTCAAGTCAACGAGTTTGAGTAGATCAAATTTTATCCCTTCCGATCGAGTTAGAGTCATTTTAAGTAGTATGAGCGTCTTTTAAGCCCTCAGTCGCTAAGTTAGCGTTCCGTGGGCTTACGAGCACTATATGAAAGTAAAAGCAATTGCGTGGTTGCTCAGGACGTTCATCTCCAAGAGGAATGAACGCGCCTCCTTCTGGGACTTGTTACCCGAGTAACCGGAACTTAGTTGGTTTTTTTTGACCTTTGGTATGACTTGGAAGCTTAGATTCCGAGATTTCTTCAATTAATTCAATCACTCAGTTTCTTGTTTTTGTTTGAACCCAAGATTTCTGATCCAGAATTTGAGCAGCTACTAATAGCTTCAAGGATTCAACTTCTATTCCGTTCAGGCCCTATCCTTGTACATATTTGATTTTTTGAAGCCGAATGGTGCTCTCGTGTTCATTGCTCAGCTCATGATTATTTGAGGAATCCATCATTCGATTATATTCAGAGTTTCATCTTGATATTGATTTCAGTAGGATTCTTTCCCTCCATATGATCAGCACAAAGGCACCCATTGAGCGTGATAAATTGAAAACCGTTCATGATTCCTGATTCTTCCATCACAGTTTTCATTTTCTCCTCAATTCAGAGTGAAATAGCTTGTGAGCCTACTGTTCTTCATTGTTAAAATTGATTTTTGGCAAAATCATCCTTGAATTGTATCCATTTTGAGTTCGAGTCTGATCGCTGATTTTTTGTGAAATGGAATTATTCAAGTCCTCGATTGCTGATGTATAATCAATCGATGTGGGCGGATTGTTTAGAATCGCACTCGTGTCCTCATACCTATTTGGATCTTGGCGCGCATCACCATTCCCTTTTCAATCTTTCGAGCCTTGCGCCGTCGCGCTCGTCGCCTGTTGCGGCTTGCGCCAGTTTCCATCCAGCAGCCGACCGCACCACCTCGCGTTGGTGTAATGAGATTTTCAATATAGTTTAATTGTTCATCTAAATTATGGTGTCACCGAGCTTATTAGTTCTTCTGCACCCTGAGTGAGAGAAAATGAAGAAAAAGAAGAATGGTGTAGAAATATAGTCTTCATTTTCTCAGAGACACAAATTTCCTCCCAAGTAAAATTATTGGACAAACGCAAGTTCTATCTGTTCAAAATCCACAATGGATGCGAATAGATGTGAAACTCATCTGTAGATTAGTTGAGGTTGAGTCGAATATAAATGATCAACACAATATTTGGAGTATCCGTTCGATGTCAACAAATTTTACTACAATATGAGACATGATATGATATATATTATTCGTACAAGGATACATTGCGTATTCTCAATATAAATTTCGTTCAATCAAAATGTTGATGAAGTTCCTATATATTGCATATAAGAACTTCATCAACATTTCATTGAACGAAATTCCTTGACAAAAACTTGCTAATAGAGGCAATATACTGAAGAGTTACGATCATGTCATGACATGACACGAATCCAATTTACGAAGAAATTAATATGTTTACTGTTGTACTCACCAACTGATACATCAACAAAATGAGTTGCAATAGTATATCGGAATTAGATATTGGTCTAAATTTGTCTTTCAAAACTTAGTCAATACCGGAATTGATGCGTAACGTATATCGATGTACAAATAATAGAGATATATTTGAATGGTCTTTGCGAGTTAAAGTCAACTGATATTGCTGAACATTTTGGCATCAATCGAGAATGGATTCTATTTCACTCTCGATCGATGCCCCTTCAGAGCCTCGTACGATTGCAAAAAGCCCGAGCAATGAGAGAAGGGCAGAACACGCATAATATCAGCGTAGAATCAAAATTTTTCATAAAGTTCCCCTACTCTACTCTTCATTACATTCCATCAAAATCCTTTAGATGCATCTCACAATCACACGAGGCTCTCGAGGTGCATTGATCGAGAGTGGAGTGAAATCCATCCTCGATTGATGCCAAAAAGTTCAGTGATATCAGCTGACTTTAACTCGCAAAGACCGATCAAATATATCTCCATAATTTGAAACTCCCGCGAGTGATAAATATGATATCCGATCATATCGATCGTGTGTCAAGATTAATTACATGTATCGATGTACATTATGCGATCCTCTACAACCGGCATTGACCTACATTTTTACTACACAAAACACCTACATTCTTATCATGAGAATAAGCGAATTGTTCAACATAGATTTAGTGGATTGATAGGACTAACGCGACTAGTTTATGAAACAGCACGTTCCTCTCATTAGAAAACACTGCACACACTCATGGATAGTCAAACTCCTACTGAGAAAGCTCTTGGATCTGAGAGAAATGGATAAATATAAATTTCATACTCTCACCCATCAAGTACACCTCATCGATAACCTCATTTTATTTGTCTCCATTTCCATCAACTCATCACTCATCATTCATCAACCAACATACATCCAAACACCAGACCATGTGATTCCATCACTCTATATTTTCATCGTCCCACTCGTCACATTCATTTATCGCATCCACCAACCTCACATCCTCAACACAGCACTCCAGAAGCTGACGATCTCCTACTTGGAGACAAGTTGCCCGCGCCGAGTCTGCGTATGGATTCGTCTCTAAGCAGGAGAGCGAGGCAACCATTTCTTTTACACATACAACCATCAAGCACATTCCATCAATAATCTCATCTCATTTGTCTACATTCCCATCAACTCATCACTCATCATCCATTAACCAATCCACATTCAAACACCAGACTTCCTCATCCCGTCACCCAACATTCTTATCATCCCACCACTTACATTCATTCATCGCATTCACCAACCTCATATTAATACACATCACATCATAAGCCAATGATCGCCTACTTGGAGACGAGTTCCTCACGTAGGGTCTGAGAACAAATTCGTCTCCAAGTAGGAGCGTAAGGCAATAATTCATTCCACACTTCCAACCATCAAGAACATCCCATCAATCTACGTCATCATCATCTCATAGCTCGATATTTTCAACATTCCATTACTCGCACTAACCGTTACAACAGACTGAAGAGACTCAGACTGAACAGACTCACGACCGGATCAGGCGAAACAGCCACTTTCCTGCGCCTGTTTGATATACATAGTGGAGTCCACGGATCAAATCTATGAACGATACGCAGTTGCTCAAAGGGATTTGGTGGATTTTAATTCCATGGAAGGTTTCTGACGCACAGATGAACTCTAGACACAGGACTTGAGACTCTTAGTCCGTCTAGAAGAAAATCTAGTGCTTTTTCAGTCGATATAGGGAAAAATTTAATATTTTTGAGGTAGGGTTAGTTGATATACGGGAAATTCTAATGATTCCACAAAAATGGTTAATCGGTATAGGGGATATTCTTGTAATTTCAAGGTAGGGTTAGTCGACATACGAGGAAATATAGTGATTCATCAGAAGATGACTAGTCGATATCATGAAGAATCCAGTAATTTCAAGGTGGAGTTAGTATACGGGAAAATCTAGTGATTTCTCGAGAAGAGTTAGTCGATATAGGCGTGAATCTAGTGATTTTGAGGTAAGGTGAGTCGAATGTGTGGGGAAGCTAGTGATTTCAAGGTAAGTTTAGTCGATCTGGGTGCAAATTTTGTGATTTCTCCATGTAAAGTTAGTCAACCTAAAGGGAAATCTAATAATTCCGGACGATCAATGATCGCGCAGATTAATATTGAGACGTTCGCTGCGACGGTGGAAACCGGCATTCCGCCCCAGAGTGCGAGAGAGTACAAACGCGTGATTTTCCACCTATAAAAGTCAAACCCCTTGGAATGTTATCAGTTTGACATCTATCTACAAGATCCTCACGAAAATCTCTTTCGTGCAATCGGAGATGTTGTGAATAATCGAACTACCAAAATTAGTGATCCTAAGATGTATTATTTAGTTTTTCAGGAGCATTTATGTGTGGCCGATCGTGTGCGTAATCGTACGCACTATCTCGCGTGACAGGCCGAGTTTCACTCCGACCTCGCCGCCACGAGTCGTCGTGTCACGATCGCGTACACGATCGTACGCACGATCGCTATTACGGTCGTGTACCCGATCCTATACACGATCGCATGCTCGATCGTTATCACGATCGTACGCACGATCTCCCGCGGCAGGCCGAGTGTCGATCCGACCTCGTCGCCCCGAGACGTCGTGTCACGATCGTTGTTAAGATGGTAAGCACGATCGTGAGGCCGATCGTGTGCGTAATCGTACGCACTATCTCGCGTGACAGGCCGAGTGTCACTCTGACCTCGTCGCCACGAGTCGTCGTGTCACGATCGCGTACACGATCGTACGCACGATCGCTATCACGGTCGTGTACCCGATCGTATACCCGATAGCATGCTCGATCGTTATCAGGATCGTGGTACGATCGTTACCACGATCGTGGCACGATCGTCACCGAAACTAAAGAGCACGGTCGTGCACACGATCGTATGTTAAAATTTTCAGTAGGGTTACAGGCTAAAATTGGAAATTCATTTAGCAATTACAAGGCTTTAGGTCAAGCTTGAATGACTAAAGCTAGTGCCACGACCAGATTGGATAATCTGGTTACTCATTATTAGACTTTCATTCAAAATCACGATAAGATCTTGGCAAGTAAGAGTAAATTGTTAGACCATGATTACTTCAAAATTAAAATCCCGGATTTTATAGAAGATTCATATCTCGCAAATAAATCGGATTTTCAACAGGTTTTAGATGGATTTGCTGATAGAGATAGAGCTGAACGTGAGGCAAATGCTTCGGCTGTCAACAACGTTGCTCCCGTTGTACAGCATGTAAATACGGAAAATTCCTACTCTCTCGCCAAAGTTGATCTTCCCGTTTTTTCCGGGAAATTTAATGAATGGGCAAATTTTAGAGATTTGTTCAAATCTTTGGTCCATCGCAGGGAAATGGAACCAGTTGTGAAGTTCTATCATTTGAGAACTAAACTTTCGGGTGAAGCCTTGGATCAAATTAAAGGGATTGAGATAGTTGGGGATAATTACAGTCAGATTCATGCGACTACTATGAGAATACACGTAGATTAGTGAATCTATCGCTCGGTTCTTTTCTCTCTTTGAAGCCCATGAAAACGGATTCACATGCTGAAATGAAGAAGCTTTATTCGGGTTCTTTTGAAACGAGGACCTTCTTGAATGGTATAGATCGTCCTATTGAAAGAAGTGGAGAGGATTTGTTCATATATTTTACGGTTTCGAAATTTGATGCAGCTACTCGGAGAGAGTGGGAGAAGCATTTGGGCAAAACAAATGTTCCTCCTTCTGTAGCTCTGCTAGAAGATTTCATTAAAGATCAGCTTGCTACTTTAGAATCAATTGAGAGTATACAAAAACCCCATAGTAGTGAACCAGCTAAGCCCTCGGGATCTGGGAAGATTCACTCCATGGCTACGGATACGGATTCCAACCATGCTAAGAAGGTTTGCCCCTCCTGTTCGGAGAATCATCACCTCTCGCAGTGCGATTCATTCAAGGCTCAAAGTGTGGCTGATCGTAGGGCTTTTGTGACGGAAAAGAGGTTATATTTCGTCTGCTTCGGTTCTCACGGCGCAAGATTCTGTAAATCCCAGAAACTTTGTCGCAAATGTAACGGGAAACATCATAGTTTCATACATCAGGATTCTCAGAAGCCAAGTGATCCTCAAAGTGCTCCAAAAGGGGGTGGTTCTGCCTCCCCTGGAGATGGAAAGGGTTCGGGAACGGGTGAGCATTCTCACTCAACAACCACATCTTGTCTTACTTCTGTGATAGGTTCGGGTTTTGTGCTTTTGCCCACTGCGGTAGTGAGAGTGATATCAGCTGACGGTTTTGATTTCTATTTCACGGCTTCGATTGATCACTGCTCGCAATCTTCCTTTATCACGGAGAATGCTTGTCAGAAGTTAGGTTCACGGAGAATGAAATCTAAAGTTGAAATCAAAGGGGTAGCAGACGCCAACACGTATTTCTCGAGAGGTACTGCTAACTTTACTGTGAGGCCCAGATTTTCTTCGGAATTCGCGTGTGACGTTCAAGCGCACATAATCCCCAAGGTTTCAAGCTCCAGAGCTTCTGTCTCATTAGGGGAGGATAAATGGGATCATCTTAAGAATTTGAAATTAGCTGATCCTCAATTTCTAAAATCTAGATCGATCAAAATGTTGCTCGGCGACAGAATTCACGCTCAAATAGTGCTTGAGGGAGTGAAGAAGGCAAAATTCGATCCTTCGAATCAACCAATTGCTACGAATACGGAGTTGGGGTGGGTTGTTTCTTCATCAGTGGGCTAGAACAGAGAGTCGCAATCCTCATATTTGCACTTGGTTAATGACTCGGTATTGGATTCCATTCTTGATCGGTTTTTCAAACAAGAAGAAATTGCACCGGTCCGCAAAACATTGTCGGAAGATGATCGCAAATGCGAAGAACATTTTCGGCAAACTCATTCACAAGCCTCTGACGGTCGTTACATGGTTCGGTTACCGGTCAAGAAGGATTTATTCCAAAGCTTAGGCTTTGACTTGGGCGATTCTTACAATACAGCTTTGAAAACTTTCTTTTCCATGGAGCGAAAATTTGAGAAAAATCCGAATTTTGCGGCGAAATACAGTGCATTTATGGCAGAGTGTGAGCAACTTGCGCACATGGAAAGATCTCCAAAGTTGTCTGTTGAAGAGTTGAAACGTTGTCATATCCTATCACATCACGGCGTACTTCAAGGTTCTAAGAAGCTACGAGTTGTTTTCAATGGGTCAAATCCTATTCACGGTACGTCTCTGAATGATCTACTCTTTACTGGAGAGAACTTGCTCCCAGAATTGATTGATCTGATCTTGAGGTGGCGTAGATATGAGTTTGTCTTTGTAGCTGACATAGAGAAAATGTTTCGGCAAATTTTGGTTGATCCTGGAGACCGTCATTTGCAGATGATTCTTTGGAGAGAGAATTCAGATTCAGAAGATCTTTTGTTCTTTCTAAGAACAATCACGTACGGGTTAAAGTGTTCGCCATATCTAGCCATTCGAGTTTTAAGGCAATTAGCGCAAGATTACGGGCACCTATTCGCCTCAGCTGTTAAAATCATCCAAGATGAATCATACATGGATGATTTTATGTCGGGGGGAGAAACAGTAAAGGAAGCTCGAGGGAAGCAAGAACAGTTGATCGAAATCCTCAAGGTGGGCGGTTTTGAGCTAAGGAAATGGGCAGCGAATAATGCTAGGCTGATTGAGGAAATTCCTGTCGCTCATCGAATCAACGGTTCGGCAACTTTCGATTCTGAAAATAGTTCTACTTCTATATTGGGCCTCTCCTGGGCTCCAAGAGAGGATTGTTTTCATTTCAATATAAAGCCACAAGTCCTTGTTAGCCAGAAGTTGACTAAAAGAATAGTTTTATCACTCACTGCTAAAATATTTGATCCTTTGGGTTGGTTGGCTCCAGTGGTGATCTGGGTGAAAATATTTATGCAATCGTTGTGGTTATTGAAATGTGGTTGGGATGATATCCTTGCAACGTGGACGTTGCAGCACGCTTTTCGTCTCCTCTCGTCAAACACTCGTCGTCACCTCGGACAAAGTGAAATTAGGACTAATCTCTTTATGTCCAACTTTTCTTTCGAGATTTACCCGAGGTGACGAGAGGAGGAGACTACAGGCAACTTTCGAACGGGCCAGCAACTCCCGCCACCAAGTTGGTGGCAGCACTTGCCGACCGATCCAGTCGGGCGGCGTGGCGCTCGCGCGGGCAAGAGGAAGCCGCGCTGCGCGTCGGTAGTGATCGCGCCGCGGGTGAACCAGGAGTTTGTGTGTGTGTGAACAAAGTGTGAGTGCCAAGACTTGTGCCAGCATCTGCTGGCACGTGGCCTCCTTACACGACCACATCTCGCCCAGGGTACCCAGCTCTTAGAGGGGGACCCGGTCCGGGCTAAGAGAGAGAGAGAGAGAGAGAGAGAGAGAGAGAGAGAGAGAGAGAGAGAGAGCTGCAGCCCCGTAGGGGGCTTTGGGTGTGACCTTAGGGTTGCACTTGGAGCTTGAGGGAGTGACGCCCCTCCGGACCCGAGTCCTACACTTACACTAACACACACACTACACTCTACACGCACCATACTTACGCTTGCTCAAGCATTACACAGACATACCAACATTATACAGAACACGCATCACACAACACACCACACCCGTGCTGGTCTGGTCCGGGGTCGGCCAGCATGCGATTCCAGGCCCTGGAAGAAGAAAGAAGATGATGTCCAGCATTGACGGCAAGAATTCCCCAAGTAAAGCGGGGCCCCATTCGGATCTTGGGGGGGGGGGCCCCCAACGATGCAAAACGCGCCACCAGTGGCACACTTGGCTGGTGGAATAACGCGTACAGCTACAAGCGATGGAAATACGCTGCAGGTGGAGGGTGCGGGAGAAAAAAACCTACGCCATGGAGAAGCTGAGCTCACCCCTAGCAGGAAGAGAAAGGGCCCGAGTGACGGAGCAGAGAAGCGAGTGCTCAAACAATCAAAGCTCACATTTCCGAGCCAACGAGGGATGAACGCGAAAGTTGCAGCAGAAGCACGAGAGGCGGCAGAGAAGCTGCTGAAGATCAACCCCGCTATCAGGATCCAGATCACGCAACCCAGCAACGAGGTTGATGACGCCGTCAACTTGAGCTCAGACTCGAGCGAGTCTGACTCCACTATAGGGTCCCAGGGGAACGGAACAATCCTGACTCCTGAAAACGGTTTGCTCGAGAGGGGAGTGCACGATGAGGTGCCTGATAGGGTGGAGATTGACCACATCCCCTCAACCAGAGATGCGGCACGACAGAGGAGTGGAAACGAGGCAGGCGATCTCATGGGGAAATGGGAAGACCTGAAAACGTGCCGGGAAGAGACGGAGGAGAAGACATATCTCCTCCTCGAGCACTTCAACTTGGTTATAGGAATAGCCGAGTCTGTTTCCAGCAATCCAGAAGGGACCAAGGGTGACATCGAAGAGCTCAAGAAGATAGGCCACGCGCTCGAAGGCCTACTCGCGACAGACAAGGCGAAGCGGGCTGCTTTCGAGACAACGCTCCTCGAAACGGAAAAGACCCTGAAAGCGAGGGGGAATATGCAGCCTCCGGTCACAAGAAAACCGGCCGCGTCGGGTAGTGGCTTCCAGGGAAGGGGGGCAGGGAAACCGGAATCGCGACCGGGAAAACAACGCGGTTCGAAGGCGACGCGATACGGCCCTCCACCGGGAGGTCTCGGAACACCGCGCTCGACATCAACGCCCAATCGGCCCGAGCAGAATGGGCCTTGGAAGGAAGTGGTGTCAAAGAAACAAGCGAGAAGGGCAAAGAAGAGCGGTAGATCGGACGATGCCGCCGGGAAGAAAGCGAAAATGAAGCCGAGAAGGGTGAAGCCCGAAGCCGTCCTCGTTACGGCCAAACAAGGTGGGCTAACCTACGCAGACATGCTGCGCAGGATAAAAACGGATGACCTCGATGAGGAAGTGGGCTCCAAGGTCACGGGCATCCGCAAGACCCAAGAAGGCCAAGTCCTTCTTGAACTCAAGAAGGGCACCGATGTCGCCGCCGTCAAGGCAGCCTTGGCACCAGTCGTCGGGCAAGAAGGAGCTGTCCACTGTCTAGCGAACAGCACGACCCTCGAGGTTCTCGGAGTCGACTACGATGTCGACATAATCAAGGTGCGGGATGCCCTCGCGAAGGCCCTACCAGAAAACGAGAAGGGTTCCGTTGTAGTCAAGTCCATCCGGAGTGGCTACCGCGGCACCCAAACCGCTGTTGTCTCGATCGCAACGAGACTGGCCCACCATCTCCTCGACTGGAAGGAGCCAAAGGTTGGATGGGGCAGAGTCAGGATCCGCGAGAAGGGTGGCATCCCACGGTGCTATAACTGCTTAGAGTACGGGCACAAGGCCTCGGGGTGCAAAAAAGAGAAGGCAGAGGAACGGAAACCAAAACTCTGCTTCCAATGCGGCGAACCAGGGCACCTTGCTGCGATTTGCAAGGAAAAACCAAAATGCCTAAGCTGTGTGGCGATCGGGTCCAAATCTGACCACAGATCTGGGGCCAGCAACTGCACTGCGTACCAGAGGGCAAGAACCACATATAGACGCAGGAAGGGAAGAAATGGCTAGCTTCATCCAAGCCAACCTCAGGAAGAGCGGGGACGCAGACGATCTCCTACACGCTGTAGCCAAAGAAGGAGGGATCGATGTTCTGATTATCTCCGAACCGCCTCGGAAGCGCGAATTCTCTCGATCCACATTCGATCACTGGAGGACAGCCGTAATCCAGATCATGAATCCTGCGATCCGTGAGACTGGACCAGCTGTTAGTGGCCGCGGTTTCGCTCGAAAGACCATAGAGGGCACAGCAGTCTACAGCTGCTACTATTCGCCGTCGCTCAAGATGCACGAATTCGAAGACGAGCACGGGTCTCTAGAACTAGGTCTAAATCCATGGTGCAGATCACCCACGGGATTGTTGTGGGATATCATTTTAGGCTCCTGTGGGATCATTTTCCAGCTAATATGAAAATCGCCACTTGGGCCGTTTTTTAATAAAGTCCAAAAAACGTGTTTTTTCGCGACCTTTCGACCTCTTACGCTCTATAACTGGAACGGGATGCGTTTTTTTGAAAAATTTGTAGAGACCTCTTTTGTAGATCTGAAAAAATTAACAAAGAATATGTCCTTGTCCAATCTCAAAAGACTGACCCGTTGAAGAAATTAGAGCTTTTTTCATGAAAAATTATATTCTTCCCGCTCTCTCGCTTCACAGCTCGAACGGGACGCATTTTTTCGAAAAATGTGTAGAGACCTTTTTTGTAGATCTTGAAAAATTAAGCAAAAATATGTCCTTGTCTTATCCCGTAAGACTCATTTGTTGCGCATATGAGAGGTTTTTTCACCAGAGATCGTATTTCCCTCGTAATTTTCCTCTGTTTTATAGACATAATCATAAAATAATGTGTTCCATCGATATTTCTATAGGATAATTCTCTATGAGCTATGAACTTCCGATGGAACACATTATTTTATAATTTTGTCTATAAAACAGAGGAAAATTACGAGGGAAATACGATCTCTGGTGAAAAAACCTCTCATATGCGCAACAAATGAGTCTTACGGGATAAGACAAGGACATATTTTTGCTTAATTTTTCAAGATCTACAAAAAAGGTCTCTACACATTTTTCGAAAAAATGCGTCCCATTCGAGCTGTGAAGCGAGAGAGCGGGAAGAATATAATTTTTCATGAAAAAAGCTCTAATTTCTTCAACGGGTCAGTCTTTTGAGATTGGACAAGGACATATTCTTTGTTAATTTTTTCAGATCTACAAAAAAGGTCTCCACAAATTCTTTAAAAAAACGCATCCCGTTCGAGTTATAGAACGTAAGAGGTCGAAAGGTCGCAAAAAAACACGTTTTTTGGTCTTTCTTAAAAAACGGCCCAAGTGGCGATTTTCATATTAGCTGGAAAATGATCCCACAGGGGCCTAAAATGATATCCCACAACAATCCCGTGGGTGGTCTGCACCATGGATTTAGACCTAGTCCTAGAGACCCGTGCGAGCTCCATGACCTAGAAGAGGATGTGAGGCAATGGGGGGGGGGCCCAGTTATAATCGCGGGGGATTTCAACTCCAAGGAACCGACTTGGAGCGGGGGGCCGCGTGATAGACGGGGGGTAATACTCGCTGATGCCATGGAGGCATTGGGATTAGTGCTCGCGAACGAGACGGGGGTTATCACCTACCACCGACACGACACTCGGTCCAGGGAGGGAGGTTCGTCTTCGGTCCTCGACCTGACGTTCATGAGCCCGTCGCTCATGGGACGTATGACATCGTGGGAGGTTCTGGACACGGAAACATTGAGTGACCATCGACATATTCGGTTTCGGCTTAGGACTGACAGACAGAGACAGACGACACACAGACCGCGACCGACGGGGTGGCAGGTACGCAAGCTGGATGAGGGGAAATTCCGGGAATCGATAGGAATAGCCGAAGATCTCCCGATGAACATCACCGCGGACGAGGCTGTGGATATGGTGACGACCACCATCACAAGAGCTTGTGACGCATCGATGCCTCGCAAGACAACATCATGCTTTTGGAGGAAACCAGAGTACTGGATCACCGACGAGATAAAAGCCCTACGAAGAACGAGCAATAAGAAAAGGAGAACCGCGTGGCGATCAAGGAAACTAAAACGACCATCACTGGGGGAAAATGATAGGGCGTACAGAGAAGCAAAGAAGGCTCTCGTTCTAGCCATCCGGAGAAGCAAAGAGAAGTGCTGGGGTGAATTGTGCGACATGGTTAATGGAGACCCGTGGGGTACGCCATACCGCGTGGTCATGTCCAAGGTCCGACCCCGGAGGGGCAACCCAGCACCGACTGATGCAGCTACCTTGCGCAGCATCGTGGAAGACCTCTTCCCAGCAGGAGAACCCAGAGTGACATTCCCTCCCGAGAGCGAAGATCTCATCCCGCTCTTTACTATGCAAGAGCTACTCATAGCGGCGAAGAGGCTGCCAAACGGCAAGGCCCCTGGCCTGGACGGCATTCCAAACGAGGCTCTGAAACTGGTCTTCAAATACAACCCAGATTTACTCCTCGACCTCTTCAACATCTGTCTGAGCGCGGGAAATTTCCCGGATAAGTGGAAACGCCAGAAGCTGGTCCTGATACCTAAAGGTCAAGGAGGTCAACGCCCTCTCAGCATGCTCGACAATATCGGGAAAATGTACGAGAGGATGGTGCTCAACAGGGTAGAAAAAGCCTACGAAGAGAGCGGCGGGCTATCACCAATGCAGTTTGGGTTCCGGAAGGGACGAAGCACTGTGCACGCGATCGAGGAGGTCCAAGAGCGGGTTCAAGCGTCGGTAGGGAATCCATACCAAGGAAGAGGAGGATTCTGTGCCATTATTGCGTTGGACATAAAGAACGCGTTCAACTGCGCGAGCTGGGAGCGAGTCTATCAATCCCAAGCAGGTAAAGTGCCGCCCTATCTACTAGCCATCACGAGTGACTATCTGCGGAACAGGACACTCGTGTACGACACCGACGAGGGACAAGAGATCCGGGAACTGTCCGCCGGAATTGGACAGGGATCGGTTTCCGGGCCGTTCAACTGGAACACCCAGTACGACAGTTTACTGTCTATTGAACTGCCCGAAGGAGTCATAATAGTGGCTTTCGCGGACGACGCGGGGCTCATAGTCTGGTCCCACAACGAAGAACTCTTGGGTAGACGCGCAAACGGGGCGCTGGCCCGAGTCTACGAGTGGATGATCAGCAGACTCCTAGAGCTTGCTGTCAAGAAGTGCGAAGCAATCGTGGTCACAAGACGCAGGAAGTTTGACTTGCCCCACTTTTACATCGACGGGCAAGAGATCCCACGCAAGACAGAGCTGAAATACCTCGGCGTATGGCTTGACGACAAGTGGTCGTTCAAGAAGCACATCCAGGAGGCCGCTCAAAAAGCGAGCAGGGTTGGTGCGGCGCTTCAACGGCTGATGCCGAATATCGGAGGACCCAAGGAAAAGAGGCGCGCACTTCTCAACACCGTCAGCACCTCTATCATGCTCTACGGTGCACCCGTGTGGGGAAAGAGAGTAGAGAAGACCATCATCGAGAAGAAGATGGGGCCTGTCCACCGGAGAGCGGCCCTGAGAAGTATCCGTGCCTACCGCACCGTGTCAGGAGATGCGGCTTACGTATTGGCGAGTACACCGCCCATCCACTTGCTCGTCGCGGAGCGAGTGAGGATCTGGGACCGCCAGAAAGTGATCGGAGCCGAACGAGTACTCACCCCGACGATGAAGGAGATTATCCGCGACAACGAGAAGGAAACCACCCTTGAGCATTGGCAAACTGAGTGGGATTCGCCATTTGCGAACGGCAGATGGACGCACCGGCTGATCCGTGACGTAGCCAAGTGGGCGGAACGCACCCACGGAGAGATGGACTACTGGACGACGCAGGCACTGAGCGATCATGGTTGCTTCGGTTCCTATCTAACCAGGTTCAAGAAGAGGAGGACCCCAGCATGTCAGTCATGTGGGGATGAATGGGATGACGCCGAACATGCCCTGTTCAAGTGCAGCGACACCCGGAGAGAGCGCGCCGAGCTGGATGAATGGCTGGGTGCTCAACTAACACCCGAGAATCTCGTCTCGTACTTGCTCCGCAACCAGGAGACATGGGATAGACTCACCGGATACATCAAGCTGGTGATGACCCGCAAAGAGGAGAAAGAGAGGGAAGTAAGGCGCCTCGAAGTAGGCGAATCACAGTGACTCTGCCGATTGAAACAGAAGAGGCCCAAATGATTCCAGGAGGAATCTGATGCACTGAAGAGGGAAGAAAGAAGAAAGAAGAGAGAAGAAAGAAGAAAGAGAGGGAAGAATGAAGAATGAAGACAGAAGATGCCGACCAGTGGCCGAAGAGAGAAGATGGAGAAGAGGAACGCTCGCAATCGAGCGCGAGACATGCCGCTCATCCTGAAGTAATGCTCACGCGGTTCCGGGATGAGATGGTAGATGCAGGTGGATCTCCTTCTTGATTGCCCGATGCCCTAGGTATCGGACATCGAGGGGAGAGGGATATCACACGGCCGGGCCCACCTCTCGGTGGGCCCCACCCAAACCCGTGTCCCGCCTGGTATGGCCTGCGTGGGCTATGCGTAGTCCGCGTAAGCTGAACCAGTCCGGTGTCTGGGGACGGATCCGAGGGATCCTGAGGCAGATTTTGCCCTCTAACCACCTTAAAAAAAAAAAAAAAAAAAAAAAAAAAAAAGAGAGAGCTGCAGCCGCAGTAGCAGAGCAGCAGCGACGCAGCAGTTCAGCCTATTTCGCGGGCACCCGGACGACGTAGACGGATGCGGTGAGTGGCCTTACGTCTTCCCCAGAGTGTACCCACCCTTGTCGTGACTCCCCCGGGCGGAGAGTCGTGTCCAGGGCTACCGGGTGGCCTACTCCCCAGCTTGCGACGCGGTGTGTCCTTCTTGTCCGCCGACCCATCGCGTCGTAACCGTGTCCTCCAACTCCCCGTGCTCACCTTTGTATGCACGTTTTGGCCATGCTAGGCCACGCGGGTCGGTGTAGCGGCCATTTTGCGTAATAATCCTGACTCGGAGACGGAGGCGCGGAGAGTTGGAGAGGGACGGGCCCGCCGGCTGGGGAAATAGCTCCCACCCCTCGCGTTAGCTCCGCCCACAATGTATATGGGTGATTCCGCCGAAACAGTGCAGTGAATCATTCCGAGTCAATGTACGTGGGTGTTTCCGCTGTAAAGTGACTTTTTGATATTGTGATTTTCTGTGAGTTATTGGACAAATGAACGATTTGATGACAGTTTTCGCCACAGATGGCGTTGTAAATAGGTTTATCGACCTGCGAGTCGGGAAATGCGATTTCTAATAGCAATAAATCCGTTTATATTTTTCTGAACGTTGAGAGTGATTATTTGTGTCGATCGAATTCTACCAGTGTCCGCAGAATACATTCGCGTTTTTCAGGTGCTCCCAATTTGCCCCACTGTCCCGCCCCTCGTGGCGCGGGGTGCCTGGCCCTGACCTGATCCGGCCTAAAATAAATGAGGTAACTGCTGGGTGGGTTTAGTATTCCAGGTGGATGCTCCAGATTATCCCTGACCCATCTTGCCCCCACGTTACATGGCGATCCTGCCAGGCTTACGGTTGACGCCCGGGAGCGTCCGGAACGTAGCTGCGGACATTGCGCGTCCGTGTGAGAGCATCGACGCGGTACAACGCGGACTTAGGGCGAATGTCGGGCCCTCGGTGTATGCCGATGATTTAATATTATACGCGTGCGATCCCGCGTGCTCACCTTGAGCACTCTGTGTCAACGAGTGACATCACCCCCCGCCCCCATAGTCCCCCGCATTCGCCCCCGCTCGCGCTCAGTGACACGTTTGTAAAATACCCCGCCGTGTGGGTATTCGATTGAAAGCTCCTGACGAGTAATCTTCGTGACGCTAGAGGGCGCTCCGCTATCGTCGCGCACACCAGCGCCACCTGGCGCGCGAGCTCCTCATTGACGCAGACCCCACCGTGTGGGTAGTCGTTGGACATGACTCCGTGGATACCATTCGGGATGATAGAGGGCGCTTCGCCACCGTGACGCACACCAGCGCCACCCTGCGCGCGAGTTTCTCATTGAGCCAACACCCGTCGTGTGGGTACTGGTTGGATAGCTCTTGAGGAGTACATCACAGTCCGCCATAGGGGGCAGCACTGCCGCTCCACCCTTCGGCGCCATTGATTTCCGGAGGATCCAACTAATATTTACCCCATCATGTAGGTACTCAAACTGAAGCTTTTGAAGCACCTGTATTGGTAGTCTTGTATGTTTTGACGTCGAATGAAGTTACACTGATTTTTTACCGATTACGTGACTGAACCACCCGATTCGATTCCTCTCTCACACCGCGAAGCAAGGTTGAGTTATGCATGAAATCGTAGGGCACTGTTCGACTCGCGCGGTATATTCGAGGAGCTGGAACGTTCCCATACCAAATGCCGACATCTGCGAAGGATACACGACTCTCCGTCCCCATCTGATTACATTGCACGCCATTGTAGTGATAGTAGAGTGAATAGAGGAGGAAGGGGACTCGCACATCCTTATCCTTGCCTCTTTTCCTAAAATTTTCCGACGAGGATTCAAAAACCCAACAAGGAGTCCGCCGAGACAATCGTCTCATCAGGGTCCGCCAGTGGGTTTGGGGATTCGCCTATCTCATCGAGAGAGTAACTACCCTAATTATCGCCAGGCAAGTTGAACGTCACCGCGTAGGCATCAAGATGTTCGGTAGAAGACCAATAACGTCGATCCCATCGGGAGATCGACATGAGAGAATGACGATTACGCCGGATGTTGCCGGAATACTCGGCAAGGATCCGCGATATGTAGAGGCAGCCAAGCTGGTTGCAAGTCACGATTATGAAGAGGTTATGGTTCGAGTTTCGAAGAAACTTGGTCTCAGTTGTGAGATCGACTGAGCAGTTGCGAGATTGGAAACAAGAACACTGATGAGAAAGTACTGTTGAATCGTCGTGATAGCCCGAAGTCTGTTGAATTGACTGAATCGGGAGTACGAGTTACGCCAGTTAGCCGAAGCTGGGAAGATGAAAACCCGATGGAAGACGCTAGAACATTGAACCCCGCACGAGGAATTAATGAGATAGAAGTCCGCCAATTGAACGCCGAGAAGACTCATCATGATGGCCAAGGCCGACCACAGACAACCCTGCTGCAGATACAGCATGCACAACTGCTGCCTTGCGTTGACGGGGATAGGTCTCTGGAGGATCCCACGCAATCCACGAGTCGCTGTCAGTCACACCGTTTGTCACATCAGGCAAGTGATTGGGTCTCGGAATCGCCAAGCCGTGACAAGACAGAGCCGAAGGTGTCAAATACACACCTATCTGCTCTGAACGCCTTGTCACAGCCCGCACCAAAAGAGAGACAGGTGGAACATGGAGAATCTATCGTCGACCTCAAACTGAGTCAACCTATGGCTGAGTTGGTATCGAGGGACTATAGGTATTTGGAGTTGGCGAAGCGAGTATGCCGCTTACCTTCCAGCGAAGTGAAACGCCTCTTGTGCCACCGAGAACTCAGCACTATTGGAAGTATCAGTACATTGAGAAGCAGACTGATTCGAGCAGATGTATCGTGGATAAATATGAATGAAGAAGTTCCGTGCAATCCGGAAATGGATGGATCCCGGGGAAATTGCTTAACTTGGTTCTCTGCGAATCAAGTTCAACCATTTTCCGCGGATGAACCACGCCAGAGAACTGGAATTATCTCCCCAACCGTCAGAGTTTCCGTCACCGCAGTAATGCAGGCTACCCCAACGGTGGCCACGGCGGTAATCGGTTCGCCGACAATCGAGACTTTCAGTACCTCCCAATCCGTGGTAACTGCGGCAGAGATGTCTAGCCGTGAGAGACTGCTGAGAGTCCTAATGTGAGGTGGAAAGAGAACGTTGAGGGTCGAAGACAGGTGCCTCCCCTCAAAAATCCGCCAGCTGATCGAAGTGAAGATGAAAAAAAATGTGAAATCTATGAGTTGTGTGTGGAGCAAATGAAATTGATGTCGACTAACTCATCAAGCACCTGTTTGGATTGAGGATCCCGTGATCTACTCTTAGACCACGCTGCAGATGAGGTAAACTAAGAAGTCTTAAGATGAAAATGATGTGTGATTGGCCGTTGAAAGAAAAGAGAGGAAAGATAGCGCAAATTCGTAGAATTGTTGATGCGAGCGAAGAGTGTTTGAAACCGACAATTTGTAGCCGTTGGAATTTGAAGATTGTATGATTCGCCAAGTGGTCTGAGATTATTTGATCATGATCTTTTGTCTTGTCTATCCGCCAAATGAGGGTCGTAGGGACCTACCCTCATTCCAATCCGCCACAAAATGTTTGCTTATGGTTGCTGACAGGACAGATCTGGCCTGCATCGATGCTAAGCCCCAAAGGTGGGCAGTGAGTGCAGGGATCTGCCCTCGTGCCATGCTGTTGCAAGCGAAACCATAGGGCGAGGATCATGCAGATCTGCCCTTCAAAGAAATAACTTCCTCCGGGGAAAAAAATAGCCATAGATCAATGGTCACATAGATTTCTCCAATGGTCGGAGAGGAAAAGTGTGAGGATCGCGTGATCTACTCTTTCAACTCACAGGAAAAAAGGGGGACACAAAGCACCAGATGTCGAGTGGGTTCTGCCCGTTATGGTTGTATTCCGACAAGGTGGGGGTGAGGATACCGATGATCTGCCCTCGACCTGTGTTATGCGGAAGAGAAGAGAAATTCGTGAATCCGTTTGTTGAACGATCTGCTTTTCAGTCGCGATAGAAACTGGCAAGGAGTGAGGATCACGTGATCTACTCCCGAACAATTTCCCGCGATGAAATGGACGACTTGTGGCTTGGAAGTCGAGAGCTAGCCAACGCCGGGGTCGAGCCGCAATTGAGCAGAACGTGTTCGTAACTGAGCAAGCAATCAGGTGGTGAGTCGCCCGGATGCTTGACCAAAACTGAAAGACGAGAGAAAGAGGATCGTGAACACCCTCACTCGAGTCCCTGCTCTAGTAACGAACTTCATGAGTTATGAGAGATCTGCTCTCTAGTCGATGATGAAACTTGAAAAGAGTGAGGATCATGTGATCTGCTCTTGTTTCAACCGATGAAGCGAATGACCAGAAGCTAAGGGGGCCGAAGGCTGCCCGGTCTTGTGTCAAGTAGCACGTGAGCAGAACGTTTCGTTGCTGAGCAGAAAAAACAGGAGCTGAGTCACATGCCGGTGACCAAGACTGAGAGATGAGAGAGCGAAGATGGTGCACACTTCCTCTCAAATCCTTGTGCCAGTACCGAATATTTTTGTCGAGTGGTTGTGTCGTAGAGACTCAGGAGCTGAGGCACCTAGAGAGGCCAGCCCAAGCCTGAGGATGAGCGTCGTGAGAGAGATAGCGAAATCGAACCGGAGGATCGCGAGAGGAAATGCTCCTTGGCTTGCGCAGGCCTAAGAGCACTAAAGTTGCCGATGAGAACCGGGCCAGGAGTTGTCTCCCGAAATCTCATCCATGCCACTGCCTCCACCGCACGTCTTCCATTTCCGAAGGAAACGGAGGTTTCTACGCCTAAACTCCGCCGTCATGATGAGGGACGCCTTAAATGATGCCGAGTGGGCCCGTGAGATGACTTCCGTCGACTGAAGAAAACTGAAATCGAGGTTGATGGTCGTGCGGACCTCACCTCGTTGTTGTGGATGACATTAGAAGTTAGGAGGGTGAGGATCAGATGATCTACCCGAATGACTTCCCAAGTCGCGAAGAAAGGTTGAGATCGTTAATTCTACCTTTTGGAGCGTTGACACGATGCACCAGGGGCGAGGATCATCCGATCTGCCTCGCGTCGTGTCAGAAGAAGTGAACTGAGGAGGCATAGATCACACGATCTGCTTCCTATTTTATTTCAAATCGCAGACTTGAGGTTGAGGATCGAGTGGATCTAACCTCAGCTGTGAAGAAAAAAAAAAGAAATGAGCGAAGTTGTTGAAGGAGACCACAGAGATTTGTCTTGGATTTCAGTTGAGTATTGATGAGTTAGTGAAATGAATGCTGATATGAAGAGTGCATAAATGCGAACGGGAGCGAATGGGTACGAAAATCTGAAGGATGCGCCAAGAATAAATCCGCCACCAGGTAGACTAGTCTTCTGAATGGACGCCGGAATAGCCGAAAGTTAGTCAGAAATATAAGAAGTTTCTCAACAGTGGAAGGATTGAGAAATGATCTGAGACAGAGATTGTTCTATGTTCGTGCCGAGAAATTGGAGGCGTGATCGCTGGTTTGGTAGATTTTCGCCGAGTATGCCTGAGAAGGATTGACTCTAGATTCATAGTATGAGTGAATAAGGTGAGTTGTAGTTCGATGAACTTGTTGAAATTTGAACAATTGAGTCCGAAGTGAATCACAAATGCAAGCTAGTACACCTACAGAAGAGAAGATTCGCCTTCGAAAATGACCTAGGATTGTGAATCAGGAGAGAGTACGCCTATGTGTTTGTAGTCAAACAATGGGGTTGAATGAGTCATCACCTATCCGCCGAGTGCCGATGAAGACAGATGTGGAGAGTCGGATGTGTGGTATACAGCCGATGTTTGTTGATGTAACGCCAGAATGTTAAAAAAAGAAGTCGAAAACAGGAGTTTTGTGATACAAATGGCACGTTTCGAGATGAGTATCTGCCCGAGTGAAAAGTCTGAAGGGTTAGTCGAGTTAGAGCAATCCGGTATCCAGACGCAAGAAGAGTTGCCGGTGGAAGATTAATCCGAGTGTAGACGATCGAGAATTGGAAAGAGAAATTAGGTGAAAAAAATCTGTGACGGTGATATGAAAAGCCGATGTCACGAGAGAAGTATGGCGTCCGTTGGAACGTCAGAGCTATGATGAATGAAATCAGAATCCGATTAAACGACGAGGAAATGAAGAGTCGTCGAGGAGTTAGGGGATGACGTTAACGTGGACGTTTCTGCGTTGCGTGTAGAACGCATAGTGAGATGAGATTCCCGCCAGTCCGCCGAGATAGAGTTGCTCGTGGAGAGATGATTCGAAGGAATCTTACAGGTGGGATGTGCAAAACCGAACACGAACGTAAGCAGGAATGGAAGGTCGCCAGAAAATGTGCGCCGATCGAAGAGTTGAAGAACAATTCGTATGATTGTAGACCTAGATTTTGGTCGGAAAAGTTCTTGGAATCACAAGCAGTGACCATGACGAGACGAACGATGTCTTGACTGAGTTGAGTGAGGCATCCGGGTTGATGCCAGATGGTCGATTGTGTTTATCTTAGCGACTCAGAGTAAGAGTGCGAGTTTGGAATCACAGACAAGAGGATTTACTCTTCGTCATGACGAAGAGTCAATCACGTTACCGATGACAGGATGTGTTTCGATGTCAAATTTTATTTTTGTTTCCAAAGGCTTATGGCATCGGACTCTATGGAGTCGAGGAATTTCCGCCAGGGCTCGAGTGTTCACTCAAACATCCGCCGGGGGTCGAGTAGACTTCCCCAAGTAGTCCACCTAATGAGAGTATATTCCTTCTCCTCCACCCTTTCCTCGAAACCCAGAGTCCGCTTCCCTGTGTGCTTTGAATTTTAGATAGCGTCGTAGTTGGGAATCCTTCCCTACTAGTTGATTGTTCAGAGGATTTCTTTGAAAATGATCGTTTTTTTATGAGTTGATTTGAATTTTGAATATTGATTATTGGTGAATTTTGAATGATGACTTGATTGATTGAGATTTTGAATTTTAAGATTGGAACTTTGATTTCTGTAGCAATGTATGAGGATAATTAGAATCCGCCGAGGTAACGATGAGGGTGGGCGCAGGGGGGACCAAGGCCACTCCGGTTCTGCTCCTCACCCAGAAAGGTGGGGAGAGTAGCCGGGGGTAATGCAACGTGGACGTTGCAGCACGCTTTTCGTCTCCTCTTGTCAAACCCTCGTCGTCACCTCGGGCAAAGTGAAATTAGGACTAATCTCTTTATGTCCAACTTTTCTTTTGAGGTTTACCCGAGGTGACGAGAGGAGGAGACTACAGGCAACTTTCGAACGGGCCAGCAACTCCCGCCACCGAGTTGGTGGCAGCACTTGCCGGCCTATCCAGTCGGGCGGCGTGGCGCTCGCGCGGGCGAGAGGAAGCCGCGCTGCGCGTCGCCAGGCGGCAATCATGGGATGGCTGCCGGCCTATAGAGACCTCCCTGTACCTCGTGTACGTAAAATTCGCCGCGTGCTCCAGGAGTTTGACCCAGTACGGGTCCAGTGATCGCGCCGCGGGTGAACCAGGAGTTTTGTGTGTGTGAATAAGGTGTGAGTGCCAAGACTTGTGCCAGCATCTGCTGGCACGTGGCCCCCCTCACACGACCACATCTCGCCCAGGGTACCCAGCTCTTAGAGGGGGACCCAGTCCGGGCTAAGAGAAAGAGAGAGAGATAGAGAGAGAGAGAGAGAGAGAGAGAGGAGTGGGATACGCCATTTGCGAACGGCAGATGGACGCACCGGCTGATCCGTGACGTAGCCAAGTGGGCGGAACGCACCCACGGAGAGATGGACTACTGGACGACGCAGGCACTGAGCGATCATGGTTGCTTCGGTTCCTATCTAACCAGGTTCAAGAAGAGGACGACCCCAGCATGTCAGTCATGCGGGGACGAATGGGATGACGCCGAACATGCCCTGTTCAAGTGCAGCGACACCCGGAGAGAGCGCGCCGAGCTGGATGAATGGCTGGGTGCTCAACTAACACCCGAGAATCTCGTCCCGTACTTGCTCCGCAACCAGGAGACATGGGATAGACTCACCGGATACATCAAGCTGGTGATGACCCGCAAAGAGGAGAAAGAGAGGGAAGTAAGGCGCCTCGAAGCAGGCGAATCACAGTGACTCGGCCGATTGGAACAGAAGAGGCCCAAATGATTCCAGGAGGAATCTGATGCACTGAAGAGGGAAGAAAGAAGAAAGAAGAGGGAAGAAAGAAGAAAGAGAGGGAACAATGAAGAGTGAAAACAGAAGATGCCGACAAGTGGCCGAAGAGAGAAGATGGAGAAGAGGAACGCTCGCAATCGAGCGCGAGACATGCCGCTCATCCTGAAGTAATGCTCACGCGGTTCCGGGATGAGATGGTAGATGCAGGTGGATCTCCTTCTTGATTGCCCGATGCCCTAGGTATCGGACATCGAGGGGAGAGGGATATTACACGGCCGGGCCCACCTCTCGGTGGGCCCCACCCAAACCCGTGTCCCGCCTGGTATGGCCTGCGTGGGCTATGCGTAGTCCGCGTAAGCTGAACCAGTCCGGTGTCTGGGGACGGATCCGAGGGATCCTGAGGCAGATTTTGCCCTCTAACCACCTTAAAAAAAAAAAAAAAAAAAAAAAAAGAGAGAGCTGCAGCCGCAGTAGCAGAGCAGCAGCGACGCAGCAGTTCAGCCTATTTCGCGGGCACCCGGACGACGTAGACGGATGCGGTGAGTGGCCTTACGTCTTCCCCAGAGTGTACCCACCCTTGTCGTGACTCCCCCGGGCGGAGAGTCGTGTCCAGGGCTACCGGGTGGCCTACTCCCCAGCTTGCGACGCGGTGTGTCCTTCTTGTCCGCCGACCCATCGCGTCGTAACCGTGTCCCTCCAACTCCCCGTGCTCACCTTTGTATGCACGTTTTGGCCATGCTAGGCCACGCGGGTCGTTGTAGCGGCCATTTTGCGTAATAATCCTGACTTCCGAAGACGGAGGCGCGGAGAGTTGGAGAGGGACGGGCCCGCCGGCTGGCGGTTGGGGAAATAGCTCCCACCCCTCGCGTTAGCTCCGCCCACAATGTATATGGGCGATTCCGCCGAAACAGTGCAGTGAATCATTCCGAGTCAATGTACGTGGGTGTTTCCGCTGTAAAGTGACTTTTTGATATTGTGATTTTCTGTGAGTTATTGGACAAATGAACGATTTGATGACAGTTTCCGCCACAGATGGCGTTGTAAATAGGTTTATCGACCTGCGAGTCGGGAAATGCGATTTCTAATAGCAATAAATCCGTTTATATTTTTCTGAACGTTGAGAGTGATTATTTGTGTCGATCGAATTCTACCAGTGTCCGCAGAATACATTCGCGTTTTTCAGGTGCTCCCAATTTGCCCCACTGTCCCGCCCCTCGTGGCGCGGGGTGCCTGGCTCTGACCTGATCCGGCCCAAAATAAATGAGGTAACTGCTGGGTGGGTTTAGTATTCCAGGTGGATGCTCCAGATTATCCCTGACCCATCTTGCCCCCACGTTACATCATATCCTTCCAGATGATTATTCAAATCAGTGGCTTGATTGGTACAGTGCATTGTCAAAGTTGGAAGAAATCAGGATACCTCGGTGGATAGGATGTCCAGGTAACGGCGTGACAATTGAACTGCATGGGTTTGCCGACGCTTCATCGAAAGCTTTTGGGTCGGTCATTTATTTGAGGATGATCATGAATGAACAAGTTATAGTTTCGTTGCAGTGCGCTAAGTCGAAAGTGGCCCCAATCAAAACTATCAGCATACCTCGTCTCGAGCTTTGTGCAGCTCACTTACTAGCTAGTCTCGTCGATCATTTCTTAAAAACTATGCTGTTAGAGATTTCTTCGGTTCATTTGTGATCCGATTCGCGAGATGTTCTGTATTGGATTAGAGCTCTGCCGAGTCGGTGGCAGACATTCGTTGCCAATCGTTGCACGTTAATTCAGGAATTAGTTCCTCAAGCTCATTGGCACCATGTCAGGTCCAAAGATAATTCAGCGGATGTTGTTTCTCGTGGTTTGAGCCCGGAAAGTTTGTCTTCTTTCGAACTGTGGAGGAAAGGTCCTTCGTTCCTCACATAGTCATGTAATCCGTGGACCACTGAGGCTGAGAATCTGCAAGTTAATCCTCTTGAAGAGAGAACTCCTTCTCACGCCACCACGGCGAGTCAGTTTCCGGATTTCATGACTCGGAACGATCTTGTAAATAGGTACTCTACCGTTACAAGGCTCCTACGGATTACGGCAATGTGTCTCCGCTTTTTGACGAAGCTAAGCCTCCGTCTGAGCAACGGAAGAAGGGACAAAATTAGATTTTTGAAGTTGAAATTCATTGAGTTTGACGCTATTTCAGAGGATTTGTTGAAACCTAGAGAACTCAAAAATGCTGAATTGCTATGGATTTATCTCGACCAGAAGAATAGTTTTGGTGATAGTTTCAGAGGCCTCGAGCAGGGAAGGGAACTCAAGGATACCAATCTACTAAAGTTACGGCCATTTCTCGATCAAGGGCTACTGAGAGTTGGTGGCAGACTTCGGCATGCTTCTCTTGACTACCAGGCGAAGCATCCTTTGATCCTACCGTCTCATAGTCCACTGACTGTTCTATTCATCAGGCGAGCGCACGTGGAGAGTCAGCATGGTGGGACGCAACTGACATTGACTTGTCTACGTAATCAGTTTTGGATACTTAAGGGCAGGCAAGCAGTGAAGGTCGCAATAAATCAATGCATGGTATGTCTCCGCTATTTAGGAAAATTGTCAACTCAATTGATGGGAGATCTTCCCAAGGTACGGGTCACTCCCGCTTATCCGTTCGAGTATTCTGGTGTGGACTTTGCTGGTCTGTTCAAAATACGTCTTACGAAAACTCGCGGTAGGGGCACCATGAAAGCTTATATTTGTGTTTTCATATGTCTAAGCACACGAGCCGCTCATTTGGAAGCTGTGGAGGATTGCACTTCAGAAGCCTTTATTGCCGCTTTCAAACGCTTCACTGCACGACGAGGGCATTGTTCGAGATCGGAGAGTGACAACGCGCTGAACTTCGTTGGTGCAGAGGCCGAGATCCGAAAGCGTTTCGACGAGGCTTACGAAGAATTCAAGAAGATTGCGATCGATCTGACCAACATGGGAACTGAATGGAGATTCAACCCACCGTCTGCTCCTCACTTCGGAGGCATGTGGGAGGTGGCTGTCAAGTCCGCCAAGCATCACTTCAAAAGGATAGTTGGTGATCACGTATTAACCTATGTTGAATTCTCTACTGCTCTCAGTCAGATCGCAGCATGCATAAATTCGAGGCCCCTTGCGCCTCTCAGAGATGATCCTTCTGATCTCGCTGCGCTCACACCTGCGCGTTTTCTTATACAAAGGCCCTCCTTTATAATTTCAGAGCCATCCGTTCCATCAGGGCCAATTTTGGTTGGCAAGCGATACCGGTGGATGACCCAGCTAGTTCAGGAATTTTGATCGTCTTGGTCCAAGGATTATCTGCAAGCACTGCAGGAACGACACAAATGGTCGAAATATTCGAGAGCTTATCGAGTTGGAGATGTCGTCTTGATTCGGGATGAGTGCCGAGCACCTGCTTCTTGGCCTTAAGCTGTGATCACAGAAACCTGCCCTGGTTCTGATAGACGAGTTCGAGTAGTCAAGCTTCGTACAGCCACATTTGCGTTCACTCGACCAATTGTTAAGCTCGTTCTACTCGTTCCTGTAGCATCCGAAGACGAAAGTGATGAGAATTGAATTCTCAATTACAGGACACTGAGTGATTGATTCTGTTGAAGATTTCAGAACGTAGAGTTTTCGAGTTTAAATTCGTTTCAGATTGCAACTTAGAGCCATTTAGTGAATTAGTATCAGCGACCCGTTGGTGCGTGAGCACTAGGTTAGTGTCTCGCAATCTGGCGATCACTATATGAAATTAGAGTCCCTCGTGCGGTTGCCAAGGACGTTCACTCCTACGAGGATGAACGTGCCTTTTTCTTGAGTCTGCTGACTCGGGTAGCCGGAATTTAACATACCTTCTGTGCAATCGAATTGATAAAATGCTCGATTTTCCTTTAATCCCTTTTTCGATGATGAAGATATTCCTTTCTGTTTATTCAGCAGGAAGATTTCCGATGTACATAATAGCCTTAGTTTATATTTGATATTCATCAGTCAGAAGGTACTCTTAAGTACGAACAGTTGAGATATACTGAACTTTTTTGTTCCATTAGATATGGTTTTTCTTTCAATTCAGAGCGAAAGAGCTCTTGAGCCTATTGCTCTTTCCGATTTCTATTTTTTTGGCAATGCCACGTTTGCAGTATATCCTTTTTGCATTCAAGTCAATTCACTGATATTCTTGTGAAATAGATTTACTTAAGTTATCGATTGCTAAGTTGTAATCAATCGAGGTGGGCGGAATGTTCAGTATTATACTCATCGCTCTTATACCTATTTGAATCTTGGCGCGCCGCCGCCATTTTGCGTTCGCGCTCAAGTTCAGCGCCGTTGCGATCGTCGCCTTCTGCGGCTCTCGCCAGTTTCCGTCCAGCAGCCGACCGCACCACCTCGCTCAATATGTAATGAGCCTATTTTAGTTTCATAATATAGTTTAATTGTTTATTTAAACTATGGAGTACAATTTATTAAGTGCACCCGCTCCCGTTGTGAACATCTGTCGCTTTCCAACTCTCTCTACCTACTCTCACACCTATACGCTCTTTTAACCGATTGGATGTGCAGGTTATTCATCTTGGTTTCCTCGTAGACTAGGTACCTTGGAGTGCAGAGATCCAGCTCTAGTACCCACCGAAAGTAATCCAATTTTATTCCTTCTGACTCCTTCCTCTCTCCCCATCCCCAAATCCCCACCTCATATACCATGACGCTCCTGACTAGGTAATCGAACAATTTTTTCCTTCTCTGAAAATCGTTTTTCACAAACCTTTCTCCAAGACCCCACGTTTTCTTCGCTGCTAAGATTCCCTCCTTTTGCCTGTCTGCGATGGGATCCTTGAAATGACCCTCATTGTTGAAAACAAATCCTAAATACTTGAAAACCCTGACTTTCTCGATCTTGCCCTCGTTCCACTCCCAAATTTCCTTCTTACCGTTTTTGCCCCGGTTGAATACCAAAATTTCCGTTCTAGATATGCTCAAAATCAAGCTCCTGTCCTTCAAAAAAACTGTCAAAGTACTCAGCATATCCAGCATTGCCTCTCTGCTCTCAGCTAACATGACTAAGTCGTCAGCATATGCTAATGATCAAATCCTTTTGTTGTCAATTTTGATCTCCCCTACGTTCTTCCTCTCAAATTCTTCTTCTAGTCTTACGATGTAGATACAAAAGAGAAGTGTACTAAGTACACATCCTTGCCTCAAACCCTCCCCTGTCCAAAACTCTTCCGTTAATTCGTTTCCTTCCCTCACACTCACCTTTGTTTCGCGATGTAGCTCCTCGATTCTCTCTATCAACCATATCGAATTCTGCCTTCAGATCAACGAAGGTAGCAAATAGTTTCCTCTTCTTACTTTTAGCTTCCTGTATCGGATGATTTAGAATACAAAAATAGTATCAATCGTTGATCTCCCCTCCCTAAAGCCTGCTCGCCCTTCTGGTAAAAGTCCCAGATTTCTCACCTCCTCTTCCAATTTCCCTCTGAGTATTTGACAGTACAGTTTCTAAGTAGACGTAAGCAGCGAGACCTCTCTGTTGTTATCAGTTATCTCCGTATCCCCTTTCTCATGCAATGGTACTATAATAGCCGTGTTCCAGTCTTCCGGAACTCCTCCTCCATCCCATACGTCTTTCAACACCTGTAGTAATCCACTTTTCAAACCTTGGCCCCCATGTATACAGACTTCATTTGGTTCTACATCTATACCTGCTGCCTTTTCCCTTTTCAGTAATCTCCACACTAGCCTAACATAATACGGTAGGACCTGCTCAGCTTCATCTTCTTCCTCTACCACTTGTCTTCCTCCTCCTATCGCCCTCTTATCGGTTCCTGCTAGAAGATTTCGGAAGTGATCTTTCCAACTTTCCAAATCAATGTGATTTTCTACCATGGTTTGCTTTACTCTATACCTATTGAAAAATTCCCAAACATCACTTTCGTTCTTGATACCTTTCAGTTCTTGTTCTTCCTCTTCTTTGATATCTGGTTCTTTCTGCTGACACACTCCTCTCCACTCTCTCCTTCTCGTCCGGTAGTCCTCTCTTCTACCTGAACCTTCTTTTCAGGCTCTGTAAGCTCTTCTCGCCACTATCTCCTCCTTAGCGCAATCCTTGGCCCACCATCTCTTCATCCCAATCCTCCACTTTTTGGGTGCTTTCAGTTTCCTTGAAGTTTCCGGCGCCTTGTATAATTTTCCTCAGCTGTTCCCATTTCTCTTCCACGCTGCCTTCATACTCTGGGATTTCTTCAGTCTTTCCTTTAAATTCCAGTATGTCATCTTCTGTCCACGAGGAAACCTTCCTCTTATCCACTCGTGTATGCCCTACCTCCTCTTGTTCCGAACACACCGGGTCTTTTCCTGCCTTGAGATGTACACATACAGGTGCATGATTGGATTCGATTTCCTCTTCCACTCTGGAACTGTCCACACTCTCCTCGACTTCACAGTTAACAATGACGTAATCTATGACAGTGCTGCCTCTGGCCCCTACATTTGTGAATTCTCCTTCTTCGCCCCCTTTGGTCCTAACATTGAGTATCTTCTTACCCTTTCTACCTATTAATTTTACGATATTCTTCACTTCGTTTCCACAGACATTATCTTTGCTTTCCCTTCTGACCTCGTTCTCTTCATCTATCACATAGTATTCCTGTTCCTGATGTTGAAGTCTCCTCCTACGATGATTCTGCCTTCCTGTGAATAATCCATACCTTCCCATTCTTTCCAATATTTCTCTGCTTTACCTGAATTGTAAACGGAACAGATATTCCAGACTTCATTCTTGGTGTTCATTTTTGTTCTAATTAATCCTTCGTGTATGATTTCTGTGGATTCTAATCCACCGCAGCACCAGTCTCTCTTCACTCCTATCAGAAACACTCCCTTAGCTCTGCCCTCCCTATGCTCTCTTTTGGCTCTAATGATTCTCCAGTGAAAGCTTTTGGGTAGTATACTTGATAATTCATTCTGATCCTTTTTTTTTCATTCATGTCTCTGATGAGCTGACGAAGTCTGCAGTTCCTAGGTACTTCCAGAACTCTAGATCGTTGCTCCAGAGCTCAGCTATATTCCAAAACAAAGATTTCCTTGTGCCTAAACACCTTGCTACCTTCAATTTCCTCTTCTTTGTGCCTATGCTACATTTTTGGGTCACTCGTAGTTTACCTCTCCATTGTTTCCTACCTCACGACTCCTACTTCTCTGCATGTCTTCTTCTATTTTTGCTTTTTCCTCCCATCTACTCCATCCTCCCTTGTAAAAGATCTTGCCTTGTCCAGCTCCCAGATTCCACCCTCCTATCTTCTTTTCTCTCCCCCATCTGTTTATTTCTTCTTGCTTTTTCCTGTTCCCTTCATGACAGATCATTCTCTAGGAAGATCTTGGTGCCTCTCAGTAAATTCTTCTTCGCCATCACTTCTTTTTTTATTTCAAGCCTCTCAAATTCCACCACCATGACATTTCGATTTATCCATACCTTCCCTGTCTTCACTTGTATTTTCAACGCTTCCTGTAAAAAATGCCCCCACTTGCTCTTTCAGACTCCTACCCTTCACAGTTCCTAGTCCTTTCATTACAGCGTTGCGAAATCTGTCTTTCTTCTCTTGGTCTGTAACGATTTTTCCATATTTCTCACTTTTAATTCAGAAAAAGCGCTCCTGCAACTTCCTGCACTCTTCCCACTTTTCAAGCTCCAGAATGAGTCAGCTCGTGTGTTTGTGCTGCCACATTCCCCTGCTCCATTATCGGAATCGCTAAAACCGCCATCCGTCCTTACCGACCGAGCTTCCCTCCATTCTCTCTCCAGCACTGCAACTTTTTTCAACAACCCATCTAACTTTTCTTCAAAATCATTCATTCGCGAATCGATATCAATATCCAGTTTTTCAGTACTACTCCTAGCACTAGCTCATTCTCTCAACTTACCCTATGTCTCAGTTCTAAACGTTTCTCACTCTGATTGTAATACCTTTATTTTCGCCTCCAGTATCGATTTTTCTACATTCTCTGTCACCTAACCCTTTTCCCAAGGAACGTTTCATCCAGCTTGGGCTGATTCTTCAGATTTCCTCCTTTCTTTGAATTCTCGTCCTCTGCCTTCTCCTCACCATTGCTTCTCAAATTCCTCGTATTTTTGTTGTCCCCTATCCTTAGTTTCCCTTGCAGCATCGCGTGCCTTACTACACCGTAACCTCAAACCCACCGGTCCCTCCACTTTTTGCTTAAACCTCTAGACGTACTGACTAAACGTCTCTCATTGAACGTCCACACTTTTTACAGGATCTCCATATCGCCAGACACTTTTCGAGTCCAAACTTAAATATTAACCTCGCGAAAATAGCCTAAATTTGGTAGATCTACCTCGCGCGCGACCATTCACTCTCACTCCCGCTAACCAAGTCACCCATCACGTTATGTATAGCGACATGTCCACTCATGATACCTGTCTGAACTTATTCTTGCTAAGGGACTCATCCCTGTTGCTGGCACATCGACGATCTGACTCACCGTTTGCAGCTGGTCATGATCTCGTAGAGATCGACTACCGCATTCAACACCCGACATCCCCTTCTAAAAAGTTGATGGTCCGCAACCTGGCTCAAGTAGAGGTTGGTGACTCATGCAACACAATTTCCTCTAAAATTGATGAGATTTCACCTATCAGGCGTCAGGCTCACTGAATCATGTAGTGAATAGCCCTCCTGTAAATAATCCTCTCGATATTCCTCCAGGAATTATCACTCCCTGTACATATAACCCCCTAGAAATTGATCCAATCTACTCTGTTTTCGACATCCCTGAGTATAGTTGTCCTGCTTATTCGTCTCTCGCTCAAGGGCAACTAACCGAGTCGATCAGTAAAGTAACACTCGCAACTCTAGAGATTGACCAACTGGCACCCCGAAAGCCTCTCAGTGTAACCTCTTCAAGACAACCTTGGATGTCAGCTCATTCAAGACAACTCATGAGTGAGCGTAATGAACTATACAATCGAACTCGTAGGTCGCAGGCACCATCGGCGGTTGAAGCCTATAGATCTACACGCAACAATGTGACATCAATGGTAGCCAAAGCCAAGTGTGAATATATTTCCGAAAAAATCCTTGCAGCTCCTGATCCCAAAACGAGATGGAAGGAACTCCGCAAATTTGGAATTCTGTCACGGCGCACGACCTCGCCACTCATAGTATTCAGCGGTCCGTCTCTAAACGCGCACTATGCCAATGTTTTGAGAAACATACCAGCTCTTTGCGAATCCGACATCGACTCAATTTGTGCCATACCCCTGCCCAGTGATGTCCCCATCTTTGACTTCAAACCCCGTAGTGGATTGGATGTGCCGCGGGCATTTTCGTCGAGTAAATCTTCAGGTATTGGCTCTAGTGAGATTTCCTCCACCATGCTGAAAATGGCCGTTCCTGCACTGAAACCTCAAGTGAATGGTATGATTGATGATTCGCTGATTACTAGATGTTTTCCTGAAGAATGGAAACGCTCGTCTGTTATACCTCTCTCCAAAACAACGGCACCCAAGTCAACATCTGACATTCGGCCCATAGCTCAGCTTCCGGAAATGTCTAGAATTCTTGAACGTGTAGTCCACGAACAACTCTCTGCGCACTTATCATCTGTAAAAATTCTCGATCCCCACCAATGCGGTTTTCGTCCGTACCTCTCCATCCAGACGGCTTTACTCGGGATTCTTGAAAATGTTCGTGCTGTGATAGACCAACGTATGGTAACAATATTCATCTCTTTCGATTTTCCGAAAGCTTTTGATACGCTACCTAACAAGATGATACTTACCAAGTTACGCACAATAGGATGTTCAAATCGAGTGATTCGATGGTTCGCCAGCTATCTCATGGGTCACACTCGAGCCATGCGCCATGAAGACGATACCCATGGAGCTTGGTTAGATATAAACGCAGGAGTCCCTCAAGGTAGTGTTCTCGGACCCTTACTGTTCCTCATCGCCATCAACGACATACCTGTGGTGCTTCGCCATGCACACCACACGATCTACGCTGATTACACGAAGATCTACTTCCACGCTCGCCCCAATTATCTTCTTAGAAATATTGCCCTCATAAATAATGACGCTAATGGAATAGCACAGTGGGCTCATGAAAATGGTCTAGATTCAAATGAAGACAAAACCAAAGTCATCATACTTGGAATTGAACAGTACGCAAACACCATCGACTTGAAGCGCATCCCCCCAATACGCATAAACGGCCGAATCATACCTTACGTCGATCAAATCAAGCTCCTTGGTATGGTCATAACTCCCTGCTGAAATTGGAATTGCAAATTAACCAAATTTCCAAGAAAGTTCACGACTCTCTCTTCTTTCTTCGTGTACTTGGTAGAGCCCTTCCCATCTCTTTGAAACGTCTACTCACCTTTAGTATGGTTCTACCACACTTCGATTATGGTGCACCCCTCCTAACAGGCCTCAACGAAGAGCAAGAGCTTAAAATTCACCGGCTCTTGAACACTTGCGTAGGATTCGCGAGCGGGTTTGTTCCATGGCCTGCCCATGGAACAAACCCGCTACACCTTACCTTACCGATTGTCTCTAGGATGGCTCTCAACAGTTCGACGCCGAGAATACTTGTTTGGTTCATTGGCCTTTTCTGTAATCCACAATGAGCTACCACCTTTCCTCCGCTCGCGCTTCATGCTTACTTCTGACTCATCGGATCTTCGTCAATCCTAGCGTAACAAAAAGGTTTCACTCAGGTACAAAGCGCCTCGGACTGGAGCTCTTGATCAGTCATTTAGGTACATATCATTCGAAGTGATCAACTTTCTTACGGATGTTGATTTCGTTGAACAATCCCCAGAATCGTTCAAACGCCGTCTCCTATCGACCTTGTTAGAACGCGACTATAACGATTGGTTCGATCGTGCTCGCCGGGAGCATCTAAAAGCCATACCACCTGCTCTACCACATCTCCTCAAATCAACCCTTATGAATCTTATTTATATATATATATATATATATATATATATATGTCATTATTATTTCTCTGTACATTATCAGAATCTTCACTGCACCTCTTCCGAGTCTTTCCAGCGATGATAATTTAAATTTGTACTGCAACATTCATTTGTACCTTAAACAGGGCAAATAGGCTTCACCCTCCGCCCTCAATAAAGTTTAATCAATCAATCAATCAATCTCTCGCGTCCGGTTGAGTACGTGTCCATCGAGTAAGTATTATTTTTTAGCCAAAATTCGATTCCTCCTAGATAAAGCTTCGGTGCTCCCGTTGGAATTTTGGTTGTGTTATTGTGCTAACCCCAGGATTATTAACAAGGCTACATCCCTGATCCGAGCCTTGCCCAAATTGTGTCGTGCCACTATTCTCCTAGCTCGATCCGAGGATATTAAGCACGAGTCGCCCGTGGGTGCATTCTTCTAAGAAGATCCCAAATCAACTTCCACTGCGGGACTCTGTTCCCTTGAGATTGGATTCCCAAAAAAACAGACTGATAGCACTCTGCTATAGATATGAGGGTTGTTCAAAACAAAAAGTGATGCCACGAGCGTGGTTTGTCAGGAACGCATTCTTGTGGATGGAAACAGATTATACAAGTGCGTAAAAATATCAAACTCGCGTATTCATCCTCGAAGGGCGTGGAAAAATTCAAAACCCGTGCCCATAAGAGTTTCACTCCAACTATATATCCCCCGCGGGAAAACAAATAGTACGAAGTATGTGAAAAAACTGATATTCAACCTGAAACGTTACAACAATATTTTTGAATATAGTGCTATTAAGTTGTGACGCATTTTTTTACGTGAAACATAGAAAAATGGCAACAGCGAGTGGATTCCAAAGATATTTTCGACCAAAGTGTCCTTCTTTGTTGATAATTTCCGGAGAGAATTACGAATGCGTGTGGAAGTATTTTTTCAGGAAAGAAGATATAATATATCTTGACTACAGCACTCTTCGTGAGGTGACATATTTTCAGAGATATATGAGTGAGAGGTGCGCGGGGAGAAGGCAACGAGACGAATATTAGAATATGTCTAGTGCCGTGACAAGTTTCTGAAGATTCTAGATCATCATTACAAGTTTATCTCAATTTTTCATTGGTTCAAATGAGTTTGATGATTGTTTTCAAAACATGCACAGAGCGATTTCGCCTGTCAGGTTGAGAGTGAAAAGTTGAGGATAATGGGTACGTTCGGTGCCAAATTCAGAACAAATTATGAGACTCTATGAAGTCTCCTTGCGTAGGAGTGCGTCTTTAGGTAATCAAAAGCACAGTGAAATTGAGTGAGATTTCAATTCTCTTGAGCACGCGCATGATTCAGGAATCAGCTTCGGGAAGGATCGAATTAATATGCATTTTTTCGACACAGTTGCTTTTGGAAATATGATATATTTCATTTCAGGTACGAATACGTGCGAAAAAAGGGTACGGAGAAATGAAAATTCATGGTGTGATAGAATCCTCCAACAAAAATTTCAAAAGAGTGAAAAATACTGAATTTTGATGATTGTCCATCGCCAAAAAGCATCAACGGAAACGAGTGTCGTGAATAATATCGTGGCATGACAATCCTCGACAACTGACACCATTACTCTCAAGCTCAATGAGCAGCGAAGAATTCAGTAGCGTCGATACCAATCTCAGAATATCCGTGTTGGTACACCGAGTGAAAATCCGCCGGAGATTGGTATTCATGCGTGAACTACTCCAGATATAGGATTTCGAATGCTGTGTTGCAGAATTGCATTATCTCCTGTTGCATAGTGAAATTATGAGTGTGAAGTGATAGTTTTGAGGACAAAGAGTACAAAAAAAACCCCTCGTTCTCGGGTATGAATCGTTGTCTAGAGTATGAGAGCATAGCATATGTCGTCATTTTGAATCATTCCTGTAGGACCCAAAAGAACTTACCTTGGCATCCTCATCTTTTCTCCTCTTTCTTCCTCCCGGGCCAATCTTACATCGTTCACCACAGACTATAACATCAAAGTTGGTAGAGGGAGACACATGTCGGGACTCAGCACTCGCTGTGGGTAGGTCCCAGAGAGCGCATCATAGGGCAAAAGAGTGTTCGTAGCCGTGAGGGCACAGACCGATCGATGGGCCAGAGCATTCGGAGAGATGGGGGCGTGGCTAGTTCATCTATCGTTCGTAGACGTGGGTCTTAAGGCGTGGCCGGTCGAAACTAGAGCCCGGCGGGTCGGAACGGTGAAAAAGTGTTAGGTGCGTGATCATGAAGAATACCAATTGGATATGTTTCGAGCTAGTCTCTAGATCATTTTCCAGAGAGAATTAAAATCATCGGTCGGGGATTTTCAAAATAATCGACGTTTTTGTGCTATTCAAATCCACGCGTTTTGATACTTCAACGATCCTTTCCCAATCACTCGAGCTATAATCATTCAACTCAGAATAACTCTCAGAGCTTAACAGATAACAACATTCCCACGTATATTTATCCATATCATTCGTTGGTCTGGCCTAAGCCCCCCAGAGATGAAGCTGTGGTGATATACCTTGAGATTAGTGTTAGTGAGAAGGAATACCCACGTTATTTTGATCAAAAGTCGTTCAAAACGAGCATTCAGTCAGGATTCGGTGTCATTCATACACCAATATGATCCATATTGGTTACATCACATTCAATATTACACGTGTATGTGATTTCCATGCTTATTAGAGACTCACTGATCTGCAAAATATGTAGAATACTCATGGAGATTCACGATATATATGAAAAAGACTAGACCTTTCTACTTTATCTTTCTTGAATGACTAGGTTTCATCATATCCGCAAATTATCAGAGTTGATCTCGAATCCTTAAAGCTGAGAGTGATCTCGAGAGTTTATTATCAGCGCCCAATACTTGTTGAGTTCGGATTTCAATTTCGAAAAGAGCCCAAATTTGTCATAGCGAGCAGACTTTTGAGTTCATAAATCACAGTTTTTTTCAAATGTCGACGGAGGATAAGATTCATTACGATTATTCCGAATGTCCAAATTGCAGACTATGAGTTGTATGTGAGTTCAATGGATTACATTTGGGATCGATTATCTATTGATTGAACAGGAAGAGTGATATAATTTTGTTCCAATAAGGTTGTAATCTCAGCCCTATCCGCTCTCTTAACCTTTCCGAGTGAGCCCCCCCCCTCCTGTTGCGGCAAATTGGAAAGAGTGAGATTCACTCGAGCATGAGTGGAATTTTTATCCCAAAAGAGTTTCGGAGTTGCCACAAAGAAGGGGGGAGGGGGTAACAGAGGAAAGTCGAGAGAGCGCTCACAACAAAGGAGGGGGTGACGCGTGAAAAGTTCTAATAAGTATCCCAATCGGTGATCGGAGGATGTCATTGATGTTCAAACATGATTGTGGGATACGATTAATGCCTTAGAGTTAGTGAATTCAAGAATGATGTATGATTTGTTCGAAAAGTACAGATCAGTTGTGGATTCACCTCTTGGGGTCTCTTTCCCATCAAACGAATGTTCGCCTATATCTGTAATATGCATTGCTCTACGGGGATTCTGACATCACACACGCGTCTATATGTACACGACTATTATATGTAGTGTTACAATCTTGGAATGGCTCTGAATTCTGACTAAATGTTCGTATTGAACGGCTTTTCATGAAGACAACGTAGGTATTCTACTCCACTAAATCTCAATGTATATCACCACAGTTTCATCTCTGGCGGGTTTAGGCCAGACCAACGGATGATATGGATGAATATACGCGGGAATGTTGTTGTCTGTTCAGCTCTGAGAGTTATTCTGAGTTGAACGATCATAGCTCGAGTGATTAGGAAAGGATCGTTGAAGTATCAAAACGCGTGAATTTAAATAACGCAAAGATGACGATTATTTTGAAAATCCCCGACCGATGATTTTAATTCTTTCGGGAAAATGATCTAAAGACTAGCCCGAAACATATCCAATTGGTATTTTTCATGATCACGCACCGAACACTTTTTCGCCGTTCCGACCCGCCGTGAGAGAATAGGGGTGCGGCAAAAATTTGGGCTGGTACCTGGATGGGTGTGAGTTTATCAATAGTCATCATGGAATAAGATGACCTGGAGGTAGCTCATCAGGCCTTAGGGCAACTCATGGGCAGTGCTTATACCCACCGACGGGCAACTTCTATTTGTCGAAGTATATGCGGGACTAGCTTCTATAATTGTTTGCACGTCGGGAGATTGCATTCGAGGTAGGGTAGAAAGTATGCACCGATAATATGGGCAACAATCTTCCAGTATGCTTCGATACAGGATTCAGAATTTGAAACTCGTTCCCTCACAGGAACTCGCTCCGTCCATATACACATAGGAAGAAGTATGGAATTCCATGACATAGTATGGTGGATTGTATCAACTTCAATAAGATTAGTTTTGAGGGGAAATTCGGGAAAATTCCTGGTGTCTTGTTTCGGGATCTTGTTGAATCTTGTTCGAGATTACAGTTAGAGCGGCGGTTCATAATTTCAGTAATGGAGCATCGGTGTCTTATGGAAGCATATCCGTGCTGTAGAGCAAGAGAACTCTTTGTACATGGATAGTTGGTTACCTTCTTATTTTTAGACTTTACTGAAGAATTAAGGCGAGCCGTAGTCTGCGGCCATCTTGAAAAATGTAGGGAGATTGACCCGAATCCGTTCTGCGAATATCTCGAGTTTTACTTCACCAAATCCCTTCATATTTTGTATGCTTCAACAAGATGCATGTGAAAATTGCGCTATGAAGCGTAATTCCACAGAAGAAGAGCCCTGCTGAAAATAATTCCGTGGGACCCCATGGGATCCCATGGGACTTCGTGGGACCTGGCCCTGGGAAAATGTTTACTGTTCATATTTTGCAGAATTTGGCACCGCAGACGTGCAACATACAAATTTCGAATATTTTAAATTCACGGATACTCCGAGAGTGTCAAAAAATTGAGCACCGAGCATCAATCAGATTTTCGAGAGAACTCGGTTTGGTCGGATGCAATAATATGAAATTTACCTCCATTATCAATGTCCTAGCCATATCAACATCTCGAGCGCCCTCGGTAATTCCAGAAGAAACTTTCCTACCATTTTGCCAAGGTCATAGCCTCTCGTGTCTATACTCACCTACTCATGATTTGTGACCACACAAATAAAGCCAATATATGTGAGTGAGGGATTTGTATATATTTGTGGAGTTCACGATCTGGAAGGGGGAGCTCAATATGTGTGCCCCCCATTGGAGAAAGATGTCAGCACCCGTGAGACCGTTGAACCAGAAACTTATCAACGAATCCAAGATGTCATAAGTTATGGCAGATGCGATTTTTCAGTGACGTTAGGTGTATGCGTAAATCACGTGGCCTCGTGTGTAGCTTTGACAAAGAATAGACTCACTAAAGTGAAGATCCAGGATGTCTTGGAATCTGACATAAGTTACGCAGCTTACGTTCGTTTGAGTTGAAAGGCAATCGAGTTTTCTTAGCCGTAGGATAGAAAAGCAAGATGGAATTTCTTATCTCAGAGCTTAATACCTCCTTGTTGAAACACGAGAAAGGATGTGGCTCGGATTATCGTTTTCAGTCTGGCCAATACAGATGATCATTAATGAGTTGCCTATTGAGGTCAGGAATTAAAGACTCGTAGTTGCTGCCTTGTGGTTCGGACATGACAAGCCTCGCATGTTATCATTTTTGACACCTTTTGTTGAAAAGATGGATAAACTTTCGGAAGAAGGTCTCATGTGCCGGATAAATGGCGAAAGCATGTACATACATGTGTATGCATTGTGTTCATGTGTTGATTCAATGGCACGGGGGCCGATGCAAGGTTGCCGTGTGTGCACCGGGAGGGGGGCTGTAATTCGTGTCTACATTTAGGAGAAGCCGCCCCTTCTCTGAAAAATCCGAAAAAGGAAACCATCTATTACACGCTTCAAGAAACCGTACCGCCCAGACGAACCGATGCGAATACGGTAAAACACATGGAGCAAGCCCTTGTAACTGGAAAAGCCGTTTTCGGACTAAAGTACGTCTCACTCCTGGTCAATCTCAAATACTTCAAGATCGTCAATGGATGGGTCCCAGACATTCTCCATCGTGGAAGTCTTGGTTTATGTCGATAGTTTTCTCGTCACTGGTTTGATGAGAAAAAAAAGCCATACTCGCTGAGTAAAAATGAGAGAGAACAAATTGATGAGTATTTGGAATCTTTTGAAGTTCCGGAACAAGCTGCGCGCTTATCGCGATCTTTCAAATCTCGAAAATTTTGGCATGGTAGAGAGTGGGACAACTGGGTTCTTGCATATAGTCTACCAATTCTGATGACCTTCCCTCGCTTCCGCAAGTACGCCGAGCACTGGTATGTATTGTGAAGCAATTCACATTCTCATGAGTGATGAGATCAGTCATGAGGATTTGTTGAAAGCTCACAATTTGTTGAATAACTTCGTTGCATTAACACAGATCTTGTATGGGAAAAGAGCTATGACGTTCAATGTTCATCAACTCACCCACCTCGCCCAGAGTGTAGCTGATTTCGGGCCTTTAGGGGAACACAATGGCTATCCGTTTGAGTCAGGCAATGGAGAAATTTTGAAAACTGTCCATTCAGGGAAAGGAGTGATAAACCAGATATGCCGCAATGTGAACATGGGCACTTCCCTGCAGACAATAGAGAACGGCATTCAACGTCATGATTCCCCTGCTATTCAATTTTGTCGCTCTCTAAAGAAGACCGAAACAGTGAAATCGCTTGAGGTGGGTGGATGCCGCTGTTTTGGAAAGGCCTCTGTCACGCCAGACTGGGTGTTGCAAGGAATTAATGTAGCAGGCGACCAATGTGGAGTCTATCATCGCATGTGTAAACAGGGATGTTCGTATCGGTCCACAAAAAAAGTTTTAGAGCGCTCCGACAACTCGCATGTACAGCTGAAGGATGGAAGCTTCATAGAGATATCTTTCTCCGTGGCAGATAGATTGAACGACAAACTGAACATCGCAGCAAAGAATATCAATGTCCATAGAGTTCATTACTTCACTTTTTTAAACAAGATAACCGATATCAATGGAGATCTCTTGCTGGTTGATTCTGCAGAGATAAAGAGGATATCTTTCTACCTGGAGCTGAACGACAGTCGATACATCATTCCTGTCCCGACCATGACCACGTATTCATGATCTGTACGCCGATTCGAAATCTTGGTCCAAACTTCTTGTAGAATGTTCCCGTATGCTCGAGCACTTTCGATCCGTGCTTGAACGTGAAAACCAAAGTCCATGGGATTTTGGATCTGATATCGTTCCCATTCTGAATTGGTACAGCTACTCGATCAATACTGTGCATCAACTATAATCAACCGACGGGAGTGTATGGAGGAGAATGTACATATGTTTGAAAATAAACCAGACCATGGAAGATATTTTGTGTTCTTTTCCAATCCCACCATGACAATCTCTTCCATTTGCATGAAAAAATGTCAAGAACCTCTTATTATGTATAATACATCGTTTCTACGAGTCCTTATCATTACATGGTCCAATATGTACACGCTACCGGAATGGACTAGTTTGAGTGAAGTATGAGCAAATGGAATCTGTCACTCGGAGCGTTGTTCTTCCTTTGATCTTTTGATACGTGACGAGATCGTAGACATCCTTTCCCAGCTAGAGGCACATTTTGAGGGAAGTGAAGGGAGTGATGCTCGGCGCTCACTTTTTTGACACTCTCGGAGTATCCGTGAATTTGAGATATTCATCTCTTCAATTATTCAGGTCGCGAGATCATATTCCACTCAACATCTACTCTCTGTTCCCCATGCGCCACCCACCTTGTGGGCTGGAGGAATAATAGTCGAAATTTGTATGTTGCACGTCTGCGGTGCCAAATTCTGCAAAATATGGAGAGTAAAAATTTTCCCAGGGCCAGGTACCACGAAGTCCCATGTGATCCCATGGTGGCCCGTGGAACCCCATGGAACCTGGCCCTGGTCCCGTGGAGTCCCACGGAATTATTTTCAGCAGGGAGAAAGAACTTCCCATGATAAGCGCTATACAGATGTCGTCAGCTCCTGTGGTGAGGCATGCTGTTATACTTCATTTTATAATTTTGTGATCAGCTCCTATTTCTCACTTTCACTACATAGCACAATTTTCTCAAGTTCGTAGATGATACTTAGATCCTTCTTTGTTGATAATTCTTCATCAAACTTGAGATCGATCCAGAACGGCGATGAGTTATGTATGATGACCGTCTTGTCATCGCGGATAAGATATGTTGTAAGACTTGTAAGCCGCGACTTCCCGGTGGAAAGCGACGGCCCAGGGGATGACATCATATGTCATCATCGACCGGATCCGGGTTCTTTGTCGCGTGAGATGTCTGCCATCGGGCATGGTGGTGAATCTGATGATAGCCGCCCGCTGCGACATGCATCTAATGGCAGAGAGTTCAGTGCAACATCAATTTTGCGAATTTGCATGCACGAGCCCTTGAACAAATACAGAACGTAAGTGTTTTGTTTGTGCCTTTGAACCAGTCCTGATACTTTTCATGATTCTAATCAAGCAGGTTTCAGTTTCAGTATCCTAGGATATTGGGTAGAAATAACGTATCCGGGTCAGTTTGAGAGATGAACTGAGTCATTGTATATTGAATTGGAGTTCGAATCATATCTGCTAAGATCTCTGTATTTCAGAGGGATGATTTTATCTCTAGTCATCTGAATCCGTTGAGAATTACTCGAGTTCTAAAGATTTTGTGAAAAAAGTTAGGAAGTTAGTTCGTGAATTCTATTGTACTCATGATGAACTGAACGGATATAGAATGTAAGTGTTTTGTTTAGACCTCTAAACCATTTCTGATCATTGAAATAATTCTAATCAATATTCCAGTTCCAATACCCTATGATACTTGGTAAAAATAACGTATCCAGGTCATTTTGAGAGATAAAGTCAGTCTTTGAATGTTGAATTGGAGTTCAAATCATGTTTGCTAAGATCTCTGCGTTTCAGAGGGATGATTCCATGTTCAGTTATGATAATCCCTTAGGAATTACTTGAGTTCTAAAGGTTTTGTGAACAGGGGTTAGAAATCTATTTTATGAATTTTGTCATGCTCAAGATGTATCGATCAAATACAAGATGTAACTGTTTTGTTTGGGCCTCTAAACCAGTTCTGACTATCCTCATGATTCTAGCGAAGGTTCCAGTTTTAATATCCTAGATAACTTGGTAGAAATAACGTATCCGGGTCATTTTAAGGAATAAAGTTAATCTTGGAATATCGAATTGGAGTTCGAAGCATGTCCACTAAGATTCCTGTATTTCAGAGGGGCGATTCCATGTGCAAACTTCGGGATCGCTTGAGAATTGATGAATGAGTATTTTTTGAAGTATCCCTATAGTTCAAAATTGGGGTCCCTGATAATACACATTTTTCAAAAGTTCACGATCAGTGGCTTTCTATTCAATCAGTTCTAATGGTCAAGCGAACTGAAGAATCTCATCTGTGGTTTCCACTACAGAAACACATTATTTCCAAGATCTCTAATGTATGTGAGAGAGGTACAATGTCAAGACCTTTGATGTTAGTATGCGAGGGTGTACAATACCCACATACATAAAGTATGTATATATATCCACCTTTGTAAACAGTGATGTTGTGTGTGTGTTCACACATATACATCGACAATCAGTATGTGTACAAAGGTTAGAGCGCGTGCGTTCCACCACAGCTCATCGGGTGGTGACACACCTGCTGATCATCACTGAGCTCTCAGAGTTGGTGATCGCAAGGGTGCCACCATAAGTTACTTGGGCTGATCCGATATAGCGGCAGACTACGGCCTCGGTTTAAGAGGCTCAAAACATAGCCAATCGTATTTTGTGCCGGTGCCTGTAAGCAGACGTCCATTCGTGTACATAAATCAACATAATTGAGCCACGTGCGAATTCCTGTCCGTCCGGATCCCCCGATCAGGGCTGCCAACCTGAAGTCGTGTTCGAGAATCAGTGATGCCAACTTGACGTAAAGTATATATGTCTCTATAAAATATATATGTGATGGAAAATTATGTGTACGTCAAGTTGGCAGTCCTGATTTTCATCTGCGATTTCCTGTATGAATTCGAATATATATATATATATATATATATGACATACAAGAGGCGAAAATTCAAAGTATCATGACGACTATCCAAGAGCCGCGTTAGGTTACCCTCAGTCTTTTTCAATGTTAAAGAAAAGATTCACTCTGTGCCATTTCTGGGGTTTGAAATTATTTCCAGGAAGAAAAACAAAATCCAACATTCATTTCAACACCCCGCGCTTGACGAGCGAAAAATTCCCATCCTTCGGAATATCTATACAAAAGCCCACTCAAGGACCTTTTTCCTTTTGTATTGTAAAAGAGAAACTCAGTTCTAGCCCCGTTACATAATTCTTCCCACCTGCCCAAAATCGCTAAGAGAAGAAAAGAGCATCGGGCTTTGAAATGCACAGAAACCCACAAAGAGAGAGATACTCCAAGATTCTGCATGAAAAATACTTACGCTCCATCATTTTGTTGGGCTAGTGCAGCAACGCCAGGTATCGACGACGATGACGATGTCCATCAGATACACATTCTACTAGGATCCCAACAACGCTTACATACTCATTTCTTACCCTCAAAGATATTCCCTAAGTACGAAAAGTACGCCAGTAGGCTGTCTGCCCATGAAAATGCGGCTGACGACTGGTACGTGTAAATCGCACGGATGCGCCCGCTCCGCAAATTTGCAGTACACCAAGAAGGATACTTACTTGACACCCAGCAAACAGAATACTTACCTTTGCGCGATGCATCACACTCACACGCAGACACACCAACCCACACACAAACATACGACCGCTTGAGCATCAGAACCGCTAGAAAAAAACAGACCGAGTCTCGATCAGTAATAAGTGTCAAAGGCCCTCTATTTTCTTTGCACCTGCGTACCGCAAACTATGTCTCGATCATACTCCACTCAAGATACGCAGATGCAGCGGAAAAAGACGGCTTCTGCTGCGAGAGAGAGAGAGAGAGAGAGAGAGAGAGAGAGAGAGAGACCAAAGAAGGGGGTATCGATGTTCTGATCATCTCCGAACCGCCTCGGAAGCGCGAACTTTCCCGTTCCACATTCGATCACTGGGGGACCGCTGTAATTCAGATCACGAATCCCGTGATCCGCGAGATTGAACCAGCTGTTAGTGGCCGTGGTTATGCTCGAAAGACCATAGGGGGCACAGCTGTATACAGCTGCTACTAGTCGCCATCGCTCAAGACGCACGAATTTGAAGACGAGCTCCACGACCTAGAAGAGGATGTGAGGCAATGGGGGGCCCAGCTATAATCGCGGGAGATTTCAACTCCAAGGAACCGACTTGGAGCGGGGGGCCGCGCGATAGACGGGGGGTAATACTCGCTGATGCCATGGAGGCATTGGGATTAGTGCTCGCGAACGAGACGGGAGTTATCACCTATTACCGGCACGACACTCGGTCCCGGGAGGGGGGTTCATCATCGGTCCTCGACCTGACGTTCATGAGCCCGTCGCTCATGGGACGTATGCCATCGTGGGAAGTTCTGGACACGGAGACACTGAGTGACCATCGACATATTCGGTTTCGACTTAGGACTGACGGACAGAGACAGACGACACGCAGACCGCGACCAACGGGGTGGCAGGTACGGAAGCTGGACGAGGGAAAATTCCGAGAATCGATAGAAACAGTCGAAGATCTCCCGATGAACTCCGCCTCGGACGAGGCTGTGGCGATGGTAACATCCGCCATCACGAGAGCTTGCGACGCGTCGATGCCTCGCAGGACAACACCATGTTTCTGGAGGAAACCAGAGTACTGGATCACCGATGAGATCAAGGCTCTACGAAGAACGAGCAACAAGAAAAGGAGGACCGCATGGCGAACAAGGAAGCTGCAACGACCATCGCTGGCGGAAGATGACAGAGCGTACAAAGAAGCAAAGAAGGCTCTCGTTCTAGCCATCCGGAGGAGCAAAGAGAAGTGCTGGGGTGAGCTGTGCGACATGGTTAACGAAGACCCCTGGGGAACGCCATATCACGTGGTCATGTCAAAGATCCGACCCCGGAAGGGCAACCCAGCACCGACCGATGCAGCAACATTGCGCACCATCGTGGAAGACTTCTTCCCAGCAAGAGAACCCAGAGTTACATTCCCTACGGAGAGCGAAGACCCCATCCCGCTCTTCACTATGCAAGAGCTACTCATAGCGGCGAAGAGAATGCCGAACGGCAAGGCCCTTGGCCTGGATGGCATCCCAAACGAGGCTCTGAAACTGGTCTTCAAATACAAGCCAGATCTACTCCTCGACCTCTTCAACATCTGTCTGAGCGCGGGAACTTTCCCGGACAAGTGGAAACGCCAGAAGCTGGTCCTGATGCCTAAGGGTCAAGGAGGTCAACGCCCTCTCAGCATGCTCGACAATATCGGGAAAATGTACGAGAGGATAGTGCTCAACAGGAGGGAAAAAGCCTACGAAGAAGGCGGTGGGCTATCACCAATGCAGTTCGGGTTCCGGAAGGGACGGAGCACTGTGCACGCGATCGAGGCGGTCCAAGAACGGGTTCAAGCGTCGGTAGGGAACCCATACCAAGGAAGAGGGGGATTCTGTACCATCATTGCGTTGGACATAAAGAACGCTTTCAACTGCGCGAGCTGGGAGCGAGTCTATCAATCCCAAGCAGGTAAAGTGCCCCCTATCTACTAGCCGTCACGAGTGACTACCTGCGGAACAGGACCCTCGTGTACGACACCGACGAGGGACAAGAGATTCGGGTACTGTCCGCCGGAATCGGACAGGGATCGGTTTCCGGGCCGTTCAACTGGAACACCCAGTATGACAGCTTACTGTCTATCGAACTGCCAGAAGGAGTGATAATAGTGGCTTTCGCGGACGACGCGGGACTCATAGTATGGGCTGACAACGAGGAACTCTTGGGTAGACGCACGAACGAAGCGCTGGCCCGAGTCTACGAGTGGATGATTAGCAGGCTCCTGGAGCTCGCTGTCAAGGAGTGTGAAGCAATCGTGGTCACAAGGCGTAGGAAGTTTGACTTACCCCGGTTTTATATCAACGGGCAAGAGATTCCACGGAAGACAGAGCTGAAATACCTCGGTGTATGGCTCGACGACAAGTGGTCGTTCAAGAAGCACATCCAGGAAGCCGCCCAGAAGGCGAGCAGGGTCGTTGCGGCGCTCCAGCGGCTTATGCCGAATTTCGGAGGACCCAAGGAAAAGAGGCGCGCACTTCTCAACACCGTCACTACCTCCATCATGCTGTACGGTGCACCCGTGTGGGGGAAGAGAGTAGAGAAGACCATCATCGAGAAGAGAATGGGGCCTGTTCACCGAAGAGCGGCCCTAAGGAGTATCCGTGCCTACCGCACTGTGTCAGGAGATGTGGCTCACGTATCGGTGAGTACTCCGCCCATCCACTTGCTCGTCGCGGAGCGAGTGAGGATCTGGGACCGCCAGAAAGTGATCGGAGCCGAACGAGTACTCACTCCGACGATGAAGGAGATCATCCGCGACAACGAGAAAGAAACCACCCTTGAGCATTGGCAAACTGAGTGGGATTCGCCATTTGCGAACGGCAGATGGACGCACCGGCTGATCCGTGACGTAGCCAAGTGGGCGGAATGCACCCACGGAGAGATGGACTACTGGACGACGCAGGCACTGAGCAATCATGGTTGCTTCGGTTCCTATCTAACCAGGTTCAAGAAGAGGACGACCCCAGCATGTCAGTCATGCGGGGACGAATGGGATGACGCCGAACATGCCCTGTTCAAGTGCAGCGACACCCGGCGAGAGCGCGCCGAGCTGGATGAATGGCTGGGTGCTCAACTAACACCTGAGAATCTCGTCCCGTACTTGCTCCGCAACCAGGAGACATGGGATAGACTCACCGGATACAACCGCCTGGTGATGACCCGCAAAGAGGAGAAAGAGAGGGAAGTAAGGCGCCTCGAAGCAGGCGAATCACAGTGACTCTGCCGATTGAAACAGAAGAGGCCCAAATGATTCCAGGAGGAATCTGATGCATTGAAGAGGGGAGAAAGAAGAAAGAAGAGAGAAGGAAGAAGAAAGAGAGGGAACAATGAAGAATGAAGATAGAAGATGCCAACAAGTGGCCGGAAAGAGAAGATGGAGAAGAGGAACGCTCGCAATCGAGCGCGAGACATGCCGCTCATCCTGAAGTAATGCTCACGCGGTTCCGGGATGAGATGGTAGATGCAGGTGGATCTCCTTCTTGATTGCTCGATGCCCTAGGTATCGGACATCGAGGGGAGAGGGATATTACACGGCCGGGCCCACCTCTCGGTGGGCCCCACCCAAACCCGTGTCCCGCCTGGTATGGCCTGCGTGGGCTGTGCGTAGTCCGCGTAAGCTGAACCAGTCCGGAGTCTGGGGACGGATCCGAAGGATCCTGAGGCAGATCTTGCCCTCTAACCACCTTAAAAAAAAAAAAAAAAAAAAAAAGAGAGAGACACACAAAGAGAGCGCGCCAAGTTGGATGGATGGCTGGATGCTCAACTGACACCTGAGAACCTCGTCCCGTACTTACTCCGCAACCAGGAGACATGAAATAGAGTTACCGGATACATCAAGCTGGTGATGACCCGTAAGGAGGAGAAAGAGAGGGAGGTGAGGCGCCTCGATGCCGGTGAATTACAGTAAACCTGCCGATTCAAACAGAATCGGTCCAAATGGTTCCAGGAGGAATATGATGGACTGAAGAGGGGAGGAAGAAGAGAGAAGATTGAAGAAAGAAGAAAGAAGAATGGAGAATGAAGAGATGATCGAAGGAAGGGAAACAACACCTGCGAGTCGTGAGAAGAGAGACGCTCGATCCTGAGCGCGAGACGCCGCCGGCCCTGAAGTAATGCTCACGCGGTGCCGGGGCCGGATTAGTAAGTTGGTGTCCCTCTCCCTTGTCCAATGGCCGGCGCCAACGGAGGAGGAAGAGAGGGTTTACCCGGTTCGGATGGCCGTATCGATGCGGATTCCAGCCCGGGACTGTTGGGGAGGTGCTGGCCAGCCGTGTTTGGCTGACCGGTGCCTCTCCTTCGTACGTCGCAGCGTATTCGCCCTACAACCACCTTAAAAAAAAAAAAAAAAAGACAGACCGGGAGAGAGAGACATCCGTTCAAGAAGAGGACGACCCCAGTAGGTCAGTCATGCGGGGACGAATGGGATGACGCCGAACATCCCCTGTTCAAGTGCAGCGACACCCGGAGAGAGCGCGCCGAGCTGGATGAATGGCTGGGTGCTCAACTAACATCTGAGAATCTCGTCCCGTACTTGCTCCGCAACCAGGAGACATGGGATAGACTCACCGGATACATCAAGCTGGTGATGACCCGCGAAGAGGAGAAAGAGAGGGAAGTAAGGCGCCTCGAAGCAGGCGAATTACAGTGACTCTGCCGATTGAAACAGGAGAGGCCCAAATGATTCCAGGAGGAATCTGATGCACTGAAGAGGGAAGAAAGAAGAAAGAAGAGAGAAGAAAGAAGAAAGAGAGGGAACAATGAAGAATGAAGATAGAAGATGCCGACAAGTGGCCGAAGAGAGAAGATGGAGAAGAGGAACGCTCGCAATCGAGCGCGAGACATGCCGCTCATCCTGAAGTAATGCTCACGCGGTTCCGGGATGAGATGGTAGATGCAGGTGGATCTCCTTCTTGATTGCCCGATGCCCTAGGTATCGGACATCGAGGGGAGAGGGATATTACACGGCCGGGCCCACCTCTCGGTGGGCCCCACCCAAACCCGTGTCCCGCCTGGTATGGCCTGCGTGGGCTATGCGTAGTCCGCGTAAGCTGAACCAGTCCGGTGTCTGGGGACGGATCCGAGGGATCCTGAGGCAGATTTTGCCCTCTAACCACCTTAAAAAAAAAAAAAAAAAAAAAAAAAGAAAGAAAGAAAGAAAGAGAGAGTATACAGCCGTCCGGCAACACTGCTTATTACGACAGTACGGGATATTGCCGACAACACCACCTTCCAGAGGACCACGGCGAACATAGCCACAAATTTTCATCTGCCGCATTCCAATTTTCCGTCCTCCCTAATCTCTCTCTCTTTTTTTTTAAGGTGGTTAAGGGGCGAATACGCTGCGACGTACAAAGGAGAGGCACCGGTCAACCAAACACGGCTGGCCAGCACCTCCCTAACAGTCCCGGACTGGAATCCGCATCGATACGGCCATCCGAACCGGGTAAACCCTCTCTTCCTTCTCCGTTGGCGCCGGCCATTGGACAAGGAAGAGATCCACCAACTCACCAATCCAGCCCCGGCACCGCTTGAGCATCACATCAGGGCCGGTGGCGTCTCGCGCTCAGGATCGAGCGTCTATCTTCTCACGACTCGCAGGTGTTGTATCTCCTTCTTCGATCTCCTCCCATCTCTTCATCCTTCTCTCTTCTCTCTTCTTTCTTCAATCTTCGATCTTCTCTCTTCTTCCTTCCCTCTCTAGTGCATCATGTTCATCCTGGAACCAGTTGGACCTCTTCTGTTCTCTCTCCTTCTCTCTCTCTCTCTCTCTTTTTTTGTTTCTTTTTAAAGTGGAATATAAGGAAAAATCTGATGACAAGACATCCCTATTGGATGTTCCACCGGCAGACCATGAGCGCTTCCATTTTGCCCACCCGGTGAACCGGATAAGCATGAATCCAACGCCTGTGTGCCCTGGGGGCTAAAACCTTCTGCTCTCAGCCCTACAGTGTTGGCAAGCCATCACTGCAGAACTGGGGGCAGCTAACCACTATCTAATCAACCCATCCCGGAACCGCGTTAGCATGACTTTAGGGTGGGAGGCGTATCGCGCTCAGGATCGAGCGACTCTCTTTTCTCACGACTCGCAGGTGTTGTTGCTCCTTCTTCGATCTTTTTCTACCCTTTTTTCTTCGATCTTCTCTCTCCTTTCTTCTCTCTTCTTTCTTCTTTCATCTTCCCTCTTTCTTCCCTCTTCAGTTCATCATATTCCTCCTGGAATAATTTGGACCTCTTCTGTTTGAATCGGCAGACTCACTGTGATTCGCCTGCTTCGAGGCGCCTCACTTCCCTTTCTTTCTCCTCCTTACGGGTCATCATCAGCTTGATGTATCCGTCGACTCTATACATGTCTCCTGGTTGCGGAGCAAGTACGGGACGAGGTTCTCAGGTGTTAGTTGAGCACCCAGCCATTCATTTACTCGGTGCGCTCCCTTTGGGTGTCGCTGCACTTGAACAGGGCATGTTCGGCGTCATCCCATTCGTCCCCGCATGACTGACATGCTGGGGTCGTCCTCTTCTTGAACCTGGTTAGATAGGAACCGAAGCAACCATGATTGCTCAGTGCCTGCGTCGTCCAGTAGTCCATCTCTCCGTGGGTGCGTTCCGCCCACTTGGCTACGTCACGGATCAACCGGTGCGTCCATCTGCCATTCGCAAATGGCGAATCCCACTCAGTTTGCCATTGTTCGAGGGTGGTCTCCTTCTCGTTGTCGCGGATGATCTCCTTCATCGTCGGAGTGAGTACTCGTTCGGCTCCGATCAATTCCTGGCGGTCCCAGATCCTCACTCGTTCCGCGACGAGCAAGTCGATGGGCGGTGTACTCGCCAATACGTAAGCCGCATCTCCTGACACGGTGCAGTAGGCACGGATACTCCTCAGGGCCGCTCTCCGGTAGACAGGCCCCATTCTCTTCTCGATGATGGTCTTCTCTACTCTATTTCCTCACACGGGTGCACGGTACAGCATGATGGAGGTGGTGACGGTGTTGAGAAGTGCGCGCCTCTTTCCCTTGGGTCCTCCGATATTCGGCATAAGCCGCTAGAGCGCCGCACCGACCCTGCTCGCCTTCTGGGCGGCTTCCTGGATGTGCTTCTTAAACGACCACTTGTCGTCGAGCCATACACCGAGGTATTTCAGCTCTGTTTTCCGTGGGATCTCTTGCCCGTTGATATATAACCGGGGTAAGTCAAACTTCTTACGCCTTGTGACCACGATTGCTTCGCACTTCTTGACAGCGAGCTCCAGTGCCTGCTAATCATCCACTCGTAGACTCGGGCCAGCGCTTCGTTCGCGCGTCTACCCAAGAGTTCCTCATTGTCGGCCCATAGTATGAGTCCCGCGTCGTCCGCGAAAGCCACAATTATCGCTCCTTCTGGCAGTTCGATAGACAGTAAGCTGTCATACTGGGTGTTTCAGTTGAACGGTCCGGAAACCGATCCCTGTTCGATTCCGGCGGACAGTACCCGAATCTCTTGTCCCTCGTCGGTGTCGTACACGAGGGTCCTGTTCCGCTGGTAGCCACTCGTGACGCCTTGTAGATAGGGGGGCACTTTACCTGCTTGGGATTGATAGACTCGCTCCCAGCTCGCGCAGTTGAACGCGTTCTTCATGTCCAACGCAATGATGGCACAGAATCCTCCTCTTCCTTGGTATGGGTTCCCTACCGACGCTTGAACCCGTTCTTGGACCTCCTCGATCGCGTGCACAGTGCTCCGTCCCTTACGGAACCCGAACTGCATTGGTGATTGCCCCCCGCGATCTTCGTAGGCTTTCTCCACCTTGTTGAGCACCATCCTCTCGTACATTTTCCCGATATTGTCGAGCATGCTGAGGGGGCGTTGAAGTCCTTGAACCTTAGGTATCAGGACCAGCTTCTGGCGTTTCCACTTGTCCGGGAAAGTTCCCGCGCTCAGACAGATGTTGAAGAGGTCGAGGAGTAAATCTGGCTTGTATTTGAAGACTAGTTTCAGAGCCTCGTTTGGATTGCCGTCCAGGCCAGGGGCCTTGCCGTTGGGCAGCCTCTTTGCCGCTGTAAGTAGCTCTTGCATAGTGAAAAGCGGGATGGGATCTTCGCTTTCCGGAGGAACGTCACTCTGGGTTCTCGTGCTGGGAAGAGGTCTTCCACGATGCTGCGCAAGGTTGCTGCATCGGTCGGTGCTGGGTTGCCCCTCCGGGTTCGGATCTTTGACCTGATCACGCGGTATGGCGTGCCCCAGGGGTCTCCGGTTACCATGTCGCACAATTCACCCCAGCATTTCTCCTTGCTTCTCCGGATGGCTAGAGCTAGAAAAAGAGCCTTCTTCGCTTCTTTGTACGATCTGTCATCTTCCACCAGCGATGGTCGTTGCAGCTTCCTCGATCGCCACGCGGTCCTTCGTTCCTTGTTGCTCGTTCTTCGTAGAGCCTTTATCCCATCTGTGATCCAGTACTCTGGTTTCCTCCAGAAGCATGGTGTTGTCTTGCGAGGCATGGATGCGTCACAGGCTCTTGTGATGGTAGTCGTTACCATATCCACCGCTTCTTCCGCGGTGGAGTTCATCGGGAGATCCTCAGCTGTTTCTATCGATTCCCGGAATTTCCCCTCGTCTAGCTTGCGTACCTGCCATCCTGTCGGTCGCGGTCTGCGTGTCGCCTGTCTCTGTCCGTCAGTCCTTAGCCGAAACCGAATATGTCGATGGTCACTGAATGTTTCCGTGTCCAGAACCTCCCACGATGTCATACGTCCCATGAGCGACGGGCTCATGAACGTCAGGTCGAGGACCGAAGACGAACCTCCCTCCCTGGACCGAGTGTCGTATCGGTAGTAGGTGATAACCCCCATCACGTTCGCGAGCACTAATCCCAATGCCTCCATGGCATCAGCGAGTATTACCCCCCGTCTATCGCGCGGCCCCCCGCTCCAAGTCGGTTCCTTGGAGTTGAAATCTCCCGCGATTATAGCTGGGCCCCCCATTGCCTCACATCCTCTTCTAGGTTGTGGAGCTCGTCTTCGAATTCTTGCATCTTGAGCGACGGCGAATAGTAGCAGCTGTAGACTGCTGTGCCCCCTATGGTCTTTCGAGCGAGACCGCGGCCACTCACAGCTGGTCCAGTCTCACAGATCGCAGGATTCATGATCTGGATTAGAGTGGTCCCCCAGTGATCGAATGTGGATCGGGAGAATTCGCGCTTTTGAGGCAGTTCGGAGATAATCATAACATCGATCCCCTCTTCTTTGGCGACAGCGCGTAGGAGATCGTTTGCGTCGCCACTCTTCCTGAGGTTGGCTTGGATGGAATTAGCCATGTCGACCTCTCCTCCGTTTATACGTGCTCTTCGCCTTCTGGTAGGCAGTGCAGTTGCTCGCCCTAGATCTGTGATCAGATTTGGACCCGATCGCCTCACAGCTCAAGCACTTCAGCTTCTCTTTGCAATTTGCGGCGAGGTGTCCTGGTTCGCCGCACTGGAAGCAGAGTTTTGGTCTCCGGTCCTCCGTCTTCTCCTTCTTGCAGCCCGAGGGCTTGTGGCCGTACTCAAGACAGTTGTAACACCGTGGAATGCCACCTTTTTCGCGGATCCTGACTCTGCCCTATCCAACTTCGGGCTCCTTCCAGTCCAGGAGGTGGTGGGCCAGTCTTGTTGGGACCGAGACGACCGCCGTTTGGGTGCCCCGATAACCGATTCGGAGAGACTTCACTGCGATATTTCCTCTCTCACTCTCTGGCAGAGCCTTAGCGAGGGCCTTGAGTACTTGGCCCTTGTCAACGTCGTAGTCGACTCCGAGCACCTCAAGAGTAGATGTGTTCAGGAGGCAATGGACAGCTCCTTCTTCGCCGACCACTGGTGCCAATGCTGTCTTCACGGCTGTGGCGTCGGTACCCTTCCTCAATTCGATGAGGACTTGGCCCTTCTTTGTTTTTCGGAAGCCCGTGACTTTTGGGCCTACTTCCTCGTCGGCGGCATTCGTCTTCATTCTCCGCAGCATGTCTGCGTAGGTGAGCCCTCCCTGATTGGCCGTGACGAGGATGGCCTCAGTCTTGGCTCTTCTCGGCTTCATTTTCGCCTTCTTTGTTCTCTCTTTGACACCATTTCCTTCCAAGGCCCATTCTGCTCGGGCCGATTGGGCGTCGATGTCGAGCGCGGTGTTCCGAGACCTCCCGGTGGAGGTCCGTATCGCGTCCCCTTCGAACAGCCATCACCCGACGCGGCCGGTTTTCTTGTGGACGGAGGCTGCACATTCCACCTCGCTTCCAGGGTCTTTTCCGTTTCGAGGAGCGTTGTCTCGAAAGCAGCCCACTTCACCTTGTCTGTCGCGAGTAGGCCTTCGAGCGCGTGGCGTATCTTCTTGAGTTCTTCAATGTCACCCTTGGTCCCTTCTGGGTTGCTGGAAACAGATTCGGCTATCCCTATAACCAAGTTGAAGTGCTCGAGGAGGAGATATGTCTTTCCCTCCATCTCTTTCCGGCACATTTTCAGGTCTTCCCATTCCCCCATGAGAACGCCTGCCTCGTTTCCACTCTTTTGCCGTGCCACATCTCCGGATGAAAGGATAGGGTCAATCTCCACCCCATCAGGCGTACCGATTCCGGGAGTCAGGATTGTTCCGTTCCCCTGGGACCCTATAGTTGAGTCGGACTCGCTCGAGTCTGAGCTCAAGTTGACGGCGTCATCAACCCCGTTGCTAGGTTGCGTAATCTGGATCCTGAGCGCGGGGTTGTTCTTCAGCACCTTCTCTGCCGCCTCTTGTGCTTCTGCTGCCACCTTCGCATTCTTCCCTAGTTGGACCGGAAAGGTGAGCTTCGATTGCTTTAGCACTCGTTTTTCCGCTTCCTCACCCAAACCCTTCCTTTTCTTGCTGTTTGGGGTGAGGTCTACCTCCTTCTTGCGTTGGTCCATTCCTCCAACTCCTTCCGCCTGTGGCGTATTTCCATCGCTTGTAGCTTCACGCGTGAGTCCACCAGCCAAGTGTGCCACTGGTAGCGCGCTTTGCATCGTTGGCCCCCCTCCCCCCAAGATCCGAATGGGGCCCCGCTTTACTTGGGGAAATCTTGCCGTCAATGCTGGACATCTTCTTCTTTCTTCTTTTTCCAGGGCCTGGAATCGCATGCTGGCCGACCCCGGACCAGACCAGCACGGCTGTGGTGTCTAGTGTGATGCGTGTTCTGTATAATGTTGATATGTCTGTGTACTGCTTGAGCGGGCGTAAGCATGGTGCGTGTAGGGTGTAGTGTGTGTAGGTGTAAGTGTAGGACTCGGGTCCGGAGGGGCGTCGCTCCCTCAAGCTCCAAGTGCAGCCCGAAGGTCACACTCGAAGCCCCCTACGGGTTCTCTCTCTCTCTCTCTCTCTCTCTCTCTCTCTCTCTCTCTCTCTCTCTCCTCTGAGAGGAATATCAAAGATCTGAAAAGTATGGACTTGCCAGGGGTTGAGATACAGGAAGGAGTTTTCGTCCCTTTCAGTGATACAGTCGTGAGCCTTGGTGTTGTTTTAGATAGCGAATTGTCGTGGAAACCGCAAATTAATCAAGTGACAAAGAAAGTCAACAGGGCCCTATACAGTTTGCGGTTTTTTAGGGCATGCATCACCAGGACTCTTCGCATTCGACTAGTCGAGGCGTTAGTCCAGCCTCATCTGGACTACTGCATGCTCACATATCTTGACGCAGCGGACGAACAGCGGCAACGGATACAGCGACTGAGCAATTCATTTGTGAGATACATTTTTGATCTTAGGAGAGACAAGCACATCACTCCGTTCAGGGACAGCTTGGATTGGTTGCGTACTGATTCGCGGCGAATGTACTTTGCAGGCATTATGATCATGCACATGAGGGAACCTGGTTACCTGTCTGCAATGTTCACCAGGCACCAATCCGAGCGCCCTGGGCGTGGGAATGTACAAGAGCAGGAACTCAAAGTACCCAGAATGAGACTCGAGTACGGAAGACGATCTTTCCAAGCCCAGTGTGCTCATTTCTGGAACTTTCTCCCTTCGGGTTTTCGGCAGATCGCAAAAATTTCGATTTTTAAGGATGCTTTGAAAGAATTCCTTCGTTCACAGCCTCCCCAGATAATTGATGTGGACAAGAAGCATTACTTCAATCTTTGGAGGTCATTGGGCTCTTCTCTTTTTATATGGACTGTGATTATACTCACAACCTGTTACATAACTGATTAGAAGATAACTGCGATATTTTGTTGAGCCTTCGTCCTATTCATTAAATGTTTTTTAAGCAGCCTTTGTTGCTGCAATCTTGACTTGTCACAACTTGTGATAACCTACCTGTCCTTGACCAAAAGATTTATTCATATTGATTGATAATTTCTATTTATACGACATATGTATCCCACATGTGATATTTGATTTTTGCCTCCGGGCGAATAAAGGACGTCTATCTATCTATCTCTCTCTCTCTCTCTCTCTTTTTTTTTTTTTTTTTTTTTTTTAAGGTGGTTGTAGGGCAAATACGCTGCGACGTACGAAGAAGAGGCACCGGTCAGCCAAACACGGCTGGCCAGCACCTCCCCAACAGTCCCGGGCTGGAATCCGCATCGATACGGCCATCCGAACCGCGTAAACCCTCTCTTCCTTCTCCGTTGGCGCCGGCCATTGGACAAGGGAGAGATCCACCAACTTACCAATCCGGCCCCGGCACCGCGTGAGCATTACTTCAGGGCCGGCGGCGTCTCGCGCTCAGGATCGAGCGTCTCTCTTCTCACGACTCGCAGGTGTTGTTTCCCTTTCTTCGATCTTCTTCCATCTCTTCATTCTTCATCTTCTTTCTTCTCTCTTCTTTCTTCTCTCTTCCCTCTTCAGTGCATCAGATTCCTCCTGGAATCATTTGGGCCTCTTCTGTTTCAATCGGCAGAGTCACTGTGATTCGCCTGCTTCGAGGCGCCTTACTTCCCTCTCTTTCTCCTCTTTGCGGGTCATCACCAGCTTGATGTATCCGGTGAGTCTATCCCATGTCTCCTGGTTGCGGAGCAAGTACGGGACGAGATTCTCAGGTGTTAGTTGAGCACCCAGCCATTCATCCAGCTCGGCGCGCTCTCTCCGGGTGTTGCTGCACTTGAACAGGGCATGTTCGGCGTCATCCCATTCGTCCCCGCATGACTGACATGCTGGGGTCGTCCTCTTCTTGAACCTGGTTAGATAGGAACCGAAGCAACCATGATCGCTCAGTGCCTGCGTCGTCCAGTAGTCCATCTCTCCGTGGGTGCGTTCCGCCCACTTGGCTACGTTACGGATCAGCCGGTGCGTCCATCTGCCGTTTGCAAATGGCGAATCCCACTCAGTTTGCCAATGCTCAAGGGTGGTTTCCTTCTCGTTGTCGCGGATGATCTCCTTCATCGCCGGAGTGACTACTCGTTCGGCTCCGATCACTTTCTGGCGGTCCCAGATCCTCACTCGCTCCGCGACGAGCAAGTGGATAGGCGGAGTACTCGCCAATACGTAATCCGCATCTCCTGACACAGTGCGGTAGGCACGGATACTCCTCAGGGCCGCTCTTCGGTGGACAGGCCCCATTCTCTTCTCGATGATGGTCTTCTCTACTCTCTTCCCCCACACGGGTGCACCGTACAGCATGATGGAGGTAGTGACGGTGTTGAGAAGTGCGCGCCTCTTTTCCTTGGGTCCTCCGATATTCGGCATAAGCCGCTGGAGCGCCGCACCGACCCTGCTCGCCTTCTGGGCGGCTTCCTGGATGTGCTCCTTGAACGACCACTTGTCATCGAGCCATACACCGAGGTATTTCAGCTCTGTCTTCCGTGGAATCTCTTGCCCGTTGATATGAAACCGGGGTAGGTCAAACTTCCTACGCCTTGTGACCACGATTGCTTCGCACTTCTTGACAGCGAGCTCCAGAAGCCTGCTAATCATCCACTCGTAGACTCGGGCCAGCGCTTCGTTCGCGCGTCTACCCAAGAGTTCCTCGTTGTCAGCCCATACTATGAGTCCCGCGTCGTCCGCGAAAGCCACTATTATCACTCCTTCTGGCAGTTCGATAGACAGTAAGCTGTCATACTGGGTGTTCCAGTTGAACGGCCCGGAGACCGATCCCTGTCCGATTCCGGCGGACAGTACCCGAATCTCTTGTCCCTCGTCGGTGTCGTACACGAGGGTCCTGTTCCGCAGGTAGTCACTCGTGACGGCTAGTAGATAGGGGGGCACTTTACCTGCTTGGGATTGATAGACTCGCTCCCAGCTCGCGCAGTTGAATGCGTTCTTTATGTCCAACGCAATGATGGCACAGAATCCTCCTCTTCCTTGGTATGGGTTCCCTACCGACGCTTGAACCCGTTCTCGGACCGCCTTGATCGCGTGCACAGTGCTCCGTCCCTTCGGGAACCCGAACTGCATTGGTGATAGCCCACCGCCTTCTTCGTAGGCTTTTTCCACCCTGTTGAGAACCATCCTCTCGTACATTTTCCCGATATTGTCGAGCATGCTGAGAGGGCGTTGACCTCCTTGACCCTTAGGTATCAGGACCAGCTTCTGGCGTTTCCACTTGTCCGGGAAAGTTCCCGCGCTCAGACAGATGTTGAAGAGGTCGAGGAGTAGATCTGGCTTGTATTTGAAGACCAGTTTCAGAGCCTCGTTTGGGATGCCATCCAGGCCAGGGGCCTTGCCGTTCGGCATTCTCTTCGCCGCTATGAGTAGCTCTTGCATAGTGAAGAGCGGGATGGGGTCTTCGCTCTCCGTAGGGAATGTAACTCTGGGTTCTCCTGCTGGGAAGAGGTCTTCCACGATGATGCGCAATGTTGCTGCATCGGTCGGTGCTGGGTTGGCTTCCGGGGTCGGACCTTTGACATGACCACGCGATATGGCGTGCCCCAGGGGTCTTCGTTAACCATGTCGCACAGTTCACCCCAGCACTTCTCTTTGCTCCTCCGGATGGCTAGAACGAGAGCCTTCTTTGCTTCTTTGTACGCTCTGTCATCTTCCGCCAGCGATGGTCGTTGCAGCTTCCTTGATCGCCATGCGGTCCTCCTTTTCTTGTTGCTCGTTCTTCGTAGAGCCTTGATCTCATCGGTGATCCAGTACTCTGGTTTCCTCCAGAAACATGGTGTTGTCCTGCGAGGCATCGACGCGTCGCAAGCTCTCGTGATGGCGGATGTTACCATCGCCACAGCTTCGTCCGAGGCGGAGTTCATCGGGAGATCTTCGACTGTTTCTATCGATTCCCGGAATTTCCCCTCATCCAGCTTGCGTACCTGCCACCCCGTCGGTCGTGGTCTGTGTGTCGTCTGTCTCTGTCTGTCAGTCCTAAGCCGAAACCGAATATGTCGATGGTCACTCAATGTTTCCGTGTCCAGAACCTCCCACGATGTCATACGTCCCATGAGCGACGGGCTCATGAACGTCAGGTCGAGGACCGAAGACGAACCTCCCTCCCTGGACCGAGTGTCGTGTCGGTGGTAGGTGATAACCCCCGTCTCGTTCGCGAGCACTAATCCCAATGCCTCCATGGCATCAGCGAGTATTACCCCCCGTCTATCACGCGGCCCCCCGCTCCAAGTCGGTTCCTTGGAGTTGAAATCCCCCGCGATTATAACTGGGCCCCCCCATTGCCTCACATCCTCTTCTAGGTCATGGAGCTCGTCTTCGAATTCGTGCATCTTGAGCGACGGCGAATAGTAGCAGCTGTAGACTGCTGTGCCCTCTATGGTCTTTCGAGCGAAACCGCGGCCACTAACAGCTGGTCCAATCTCACGGATCGCAGGATTCATGATCTGGATTACGGCTGTCCTCCAGTGATCAAATGTAGATCGAGAGAATTCGCGCTTCCGAGGCGGTTCGGAGATAATCAGAACATCGATCCCTCCTTCTTTGGCTACAGCGTGTAGGAGATCGTCTGCGTTCCCGCTCTTCCTGAGGTTGGCTTGGATGAAGCTAGCCATTTCTTCCCTTCCTGCGTCTATATGTGGTTCTTGCCCTCTGGTACGCAGTGCAGTTGCTGGCCCCAGATCTGTGGTCAGATTTGGACCCGATCGCCACACAGCTTAGACATTTTGGTTTTTCCTTGCAAATCGCAGCAAGGTGCCCTGGTTCGCCGCATTGGAAGCAGAGTTTTGGTTTCCGTTCCTCTGCCTTCTCTTTTTTGCACCCCGAGGCCTTGTGCCCGTACTCTAAGCAGTTATAGCACCGTGGGATGCCACCCTTCTCGCGGATCCTGACTCTGCCCCATCCAACCTTTGGCTCCTTCCAGTCGAGGAGATGGTGGGCCAGTCTCGTTGCGATCGAGACAACAGCGGTTTGGGTGCCGCGGTAGCCACTCCGGATGGACTTGACTACAACGGCACCCTTCTCGTTTTCTGGTAGGGCCTTCGCGAGGGCATCCCGCACCTTGATTATGTCGACATCGTAGTCGACTCCGAGAACCTCGAGGGTCGTGCTGTTTGCTAGACAGTGGACAGCTCCTTCTTGCCCGACGACTGGTGCCAAGGCTGCCTTGACGGCGGCGACATCGGTGCCCTTCTTGAGTTCAAGAAGGACTTGGCCTTCTTGGGTCTTGCGGATGCCCGTGACCTTGGAGCCCACTTCTTCATCGAGGTCATCCGTTTTTATCCTGCGCAGCATGTCTGCGTGGGTTAGCCCACCTTGTTTGGCCGTAACGAGGACGGCTTCGGGCTTCACCCTTCTCGGCTTCATTTTCGCTTTCTTCCCGGCGGCATCGTCCGATCTACCGCTCTTCTTTGCCCTTCTCGCTTGTTTCTTTGACACCACTTCCTTCCAAGGCCCATTCTGCTCGGGCCGATTGGGCGTTGATGTCGAGCGCGGTGTTCCGAGACCTCCCGGTGGAGGGCCGTATCGCGTCGCCTTCGAACCGCGTTGTTTTCCCGGTCGCGATTCCGGTTTCCCTGCCCCCCTTCCCTGGAAGCCACTACCCGACGCGGCCGGTTTTTTTGTGACCGGAGGCTGCATATTCCCCCTCGCTTTCAGGGTCTTTTCCGTTTCGAGGAGCGTTGTCTCGAAAGCAGCCCGCTTCGCCTTGTCTGTCGCGAGTAGGCCTTCGAGCGCGTGGCCTATCTTCTTGAGCTCTTCGATGTCACCCTTGGTCCCTTCTGGATTGCTGGAAACAGACTCGGCTATTCCTATAACCAAGTTGAAGTGCTCGAGGAGGAGATATGTCTTCTCCTCCGTCTCTTCCCGGCACGTTTTCAGGTCTTCCCATTTCCCCATGAGATCGCCTGCCTCGTTTCCACTCCTCTGTCGTGCCGCATCTCTGGTTGAGGGGATGTGGTCAATCTCCACCCTATCAGGCACCTCATCGTGCACTCCCCTCTCGAGCAAACCGTTTTCAGGAGTCAGGATTGTTCCGTTCCCCTGGGACCCTATAGTGGAGTCAGACTCGCTCGAGTCTGAGCTCAAGTTGACGGCGTCATCAACCTCGTTGCTGGGTTGCGTGATCTGGATCCTGATAGCGGGGTTGATCTTCAGCAGCTTCTCTGCCGCCTCTCGTGCTTCTGCTGCAACTTTCGCGTTCATCCCTCGTTGGCTCGGAAATGTGAGCTTTGATTGTTTGAGCACTCGCTTCTCTGCTCCGTCACTCGGGCCCTTTCTCTTCCTGCTAGGGGTGAGCTCAGCTTCTCCATGGCGTAGGTTTTTTTCTCCCGCACCCTCCACCTGCAGCGTATTTCCATCGCTTGTAGCTGTACGCGTTATTCCACCAGCCAAGTGTGCCACTGGTGGCGCGTTTTGCATCGTTGGGCCCCCCCCCCCCAAGATCCGAATGGGGCCCCGCTTTACTTGGGGAATTCTTGCCGTCAATGCTGGACATCATCTTCTTTCTTCTTCCAGGGCCTGGAATCGCATGCTGGCCGACCCCGGACCAGACCAGCACGGGTGTGGTGTGTTGTGTAATGCGTGTTCTGTATAATGTTGGTATGTCTGTGTAATGCTTGAGCAAGCGTAAGTATGGTGCGTGTAGAGTGTAGTGTGTGTGTTAGTGTAAGTGTAGGACTCGGGTCCGGAGGGGCGTCACTCCCTCAAGCTCCAAGTGCAACCCTAAGGTCACACCCAAAGCCCCCTACGGGGTTCTCTCTCTCTCTCTCTCTCTCTCTCTCTCTCTCTCTCTCTCTTGTTAAGACTGATATATGTATATACATATATATGAAAACGTGACTTTTTCTTCTATTTCTTTTCACGACTCTTAGCATCTTACGATGCCTCGAGATGACTAGTCACTTTCTGTGATAATTCGAATAGCCTTAACCAAAACGAGAAATTTTTACAAATTTAATGTATTTATTATGTATAATTGACATATGTTTCATATGCTACTGTATTTTTGTATTTTTGCTCTCGGGCGAATAAAGGTTATCATTCATTCAGTCTCTCTCTCTCTCTCGGTGAGTCTCATCACACGTTCTTCACACTGCCTCTCCGTATTTCGTCATCTTTCTCTGCCGCAAGTTGCCTCCGGGCTTTGATTTTACAGATTCTTGCACGCCAAATCTCGCAAGCTTCCACATGATCTATAAATTCCTGTAGATCTGTGCATCTTGCGAGAATTTCACCTGATATTCCACTAGCACGTTTTGCATTTGGAGGTTATGCTACCCCGTGCTTGATCTGCCGATCTGACGAATCTTCGAGCTTCTATCATCAGCCGCTAGATGTCAGCAGTCTCTACTAGACCTCTGCCTTACCGATTCTGAAGCCCGATTCACACGTGATCCACGCAAAACGCTCTTTCCAAACACGAGCCTGACAGCTGATTCCATCTTGTGTTGCAACCATCATTATACTACGAATTATGGCACCAAATTTCACTGCAGCAAGTTCCCCTCAACAAGATCAACTTACTTCGTGTAACTCAAGTGATTTAAGTAATACTAAGAATAGCTCAGAGATTGCTGATCATGCAGGTGACATGCCCATTTATTTCAAACTCTTTATTTCTCATTTCAATGCTTCTCAAGAAAAAATCCTCTTTAAATTGAACGAAATTGAAAACAGAATGGCCAAACGGATTACTGCAGTTGAAAATGATATCTCTGAGATTCGTCAAAATTTCTCTCAATTGTCTCATCAATCAACAATAGTAGATTCAGCTGAAATGATCCTTTCAGACATTCCTCGTGATTTAAATCTTCTGAAAACTGAGATTGCCGGAAAAGTTTTTGATGCTATGGATCAACCAGAACTTCGAAATTCTGTTATAAATATTAGAGAATGGAAAGGTCCTCGTTTTCACAATAAATATCCACCAACCTCCACTTCAAACACGAATTCTGATCAAATGAACGATATAGATTCTCAATCCATTGTCATACAACTGTCATCAACGACCATTCGAGATAAAATCATCTCAAACTCAACTCGATTAGAAAAGAAATCTGTGCGAGATATTTTTGGCCTCGAAAATGATTCGAAAATTGCTTGTAGCCCATTGTGGCCCAAAGAAGTACATAATCTTTTCAAAAGAGCACACTTAGCTAGTGTTTGCTTGAAAATGCTCAAACTAGTAATAAAGAATCTCACTGTATGCATGAGACCCTCGAGAAATGGGTCACTTATCCCGATTTCCTCAAAAGTCGATCTCGCCAATTTTCAATCTCGGCACAAAATTGTTTCCTGAGTAACATCTCATGTTCATATGCTCTTCACTTGGTTTTTTTTCTATCTAATATTTTTCTATCTAATAATGATTCCAGATTTCTGCAGTAACATGAAAATAGTGAAGGCTTATCCATATTCTCATACCAGTTGTTCGTTTTATCCTTCCTTAATGTGTGATTCTGCATTTTTCAATATTTGTTCGTAAACTTTCTATGTACATTCTAACCATCATATTATATCTCTCGACCAAACTAAGACATTAGCAATATCAACTGCGCAAGAATTTGATAATGAGATCTATTTTCTATACTCATCCAAGATATTTTATATTATTATGTAATCTGAACTTTGCCATTTGTACCAGATAGGGTTATACCCCAAGGTACCAAAAATAAAACCAATCTACAATCTACAATCTTACTATTTTCTTTCACTCTCTTATCATGCTACTGTACTTTTTTAATTTTGCCCTCGGGCGAATGAAGGTTATCAATCAATCAAAAAACTACTACCGCGGGCGCGCGCTGTCGATCCCCTCTCTCCTTCGCTCTCCAGACTGACCCTCTCTCACCCAGGGCTAGACGATCTGCTCCCTGCGATCGATACCTTCCCCTCCCCACCCCGCCGGCTGGCGCCTTCCCCCACTCCCATGTCCGGACAGTCTGCTCCCTAACTACGTCTATCGATAGTTGGTCTCGAGTGGAATGGAATTTCCCGACTCCTCGTGAGTTTAAACCCCTGTTCAAAGCATTGGCAAGAAGAGATAATCAAATTTTTCCGGAACCTTTCTTCTACTCGTCCATATTTCCATATATGCATTCCCGCGCGTCAGAAAATTTTTCATGTCTACCCATGAATCATATTGAATTAGTATAATCTACAGATTCAAATGCAAATATTCCCGCCAAGTCCAAGATCTATATTTTCGAATGTTGTAGTTCACATATTCATCTGTTGGAATTAAGTATTCATCTGTTAGAATTACATATTCATCTGTAGGAATTACACTTTTACCTACAGAGAATATTGTAAAAATTTTAATTGATAAATCTCCACAGGTTTAGATTCACAGAGAAAAATTTGCGTAATAGTTTGATCTTGTGATCAGGCCACAAATTCCATCTCCCGGGGGAGCAATAATCAGTTAATTCTTTCACTAGTCTAGTTTATTAGTGGGTATCTCCGGAACGCAACATTATTGTGATAACTTTGACCGGATACATCATGCAAGGATCTAGAAATTCCGAAATATTTCTCACTAGGCATATCCCCGTCACAATGGAGGCGCTATTTACTCCTAGTCATGAGAATAAGGAGAGGAATAATGATGTAATATTACAACTTTTCCATCGTTTCGCAATTAGTTATTGATTCAGGTAGTTGTCAGAAGATCTTCCCGAGACCGAGAAGTGAGGTCTGAATGAGCGAGTTAAAGATTAGAGGGTTAATCTCTTTGAAGAGCCGAAAGGTTTTCCAGGGAAATTATGGGTTTTCATGGCATAGTGCTGAAACCGGTTCTTGCTATTGATATTCAAAGTACCCGGATGAACTTGAATGAAGTATCCAGAAAATTCAATACTGATTATTAGAAAGAAGTTGATACTTCGTTTTGAAGAGTCAATATGTTGTTGCGAATTCACCCACAAGCTGATCGTATAGAAAAGTTCCCAGGCTTTTTTAGTGTAGATAATATGAGTTATAACTCGTATCCCGGACTAAAATTTCATATCTGGTCTGAAATACAAAAGTCTTCATCGCAATTTCAGGTGAGGCTCTTAACCTGGCGGGGGACACCGACTACAAGAGATGTAGCCTGGTCCAATTGACTTGCATAATATTGCATGGGATGCCCGTGGATATTACATAAACAGTATATTCTCCTTCAGATTGCAAGTTTCCGATATGATTGATGGAAAACAATGATAGTAATTTGCGTAATAACGAGACTCACAGGGGAATGCAAGTATCTTCTATCAAATTCAGAAATTGGAAAAACCCAATTCAAGAATCATGGTTGGGAACCCCGACGCTCTTGGCTTAAGAGAGCGCATGACTGTCGAATGTTCCTTAGCGTCATTTCTTCGAGAACTTTCCAAGGGTGTACCTAAACCTAATCTTGCATTTTGAGAGCTGTGAAACAACTGTTATGACCTGAGTCTAATGGTTGCCATTCTCAACATCAACAATTGGCCAGCAAGGTTCTTTAGTAGCTGTAATTTCGACGAACTAAAATTTCTTCACAAGATCCAAGCCATAACGCGAAAAGGATTCCAGTAATTGTGATAATTTATCTCGTTTTCCACGATATAATCAATTCACCATCCACTGCAATGCAGTTCAGAGGAAAACAAGAATCATCCGCGTAGGCATTACCACAGTCATGAGGCTAACTAGTCGGACAGTCTTATAGGCATCAATAGACGGTATCTAGTTCAACCTTCTGCATAATGGTTACTATTCGAGGGGCCCACTACTATGCGCTTGCGCTGAATAGGCATCGACTGTACATTTGCCGCGCCCCTCCGAGTCACACCCTAAGGCCTAAGCTAAGTCTATGAGGACACGCCCCTTGACTAGCTGACTATGATTGATTTTAGGCATCTGTTCTGCTGTGACGCACACGCTCCGTTCACATATCCGGACTGCGAAATTGAACACAACTTCGACCTTGTCCTGTCTACACCTGGTGGACTCGGAGGACGGGACATACTCCGCCATGGATGTCCTTTTCAAGGGACTCGACCTGGACAACATAGGCCGCCCGGGCGCGTCTTTGCGACTTGTTGTCAAAATTCTTGTCCCAAAACTAGTTCTGATGCGCGCGCGCACCGAAAACCTCACTCACAATTTAGTTTTGTGATCGGTACACGTGGTCGCAAGCTCGGAAAGAATCAACTACCGCCGAGTGTACCTGTTCACCCTGATAAATCCCAGAATCCCATCCATCCTGAGGAAATGATGTATATTCTGCTCTCTGGCTCCGATCTGATGATAGTGATGATCCAACGGAGTACAACCTTGGTAGAATTTTCGAATAAATTCCACGTGCGCACCACATAGTTTCTCATGAGTATACAAAACGATACTAATGAGATATCATGAGATACCATGGATTTGTATGAAAGATGGGAAATCGTCTATTTCATGACTGAGAATTCCAAGAGAAATAGGAAAATGACTCCTCTGATCCTCGGTACACTCGGAAAAGCTGAGAGGGAAAATTTTATAACCCATGATCCTGCTGCAAAAGTTCGATTGGATTTGATTGAAATACATCCAATCGTTCTGAATCTAGAATCTTATGATGAATTTGAAACATGACTTCCAGGATTGAGGGAGATTGGAGTTCAATAACGATCAATGATGTTGATCATGATTCGAACAGTATAGACCAATCTTCACCAATGCAGACTTTTCGCATTGAAAGTGAGATTGCCAATCGATCTCAATACTTACTGGTAGTATTCGGGAGTCGATGTTCTATCTGTATGAATGCTGATTCCCTTGATATAATATCGCGTTTCCAATCTGTGTCAATGCCATAAAGAAGCGTTGATAAGCTATGGGTCCTATCTACTTCAATTGATTTCAATACTGTTTCCCAGTATTGAAAAGATCGAGATCTCAATCCGCCTCAATCGACCTCAATACTGAGTGGAAGTATTGGAGTCTTCATATCCTATTAATGTGAATCGATTTGAATGCTGGATATCAATATTGGAGATTTGAGATCCTATCTGCCTCAATCGATTCTAATACTGTTTTCCGGTATTGGGAACATCGAGAACTCAATCCGCCTCAATTGACCTCAATACTGACTTTCAGTTATTATTACAAATCAACGTCTTACATATACATCACTCACATTACAGCTAAGGTTTCAATACAATCCAATACTTATTCTCATCATGATCGCATTAACATATCATTGCATCACATAACTAAATACTATTTGGAGGTTCTGTCACTCAACAGTCTTATATAGGAACAGGAGAGATGGTTCGTCGCTTGCGAGAAAGTAATCCCATGATATTTGGATGCAAACTGAGATGGTCATCGAAACGCCGCCTAGCGTCAGCCATTTGAATTCTATCGGACTCGATCGATTCCAATACTAACTTTCAGGAATGGGAATTTTAATAAATCACACTACGTCAATCGGTTCCAATACGATAAGACCGAACGAACGATCGTGATGACGATCACGCATACGATCGTACACATGATCGTCATATTACATGACGGATCGGAAAAATAGTTTCGCCCGTCACCCGGCCTGTCATATGAGATCGTGCATACGATCGTACATGCGATCGTGATATGATAGTTAAAGAAAACGAGGTCGGCCCGACACCCGGCTTGTTGCGAGAGATCGTGCATACGATCGAGCGTGCGATCTCACATACGATCGAAAAAAACTAGGTCAGCCTGACACCCGGCCTATCATATGAGAACGTGATAACGATCATGCACACGTTCGTGCATACGATTGAGGGTGCAATCTCGCATACTATCGACTGAACGATCGTACACACGATCGTGATATGACGGCTTGAAAAAAACTAGATCGGATTGACACCTGGCCTGTCCCACGAGATCGTGCATACGATCGTGATATGACGGCTCGAAAAAAACTAGACCGGATTGACACCCGATCCTGTCGCACGAAATCTTGCATGCGATCATGTGTTTGATGGATTCCGCTGAGAAATAGAAATTCCGTAGATGAAAAAAAAAATTAAAAGAACCAATACGACCATTTTCATACTTCATTCTTTCAGGCTCCGTCATTCCCCCACTCATCACAGTGTTATTCCATGCACAAGGTGACCAAATTATGATATAGTACAGCTAGTCGATGAGCTGATAAGAATCCATGAATCTCTTATGCAACTGAGATCTTTATTTGTACATATGGCAATCGGACCCCTTATCCATGAGACAAGTCGGCTATCAGACTAGGGAACTCGATATGTTACCTATTGCTCCGCTTAGAACAATTCCAATGGTACTAATAATACTCAATATCCCCCGTGCGTACAGATGCATCATACAAAGGCCTTTGGAGGTTTCTTGGTACAGTCTTTTTGTAAAACATTAATCCTAATCAGGATCTTCTCGAACCAAACGATAATTCTGGACGACAGCGCCATTCTTCTTGCCATCGAGAGAATTTGATCGAACACAACAAAAGTACCATCCGGATTACCTGTGGCAGGCACTTCATTCCACCGACTCCTCGAATATAATTCAAAGTCAATCGACTCTGATGAAAATTCAACGAACCGCCAGTCGTTATAATCAGAATAGTAAAACTGTAGTCATCAAACAATATTAAGGAATTCATTGCTCATCAATCATAATATCAGATGAAATATCGTTTCCACGCTCATCAAATACAAGATAAATATCGTAGCGTAAAAAATTATACTGATATGTACAAACTCATTTCGACGAACTTCTCCTAGAAAATTGAAGGAGAGTAGGAGAGATGGATGAAGTCTCTTCCGTACTCAAACGATGAATCTTATATCGACATCAAATGGAGTAAATCGAATAAATTGCTCCGCTCGCTACGACTTAGAGTCTATCGAGGGAGTTTGAATAGTCGAATCGTATCATTTCTCGAAATGAGTGTTTCATTTAGAATAAATTAAAAATTTCCTCCAAATTGCAATTAGTGCTGTAAGGGTACAAATATGGGCTCTGGATCTAGGGAGAGAGCCGGAGCATAATGGTCGAAAAGGGATACCTCGATAGAGGTGTGCGTATATTCATGAGATAATAATGGTCTTTAGGAGTGATCAATTTTTCATTTCTCCATCAAATTTTACCCATCCTTGGGTACTTAGGCCCTTGGACGAAATGAAATCTGATGAGAGGAATTTAATGACTTTAGAAGGTGAATGGAGTGGGTACTGAGGGCCACTCGCATATCATCCTTGGAAAGTCACCCAACTTGGATATCGCAGATATACACAGATGGGGGTGGTGGGTACTTAGGGTCACCGACCCACCAATCCAGGATATCTGCGTAGAGGTTGGATGAGACGTCTGATTTTTTGTGAGGACGGGTACTCAGGGCCGTTCCTCCACCCAAATCGCATCTCTAAGCTGCATCGAGATTCTACAAATTTTTAATACACATTAAAACTCAAAATATATGGAAATCAAATAGCATTTATTCAAAATCTCATATATATGAGCACAGCAATAGCCAAGAGACCGAGCTCGATACAGCTCTGATTTCCAACTGAGCATAAGCCGGCCGAAATGGCCTGATGAGCCTGTATTTATACCTGGTCTTTTGGCTGTACAATATATCTAAATAGTATGGTAGATGAACGAATAGATCATCGATCATTCGAAGAATTACTATTTCATTGAAAAAATGATACAAATGGAGCAATCTTGCAAAATCTGCATACATAATTCGATTCTTCATCTCTAAAGGAAATGAATTCGACGCAAAAGTTAAACTTATATATATAAACTTCTTTTCTATTCATTGCCAGAAACAAAAAGATGAATTCTTAGAACTTTCTAGAAACACGTGGCTTTTTATCCATTTTGAAAATTGATAAAAATTAGCCAAAAATTTTAGTTCTTTTGATACTAGGCTATTTTTCCCATCGATACTTTCATGAGGAAATAGGCTATTCCTTTCATAAACTCATTTTACAATAAATATTTACAGTATTCACAACCATTCTAATTTTGAGCTTATTTCCTCCTAAATAAGGAACTTCGAGGTAGGTTGCGTCTCTTAGACTATTGACGGAATCATATATCAAAAAAGTGGAACAAAAAAATCCATCTCCGCTTTTTTACAGTAACATTTTGTTTGCAAAATAAAATAAACGTGCAAAGTTAATTTGTTTTAGGAAGTGACTATATACATCTTGTAGCTCAGGAAATGAACTTTATCATAACAAAAGGAAGATTATCATTTTATGAAGTTTTATACGAAAAATTCCTCATAGAAATTCATGGAATATTCTAGAGTTTCTATGTATTAGTATATACATATTCACGTCTTAGTGTGTGTCTATTCACCCTGCGTGACACTAAAAGGAAAGCAAACATCTGCCTTATCGGCTCCAATACGCGCGAAGATTTGAATATTATATACAGACTTATTAGTACGTGTATTTTAGAGATTGATAAATGAAAACTTAAAATTTTGGGGTTATGGTACTCACAGTGCTCAATAAGACAATGTTTTGTATATATTGCTCCGATTGATCCATATGATCTTTTCGTTCCAAAAGAGCTCTACTCGGGCTCATTCTGTAGCTTTTTTCAAGCACTTTGAGAACTATTTGGTATATTCCCTGGGCGGTTCAATGGATTCTCGCAAAATAACTCTAAAGCCTTGTAGGATTTGATAGAAATCAGGTCATCACGCGAACCTTTGCGAATCTGGCGGATATTGTAAATTTAGATGATGCAGAAAGTATCTCAAAGTAGAAGTCAAAAGCTTCAAAATCCGTTCTTTGAATTTATTCCAGATGATCCCTGGCGCGAGCTGTAACTATTTCTGTAGAGGAAGTTTTCCTCGAAGAATAAACCAGTCGTTGAGAGATTATGAATGGACTCATTTTTTCACTGGTATAAGCACTGATCTTGATTTCTCTCATCAACAACACGAGAAAACTTGGAAAAAATCAGAGGAATACCATCGGCCACGGCAGCCCGATTTCTTCATCTTTCGTGATTTTTTGGTTTCTTCTTCGAGAAAAATCTTCCCTCACAGAAGCAGTCATAGCTCGAATCAGAAATGAGCTAGATCAATTTTCAAGAATGGATTTTGGAGCGCTATTGACTTTCACTTTAGGATGCTTCTTAAATCATCTAAATCCATCGAATTCCGCCAGACTTACGGAGGTTTGCGTGATGAGTCGATTCTCATGAATTCTACGAGGCTTTCAGTTTCATTTTCCAAGAATCTATTGAGCTCCGCGGAAGAAATACCAATAGCTCTAGAAGAGCTCGAGGGAAGCTACAGAATGAGTCCAAGTAGAGTTATTTTGAACCAAGGAGATCCAAGCAGTCAAGTGAGCAAAATCAACATTCTTTCCTAGGTATGTACAGAAATTCAACCGGTAGTGGGAGGATGATAACTTTCAAGGAATCTCCGGAACAGGAAGAATGAAAAGGCATTCTCTTTTCTCTACATCATTCTCACCGCCTCATCACATTCATCATAAATCCGCCGATGATCGCTTACTTGGAAGCGAATTCTCGCACGCAGGTAGGCCGCCTTCGGGTGCAGAGGTTGCGTCTGAATTCACATCCAAGTAGGAGGGTGGGGCGATCATTATTCCCATTACATCACAATCATTCATCCATCTCATACATCACAGACTATTTTATCATTCATTGCATGTTGCATCTCATTTCTATTCCATGTATCATTCTATATTATCCATTATCACCCTCTCATTTCCTCCCTATTTCTCCTCCATCTCTTCCCCTTCTCTTCTCCTATTTCATCTCATCTCTATTCCATCTCATCATCTTTCGTACCTTTTTCTACTTTACCGTCATCTCATCTCCTTGCCTACATCATTCTCACCACCTCATCACATCCATCATGGATCCGCCAATGATCGTCTTTTTGGATGCAAATTCTTGCACGCAGGGAAACCGCCTTCGGGTGCAGAGTTTGCGTCCGAATTCACATCGGAGTAGGTGGTTGAGGAGATCATCCCTTCCATAACATCACACTCATCCATCCATCTCATAAATCACAGACTATTCCGTCATCCATTGCATGTTTCATGTCATTTCGATTCCATATTCCATTCCATACTCTTCATTATCGCCATCTCATTTTCTTTCCTCCTTTTTCTTCATCGCTTTCTCTTCTCATCTTTCATTATATCTTACCTCCATCCAATCTCATCATTTTTCATATAATTTTCTACTCCACCGTTATCTTACCTCCTCTTCTACATCATTCTCACCACCTCATCACATTTATCATAAATACCCTCCATTCTTATGATCTCATTTCCTTGCCTACATTTTCTTCTCCGCTTTCCCTTCTCTCCTTTCATTCCATCTTATCTTCATTCAATCTCATGATCTTTCATACCATTCTCCATTCTTCTGCCATCTCATCTCCTTTTCCACATCATCCTCACCACCGCATTACGAGCATCATGAATACGCCGATGATCTCCTACTTGCATGCGAATTTTTGCACGCAGGTAAGCCGCCTTCGGGTGCAGAGGTTGCGTCCGAATCACATCCGAGTAGGAGGGCGAGGCGATCATCTCTTCCGTTCCATCACACGCATCCATCCATCTCATACATCACAGACTATTTGTAAAAAATCTTGAATTCGATCGTAGAGGACTAATATCTGTGTAAATGAATAGATACAGTAAGATTGCAAATTTACGAATATTGCGATGTTTCGTCTGCATGTTTTGCAGACCTCATCAGGCTATAGGTGAAGAAACAACACATATGAAATTGTTTTACACATGAACACTAATTGTCTCTATCACAATGGTAAACCAAACTTTAACATACCTAGAAGCGTATACGAGATTCACATTATTCAAAATATTTTCCAAGATCGCGTAAGCTCACGATGATGTGAGTCGCGTCTTTCGTCAATCTTTGGAGTAATAGCAGAAGACAGTTTCTTGCGATATTATATGTATGTGGGGAGGGAAAGAGAGGAGAAGGTATCATGTGATTAAAGGAAAGCGAGAGAGGAAGAGTGGAAAGGAGTGAGGAGCGAGTCATAGCTAATCTTAGATATATGTATATATTATAAACTGAGCAAGCTATTGCAGGATGGATCTGTCGACCCGATTTAGATGTGAGATATCATCCTTCAAATCGATGTTATTAGTGTCTGAGTTTATAAAAATCATCTCAGAAAGTATTCTCTTATGAAAATTTGGCTCTTTATCTAGAATTGTGGTGTTCTTTCAATCAAACTCGCGGCCCAAATTGTTACGATGAAGTGACACTACTGAATTAGGAGTTTTGAAGCTAATATGATCGCAAATTCTCACATCTAAGGCTCTTTTTGTCTCTCCTACATAGCTAGCCAAACAGTTTTCACAATTTATCTTATAGACTACATTTGGATTTTCGAACTTCTTCAGAGAGTCCTTATCCAATTTTATCACTTTGTCGAGACCTTTATTGATCTTTGGTACTGTCAGTATATTGTGTTTCTTGAACAGATAAGCACATTACTGGAAGAATTTATTTCAGTATGGAATGCACACTTTTTGGAGACAAGACATTGTACGTTCTTTCACTTCATTTTGATTATGTTCATTATCAAATTTTTAATTTCTTGGATCTATTTTCCATACATTTCTCTATAACTTCTATGGGAAAATCATTTTTTAACAGCAACTTCTCAACAAATTTAATATTTTTTCCTATGAAATTGTGGATCAGACAAAGTGATGGCATGGCCGACTAGGTTGTATATATTGTTTTCTTCTAGCTTCATAGTGTTGCGTCCCAGATGACGCAACAGTTAAAATAATATTTCTCCATGAGAAGAGATATTATTTTTACTTAGTCAGCAGAGAAACGTGCAAGCAGGCTAGGCGAGATCAGCAGAATTGTAACAACCTGTAACATGTGTAACATGTAACAGGGTGTTACATGTTACACACAATCAGATCTCTTATGGAATTGTAACACATGTGTTACATGTGTTACAATCGCAAGTAGCACAATTTCAAAATTATCCTAAGTCGAGTCATCAAAATTAACTCGTGTCCGTATAAATTGGAACAACAAAATCCATTCTCCGAATGAGTCTGTGAAAAAGCTCTGCCAGTAGTGAGCTGCGTGTGTCCCAAGTTCACTCAAACTCACCTAAGTGCGCGTAGAAAACGCACGATAATGTCATATCGGAGTGCGGACTCGTAGGCTTGATTGGATCCTGTCGAAAAGTAGGCCGACGTTATCCGCCTCAGTTGCATAAGGGCCAGCTACGAATTCGCCCTGCTTATACGTTCTCGCCTCGAAGAATCATCATCTCTTGCAGCAGACTTGTATGTGCGCTTGGATTAAGTCTCATCCAGATTGTACTTAGATATTGAGTTCCATTTTGTTCAAGATTTTATCATTTGATCTAAATAAATCTAAACTCAGTTTGAAGTACTAAATCTCATTCTTTTCCGGAAAGCCAGCAGTAACTAGAACTTTTACTTCGAAACCTCTCAGATTCGGACCGATTCATTCATTCATTCAAAAGCTGTTACTCAGCCCTTTTGAAATCAATGAATTCAACATTTTTCCAAAAAGCATTGATATAAAATATTCAGAGAAAATCAGCAAGAAGTGTGTATATATATATATATCGGTAGTAGTATATATGATAGTGTAGGATAGTTCCAAAATAGTAAGAATGTACAATATGTAACATGTATATCGTGGAAGTTAGCCGGGGTAAATTATTTTCCCGCACAGAATCTATCTGGGGCCTTGTCCACCGGGGGAACCCATCTGTCAGCCTCCGGGCACATCCAATAGACCCCTCTGCGGTATTTTCAGTCATCTCCGAGCATGCACAAGATAGGAATCGCGTGTTTTGTGAGTCGTTGCACGATTTTTTCCACAATTCGAGGACATAAAGTGGGGATAGCACCTTTAAAGGATTGTGTAAACACTTAGGATTGATCAGATGATGTGTAAACATCAAGAAACTACCCTTTCGCAGTATTTTTAGACACTTGGGTGTATGCGCGACTGAGAATTTACCCACTTTTCGACCCGAACGAAGGGTTTTCCGACGGTTCCATCACACTGTACGAATCTGAGAGAATCGTAAGGTCCCATCTACCCAAGGAAACAACCAGAAAGTATATTCACAACGTATAATTATAACTTCCAACAGTCCCCCCCCCCCCAACTCTGAGCATGCGGAAGCCTGCGTTGAGCTTTTTCGTTCGTGAGAAGTTAGCCGGGGTAAATTATTTTCCCACGTAGAATTTATCTGGAGGAAACTGATTTGTCAGCCTCCGGGCACATCTGATAGGCCCTCCTGCGGTATTTTCAGTCATCTCCGAGCATGCACAAGATGGATCGCGTGTTTTGTGTGTCGTTGCATGATTTTTTCCACAATTCGAGGACATAAAGTGGGGATAGCACCTTTACAGGATTGTGTAAACACCTAGAATTGATCAGATGATGTGTAAACATCAAGAAACTACCCTTTCGCAGTATTTTTAGACACTTTGGTGTATGCGCGAGTGAGAATTTACCCACTTTTCGACCCGAACAAAGGGTTTTCCGACGGTTCCATCACACTGTACGAATTTGAGAGAATCGTAAGGTCCCGTCTACCCAAGGAAACATCCAGAAAGTATATTCACAACGTATAATTTTAACTTCCAACAGTTTCCCCCACCTCTTCAGGATAAGAGTCTGATCCGGAGAGGAAAGACGAAACGCACCAACATCTAGCGTAGATTCAAAATTTTTCGATATTCATCTCATTTTTCATGTATTTGAAATTCCATCAAAATCCTTCAAGTTGCGACACTCAAATTACGAGGTGCCTTGAAGGTACATAGATCGAATTGGAGTAATCCAATATCGATCTATGTCACTCAATCAACAGATCCGTTGATTAAAATCAGCTTGCAGTAGCCGAGTCATGTAATGGTATGATTTACTAGCAAAAACGTTAGCATTACCAGTATATCTATATATATATCACTTTTTTACATTAGCCTATATGAGCAATGTTAATCTCAGTGGCTGTATCTTTGGTCAGGTGGCCCATTTGACGGAGTCACTCTGGATTCTTCATCTTCTCGATAGTACAAAACTGAGAAAAAATCTTAGGAGACATTGGCGACCCGGACCCCGTGGTCCCCCCTTGTGAGTTTTATTTTCAAATTATCAAATGTTTGATCTAAAAAATGCTTTCCCTTGAACATGAGATGCTGAGATCCCATTGTTCTCCGGCCGTAGCACGGACTCGTTCGGAGCTACAGCTGTCTTGTTGAAAATTCAACCAAAGACTACGACACGACTCGGCGCACAGGCCGTTCGTGGGCGTTCCGGCCACCAGGCAAGGCTTTTGAAAGTATTCCATTTGTTCATTCGAACACCTAGCAACGCGGTTGTTAAGTCAGGTAACAAATTGGAGTTAGCTCGTAGAATCGGTAGCGATCGCACGTCTGAGTTATGAGTTTTTTTGGATTATACTTGAATCAGCTAATAGGAAGTTTTCAAGTTAAATGTAAAATATTGTCAACGACTCAACTTCATCGAACATTTTGGCGACCGTGACGGGACAGCTGTAATTGTTTTCCGAGGACTCGCAACGTCGGCGCAAGGGTGAGGTACCAGAGACGGGCTTCAGCTCAGCTCGTCGTATCAACAGGGGCCCGTTCGGTTGTCCTTGAGGAGTGGTTTCAAATTCACAATTTTCTCACTGCTGATTCTCGTTAAATGGGGCCCCGTCGCGTGTAAAAATTAGAGTCTAATTTGTGATTGTGATTGTCTTTCTTTTACGATAATCTCAGAACGAGTGTTTATTAGAATTTTGTGTATAGGTTATATTGATCATTGAATCACCATCGCGGACGTATCGTCAGGCCAACAATATGCCACGAGCTGTCCGTCGACGTAATATGGTCCCGGCAGAGCCTGCTGACACCGAGGCCACGCCATCCTGGGCGACTCCCTGCTACATTGACGACTGACTCTGCTGCGGTGCCAACGCGACGACAACCTGGTCATCTCACGGATGCAGTCACAGCTGATGCGGTTGCAGCGCCGAGACCACGCAGTTGCGGGCGCTCAGCCGCTGTACTCGCAGCTGATCCTACTGGAACGTCCAGGCCACAAAGACACGGGCCTTCTTCTGATGCTGAGCTTGCTGTTGCGCTCGGGTCTCCCCACTCCGGGCGCCCCACTGCTATTTCCAGAGCCGAACTTGCCACAGCGCCAGGGCCACTACGCCGGCCCGGTCGCCCCGCTGCAGTGTCAGGAATTATGCCCGCCACCTCGCCTATGCCACGTCGTCCCGGACGCCCGTCTACTATAGTTCCTGATGTCCAGCGGCAGCGCTTGCACCACGTCCCGGTTTAATGGTCCCTGCGTCGGCTGCTAGTCATTCGGCTCGTGCAATATCGAATGCTGCCAACGCAGGCGCAAGTAATCGTCGTCGCCAGCCTGTCCGTCGTGATCCCTACTGAAAACTGTCACGTGGTGAAGGATATGGTCGAGCACGTTATCGAGTACGTGGTTGAAAACGTTAATGGGACGTGGTTAACCACGTGGCTAACTACGTGCAATTACACGTACCCAATGAGGAAGATGAAAAGATATCCCATCATTCTCGAAGAATAATGATGCTCATTTTGTAGAAGGAGAATGAGTTGGTGAGTCAAAATTCATGGTAATGTGAACGCTCTACTTTTAATAGTCATTGATATAGAATGGTTTTGTCGCCAAAAACTGGGTCAGTCCCATACAATCATGGGCTAAACTACGCGTGACTTTCGGAGGAGGAACAGTTCCGAATGCGAGAAATAGTTGACTCCCATAATCCGAACCAATCATCCTAATGGACAGAAGACCAGGTACGTTCCCACTCTACTTTTCAATCAATCTTTCACAAAAATGGTTAAGAATTATCAAATCCCATATCGGAATGAAATTCGAAATAACGAACAATAGCAGTCCAAAAATTGTCAAGTATCGAAAACGATTTCCCAATGGCGTCGATTATATCTTCATTCGTTACATTTGCAAACGAATAATCATCGCACAGCGAGATATGAATAACTCTGACTGTGAAATAGTAATGTGAATGTCTACATGGTATTGCGCAACAATTCATAGTCAGACCCAATAAAAATTCATAACTCAACAAAATATCGATACTATACAGACGCAAACATTTCAAAGGATGCAGATAAGGATCTTGATGCAAGTTCTACGCTCGATCGATGTTTTCACCCTGAGCTTGTAGTCGAAGTTTCTTAATCTCAGCATCTCGCTCATCATAAAGAAAACGCGATAGATATGCACAATCCTTCAGGAGCAGTTTCTCTTCTTCCTCCAAACTACTCATGGCACCCTCGCCAGAAACAAAGTCATGATAGAGACCTAGAAACTATTTGGTCATAGAATTGAATCTTCTGTGAGTTAAAGGATATCAAACGAGAGTACTCACTCAAGAGAAGGAGCGGTTCACTCCTATTGATTTTTTGAGGCCTTGGTTGTCCAGGAACGAGATTTCTTACTTGGGTAGGGTCCAAAGCAGAAGTGATCATCTCCTGGGGCGTGAACAATACAGAAGCAGTTACTGAAATGAATTTCTTCGTCAGATGCATCTGTGGAACATGACTCAAACCGATGAATTAACATAATTCTATCTCTTCAAGAAATTCGATATAGAGGCAGTAATATGGAACGAAAAGGATGAAGAGGGTTTGTGCGATATTCATGATCAAATGTATACCTTTGAGGAGTTACTCACTCTCTGACCAACAATTCTATAACGGTAAGTCACACGGTCTGAATAAAATGGTCCTCCTTCCTTATGATAGAGCTCGTAAACTGTCATAGCGAGTTCCCTCCTGGACCGCACATCTCGTTGCACCTTACCTGGAGTGGGAAAGGAATCGATATTTTTCTTCGAATGCTTTCGAGGGAATATTCATCAGGAATCTTGTTTGGGCATTGTTGAGAGTGAAAGATTCACTCAGGAATCGATGAGAGGTGGTGAAAAATACGCTGCTAAAAGTGATTAGCAGAATGCTTCCTCGCGGCGGTTTATGATGATAATTTTAACGGAAAAGAAAGTACCCTATATTTTGAGTTTTTCTTTTGAGGAAGCATTCCAGAGAGATTTGAGTCATCTAAAAGAAGGTTTTTCCAACAATATCTATTGTTTGATTGAGAGAAAATTCTGATATAGTCGGTTTAAAGATGATTAAACTGGAGTTCTTTGGGAAAATTCCCTTCCCCTGAAAGAATCTTCATTTGGATTATGTTCTACGGATTTTATGAAAATTTCGTATCAGCCACTCATTTCGGCGCATGAATAAGTCTTTAGGTCATTAGAATTGAGATAAATGAGTCGTAAAGGATGATACGAGGGGAAAATGAATATTGATTCTAATTTTCTACTATTCTTTGAGTTATTCTTTTGAGGAAGCTTCTTAGAGAGATTTGGGCCTCCTAGTCTGAGATTTTTTAGCAATATCCATCGTTTGGTTGAGACAGAATTACGATGCAGTGGGTTTGGAAAGGGTTAAAATGAAATTTTTGGTGAAAATTTTGATTTTTTCGGAAATTTGAGATTTGTGAAGACTCAATAGAATTTCGGTATTAACCAATCGAAACATGATGCAGAAAAAACCATAGTTTAGATCATTGGAATTGAGATAAATGAGTCATAAAAGAAGGTACAAGGAAAAAATGAATATTAAGGAAAATTTCTCATTATTTTTTGAGTTATTCTTCAGAGGAAGCTTTTCAGAGAGATTTGGGCCTTCTAGTCTGAGGTTTTTTTAACAATATTCATCGTTTGGTTGAAACGGAATTTCGATGCAGTGGGTTTAAAAAGGGTCAAAATGAAATTTTTTGTGGAAATTTTGGTTTTTTTTGAAAATTTGAGATCTGTGAAGATTTCATAAAATTTCGGTATTAACCAATCGATAGATAATGCAGAAAAAACCATAGTTTAGGTCATTGAAATTGAGATGAATGAGTCATAAAAGAAGGTACGAGGAAAAAATGAATATTAAGAAAAATTTCCCATTATTTTCTGAGTTATTCTTTAGAGGAAGCTTTTTAGAGAGATTTAAGCCTTCTAGTCTGAGGTTTTTTTAACAATTTCCATCGTTTGGTTGAGACGGAGTTTCGATGCAGTGGGTTTAGAAAGGGTCAAAATGAAATTTTTGGTGGAAATTTTAAATTTTCCAGAAATTTGAGATCTGTGAAGATTTTATGAAATTTCGGTATTAACCAATCGATAGATCTTGCAGAAAAAATCATAGTGTAGGTGACTCAATTCGTGGTGAGACCGTGTGAGAAAAAGATATTTATGTATTAAGAGTCGAAATTTGAGCTGTTTTGCTCTAAAAACCCCATAGATCAAATTTGACTGGGAGCTGAAAGCTGACAAATCACTGGGCTCTCAGAAATTGGATTCTGTACAACTTGTAGAAAGCCAAATATTGATATAGTGGACATCAAAAGAGAAAGCGTGTCCGATAGAAAACCACACACACACACACACGGACAAAGGGGTGCAAAGATGAGTCTCTGACGGATTTGGAAGGCCATTAGGAGGAAAAGTGTTACCTACAATTGATAGATTTTGGCGAGAGGAAGAGAATGGTCTAAGGCTTTTTCAGATAAACAGAATGTTCTTGAAGAAAATATTGGTTTTAGTGGAAAATTTGATCAAAATTTTGCTGGGTTGAAAACAAAGCTTTCTCTTTAGAGAAAGCAAAATAGTCCGAGGTCTGTAGTTCGTGGCTTTTCACGTGGGACTACTTCGATGTAATTCTCATGCATACCTCTGCAATTCATCCGATCTGCACGGCTGTAGCCATCAGATTGCATACGATCTCGAAGGAGTGCCACTACAATAGCCTCTTGACGTTGTCTCTCTGCCACACTCATTGCATGTATGGCACTTAGATTACTGCACGGTCGTGTACCTTGACGCCACGGACGGACAACGGCAACGGATACAGCGACTAAGCGATTCATGTGTGAGGTACATTTTTGATCTTAGGAGAGACGAGCACATCACCCCGTTTAGGAAACGTTTGGGTTGGTTACGTGCAGATTCGCGGAGAATGTACCTCGTAGCTCTGTTAATGCAGAAGATCATGCATTTAGGAGAGTCTGGCTACCTAGCTGCGATGTTCACCAGGTACCAATCCGAACGCCCCGCACGCGGTGATACAGAAGAGCGGGTACTCAAAATTCCCAATATGGGACTTGAGTACGGAAGAAGATCATTCCAGGTTCAATGTGCTCATTTGTGGAACTTTCTCCCTCCGGATTCTCGGCAGCTGGGGAAAACATCACTATTCAGAGAATTCCTGAAAGATTTTTTAGTAACCCAGTTTTCGCAGAAGATTGATGTGGAGAAGAGGCATTATTTCAATCTGTAATGGGAAGGGCTCTTCTTTAGCTCAGAATTTTTTACATGTGACCTCAGTTACCCAATTGGTAATCTATAGCTGTGATATTAGTGCGAGTCCTTACCCCTCTTTTTATACTTCTGAGTATGCACCCTGACTAGTCACGAATTGTGATACTTATTATTGCCCTCGACCAAACCAGTAATTGACTAGAATTATCATTATCATTTTGTGTACATATATTATATTCATTCCTATACGTTTTATTATACTTTAACGGGCATATGTAGGCGTATGTAATTGTATTCTTTATCTTCGGACGAATGAAGGACATCCATCTATCTATCCATTTTCTTGATCATGCTGATCACCATGGAAGACTCGAGCTCCTTCTTCGTAGGTCCGTAATCGCTGAGTATTTTCCTGATCTCTTAGAGCTTGGAGTCTTCGTTGATTCTCTTCTCTTTGAGCTTGTGCTCGTCGCTCCAACTCTTCACGACGTTGAGCTGTCATCTGAGATTCATGTTGTGAACCAGATTGAGCACCATTCCCCATTCTACCCATCGATACATCTTGCGATCTTACTATAGCCGCCTCTCTTGGTGAACCCTCACTATATTGGTGAATGGAACTTGTTGGAGAGTTTTGACTGATTCAAGCTGGTCGTTCTAAAGAGTTTTGATTGGCTCCAGTCGGCAGATCCGGTAAACTCACATGTCCTTGAGAAGCTGTACTACCGACACGTGGGTGTGGCGAATTGAGCTGTACAAAACATGGTGTTACTGTAGGAGTCAATTGAGAATTTGATATAGAACGCACGGGGTGCCAGTGGCTAAAAAAAGTTTGCCTGAGATGTCGCCTAAAACCGGAAACGGGGTTCGATTCCTAGTGCCAAAAAGTGATGAAATTTCATCGACAGAAAATCGAGACTGCTTCTCTTTGCGAACCAAGCAAGTACTTGTCTGTTCCTGTAATAAATCTTCAATTGTATTGCAAAGATCATTCCTCAAGAGATCAAATAAATGAAGAATATGGAACCACAAATATTTGATATACACTACGATATACAACTATGGGCTCCGTCAATATATGTACTGACGTAGTCCACGTTCGTGGCTTGGATGAATTGCATACGTGCAAAAATTGAATGTGTGAGTGTGAGTTTCAGTGATTAGCGACACGATGCCGCGTAGCTTTCATTTCATATTTGTATCCTTGGTCTCATGAGAATGAGAGAACTCACTGAACCCGTAAGTTACAAAAAGCTCTTGGCTATCATCATGATATCAGTTTGTCCACTCGTAGCAAGTATGCAAACATCATTTTCACGTGGCTACTCGAAAACTACCAAAGAAGATTGACCGACTCCTTAATAGAGAAGTCCGAGGGAATGCAAGTCTTTCGATCTTAAAACCTTACCTTTCCGCCTTCAAGTCCGTGAATGGAATTGTTGGTTCATGTTTCTCCTTGAAACGAAAAAAATCCATATCTGACATTCATGACTTACAGAAAGAGTTACACAAAGAATTTGGCACCTTAAGCTTCTTGGAGACTCTAGACTCACATATTCTTCTGAGTCATTTGGTCCAATTGCTCAAGCTTCTAGATTGAAAGGACAGCTTGGAATTGTGTTCCGAACAAATCGGCGAGTCTGCTCATCCAGAATTTCTTCCACGATTCAATTGACTGTCTGAGAAGAACGCAAGTAGCTTCTTAACCTTTAGAGGATGGGGATGGCCACTATAGTGGCCCAACTACTCAAGTGCTTCAGGTAGCCTAGACATCGCTACCCAGGGGTTTTTGGGGTCTCAATTAGACTGCATCTCATCACATAAGGCTTCCACTGACCCAACATGACATAAGGCTGGAAAGCAAAAAATGATCATTTTGACCTTGAAAATTGCAATTTTGACGGTCAAGGACAACTCAAAGATTTTTTTTACTATTCCTCCCGTGTTTCGAGCATCGAAAAACATCGGAATACGGACTTGGAGACTAAAAAAGGAAGAAAAAATCATAATGCTCTCTGCCCTCGCAGGACGGGGATGGCCACTATAGTGGCCCACCGGAACTTCGGATTGATAGAATTCGTCATATAGACATTTCACGTGAAAATTTTCATGAAAGTTTTTGGTCATTCCATAGGAAAAAATCCCCGTCCTCTAAAGGTTAAGCATCTACTCCATATTTTCAATCTAATTTGCGAAAAGGAGCAGTTTTGATTTTCTGTTGATGAAATTCCATTGTTTTCTGGCACTAGGAATCGAACCTCATTTTCGGATTTGGGCGACATTTCAGGCAAACGTATTTCCGCCACTGGCACGCCGTGAACGTGATCCTTGGCTATCTTGAGTTATTTGTGAGTATAACAAGGAATGTTTACGATTCCCTGGATCCTCCGACAATGAAATGTCATTACTTTCATCTGAATCTTGAAAAGTCTTACTCATTTCGGAAGAGATGATATTCATAGACCTTGGCATGGTTTCGTGAGATCTCTTTTCCCTAGCTCCGATTTTCAATCTTTTTTTTTCCTAGCAAATGCTAAAATTAGACAGTGCACTCATAAGCATAATGATTGACTCACAAGGATTCAATGTTCACTTACCTTCCTAATCTCCTTAGATCTTTGCTTATGCTGCTCTGTTTCTTCATTCTAGTGAGAGCTCGCCTTGAATTTTTGCCGAGGACCTCTGCCTTGAGCATCCAAAATTTGTTGACGTGAACCTGTGATAAATGAAGAATATTGACGTTCAATAGCGCTGGATATACTGATTCAAGTCAAATAGAGACAATGGCCGTCGTAGCGTGAACACGTGAGATTCAATCGAGGTGTAAAGAATGCACAAGAAGAATAGAAAAGAGGGAGTGGGGGCTGAAGATTGAAATGTGAGAACAAGAGCCAGAAACAGTGTAGAACAGACACTGAAGAATGGAGAAAGAAAAAAAGATGACTAAAGAAGGCAAAACAGCGAGAAAGCAATAAGGATCAGATTCGGAGGTTGGAATAGCAATAAGTGACAGAGAACAGAAGAAATATGAAAATGTGGCCCCCGATCTCTGATCCAGTGAGGTAAATGAGAGGAGGATTGAAAAAGGAAACGAGAGAGACCTACACAGATCTCAGGAATCAAATAAGTTAAAACATATTAAGAGGAGGTCGTACAGGAGTATGGATATTCTTTGAATTTCTACATTATTAGTGATCTTAGAGCTCATGTTACATATTTCATAAAAGTACCCATAGATATATCTCATATTGGTGCTACATTGGCTATTCTGATAGCTCAATGAAATGTCAGACATGACCTCAAAAAACCACTGAACACATCTAAATACCAAAATGGAGGTTGGCGCATACTCCATCGATGAACACTTCTGTGCTTGGGGGTATGTATTCCAAGGGTCGAAAGCCAACCTTCCACATTGAGATAATGTTGGAATTCATTTTTGAAGGTGATCTTTTCAATCATTTCTATCAATTCATTGTTCAATCATTAATAATCTGCAAAGGTATTGATGAATATCTCCTCAGAATTCATAATTGATGAACTTCACCATTATTTCAATGTGGAAACTTGCCTTTTGACCCTTTGAACACATGCCCCCAAGCATAGATGTCTCCATCGATAAAGTATGCGCCAACCTCAGTTTTGGCGTTCAGATGTATTCAGTGGTTTTTTGAGTTTACGTTTGACAATTTGAGCATCTGGGCTATCAGGATCGCCAATTTAGCACCAATACAAGATATATTCAGGGGTACTTTTATGGAATATTTAATATGAGCTCTGAGATCACTAATAATATAGGAATTTCCAATAACGGCCATACTCCTGTGTACCCTTCCCTTAAGAGAGGAAAAGGAGAGTGAAAAGTATCAAGAAGAGTCAAACGCAATAAACTCCCATGAGGTGGACAACGAAACCATTATTAACAAGGCAGCAGAATGCAAGAAGAAACTGAAATATGGGTACGTGTACCCACATTCGAGTGACATTGAGGGTGATTACTGTAACAACGTATCAGGAGCCCTCAACAAAAAAGATGTGAAACTCAGTAAAGCAACGTATTTCGGCGAGGGTCAGTCAGTGAGCAGAGCTTTTGCCGTGGGGTACAACATTTCAGAGCGAGTATCATCGTATAAAAGGTCTTTCGTCAACGGGAGTCTATTTATGACCTTAAAAAAAGAGAATATGTGAACATGCAATTACTATGCTCGATTGAAGAATGGAAAATTCGTGATAATAATGAGATTCTTAGTTGATCTCGACAACCGTATAACAAACAGAATGTAGATTTTTGAAAGTTCGAAAACTTCACCTGTCTGATTTCGTTTACGAAGTAGTAGGAGTCGATTATCGAGAGGAGCTTGTTAACACTGATGACATCGATTATCCTTGTATCTACGTGAGAGATGGTAGTAAGGAACACATCACCCTGGTTCCCAATAGATTACACTGTGCAACAAAATTTTGGGTCAGAAATGTCGCATGGACCGGACAATGATTTTCTTGTGTATTTTTCGACTCTGAAACCGAATCCGACCTCAGTTTTGCGTCTATACGTCAGGATTTTTCTTAAATCGAAAAAAACTGATTTTTAAAAAAACAGCGTTTTTCACGTTTTTTTGCTAATTCTGTAAATTGAAGATCACTTAGCCAGGGAGTACCGATAGGTCAAAACGTATATCACAATATGTTTTCCTACGTATTTTGACCCGCTGAACACGATCCCGGTGGTTTTAGAACGCTACGATGCAACCTTGGAGCTATATAAGCTAATTAGTCCACCTGGTGTTTGGAAAAAAAGTCCAATTTTGCAATAAATTAAAAAAAAATCATAACACGGGCTAGAATGGACCAATTCGAACGTTCGAGGTCGCATTTTCTTCGTTTTCCTACATACTTTGAGGGGAGAATTTGGCCAACAGTCGTAGAGGCACTGGTTTGACGTCAGAAATTTTTTTTCCAAACACCTAGTTTGGTCATAACTTTTGCTGTGCTCAAATCACGAGGAGAAAAATTTCCTCTTGCACGGGGTACCCAAACATAGTTTTCCGACGCAAAATGACCGTCTAAACACAATCCCGTGGTTCATTCAGAGCTAACACGTAAGAATTTTTTTTTAGTCGCAAAAAACCTGTTTTTTGAGGAGCTTTCTTGACCTGGACCAAATTCCTGACATGGTATCCCAAAATAAACCACCAGATCATGTTTAGATGGCTATTTTGCATCGGAAAACCATGTTTTGGTACCCCGTGCAAGAGGAAAATTTTCTCCTCGTGATTTTAGCACAGCAAAAGTAATGACCAAAATAGGTGTCTGCAAAACAAATTCCTGACGTCAAACCAGTGCCTCTACGACTGTTGGACAAATTTATCCTTCAAAGTATGTTACAGAACGAAGAAAATGCGACCTCGAACGTTCAAATTGGTCCATTCTAGCCCGTGTTATGATTTTTCAAAAATTTATTGCGAAATTGGACTTTTTTTCCAAACATCAGGTGGACTAATTGGCTTATATAGCTCCAAGGTTACATCGTAGCGTTCTAAAACCACCGGGATCGTGTTCAGCGGGTCAAAATACGTAGAAAAACATATTTTGATATACATTTTTAACAATCAGTACTCCCTGGCTAAGTCTTCAATTTACAAAATTAGCGAAAAACGTGAAAAACGCTGTTTTTTTTAAGATCAGTTTTTTGCGATTTAAAAAAAATCCTGACGTATAGGCGCAAAACTGAGGTCGGATTCGGTTTCAGCGTCAAAAAATACACAAGAAAATCATTGTCCGGTTCATGCGACATTTGGGACCCAAAATTTTGTTGCACAGTGTTATCTTACTGATCTATACTTGCTATGGTTCGGTGTTGGCAACACATACGGTACATCTTGAGAAGTTTGTACTTATATAGATCCGATGACGAGAGAGATTTGATAGTACCTGAGATAGTTTTCACTTTGTGCTGGCGATTTTGATGAGGTTAATGATAGGGTACAGAGAGTTTGCCAGACGGTAGTATGGACTCGATCGACGTATTCCCTTGAGCATTCAATAGATTTTTATGGAACCATATATGCCATTCTGTATCCATTAAGATGAAATTGATTATTCACATTGTTATAAAATTTGACTCACTCACTCATTCTCCCTCTACAAAATGAGCACCATTATTCTTCAAAGATGATGAGATATTCCTCCGTCTTCCTCATTGGGTACGTGTAATTGCACGTGGTTGAACACGTGCTCGACCACGCACTTCACTACGTGACAGTTTTCAGTAGGGATGGGCGCAATGTGCGCTCTACTTCAACATCGGCTTCAGTTCAACGGCCTTCAAAACGTCCGCGAGTATCCAACAATGACCAAAATGGAAGATCATCTCCAAATAACGTAAATGATATCAATGATCAGTTGCAAGAAGAAGATTCCATGTCCGACGGTTCGATCGTAGATAATGATTTCGAAAATCGAGTCGAACCCGTCCGGATACCGTTAGCTAATAATACGAATCTTCATGCAGATTCGAGACAGAATAATACTTTTGCTCATGATATGTGTTCTCAGAATTCAAGTTTTGATGCGATAAATCGTTCGGCCGCTATTCTAAGTGATACTCTATCACGAAGCTTGTTGAATAATAGTGTAAATAACCGTGAAAATCTTGGACGACTTCCTGATTCTTCTGGCAGTCCTTCAGACTGGCTGTATTTCAAGCAAGCTGTAAAATTAAAAGCTGACTCTAACCAATGTGATGACATAGTGATTACTGACAAATTGATGGACTCTGTGAGAGGGGAAGCTCGCGATTGTGTTAAAGCACTTTTGTTTCTGGCACTTCAGCCAATGAAATAATGGATACCTTAGAGTCGCGATTTGATAATATAGATTTGATCTTAGATGACGTAGTGAGCCAGATCAAAGAGCTGCCTAACATTGACTCTGGGAAAATAACCCTTATTGATTTTGCCACTAAATTGGAGGATGCTGTTGTTGCAATCAATTCATTAAATCACACAGGATATCATTCTAGTCCCGAGTTTGTCAAACAGATTTTGAGGAAAATTCCGACCTCAATGCACCAAGATTATGCTAGATTTGTACATGCAGAAGGTCTATTGACACCAGCTGAGAATTTAGCTAATTTTATGATTCGGGAAGCCAAAATAGCTGCTAAAGCTGGCATTATAAATCTGAAAAATCCTTCAGACTCACAGAAATCGTCGAGTGGTGGTCCCTCAAAAGATTCCCGTTCATCCGAGACTCATTCGTCAATTCAAAGATCTATCTTATCGACTAGTACAACTGAATCGCAACTTTCAGATCTCGGACAGACTGATACTGTAAAATGTGCATATGGTAGTCGCAACCATATCATCCAAGTGTGTCGCGGATTTGCTCGTGAACAAATACGTCATCGCTGGTCCATAGCAAAGAGACTGCATTTATGTTACAGATGTCTGAGTAATGATCACATTCGCCACGATTGTAGTGTTGAAAGACCATGTAACCAATGTGATCGCAATCATCACACTCTTCTCCATTTTGTTCCTAAATTTGATCTTGAAGGGAAATCTACCTCGAAACAAGGTGTCGGTAGAGCTCCTGTAATTCCTGAGAAATTTGTAGTTCCGAGAAAACCTGTCTCGCCATCTAAAACGAATGATATTGAAGTTATCAAGTCTGTGAATCAAACTAAATCAAACCAAAGTTGACTAAATGAGAGAGTGCTCGTGAGAGTCGTTCATGTACAAATTATCGATCAATTTCCTAGATTAACTCACGCATTACTTGATGGAGAAGCCGCCGTCACACTCATAAATGAACGATCCGTCCGAGAAATCAGAGCTCAAGTAAATTCTTGCTCTAACGTTGCACTCCGAAATCACTCAAAATGACCCAATAACGATTTGCAACAAGAAGACATCATTCAGTATCAACACTGCCACTGCTCCTCACATTTTGGGAAATGTGATAGTTGTCGACAATTTGTCTTTATCTGTGCATGTTCTATCATCAAAACGGTCAGATCTTTGTTCTCAGAAGACCGGAATTCGAGTTGATCCCTATGAAGCCATTCCAGACATCATTATTGGTCAGGATAACATCACTTTGATCATAGTTCGAGAGATTATCGAATTGTCTAGTGAAAATTTTCTGTTATCACGGTGTTCTTCAGGTTGGACTATTCATGGGCGAATCACTAGAGATAGTTCCATAGACTTCACCGTTGCTAGTTGTTTATCCGTGGAATGTTCAACCGGTTCAGACACAAGCATAGAGAATGACAAGCATTTCCTAGAACTCGAAGTCTTAGGTACAAGTGTTTCTCACGAGAATAGCCCTGATGATAGGAAAGCTCGAGAAATTCTGGATAAAACTAGTGAACACGTCAATGAAGCTTGGAGAGTATGTTTGTTATGAAAAGGTGATCTTGATCAAATTCCCAAAAGTAGAGCAACAGCCCTTCACTGATTTTTGCTTCTAAAGAAAAAGTTCAAACGTGATCCAGAATTCACTACTTTGTATCGTGCCGAAATGGATCGTTTATTCAAACATAGATTCGTGATCGAAGCTTCCGGCCCGCTGATAAAATAACAGTGGTATCTTCCGCACTTTGGAGTTCAGAATCAAAACAAACCCGGTAAAGTCCGTTTGGTATTTGATGGTGCGAGTAAAACTGGGGGTGTTAGCTTCAATGATCTAATGCTGAAAAGGCCAGATCTCCTAAAATCATTAATCGGTTTGTGGATGCGATTCCCACAGAAACCAAGAGCAGTGATAGCTGATTTGAGAGGCATGTATCTTAAGATCGAAATCATCCCAGATGATTACGACGCACAGAGATTCTTCTGGCGTAGCTGCGGAACTGATGAGATCAAAGAGTGCATCATAACCCCAATATTTTTTGGTTCAATATCATCACCTTGTGAAGCTCTCTATGTTGAAGATAAAAACGCTGATCAGTTCTTGGGCGTATATCCTGAAGCTGTGAAGAGCATAGGAGAAAATTCCTACATGGATGACTGTCTCGATAGCTTCTATACGATTGAGGAGGCCAAAGAAAGGGTCGAGCAGGTCATAGAAATCAATCAATCAGCTGACTGGGAAACGCATAGATTGAGCTAGTAACGAGCCTAGTGTAGTTGAAGATCTCATTGCTTTTGGAAGTAAAGGAACATCCATGAATTTGCCGCATTCCACAAGCGAAGAACGTGTCTTTGGTATACATTGTTTGCTAGAGTCTGATGAGCTTTGCTTCAAATTTAATGAAAATAAAATCAGCATTCGAATTAGGAACAGAGTTCAAATACCTAGTAGACGTGAATGCTTGAGCATCATTATCAAAATCTATGACCCATTAGGCTTCATTTCTTTATTCACAATAGAAGGCCGTCTTTTACTGAGAAGTGTACATGCAAGCGGGGAGGCGGGATGAAAAAATGATTGTGACAATGATTTTATGCAGTGGAAAAATTGGCTGAACAAAATCAGTCGACTTGAAGCGTGTAGAATTCCCCGATGCTATCAGTTAAAAAATGATCGACCAAATTCAATTGAAGTTCACATATTGCTTTCTCTAAAGAGAAAGCTTTGTCTTCGCCCCAACGAAAATTTGATCAAATTTTCCACTAAAACCAACATATTCTTCAACAAAATTCCTTTCGTCTACGAAAGCCTTAGACCATTCTCTTCCTCTCGCCAAAATCTATCAATTGTAGTTGAAACTTCTCCTCCTAATGGCCTCCCAAATCTGCCAAAGACTCATCTTTCTGCCCCTTTTTCCGTGTCTGTGTGTGTATCTTGTTCTATACCGGACACGCTTTCTATTTTACTATTCACCGTATCAACTTTTGGCTTTCTACAAGTTGTACAGGATGTAATTTCTGAGAGCCCAGTGATTTGGCACCTTTCGGCTCCCAATCAAGTTTGATCCATGGGCTTTTTCAAGCAAAAGTGCTCAAATTTCGACTTTGGATACATAAATATCTTTTCCTCACACACTCTGACAACAAATTGGGTCACCTAAACTATGATTTTTTCTGCGAGATCTATCGATTGGCTAATACCGGAATTCCATTCAATCTCTACAGATGTCACATTTTCAAAAAAATCAAAAATTTCACAGAGAATTTCTTTTTGAACCTTTTTAAACCTACTGCTTCCAAATTCTGTCCTAACCAAATAATAGATATCATCGAAAAAATCTCAGACTAGATGGCTCAAATCCTTCTGAAAATTTTCTTCCAAAAAATAATCAAAAAAATAATGGAAAATTCTTCTTGATATTAAACTTTTTCTCCTATCTTCATTTATGACTCATTCATCCCAATCTTAAGAGGATGTTGTACTCCCTTGGGTTATCTGGCGGGCTCATACTATTAGCTTATTCTGAGTGTAGATGGCGAAACTCAGAATGAGCTTCTCATATGTAATTTTCTGTTGTTGGCAGCACTGATTTTCTGGCGCACAAGTGAACGATTTGAAGACTAGCTCGAATAAGAATCTGCGCCCAAAAGCTAAGACTAGTTCAATCTCAAGTGTGAAAAATTTGAATTACTCTTCAAACAGAGCAATTCTCAGCGTTTAATCTTTCCACGCTGAGAAATGTGAATGATTTGAAAATATCCCAGATTCTGTCAAATCATAATGGATCCACCATTTACGCCTCTGTATCCAATATATCCACGCTCGCAAACTTGAATGGTTTGGAAATAAGGCAGCATTTTCCCCAAAACGAGATGAATTCAAAGATTTATGTAGACGAAAAGGGTACACTCATTTTTCAACAAAAATGGGATTCCTCATCAGTGATTCAGGATTCCTCATCAGAAGCAGAAGATCGATCTATTGGAATTTGCCATCCATGAGTTCCAAAATTCAGCGCTTCCTTGGGAAGCAGGTTGATTCACCCAAACAGATCCTCCTTGAGATTCACCATCCATCAATTCCAAAATTCATGTTCAGAAACAAGAATGGATTCAGAGCTTCCTTGGAAAGCAGGTTGATCCTCCCAAATAGATAATCATCATCTCCATTCGTATCCATCAGCGTCAATGCAATTCACACATTGGAAAATACATATAAAAGCATGCAAATTCACATGCATCAGGAGATATCCAAGTTCGCACACCAAGTACTCACATGAGCCATCATTGAGAGGAAATCGATTATTCCTTGGACAGCAGGTTGATCCTCCCATATAGATAGTCATCTGCAGTCATGTTCATCAACATGCACTGGATTGTCTTATTTGATAGCATATACATTCATTAAAAAGCATTCAAATTCACATGCATAAAAAAATATCCAAGTTCGCTCACCAAGTATTTACATAAATCATTATTGAGAGGAAATCAATTATTCTATAAAACAGCTCCATGAAGGCTATTAGTTTTATTCATGAACTTGAATTATCTTGCATGATACAAGAATTTGAGATTGAAACTAAGTATAGTCTTGCGTCATCAAGAATTGAGAGATTGAGTTGACATATATTTTATTGACCTATGGTCTTTTCCAACAATGTATAACGTGTCGCTGCAATTGTCTGATTATGGGGAAGCAAGCATTCATGAATAGTTTTCTATCCATCATATCATTACAATATGAAAGATGATAAATGATAATTCAGCTTATTTCTGAAAGTCTAAGGAAGTGCTGCTCAAAATTAAAGATCTAACTCCATGATTTCTCGCCATGAGAGCATGCTAATCATGCATCTTGGGGAGAATGTGAAAATAGGAAATGAGATTCTCTAGGAGTTCTAGATGGCTCAGGGGTAATCAGCAAATATCAAGAGACCAATAACAAGGTCAGAGACAATATTCGAGGTTGATGCTATCTGCGGATCCTGAACTACGACACTCAGCAACTCAACCAAAATACTTTCTAGACAACTAATCTACTCCATTCCACTTGCATTCAATGCATTATATTTATCCCATCATTTTGAATGGAAAAACTTCTTCAAACCGTCTTTAGATGAATATTTGAGGGAAAATCTAAAAACTTGGCAAAAGCAACTACATGCAATTGGATAGGAAAAACATGCTGCCATATACCATCACTCACGCTACGAATTCAGCACATGCAAGTTTCCTCTTGGTCTCGATAGCTTCTAGAAGGTCTTGCACTCCTCCATCACGATATTTTTCAATGGTCACAGACCAAATTATTGTTACTCCAGAGAATAACAAAGCCGTGTACAGGAGGTGGCCAAGGTAGAAGCCCAGGTACATCCTATTCCACTCGCAGGATGCGAGCATTTGCGGTTGCACATTAGCACACTCAGCACAACACAAAACACTCATAGCTATCACATTTCACACGACCCGGACACTCTCATCTCCACCAGGAAGCCACGATTTCCGCGCAAAACGCCGACTGCGAGGATTTGTGGTATACCGAAAAGCAAGCATGCAATGGCATATGCGAGCAAGAGCATGCGTTCAAGCAGCCGACATCAGCCCAACCCAACGCGGGTAAACAGCAGACCACGGCAATGCTGCCAACTTATGAAATGCAGTTCTCGACTTCGCGATACAGAATACTTACTCGTATTACCTCAAACTCGTATTTATAAAACTACGGCTCGAAAACTTATCAAATCAATCCTAAATTTTTCATAGAGTTAGGAGATCCCCGTAGGATTGGTAGAAAGTCCCTCATAGAGCAATCCAGCTCACAGAAATCCTACACTGTGAGTATAATAGTAGCCTAACCTGAAAGAATTTCGAGATTCGAGACAGTTTTTGACTGACACAGATCTTTTCCAAGGAAATCACTGACTTTCCACCATTTCCACGAGGATCTTTTAACTCTGTGGAAAATTTGGGATCGATTCGATAAATTTTAGAGCCGTAGTTCTTTAAATACGATTTTGGGGTAACTTAGCAGACGAATTTCGGACGGTATACGTCATCCCCTTAATCATCTGTACTATGATTTCTCCTGCATAATCTATCGATTGGTCAATACCGACATTGCATTTAATCTTCACAGATCCCAAATTATCAAAAAAATGAAAATTTTCACCAAAAATTTCTTTTTGAGCTTTTTTAAACCTACTTCATCCAAATTAAGTCTCAACGAAATAATAGATATCATCGAAAAAACCTCAGACTAGATGGCTCAAATCCTTCTAAAAAGCTACCTCCAGAAAATAATTCAAAAAATAATGGATAATTCTTCCTAATATTAAACTTTTCCTCCTATCTTCATTTATGACTCATTCATCTCGATCTTAATCATCTGAACTATGATTTTTCCTGCATAATCTATCGAATGGTTAATACCGACCTTGCATTTAATCTTTACAGATCCCAAATTTTCAAAAAATGAAAATTTTCACCAAAAATTTCTTTCTGAGCCTTTTTAAATCTACTTCATCCGAATTAAGTCTCAACCAAATAATAGATATCATCGGAAAAACCTCAGACTAAATGGCTCAAATCTTTCTAAAAAGCTTCCTCCAAAAAAATAATTCATAAAATAATTGAAAATTTTTCTTGATATTCAATTTTCCCTCATACCTTCCTTTATGACTCATTTATCTGAATCTCAATCGCCTAAACTATGATTTTTCCGGCGAGATCCATCGATTAGTTGATACCGGAATTTCATTTAATCTCTACAGATCCCAAATTTGTAAAAAAATCAAAATTTTCTCCAAAAATTTCTTTTTGAGCCTTTTTAAACTTACTGCATCTAAATTCTGTCTCAACCAAATAATAGATATCATAGAAAAAATCTCAGACTGGATGGCTCATCCTTCTAAGAAGCTTCCTCCAAAAAATAATTCAAAAAAAATTGAAAATTTTTCTTAGTATTCAATTTTTCCTCCTACTTTTCTTTATGACTCATTCATCTCAATCTTAGAATGAGATTTTGGTTTGATGTAAAGTTCGTCAAGTGATCGATGATATTGATAATTTTGAATTGGTATTGTTATTGTGAGAGTGTAGAATTTTCCAACGAATATCTGATTTATGAAATTTATATTGATAGTAATAAAGATACATGAAAAGTATAATATAGTTTTAATTATGATGTTAACAGGAATTGCACATTTCATCTTTCATACAATTTTAAGATGATGATGGTCTGGTGATTTCAATTATCATCATTTGACGCTTGGAGAAAGCTCCCTGCTTATCACTCTTAGCAGCGTATTTTGCAATGCTAATGGACATGCCTATGGTTCAGTCACGTATTGGCGTTTCATGTTTCCGAATGAAGTGATTCATACGTTCATTATTGTCTCAAAGAGTCGCTTAGGCCCCAAGAAATCTCAAACATATGATAGTTTAGAACTGCAGGTGGCAGTACTTTCAGTAAGATTGTCAGATCTTATTTCACATGAACATGAATTTCAAATTACTCGTCGCGTCTTTTGGACAAATTCTCAAATTATACTGAAATGGTTGAAATTGTGACGGTTGAGAGGATATTTTCAACCATCGTTTCTCTCTCCTGTCTGATCATCATGTGATACATATATCGCAGCCCTTTTCAGCTGTAGCAGAACATCCGAGGAGAGAGTTGTAAGTAGTTTTGCGTTAGAGAGAGAGATAGCGCGAACCATTGGTAGCTTCACCGCACCGTTTCCCTTGCGCATACATCATCATCAATCAGCCGGCATTGCGCGCGCCATAAATCTAGACTTCTCTCGCCCTCGCTAGAGAGCAGACGTCCCGCGTGCTGAATTATACCGCCTCGTTGACTTTTCGTCATCGTCGTCGTGCGTGCTCCAGCTATTTCGAGATACCCGGTCGAGCCTCTAGTGCGTTCTTGTGCGACTTCCTGGCCGCTGCCAATTAGCTGTCCTGCGGACGACTCGCGTCCTGATTCACCGGACGATTACGTACTCCTTGGAGCGGCCGATCAGCGAGCGTGCGATTGCCGCCATTTCTACACCTGTAAGTGCCAACCGATAATTATTCTCTCTCTTTGAGCTTCACCCTCAATTGCTCTCTCCGGGTTCGTGCGATTAAGTGCACTCTATACACCATGTTCTTTTTAGAGTTAAATAAATATCCCCATCTGGCTCCCGTTTAATTCTTGTGTGATCATTTTGGCGCTCGATTCCACGTCTCTCTCGCGCGCAAAGCAGCAGAAGCAGATCTAGCAGCATGCAGAGTTGCAGCATATATTTCATCTGATCGAATCTGCTGGGCATTGCACCTTGCCCAGCATGTGCGGCTAATTCCTAGGCATTTAACTAGCAGCCGGCACAAAATCTGATGCTGAAACGTTAGAGGTCTTCGTTTCTGATCGAGTCAAAGGAATAAAAGGAAAATCACTCGTGGGAGAGTGGAAACAGGTTCCAGTTCCGATGAATCCTCCTGTGCACACAACAAAATGGACTGCAGGTGTTTTAAAAACCGGTAGTACGTGGTGAACAAGTCTATCATTTCTCAAAACTGATGAAAGATCGTGGCTGGTCGGGAATTCCTCGTTATTACTCAATCTCAATGAGATGTGTTAAATTCAAATTCTAACAATAACCACAGCTAAAATCAAAGATTTGTTAGTTCACCTACCTGATTACACTAAGTTCTCGTCCTAGTTGAGTTTGATGAAAACTACCTTTTTTGTGATCAAATCTCGCGATGTTTGGGTCAACGAACTAGGGAATTACACAGATCCCGAACGGTTAGATTACGCAAGAAAATTGGGGGTTCGCTATATTCAAGAATCTTTTTTTGAAAACGAAATACAATTACTATCGCAAGCGAAATATCTCCCTAAGAATTCTAAGCTTGTATCTCTCACCCCAGTCCTAGATGAGCGAAACTTGTCACACGTTCAAGGACGAGTTGAATATTTGCCCAGAAGCACCACAAAATTTCAGCCGTTGATCCTCGATGCATCTCATCCGGTCAGTCAACTTTTGATTTCACATTTCCACGAGAAAGTGTTTCATGAAAGTTATGAAATGGTATTCAACGAATCACGTAAGGATTACTGGATCTTGAATGTACGAAGGTACTTGCGTTCAATTGTAGGCAAATTTATTGTATGTCGTCTTATGAGAGGAAATCTTTACATTCCTCGGATGGCAAATTTGCCAGAAGTCCGTCTAGGTTACCAATTTCGACCGTTCCTTCACTGTGGTTTGGATTATTTTGGGCCCATGGTAGTGAAAATAGGACGAAGACTCGGAAAACGATGGGGCGCGCTGTTCACGTGCTTAAGCACTCGTGCTATTTACATCGAGCTAGCTAACTCCCTAAGCGTAGATTCGGCTATCATGACTGTCACAAGATTTGCAGCGCATCGCAATTTCCCACTCGTTATATGGTCTGACAACGCGGCTTGTTTTCGTGGAGCAAGTCAAGAACACAAAGACGTTATTTCATTCTTGGACAAGGAGCAACAATAATCTTTCGCGTTAGTAAATGGTTTCGAGTGGAGGTTCAACCCGCCATCTGCGTCACACATGGGGGTGCTTGGGAAAGGCTGATCAGATCTGTGGAGGAATGCTTGTCAACTATCTTAAAAGGACATACTCCGACTGAGGAAGTTTTGGGAACAGTTTTGGCAGAGGTAACGCACTCAATAAACTCGAGACCTCTCACTCACGTATCTCCAGACCCTAATCACCTTGAAGCTTTGACACCGAATAATTTTTTGATGAACTCGACCTCCGGCTCAGCTTGTTCGGTACAATATGATATCAAAACTATTGATTTGAAGAAGAGGTGGCATCTGTCGCAGCAAATGGCAGACGCTTTTTGGAATCGATGGCTCCGAGAATATCTGCCCCCTCTAGTTCCCAGGAAGAAATGGTTCCACTCAGAAGAATCATTATTAGTTGATGATATAGTTCTGATTATAGATAATAGTTCACCTGGAAATCAGTGGAGGAAAGGCGTTATTGTCGAAGTTCATCCTAGTGAAGATGGGAATATACGCATTGTTGATGTGAGAATTCCTAACGGAATTCTACGCCGTCCTAGTCATAAGTTGATCAAGTTTGCGAAGGTGTAAAATGAAGATTTTACATAGGGGGAAATGTTCAGGTTCAAATAAGTAGTAAGAATATGTTAATAATCCTATGAATGTCTAAATAGTTAATTTGGTTGATTATCCTTCCAGGAATCATTTCAATTTAATCTATAATATATGATCGTTGTCAGTGTGAACGCTACAGCTAAGTTATATTCTCAAATGATCGAACGTTTCATCTAAAAAATGCTCTCCCTTGAATATGAGATGCTGAGATCTCATTGTTCTCCGGCCGTAGCACGGACTCGTTCAGGGCTACAGCTGTCTTGTTGAAAATTCGACCAAAGACTACGACATGAATCGGCGCAGAGGCCGTTCGTGGGCGTTCCGGCTACCAGGCGAGGCTTTTGAAAAAATTTCATTTGTTCTTCCGAACACCTAGCAACGTGGTTGTTAAGTCAGGCAACAAACTGGGGTTAGCTCGTAGAATCGGTAGCGATCGCACGTCTGAGTTCTGGGTTTCTTTGCATTATACTTGAATCAGCTAATAAAAAGTTTTCAAGTTGAATGTAAAAGATTGTCTACGACTCAACTTCATTCCTTGGCTCGAGCGAGATCAATTTTATCAGAAATAATTCGAATTTTCTTTCGTTTATCAATCCGTTTATGTTTCTTACAATTAATCAGAAGTAGCTGGAATAGTTTTCCCAACTCAATTTTCAAATATTCTCAATTCAACTCCTTCAAATCATATAATATGATAATTCAAACAATACTACGTAAATTATAGATGTATATCACGCCAATATATAATATATATATATATATATATATATATATATATATATATACAGAAACACTCAAACACATTCAGAACACACTACATAACTGAATACTCACATATACTACACTTGACACACATTTACATAGATACATGTTCGGAAGCGTGAAAAGCGATACCGTTAGGTAATTTTCGTTTAGGCCCTGAGCACAAGAGTGACTCACTTCACTGTGTACGACCGAACACGAAAATAACCAAATTACGGAATCGTGACCATACACAAAATCATAAATACACACACACGCGCACACACAAACACTCATATCCTTGAGCCGGCCCCAGCACGCAGGTGAATATGTATATATATATTGATGCAGTAAGTTTTCGTGCATGGTCTGCCTCACATAGAGGATTCACACTCACACACTTACACAACATCTAAATCAACATAAGTAAGCCACGGGCATATATATAAATATATATATATATATATATATATATATACAAGGGCCCCCCTGCTCGCTCCGCTCGCCAACCCCCACCTGGATCAGAGGGACTTATAGTCCGCCTCCCTCCATGAAATTTACTGTCACAATGAATACTCATTTTGGAGCCCTGTGCTTGGCCACTTAGTGAAGCATCCCAGCTGGCTTTATGACTTGGTGACGGTCTTACACGAGATCTTCTTATAGTTGACTGGACAGGGCTTTGTAAGCAACGACTCAACAATCATGCGTCAAATCTATGACCATTGTTGTGAGAAGTAATATGATGGCGCTTCGTGGAAATTAATGAATATATCATGTCAATCAGGGATAGGGGATTCATATACCCAAGAGCCAGTTGTGGATTCAGGAATTTGTACATGCAATTTCAAACGATGTTAGAAGGAATCTTGGTAGGTCGATGGTCTGAGGGAAATACTCGATTTTTTTAGTCCTACTTATACCGTATTTATCCGATTATGAACCGTGTAGGGTATTGCGAATAGTTACACGTCAGGGTAAAGATGACACGCAGTGAAAGGAATGCAAGGAAGACCTTCACAGTATATCCATAGCAAATACGCATCGAACCATATATGGTAGTTTGAAGTCTGGTGAAAGGAGTTTGTAACAAGCAAGGACTGGTTCAGCCAGGTAGCCAGGTACAGCCAAGTACGAGCTCGTACATAACAGAGTATAAGTACGCACCCACTGTATAGCCAGTTAGACGGCACACGACCGGCAAGCCATATATACGGCTCCGTGTCTCTTGTATCTCAATAATTAATAAAATACTCAGACGCCGATCTCATCAAGTGCTTCACACCTTCTCCACAATACCACATTGGCGACGAGGATAAAAGAAGGAATCCGACGAGGACAAAAAGAACGACTATCTGACGAAGATAGGAAGCACATCCGACGACGATAAGCAGTAAAGACATCCAACGAGGATACACACAGCATATCAAAAGCATCAATCTATCTGACGAAGATAGTAGAAAAGAGATCCGACGAGGATATACAGAGAAATTGAAAGCCATCCGACGAGGATAACACAACAGAGAGAAGCTGTAGTGAGGAGAAAGGTCCCCCGCAGCATACCTTAAAAAGCCACTGAACGTGGATACAGAGAGAAGCTGGAGAGGAGAAAGGTCCCCGCAGCATATACATACAGGCCCCAAATCAACGCATAAAGTGAGCGCCTACAAGCAGCTTGGTCCCCATGAATATACATCAAAACATCGAATCAAGGCAAGAGCGGTAAGAGAGCCAGCCATAAAGTTGGTCGGAATTTAGCATTCATGACTACTATAGAAATGCCGCCAGGTGATCATCCAGACTTTACAGACTTAACGATTCAAACATTTACTAAACAAGAATTGATCGAATTATTGGCGAAATTCCCGGTGAAACTCCATCTCAATTTGGTCTCATTAGAAATTCCAAGGTCAATAGCAAGAAAAATACGCAGCGTACAGTTCTCAGCAAAAATTAAAGAAGTCAATATTTCCAAAGAAGGAGTACGGGTTGTAGTACCAGAAGGAACAGAATCGAGTGGACAAACTGAACAAGCTTCAACACCACTGGCTAAGGCACCCCCCACAAAACAGCATATCTGCAGGAACTCAAACGGTACAAGAACAAATTCCCAGCCCAAATTCAGATATGATGGAATCGATGGAATTCCACAAAAACAAGCAATCTTGCGATGACTACATTGAACGTATGGAACTCTATTTTACGGCAAACGATATGACATCAGATGATAAACAGGTAGCAACCTTGTTAACAAAATGCGGATCAGAAACATACAAGCTGATCAAAGATTAAGCAGCACCAAATCTCCCAAAAACCAAGAAATTCGAGGAGATAAAGCTTTTAATGTCAGCTCATTTATGCCCGGAAAGAAGCAAACGCATGGAACGGGGCAAATTTCATCATGCTCATCAAAATGCAGGCGCATCTATAGCAGAGTATATCGCACGGCTGAAAGAATTGGCCATAAATTGCGATTTTACGGACTTGAACGACGCGCTATGTGACCAACTGGTCACAGGTCTCACGGGTCGAGATACCAGAGTCGCACTATTCAGCGATATTGATCTCACGTACTCAAAAGCAGTAGAAATTGCTACTATTCGTGAAGCAGCAGCGAGAGATGCAGCAACCACTGATCGACATCGAAGCAACACATCCATTCAACACGTCGCAGCACATCGATACAACAAGCCAACGAGTAAAGTTACTCAGACAGGTAAAAGCGAATTTAATAATAGATTGCACACAAAAATCTGTTATTGTTGCGGAATAAGCAATAGTCACTACACAAAAGACTGTCGTTACAGAGATAGGAAATGCACTTTCTGTCATAATCAAGGGCATCTCGATAAAACATGTATGAAAAAACATGGAAAGAACGAAATTTTTGGTACGTTCAGTGGAAATCGTTTTCAAAAAGACAATCGGGATGAACGTAATAAGCAAGTAAGAGTTCTACAAACTGAATCGGATGATGAAGATGCAACGAGCACCCCTACACTAGCGCAACCCGCCAAGCAACGGTGTACTCGTGCAGTAATGTTACAGGCACCAAACCGGTGAAGAGCATGCATCAGTCGCCACTGGGTGGACCATCGGCTTTCTCACAAGCAGAGCAGTCAACCCGAGGAAGGAATCCGGCCCACAGACAGTAGCAGAGTCAGTCGACTCCGGACGTTGTACTCGCCACACTGGGGCAACCCAGTGTATGAGCTGAGACCATTTAATGGTCCAGTCACTCCTCTTGTCTCCAGGCACTCCTAGAGCCAAGAGTCAGTACCCCCGGGCACCCCCAGGGACCGACGTATGTCGCATTCACTCCCATCTCGGGTACTCCTAGGATGAGGGAGAACGACCTTTTTGCAGCATAGACCGGATTTGTCCCGTCCCCAGGTACACCTAGGACCGAGACGACCTGTAATCAGATGCACCGACTCTTCCCCTTCCCGGGTACCCCCAGGAAGAGAGAGATCGGCCCGTAGTAGCAACCCTCCTGTGTAACCCGCTCGCGATCAACGACTCAAAGGACTGTTAAATACGGCCCGGGCACTCCCAGGTAGTATTCACAGTACCGGTCACTCTCGGCACGGGCACTCCCGTGATGAGGAAGATAGCCGTTTAATCATTCCGTTTGCATTTATAATCTAAATATCATGTTTACAAATACTTTAGGGTTACCAGGTTACAAATGACATGAATAATTGTACACAACGAGCTAGTTTCACCCCAGTTATGAATTGTTATATTCTCTACTCCGATATATCTCTATTGTGTTTTAACGATTGCCTGTTTATTTACAAATCCGAATTTCCTGGTACCCAGTAAATCCCTCGGTTACAAAGATACGGTTTCAAACACAGATTTGTTCCAAATATCAGAATGTTTCTGACAAAACATCAAAGCAGAACCATTATATTTCAACTCAACAATAGATAATATTCAAACTAAAATGGAATTAGATACGGGTACAAATGTTTCAGTTGTATCCGAAACCAATAAGAATAGAATCTTTCCAAAATTACCACTGAAAAAATGTGATCTTAAACTCAAGAGTTACGGTGGAACACCGCTTCATCCTATTGGAAAACTAGAGTCATTGAAAGTAGTATTTAATGGTATGAGTGAAATTTTGGACATCTACGTTATTAAAGGCAAAGGACCAATTTTGTTGGGTAGACAATGGCTAGCAGCTTTTGGAATTTGGCCGTTAGAATTATGGAAAAATACGAATTCCTCAAATATTCTAAAAATACAGAGTGAGGACATCAGAAAGCAAATGCTTGGAAAATTTCCAATCCTATTTTCGTACACGCAAGAATGTTACAAAGGTAGGAAGATACATTTGGTATTTGAAGAAGACGCAAAACCGATACAAATGAGGCCATATCACGCGCCATTCGCTTCAACACAGAAAATCTCCAAAGAGTTAGACAGACTAGTGAAAAAAGGCAATCTAGAACCGGTTTCCTGTAGTGAATGGGTAACACCCATTATCCCAGTTCTGAAAAAGAATGGTGAGGTACGCATCTGTGGACATTTCAAAATGACGGTTAATCCACAATTGATAATCAAAAGACATCCCATCCCTCTGATAGAGAAAATCTTTCATACGCTACGGATAGGGAGTAGATGGTCTCAGATCGACCTGACACACGCATTTATGCAATTTCAACTCGATGACGAATCGAGAGACGCCTCGACGATTACTTCACACGAAGGGTTACACAAATACACACGCTCAGGAGAAGGTATAGCCTCAAATCCCGCAGAAGTACAGGATATCTTAGAAGACGTCCTGAAAGGTATAGATCATACAGAGATCCATATAGATAATATATATTGCACAGGAAAAACAGATTCTGAGCACTTACATATACTGACACAAATTTTTGAACGATTGCAAGACGCAGGCTTACGCGTAAACCTCGGAAAATGCGATTTTTTCAAAGGTGAAATTGAAATTCTAGTCTTTGTTATAGACAAAGAAAGGCTAAAGCCAAGTCGATCAAAGGTAGACGCAATTACGAAAGCGCCGATACCAAAAAATTCAAAGGAACTAGAAGCTTTTTTAGGTCTCGTAAACTTTTATGAAAGATTCTTAACAGAAAGAGCGGAACACATTTATCCTCTCTGTAATCAAATCAAGAACAAAAATTGGACTCGGACTAACGAATGTCAAGAAGCATTTGATTGGATCAAGAAAGAAATTGCTTCGAATAAAGTTTTAGCAATCTACGATCCAAACGTGAACTCGTCATGGCATGTGATGCTAGTCACGTAGGGGTTTCAGCAATTTTGTCGCACAGATACGAAAACGGTTCTGAGAAACCTATAGCATTCGCATCCAAGATAATTCCAAAATCCGAGAAATATAGAGCAATAATCGATAAGGAAGCAGAAGCAATCATTTTCGGTTTCAAAAAATTTCATCAATACGTTTACGAGAATCACATTATTCTGAAAACTGACAATGAAGCTTTAAAATATATGTTTGGCAATAAAGATATGTCGAAGATGCTAAACAGCAGACTATTACGCTGGGCATATTTTTTATCAGGCTACAGATATACCATCGGAGTAGTAAAATCAAAAGCTAACGGAAACTCCGATGCGCTTTCTAGGTTACCGATCGCAGACACAACGCCGGTATTTGAAACAGAATACACAAACATCAATTTTATACAAAATGAATGCACGATTATTGATTTCCCAAAAGTTGTAAAAGCAACTACACACGACAAAATATTGAGAAAGGTCATATCATACATACAGACGTCATGGCCTAAAATAGAAACATTGAATGACATATAGAAAAGCATTCATCATAGAAGACACGAAGTGAGCTTTGAACAAGGATGTTTGTCTTGGGGTTACAGAATAATAATTCCAGAAACTTTACAGAGGAACAGACTCGATGAACTTCATTCTTCACATCTTGGTATAGTAAAGATGAAGCAAATAGCACGCAATTATTTGTGGTGGCCACATATCTATGGAGGTATTGAACGCATTGCAAATTCATGTGGAATCTGCCTATTGACACGAGCAGAACCACGAGAAGTACCACTCACACCGTAGCAATAGCCTAGTCAACCTTGGTCACGTATTCACATTGACTTCATGGGTCCATTTCACAATTCCATGCTTTTGATCATCGTGGACGCGCATTCCAAATGGCCAGAAGTGATTAACATGAAAAAGGACACAACTTCGTACAGTCTGATACGAAAGCTAGACGAAATTTTTTCACGTTATGGTCTCCCTCACCACACAGTGAGCCATAACGGTCCACAACTAACAAGCCACGAATTCGGAAAATATTTGAAGCAATACAAGATAAAGCATACATTTTCAGCACCTTATCATCCTGCTACTAACGGCGCAACAGAAAATTTTGTCAAAACGGTCAAACACAAAGTAGACAAAATGATTAAAGAAGGTCATTCACTAGAATTTTCCATAAATAGATTTTTGAGTGATTATAGGAACACGGAACACTCGACAACGAACAGAACACGAGCAAATCTATTTCTCAAAAGAGATTTGCGCACAAGATTTGATTTATTGACTCAAAAAAGATTTGCGCACAAGATTTGATTTATTGATTCCAATTCAATCAGCGATGTTGAAAAACACTAATTTGATCAAGCACGACACAAGCAGGGTAACAGACAAATACAATTCGTAGAGAATGAGATTGTCTTTGTGAACGATTATAGAACGCACTCTGAGAATGAGACGCAAGCGAAGATTGTAAGACAACTATCTCCTGTAATGTATGGAATAAAATTCAATGACGGGTATATTACAGAACGACACGCAAATCAATTGTCAGGACTCAACTAGAACCTACTTTAAGAGGAGGGGAGTTGATATGTAATGATAATTTTGAAAATTCATATGTACACCCAAAAGTTTCGAAAGAATGTAAGAACAAATTGCACCCTGGGAATGATTAAAATGTACCGAGACGTTCGTCTCGAATTGCTCAAAAGGCAGCGACTCGATCTCAAAGATAAGAGGTGGGGAATTGTAGTGTATCGCGAATAGTTACACGTCAGAGTGAAGATGACACGCAGTGAAAGGAATGCAAGAAAGACCTTCACAGTATATTCATAGCAAATACGCATCGAACCATATATGGTAGTTTGAAGTCTGGTGAAAGGAGTTTGTAACAAGCAAGGACTGGTACAGCCTGGTACAAACAAGTACGAGCTGGTACATCACAGAGTATAAAAGACGCACCCACTGTATAGCCAGTTAGACGGCACACGACCGGCAAGCCATACATACGGCTCCGTGTCTCTTGTATCTCAATAATTAATAAAGTACTTAGACGCCAATCTCATCAAGTGCTTCACACCTTCTCCACAATACCACAAACCGCACTTCCTTCCATCTATTGTAGAATTCAGAGAATCAGAGTGAGGATTATACGCGTGTGCGGCTTATACTCGGGGCAGCTGACAATTCATCATAAACGTGAACACCAAAACGCACCAAACTATTTGTCTACCTATAGCAAGAATATTGTGCACCGATTTCCTCAATTCTGTCCAAAATTTAGTCAACTCTGTATGAGGGGAACACAGGAACTTTTGACTTCTGGCCCCTAAATGTGAAAATGCTGGAAAACGCTGTATACATGTGTAATAATTTCTAGATAACTTCTTTGGTGTCCAGAAAATATAATCTCCCCCATGTGGATCATTCGGGAAAAACCGCTAGACGACTTACAGAACAAAGTCTTGCGCCACATGTTGGGGGCTTTCTAAAAATTGGGTCCGAAATTTGCATTGGTTGGGTGAGGGTCGGTCGTTGACCGGACGGAGATGTCTTATAGAATATTCGAATGAATGGTGGAGATCCTCAACTTGTAGAGTTCATGATTACGATCACCTAATGGTAATAATAAAGGCTCATGACCTATCGAGAGGTGTCAAAAACATACCAAATAACGAAGAGTGTCGGTCCTACCAGATCCAATCATCCATTGGCATACAAGATGCGAATGTTAGAAACGACCTTAGTCGCTCTTATACATTCACGGAGCATCTTCGAATTTTTCGAAAGATTTTATGAAACGTTTCATGGCGACTCCGTCTATGCAAGATTCTCAGTAGTCCCCACTCGTCCCGATGGTACTTCAAAATGCGCTAGAGTCCGAGATTAACGAAGTAGATATTGTATCTTGATACTATGATCCATTTTTTCTCAGTAATTTTAAGTGCGTCCGTTAATTACAGCAAGTGTACACCGCCGAGAACGGCGTAAATATACCATGAGTGACACTAATTTTCTTCCGGTTGGACGCGATTCCTTGATTCCCACGTTGATGTTCATGGACTTGCGATAGATCGATTTCTACATTCTTGCAAGAGTAAGGCAAGTACTCTGAGATACGCTGAGAAGTGTATGAGCCTAAGAGAAGTAGTAATGATTTTTCATCGAAATAAGGTGACAGACTGTCCAATGCGTATCACGGCTGGGTACATCGATGCACATCTTCGAGGAAGAAATAAATCATAACTTTCAATCATTAGGAAAATGTCTGCAGAGTTACAGAACCTGCTGTAATGTGCTGAAACAATGAGAATTTAACGAATTTCGAGAGTTAGTCCGAGTGACACGTGATTTTGTTGATTTTCGGGTATTTTCTCGCACTTCATGAGCTCTGCTATCTATCCACATCCACCAATCGAGTTCATTAATATGTTGTTCATATTATGAGTGATGATATCATCCATTAGAATTCGATATGTGAACGAGTTTTGATCCTGAAGAAGAAATTGAAATGTTTCACCTCGGAAATTTTGAAGGAGATATTTTTTTCGAAAACCCTACATGGGCGATTCTAATTTCAATTGGATATAGTTTTCCACATCATAAACTACCATTTAGAACAAATTGATAGGTGGTGTTGAGGTTCATTGAAAGTTGGTTCAGGGACACCGTGGGGTGGAATTGTTGTCGTGTAGGCATCGAGAGTTGCTAAATTTACCCTTAACCTCATCATTTTAAGGTATTCAGAATTGTTCTGACCCAAGAATGACGATTGACCTATGTTTGCGGAGTCATTTCCTTTGATTCAGGATGTTGAGAGAATAAGGATGACTTGCGAGTGGACCAGAAGAATAGAGTACGCAGAATATCGAATGTTGCGTGAAATAACCTATGAATCAAAGAGAAGGCATTGTATATAGTTCTAATTCAGATGATGGAGAAATTTATGATTCGAATGGTAGAATAGAATAAGTATGCGATTTCAGTATTAACCAATCAATGAGAAATTGCGAGGAACTTTTCATGTAGGTGGACTCAAATTGGATGAGTGAGATTCGGGGGGAGATATTTGTAGTAAAATAGTCAATTCATCAAAATTCTGAACTTTCGAATTTTTGAGACACATAAATCGGAAACGGTTTGATACAGTGAATTGTGTATCCTTCCAGCGCATCCCTAGAAGGCCTTCTACCGTCCATATCAATTCCAAAGAGATCGGTTAAGGTGTTGATGTGAATGCGTTGAACAGAAAAGACACACCGACAATCGACACACGTCTCAATAGCGACGTCGATTTTCCAATCTGAAAATATTCACTAACACGGATTCAGGTTCCACGATCTTCTCCCTCGCCCTGGGATCTTTCCATTGTAGACAAAAATTTCCGCTCGATGATAATTGGAGGTGAAAAGATGGTTATTTTCCATGGTTATTCATGTAGGTGGTTGGTTATTCATGAGAGCAGTCGATAACTCGATGTGTGTGTTTTCCTCCGTTCACGCGTTCTCCTTAGCCCTTCAGTCGATCCTTCTGAAACCCATGTGTGTAGTAGATGATCACCCAAGAACATTCTGAGGAAATTTAGAGCTTTATCGGTCAAACTGTTTTTGCTTCATGCGTCCGAAATGAGAGAGTGTGCCATTTCGGAGAAAAGTTAAGAATGTCCGAAGATTAAGTTCTAAAGATAATTCCTACGGAAATCTAGAGTAACCTGATGTGATATTTATTTTCGACAGAAACGGAATTGCGTATTGATGAATGAAACATGATTGGCACGCGATTTTCCGTTGAATGATGCAGAATGTATGTTTCAAATTATGGGAATGGATGAATATGGATCATCCATATGAATCACGTCACGGAGAATCACCGAATGATGTTAGTTATGTCATGAGTAATTTTGTAGATTTTTCGTCCTTGATGTTCAATATATGAGTTGATTATTTGGTCTCATCGATCTTGAAGGACGGTGGGGAACTGAATAAATTCCCAAAATTTCATGAAAGAAATTTTATCGCTACGTTTCGTCCACTAGGTTCGTCTAGAAATTATCACAACAATGCTCTCACACAGACGGACACCAACTTATCTCGTTGTTATGGTTTACCAAAAATTCATGAAGAAAATGTTCCACTCAAACCCATCATTTCTACAGTCAATAGCCCTACTCATTTTCTTCCTTCCGTTTTATATAAAGAGCTGAAGAATGTATCAAACCACCTGCATCACGAATTGACAATAGCTTCGGATTGAAAAAACGGTTGGAGACTTTAACGATCCCGGAAGATCATATACTCCTTTCTCTCGACGTTAGCTCTCTGTTTACAAACATCTTATGTTGATTAGTGCTAGTTGCGCTTGACCGTAGATTTTCAGATATACATAATAAGTCTAACATACCGTTTGATGAAATCCGTAAATGTACTGAGTTCCTTTTCGACAACACATTTTTTCAATTTAATAATCAAATTTATCAACAAATCTTTGGTAGTCCGATGGAATCACCCATCTCTCCACTTTTCGCAGACATTGTTATGGATGATTAGGAAACTTCATGCTTGCGTAAAGTGGAAAATGAACACGATTGCACACCTCTATTTTATTAGAGATATGTCGATGACACTCTAATGTGTGTGGAGAAAGAACATGTAGATGTAGTCCTCATTGTTTTCAACAGTTACAGTGAGCATCCACAGTTCACACATGAGATCGAAAACAGCAACATCATCAATTTTCTTGACATATCTCTGATCCGAGAGGATGGAAGAATCATCACCAACTGGTATCAAAAGCCAACGTCATCAGGCGGGATTTCGAATTTCAAATCCAATCATACTATGAACCAAAAGAGGAACATAGTGTTCAATCTAGTCGACAGGGCCACATCACTCTCACATAAGAAATTTCATTCCTCTAATTTGTCGCTTATAAAACAACTCCTTTTAGATAACGATTATCCTGAAGATTTCACTGATAAATGTATAAGAACCAGATTACATCGTTCAAAAGATCTTATGAACAGAGCCGAAAAAATACGTTGCAATCAAATCTTATATGCCGGCCAGAACAAAATCTGTATCCCATACCACGAACTTTTATTCGAAAAATGTAATGCTCTGTTCAAATATAACGATATTCACACTCTTCCAAAAGTTTCCAAGTCATTAAGTTCAATAGTAAAATTAGGCTAGGACCAACTAGACAAATTCAGCAAAACTGGTGTTGTTTATGAATTTCAGTGCAAAGACTGCCGAGCAACGTATGTGGGAGAGACAAAAAGACAACTAGGTACACGTATTAATGATCATGTTACAAACAAAGATAAAAAGTTCATAGTTTCAGTTCATGGACTAAAAGATAAACATGATCTCTATTGCGATCAAACCAAAATTCTTGACACAGAGAAAAATTCGAAAAAACGGTTGATTTCTGAGATGATCCATATTAAATTCGATGAAAACTGCATCAATAAAAAGACGATATTCAAAATCTCAGTCGAATATATAACCCGTTGTGGGCAACGGCTGACAAAGCTCGTTGACCCCCGTCTCTTTCTCTCTCCCACATGCACTACTTTTGATATACATGTTACCTACTGTATGCTGCGATCGCGCTAATATAAATATGAGTGTAAAATGAGACCGATGACTCATTCTATTTACCTGTATCGACAGGAGCCAGACGTTATGTCTGTGCTCTATTATAAGATCGTTCAAAAATATCATGACGATCTAAAGAATAACGTGAGTTGCGCATCTTCAATATTTACACATCCATCTTTTGTAAAAAATTTCATATCTTCTGTCTTCATATGTCACAACAGAAATCTGAAGCCTGATGAGGTCCACGAAACCTAGTGGACGAAACGTAGCAATAAAATATCTTTCATGAAATTTTGGGAATTTATTTAGTTCCCCACCGTCCTTCAAGAACGACGAGACCAAATAATCAACTAAGATGTTAGTTATGGTGACGCGAACATTGGTAAGAAAATCGTGGATGAGAATATTTGGGAATAGAATTGTCAGGTTCTCGAAGATATTGGCTTTTCCATATCAGAGAACGCAAATATCGGAAGTTATCTGACGGATTGAGCTGCAAATCCCATTTCAGAACATCATCGGGTGGTCATCTACCCAACAGATGAATTCCATAAAGATCAATTGAAGGGTTGGGGAGAACTTATGGATGGCAAAGAACAACATACACACAAATAAGGCCAAAGACCGCGAAAGATGGATTTCTAGTGGGCTGGGAATGATCTTGAAGGAAGAAAGGTGACCTAAAATCAAGAGATATTGGCGAGGAGAACAGGATGATGGATATCGACTCTGTGTGGACGACTTTTTTCACGATATGAATTTAATTTGAGTTAGAAGATCCGAGAAAAATGTCTCGTCACGAGTACAACTCTTCCTATCTGAGGGAGCGAAATGTAGAACTCCTCTGTCAATGCTCATAGGTAGCAGAATAGAATTGCATTTCAGCTGGTAATTGTAGTAGGAGATCGTTCGTGTGTATACAAGTCTGTGAGTTCTTTATTTGAGTGTGGGTATAGAATATGTACGAGAATAATGAGAGGATTATCTCGTCAGATGAATTTTCCATCGTCAAAATTCTCAGAGAGAGCAATTTGGTTTTCACCATATTGTTCCTCTCAACGAGATCTTCAGACTGTAGATGACACTTTCTACTCGAAGATAGTCAGTGTTCAAGAAGAATGATGACTCGCAAAGGAATATCTGAGAGTATCATCTGGGAATTTCATTCTCAGAAGAATTTTTTATCCTCAGAGTATCAAGAGAGGGGTTCCCACCATTTCGTTCTCGACGTCGAGATCTTTCAATTCTGGGTTAAATTTTTTTGTAGGTATCCGCTGGTTACGGAACATGATGATTTGCAGAGGAATTCAATGTTTCGACATGTATGTTGTTCTTCCTTTCGTTCACGAGTTCTAGCCAATCCTCCGATCGATCTCTCTGAAATGTTTATGAGTAATCGATGACCACGTCGAGGTGTGCTGGGAGGCTTCAAAGATGATTCCATTACACAGTTTTCGACATCTGCGTCTTTGAAAACAAAAATGTCAGAAGTTCCCAAAATTTGATTCAATTTTCGGAAAACATGTTCTAGAATGAGTTCCTGGAAAAATTTAGAGTACGGTAATGAAATGTTGATATTGGCATGATAGACCGGTTGGTTGATCAATAGTTTCGTGAAAATGTACGAAAGAGGAATATTGCGTGGTTCTATATAACGCGGTGGAGAATTTATGATTCCAATGATTGGAATGAATGACAATGGGAGGTGAAAATTGACAAAGTGAATGGGAATGGTGAAAGAATCGGTGTTCGAGTGACAAGAAGTTTGATATGAGGACTGTGGACGAAAATATCTCTGATTGCAATGATAGAATTCCGGAGAATGTTAACAAGTCTATGGTTGGAGATGGATACGTGAAAAACTTTGATATAGTTAGGTGTTAGTCCGTCCAGCACATCTCAGGGTAGTTATCTGTCACTCATGAGAATTTCAGGAGAATCGATAAAAGAGTTGACGAGAAAGGCTGGACAACATACATACAGGCAGAGACAATGATGGTCAAATATTAATGTTTAGCATGGAGGGGATAATAGTGGAGGGAAAGATGAGACTCACAATCGAGCGATCCCGGCGAGATGGAAAAAATGGTTGAAGCTGACTCCCTATCAGGGAAAGTTTTTGGAATAAAAATAGATTTCAGTGCAATAATTGTAGGAATTTCTTGTCACGGATACAACTCTTTCTTTTTGAGGAATCTATATTATAGTGATAGGATTATAACGATAAATCAATGGGGTGGAGCCGATTGTAGAAGGCGGTGTAGGACGGATTTCAGAAGGCAATGTGGGCGGATAATAGGGGGGGATGTGTGGTGGACATTGAAATGGGGAGTGGAGCGAAATTTGAGCAATTTTGCTCCAAAAGCGCCATGGATCAAATTTGATTGAGAGAGGGAAGCTGCTGAGTCACTGGGCTATCAGGAATTGGATTGTGTCCAACTTGTCGAGAACCAAAAGTTGATGAGGTGAACAGTAAAAGAGAAAGCGTGTCCGGTATAAAACAACAGTTACACACACGCACATACAAACACGGACAGAGGGGTGCAAAGATGAGTCTCTGACAGATTCGGGGGGTCGTTGGGAAGAAAAGTGTTACCTACAACTGATAGATCTAGGCGGGTCGGAAGGCCAGAAAAGTGAAAGTTGTGTGAACATGGGAAATTCCTTTGAGATATATTTTGGGGTATTTTCTACATCATTTTCCAACAAGAATCAAAAAAATCTGCTTGGGGACTTCAAAATAAACTCAATTTTTTCCATTCTTCCACTTCATGTACTAGTAAAATTGATCTTCCACTCTGTGTCACAGTTTTGAATCGTCTCTGAGAGATTATCGAAACGTATACATTTGATGTGAAAGTCTCATACTTCAAAATCTGAAGTAAAAATCGAGACCAGATGCAATCCTCGGCACTTATCCCCATTCGACCGCAGAATACTCCCGTTTCCCACGATAACAACGTGAAGAAGTAGAGAATTCCGTGTTATCATCACCGAGATAGGTGAGAAAAGTCTTGATTATTCACGTTATCATCAGTTTTGCCATGATAGACCATTCGTTAGGTTAATAGTATCGACAGACCCCTATCAATCCAACAAATACCAACAGATAACAACAGTAATCCAACGACGGAAGCTAGCATACGTAAGTTCAAGTTCACTGATGGAGCAAAAACTAGTCTACAGGAGAAACAGAGTCTATCAGTAGATTCTGGTGATAATTTTCGGTACTAGATTGGTACTGGTGACAGAAATATGCGTGGTTACGAATTTTTTCCTCGAAAAATCCTTCAGCAACCGTCAAATTCAAACTTAGGGCCAGAAATTTGCCGACCAGTTTCGTTACTTAATGCCCCTATAGAACGAATGTCTCAAATGCCAAACTTGACAGCACCAAGGTTAGTTCGAAATCAGATTCCAAATCAGATTTCGAATCAGGTGTACCAACGCGAGGATAGAGGGCGCAAACGAGGAAGTCGAAAGAGTGTAGAACGAGAAAAACTTGAACAAACTTTCAAAGTAAGGTCCCTATAATTGACAAGGCTGGACAAGGTACGGCAGCCACCGTATTCAGCGAGCTACACGTACACGAGCGCGACGGTGTATGCACACTCATACAGATGCACCCCCATTCGAAAAACATGGGATCGCTGAATATGGCGGAGTAGGGAGGGTGGAGAGATGGCGGAGTCAATCAGAAAAATCACCCCCCACTTTGTCTCGACCAATTAATTATAGGGACCCATTTCAAAGGAAAAGAGGGTGCCATCTACTGTAAATTCAGGCAATTCCGGAAATTTAGACGTTACCTCTTCTGCAGTTGTGAAGACTATTTTCCAAGCAGAGAAAACATCATTTTGTTGATAAAAGACTCTTCATGGGAAGAGCATTTTGTTAATCTGTTTGGGCTTTGGTGGGAGATTCTTTGCCGAGTAGAAATTTTCCCCCTCCATAAGAGAATGTTTCGATACATCTTCCCGATAATGAGATAGAGTCCTTCATATGACTTACACATACAATTTCCTCAGAGTCGATTCAGAGCTGTAAGACAGAGTGGACGATTGATTTTACTGTAAATGAGGTAAAAAATCGAAAAATTGAGTTTATTTTGAAATCCCTAAGCGGATTTCTTTGATTCTTGTTGGAAAATGATGTTAAGAATACCCTCAAACAAATCTCACAGGAATTTCCCATGTTCACGCAACTTTCACTTTTTTGGCCTTCCGACTCGCCGCGCGCCGTGAGATTTTGGTGAGAGGAAGAGAATGGTTTGAGGCTTTTATCGATGAGAGGAATCTTGATGAAGGATATATTGGTTTCAAAGAAAAATTTGATCAAATTTTCGTTAGGGTGAAAACAAAGCTTTCTTCTTGGAGGAAGCAAAAATGGGGCGGACTTTGAACAACAGTGTGGGGCGGACTGTGCATGTCAGTGTGGGGCGGACAATAGAATGAAGAGTGGGGCAGATTTTATATGGCAGTGTGGGGCGGACAATAAAAAGAAGAGTGGGGCGGATTTCGTGTTATCTGACAGTGTGGGGCACATCGGGGCGGTGTGGGGCGGAAGATTTAAAAAGAACTATATAATATAGGGATATGAATATATATATACGTGAATATACCAATACGCCGAGATATAAAAAGGGACTGAAAGGATTCGAGCTGCTAACTAAGAAAAGGTAGGTGCAACTGGGCAGTCCGACCGTGAGCTGTTCCCAACGAACTCAAATATATTTGTTATCCCGAGCCCTCCGCTCGGGTCGTAACATTTTGAAGAATTAATAGCGCGCTGGCCCTACTGCAGCTATATATACGGGTAACGCTACTCCCCAAGTGCGGGATCAAATCTAATCGTTGGCTCGCCGCTTCTCGAACAAACGCTTTGTCACACTTTCCTAAGGTGTTTGGTCGGAGACGATAGCGCGAACTCAAAAGCTCCGGAAAGAAAACTTTGACCGACTGATCGGCGAGCCAACGTTCAAATCCATATTTATAGCCTGAGCCAGCTCGCGCAAATTTTGAAATCAGAGTTATTGTTCCATCAAAATCATTTTGAAATCATAAATTGTGTTAAGCGTGACCTATTGTCACGCTCAATAAAGTCTGGCTCATTGCCACGCGGAGTGAATGAATGGCGTGACTTAATGTCACGTATGATCAGAAAGTAGAGTGACCTATTGTCGCGTGTGACAACAAGTCACGCTTTGGACAGAATCGACTCCGCTCTCCTCTCACGAGTCCTCACATCACTTCGTATATCGACTGTTGCGAGTTATACAAAATCTGAGTGAGACGGCCCGTCTCGTGAACGCGTGACGCCACACCTCCCCTGTCAGACCATTCTCGTCCCGAGAATGACATCGGGGTTGATGCTGCAAGAGCTTTCGCAAGCTCGGGATGCCACAAGGTCAATTTTTGAGGTCATACCGGGGTTATTTCGAGTTTATCGAGGAATTATCATAGTTTTGACAACGGCATTAAAAGAATCGTGAAATTTCACGTCAAAATGCGTACTTTTGGAATTTTCAAAAATTACCTCCAGAGGTCACCACCGGCTTAAATGCCGTTCAGGTCACGTTTTAGCCGAAAATTGCCCTCTAACACGACTGGGTTGCAAAATTCACTGTTGTGAAGGATAAGCAAAATTCACGCATTCTTAACGAGGAATCTGATAGTGACCTTGAATTTGACCTTGAGGTCAATTTTTGAGGTTATCTCGAGTTTATCGAGGGTTTATCATAGTTCTGACATCCGCATCAAAAGAAGCGTGAAATTTTACGTCGAAATACGTACTTTTGGAATTTTCAAAAATCACCTCCAGAGGCCGCCACCGGCTTAAATGCCGTTCAGGTCACGTTTCAGCCGGAAATCGCCCTCTAACTCGACTGGGTTGCAAAATTCACTGTTGTGATGGATAAGCAAAATTTACGCATTTTCAACGAGAAATCCGATGGTGATCTTGGATTCGACCTTGAGGTCAATTTTTGAGGTTATACCGGGGTTATTCCGAGTTTATTGAGGGTTCATCATAAATCTGACTTCAGCATCATTAAGAATGGGGCACTCCACGTCGAAAGAACCCAAGTAACAATCTCTCCTATGACAGGAGATAAGACGAACATCTTTGAGAAGATGAATGATTACTCGTTCTTTGCAAAAATCTTCATTAATCAAAGATCACACGACAGGAAATCTTGGCGCTTGCGCGGAATATCCAGATATGTATCGCAACGCGAAAAACCACCCAAACACGATCCCATGCTCCGTTTTGAGGTATTATATCGAGAATCGAGTACAGGTCAAGAAAACCCCGTGAAACCGTTTTTTTGTTCGACCAGGGAATTTCGACGTGCAGGTGCAAGTTGACTGCGAATTCGGCTCTTACGTCAAAAAATCTACAAATAAGTGATTGTCTCATCGGTCAGACATCCAGATCCAAAATTTCATCACTTACAAGGGGAGTCCGGAGTCTCCGGATCCTGGAATCTCACCAAAATTTTTCTCCAGTCCCGTACCACCTAGAATATGAAGAACGCAAAGCAACTCTATCAAATGGGCCTCACGTTCAGAGCTACAGTCTAGGACATTAACATTGTCCATATAGACCCTTGTTAAAACGTGATATATATAGATATACTAGCGATGTTGACGTTTCTGACTGTAGATCAGAACAGAAGGCCCATTTGACTGAGTTGCACTAGATTCTTCATATTCTAGGTGGTACGAAACTGTGAAAAAATGTTGGTCAGATTTCAGGACCCGGAGATTCCGGACTCCCCTTGTTAGTGATACCAAGGATTCCTCGAATTTTCAGTGAGTGTAGAAAGTCTTATCAGTTTCCTTCTAGGGGAATACAACTAACCCATTCTCTTACTCTCATGAACACATTGATCGAATAGTTAAGAAAAAATCAACATATTCGTTATGTGTTGTGGGGGTGATACTTGATAGATATAGCCGAGTAGAAAGAGATGAGATAACCCTCGTGGCGAGCGAGACCACTAGAGGATGAGTAGGATCGAGAACCTTCACCTCGAATTTCTCCCTACCAGTACCAAACTTTCTCTTTGAGGAAGCAAAATACCCTCGATCGGCAGACGACACAACAGTAGAGTTGAACAACGATGAGTGACAGTGAAGTGATAACAGAACCGGGATTCTCCAAGCAGATGAATCTCCAACTGAATATTCAGATCCAAAGAAATGCGACCCGTGTGGCATTTAACCTGGAGGCGACCTCTGGAGGTAATTTCTTATAATTTCAGAAGGACGTATTTCGACGTAAAATTCCACGCTCTTTCTAATGCCCATGTCAGAATCAGAATAAACCCTCCATAAATTCGAAGTAACCCTGGTATAACCTCAAAAATTGACCTCAAGGTCGAATCCAAGGTCACTATCGGATTCCTCGTTGAAAATGCGTGAAATTTGCTCATCCATTGCAATAGTGAATTTGCAATCCAGACAAGTTATACAGTGATTTATCTCAGGGTCCCGGAAATTTCGTCATTATCGACCTTCACCTTGTAACACGTATTCAGAAGGCATCTCGAGGGAAACGGATTCATATTCTACACGATCTTACCTACAATTTCCGCTATGATGAGTCCCCGTTAGCCCTCTTTTTCGATGTGCGGTAATGAGTGCCCATCAAACACCGAATTTCATAGTCTGTGCAGCGAGACTCATGGGTGAACGACATGCTAAAACACCTTGGTCCATGGTAGCTGCGAATTATATGGACTCATACATCCGCACGGTCCAGGGCAATAAACATATCATCGTTCTCGTGGATCTCTTCACTCGATGGGTAGAGATTGTAGCAACGGGACGCGCAGACGCAAAAACTGTCATCAAAGAACTCAAGGAGCGAATCTCTATGCGCTTTGGTACGCCAGGAATTTTCCATGCGGATAACGGTAAGGAGTTCAAAAACAAAGAACTTGAGACGTTCTTGACAGAAAATGGCGTCAAACAATCATCCAGTCCAGCTTATCATCCACAAGCAAATCCAACGCAAAATGAAAACCGTACGCTCCGCGCTAGGATAATAGCATTTGTGACTGAAAATCACAAGACATGGGATGAAAAATTACCTGAGCTGATGTTTGCAATGAACACAGCCACCCAAGAATCGACAAAGATGTCTCCAGCGTTCCTAAACTTAGGAAGGGACCCCACACCTCCACATACGTTTCGTAGACAATCCCGATCAGAAAATTATTCAACGGGCTTGAAGAAAACATCAAGCCTTGATCAAGCTCCTTGATCAAGGTTGTAATGGTGCCTCTGTCAAGCTTCGATCAAGCTCCTCTGTGCGATTGTAAAAAATCGCTCGGCGCACGCGTCGTCTGTCCTCGCGTCTCAGCTGATCATCTCGTATTTGATTTGAGGCAGCGAATTTCAACCATCCTTAGTTTCAGGAAATGCTAAAATAATGTTTCGATAGGAAAGTTTGGAAACCTGAATTTGTAAAAGTGGTGTGAGGCTTCGATGCTGCAGCAGATGAGCAGACAAATCTCTCGATTTATATGATTGCTGACAGGCGAATGAAGAGGGGAAGTTGGGTTATGATTTCGTAGGCTGCGATGTACTTCATATACATCCTATAATATAAAGTTGAAAGCTCATTAATCGATGAATGAGTTCCACGAGCGCTTCTCGAAATTTATTGCAACTCGTTGATTCAAGCGTGCTGGTTCCAAGTTATTCCAATATGACCGTTGAAGAAAAATGAGCCTCGGGAAGAGCAAAATTACTCAACAAAAAAGAGTGAGGAAACACCGAGAAACAGTTCGATTAGACGCGCAATAAGCTTATATAAAACTGGAAACAACGGAGTCTTCAACCCTGATCAGTAATATAATTTAAGATAGTTGGTTAGCATCCTCGAAAACTATCATTTGTACCCTGTGTACAGACTTTCTATGGTTAAGAAACTCTCATCACATAAAGCTAAAGAAGCCACGTCAGCACCGAGTTTCGTAGTTTTTCTCGTCAAAATTTTTGAATTGTCTGTTAGTTTACTCGGACATTTCCCCTTATAATAGCCACGTGAATAAATACAATGCATGTGCATGTATTGTATCTATAACTACATGCTAATCCTTTGCCTCCAATAAAAAACTTGATACGCGCATGCGCGGAACTTCGAAATAAGAGGAGCTTGATCACGGTTTGGGAAAGGCACCATTACATACCTTGATCAACGCTCGAACACGGTATTCAAGTACTTGATCAAGCCTTGATGGTAGCTTTAAGATCTTTTCTGATCGGGATATGATGTGGTGGCCGTGGAAGCTTTAGAGGCTGAAGAGCTTGGAACATGGGGAAATCATATAGAAAATCTCAGTAAGTTACGCGAAATTGCAGCAGACAACTCAGCTAAAGCACAAGGACGCCAGAGCAAATATTATAATGCTCATCGCCGTGACGTGCACTATGCAGTCGGTGAAAAAGTTTGGATGCGCCATCGCATTTCGTCATCTGCAGTTAACGGAATTTCCGCTAAACTTGCACCAAAATACCAAGGACCTGGCAAGATCTCAGCAAAATTGGGTGGAAATGTATACGAGGTGGTCGACGATGATGACGTCTCACTCGGAACATTCCCAGTATGCGATCGCAAGCCATTTTTCTCAAACGAGGAGGAACCGGACCGAACAGATGTTGTTTCTGAAGAAGAAGAGAGTAATGCTGTTCCTGAAGAAGACCTTCAACCAGAGGAGTCCATTGATGGAATTGTAAGCGATGCGATTGCGAGCGAAACCGCGGGGCAGCCCCCGGAAAACGCGTATAACCGTGGATACCGGAGCACCGTCAGCGCGCAATCCGAACACTGCGGCCGTTACGCAAAGTACGTCCAATGCGGAAAGCGAGCAACCTGCGAACGATCCGTCGTATGCGAGAAATGATCAGGAAATGAGAAATACACTGGAAATGAACTATCAATGCGCGGAGCCCGATCAGTACACCGATTCTAACACCGTAAGACGTCGCGGACGGCCTAAAGGTTGGAAGAAAGCGCCATCGCTGCAAATACCATCAGACGAGGTATCACCTCGGAAAACTCGGTCCGGAAAAGTCATTTCACCTTTTCATTATCGATCAATCATTCATATGTCAACATATTAACCTCTCACCACTCACACCATCATAACACCTATCCTCATCTCCGCAGGGCACAGTATGGACGGTCGAGACCTCAACGCAACTATGCGAGTAGCAGCAGATGAAAGTGCTGACGGTATGGCCCGTCCAACGCTGGACGCGTCTGTTCAAGCGCCAGCGCAGGGATCCATCCCTTTCATATGGGATCTATCCGGCCAACGAACAGCTCGGTGTTGCAAGTCCACCTCCTCGATTGGAAGATCCAGAGGAGATCCCAGCCATCGAGACATCCATCGAAGAAGAGTGGGTTCAGACCAGAGAAGCCATCCTCACGTCAAGAACTGCGTACCTACAAGCAAGGTCTGAATTCCACAATTCTTTTGAACTCTTGGATGACTTCCTGGATGAATACGGGGCCGATGGACGTCGAATGGCTGGAAGCCTACCTGTACGAGTCGCCGATGGAAAAGCAGCCCACGAGATGGCGGAAACGCACAAACGCAGACTTCGAGAGGAACAAGCAATCGCTGACCGGGCAGAATTGGAGGCTCGGCAGGAAGTCGAGGAGTTCCAGCGGGAAACTGCGCTAGAAAGCACTAACGAAAGCTCGCCGCCAGCGGGAGCACCTGGGTGGGACGGATCCCACTCGCACCCAGCGCGCTGATCCGGATAGGAGACGGTGGTGCCCTGTCTGTGGCCTACCAGGTGTAGCGCAAGGACGCGGGTGCCCTAACCGCGTGAATCACCCGAGCTTCCACTAATCATTGCGTCATCGCTGTTGAAGAGAGAGCCCACTCAAGTGGCAACATTTTTTTCTTTCTCTCTACCTGGATTTCAATTTTCCTTCTCTTGTATATACATATTTACATATTTACAATTATTCTACTATTTACATATTTACTTACTTACAATTATTATCTACAATGCCATACTAGATATGGAAAAGTTTCTCTTGTGGAGATCGGGATGTACAAAACAACTAAGTCACTAATCAAGTGCATTTTCCTTTTCTTCTCTTTTATTTTGGAGACTGATGATGTGTACATCTTATCAGTTAGATGCGAATTCGCTCAGTAAGTCAATCAGACAAAGTTTATTACAATATTAGTCGACGGGTTCGACAATTATATTTTTGTACCTTTGAGATAATGAATACATTTCCTAATCACTTCTACTTTTGATTATAGTTGCCTCAGAGAGAGATTTTCTCGGGCCTGTACGCTTAGGCTAACGGCGTCTAGGGGGAGGAAATGTGACTGGTAGAGTCCCATCACTCTTTCCTCGGCAATTAGTATTGAGTTATTATTGGATCATGCTCATCTGTATATAAGAAGATTGTTACGGGTGTCCCGTGATGCAGCATCAACGAAAGAGTCACGCGCTTCGGTTTGAATTAGAGGGAAAGAGAGAATGCGCGCGCGCCACAAGATGTCCGACCTACCGGAGCGTAGCTCGCCCAAATTCATACAGCTGATGATCTTCCGGTCAAGCAGCAGACTATCTTGGGCTATCCCGTGTATCGCACTCGTGTCCCGGTGCCCGGACGTTCTCCCGCGCCGCGTGTGCTCCGGTTTCCCTCGGCTACCATCGCCAGACCTGCAGGTGTCGAGGCCCGTATCCAGCGGCGGGGGGAGGATTTCCCCGGTCACCTAACATTCGAGGCGGACCAGGACGAGCGACGTCCTCGAGGCAGTGGCCTAATATCAGCGAAATTGCATTGTAAGTACCCGCTCGAGATATCTCTCTCTCTCTCTCGCTCTCTCTAAGGGCGTGCGGTTCTCTCTCTCGCGTGATATTCACCTGTTGCGTTTGCGCCTGGATGCCCTCTGTGAATTATTACTTGAATAAATCCGAATCTTGTTACCTTTACCTGCTCGCGTTATCACTAATCAGTGTTTCTTCGGGAACTCGTCCTCATTCATCATGCGCTTATGCACAGTGCGAGCAGCACTGGCCGACAGGAGGTCAGTGTCCACGAAGAAGACGCAGCCAAGCAGATCCTGGCGAGCCGCATTGCATATTGCGGACTCGCATGAATAATTGAGGTGACGAGCAAGAATCCCGTCATAACAATTGAAATTTTTTTTAGATTTTTCTTGGACCCTCGGCGGGCCGTACGAATTTTCAAAGTCCCATTTCTCAGCAGTTTTTCGCCTATTTTCCGCTATCTTAGAAAATTCATAGCTCGGACTCAAGTGTATATTTTTCATCCTACCTGGGCGCATTCTCTCCGTTATGACGTACACTTTCGAGAAAATAATTGACTTGTCCAAAAAATTGACATCTGGTAGGTCCCACGGTTCCAGCAAAAAGGCCCAAAAATACGACTTTGCACCACTTCTGGAGGCGTATAGGTCAGAATGAAAGCCTCGTAACGGAATTTTGCAGGAGAAAGAACTTGAAGGTCTTGAAAGAACCTTCAATTTCCCCTTTCGAACGTGTCATTATCTTATTTCACGTACGATCTACAGCCGATTTGATTTCGTCATCTTTGTAAAAACGTGAAACTTCAAGGCCAATTTAAAAGAATCGTTTTTTTATCGACCCTAAATCTATGAAAAATTGTTTCTTGAGGTGTCTTTTTGGAGTCTCAACGATAATTTGGTTGTTCCTTCTGAATACCGATTTCATACGAGCTGTTAAAAACAGTCGAAAATTCCGAAAATGGTGTCGAATTCGGGCCTTATCATGACGCTTTAAGGACTGGGTCTTCCCTTGCTCTCGATTCGTGGACTCTGATTAATCAGCACTCGGCATAAAATATTGTGGAAGATGAGACCTAGATTTCGAGAATGGCCTATCGCGCGATGCTTTACGATGGAACAGTCCAAAACTAGAGTAATTTGAGTCAATACAAGATAAATCGAGAAAATCGATTGTGACGCATCTCTCATCCAACTCTCCCGCGCTCACTAGCCCACGCGGCCGCTTTGGCACTCCGCGAATGCTCCGCACTGTATGCCATCCTCCGTTTATGCGAATGTGATGAACAGCTGACGCAGTATTGCCAGGTATCGTCCAGTAGAGACAGAGATGAAAAGGTTCTCTAATCTTCGTTATACTCTGTAGACTGTACGAGTTTTTGGTTGTTAGTGACCACCACGAAAAGAATTGTATGTGTCAGTCAGCGTCCCGATCACGAATTTTGGTACCTGCCCCGCGGGGTTTGCCCCGAAGATCGCGGAGGCCTCGCGAGGCAAATGTATTGTGGAGCGTATGAAGTGTAACGCCTTGCCCGCGGGGCTCCTGCGAGGTATCATCGGGGCATTATTTGCGCAAAGTCAGTGCAGATTCTGCTGAGACCTTCAAAATAATTTCGGATATATTTGTAATGTTATCACTATGATGTGATTGTGTAAATGGTCAAGTAAAGTTGAAAATCCATTGAAGGCCTGGGAAAGCCTCATAAGAGCTACTGATATCCAGTCCGTGTTTCCTTCCATTCTGGAGAAATAGTGACTTGACTCTGCAGCGAGTGATGAAGGAAGTAATTTTGCTGAACTGAGATTTGTGTGAAGAGTGAGTGGTGCTTATCAATGATATTAGAATACAGTGTGTTCACGTTCAATGCCTCTGTTGAAATTCCCAATATACTCCCACAGGAGTGAAGTTAACTCACAGACACTCCGCAGGAATGTTATGGAAGTGATCAGATACTTCGCGGGGGCCCCGCCGGGAAGGCGTTACATATGCTTCACTAGGCTCCATATGCTTCACAATACATTCGCCCCGCGAGGCCCCCGCGATGTTTGGGGCAAATCCCGCGAGGGAGGTACACTCGGGAACAAGGTGAACTGCGATGGGATGACGGTCAGCGGCCATTCGAGATCTCCTACCTCACTCACACCTGATAGGTTACACTGCGCAACGAAATTCTGGTTCTGAAATAATGCATGGACCGGACAATGATTTCCTCGTGTATTCCTCGACGCTGAAACCGAATCCGAGCTCAGATTTGACCGATACCAATCTGTGTCGAATATGTAGAAGAACTTTCGGAGGCGAGCCTGGAGTCAGATGCGGTCCGAAGGTTCTATTTTTTTATTCAAATATGTTCATTCATTCGTCTATTTGGACGCAGATGAGCGCGAGAGAGATTTGAATCATTCTAGCTCATCATCTGGGGCCACTCCACTGAGAAACTTGCAACTAGAGTGGTTTCTAGTCTGAGAACAAGTGTCAATATTTTAAAGCCAAGATGACCCTCGAATCGTATTTAGATGATCATTTTGAGTCGGGAAAAGTATTTGGATCCTCTTCCTGGACGCATATCTCATTTGTGAGCTAGAATGAGTAAAATCCTTCTCACACTCACCTGCGTCCAAGTAGACGAATTGATGACCATATTTGACCCGTGAAATGAAACTTCGAGACCGCATCTGACTCTAGGATCGCATCCGGAAGTTCTTCTACATATTTGGGGGTACTTTGGGGAGTAATTCGACACAGATTAGTCTACATTTGTTCAGATGGGAGTATAAGCGAGCCATACTTCGAGGTGGTTTTTATCGAAAATTCAGAAAAGGGTCTTTCGAATTGGCTGAATCAAATCGAGAATTGAATGGCCCACCCAGATGATTGTTCCAATTGATAGTACTAGTATCGAAAAACATAGGGTAAGTGTCCCAATTACTGCGAGTGTTTCGAGTGCCTTCAGGTTGCGCATCGCAGATTTTGTGCCTTTTACTCGATATCGAGCACGGATTTTTTTGTGATCGTTTGTCTACGTCTTGGGAAGGTATCGCCATATTTTCAGACCGTTTTGAGGTAACAGGAGATTTTAACTAATTCAATGCCGAGGGAGAAACAGTGCTCCTAATGTTGCGAATGATCTCCTATTACTGCGTATCACCTACTACTGCATCCCGAATACTGCGAAGAATGAATACGGGCTTGAACCAGCCGTTGAGCCGTTTTTCTCGGGTAACCGGAAAAATATTCGGCGAGCACATTACAGGACTCCACCAATTATATGTTCAGCATATGTCTAACTTGTGATTATCCGCGATACTTGAGCGAAAATTGAGCAGCAAGGATCGCGGGTTGGAAGTCCCCTATCTTGCGCTGAAAATGCACTATATTTGGATCATTTGCGGGTATGGGCGATAAGCTCATCATCGAGACCGATTGAGAATGCCTACAAGGCACTCAGGGTGATAATCCCAACTTCGATTTGTTTCGCAGAATCGTCTCACGAGACGTCCAAAATGCATTCCTATGCCTGGGTGATACACGCGAGCTTGCGCACTGTTTGTTTACATCACACCACTACATACCAAGCACGAATCACGCCGCAATAAATATCAACAATTATATGGGCCTTCGGATGAGCGTCCATTGGCTCAGTCGGTAGAGGCCTTGTGCCTTGAGCGGGCTGAAAGGATGCGCTCGAAGGGGCGTGAGTTCAATCCCAGTCGGGTCACTCGAGATTTTTTTCCGAGTAACTCAACCGAGAACGCGAATCCTTGCGCTCCGAAAAAAAAAAATAAATGAATGAATAATAAAATTCCTTAAGTGCTGAGCGCTCGGCCAAAAATTTGAAAGAACGATTGGGCTTCGATAAGGGTTGGTGGTGTCCTCCCGCACCCGCGCGTATAGAAATTTTCTCAAATAATTTGACCAATTCATCAAATTTGATCAAATATCCTCATAAAATTTGATCCAGATGTAATGATATTTTAGTAAAATTTGATCAAATGTTTGATTTGGGCTGCTGACGCCGCGCGCCAGGGATACCTATATAGGTATATACTCGAATGTCCTGCAGAAAGCAGCTGATTGTAATTTTATCAAATGATCAATGATTCGTGAATGACTGCTTGTAATCGTGATCGTTTTCTTCTCTTAAAAAGTGTACAGTGTTTTTTGTCATCCATCAAGGCATACATCTCAAATCTATGCAGCTCATAGGTAATTGCAGTTGTCAAATATTGTTGTGTTGAAGGTTATGTGATTACATATAAAGAATCTTTTTATATCATCTCACAATTTTTCAGATTTCTGGGCTCACACGGTTTCTCATATTTTTCAAATATGGATCCAAGAATCGAGAAGAAAGCTATGCTAAATCGAGTGAGAGTGCAAAATCACAGACAAAATAAAAGGCAGAAACTTGGCACCCCAATTCCACCAGAAGAAGAAGTCACCTCATCAGAACTTGAAAGAGAATGTCATAATTCTGATGGATCACATAGCGAGGATTCATATTTTGTGCCTCTTGAACCATCACAAGTTGACCCGCAAATCCAAAACTCAAACAAAAGTTGTCAAAGCGAGGCATCAGTTTGTGACAGTACAAATAATGGTGTGTTGGCTGTTGTAAATGGTGATAGAAGTGATGCTTGTGATGGCTCTAAGTGTTTGAAATCAGACAGTGAATACTTGAATGATGATGGTGCTGGCGCTATGACTTTTGAAATGAAAATCAGGAAGTGGGCTTCTAAAGGTGTAGCTCTATCCAAGGTGACTGAACTTTTAGGTATTCTTCATGAGCAGCATAAGGAAATTCCAAAGAGTACAAAAACTTTATTAAAAACTAATCTGCATTTATCTAGCAAGATCAGGAAATTCAATGTATTGAATCCGTCAGACAAGTCTGAATATGTATATTTTGGCATTGCTTGTCACTTAATCAAGATAGTCAACGTAGCCCTGCATAAATTGGATGTGTTATTTCTCAAGATCAATGTGGATGGTATGACCCCATTTAAATCAAGCCCGCTGAATTTTTGGCCAATTCTAGGATTGGTTCACCATGAGTATGCCTCTTATAAGCCCTTTGTCATTGCTGCTTATTATGGAAAAGGCAAACCTTTCTCAGTGAATCTCTACCTGGATGAGTTTATCAAGGAACTGAACTGCTTGTGTCAAAATGGGATCACAATTGGTGAGAGGAAATTTGAAGTAAGAGTAAAGTGTTTTTGTTGTGATAGGCCTGCTCGAGCTTTTTTGAAGAAAATTGTCAACCATGGAGCTTACTATGCTTGTGAGCGCTGCTGGGTTTCTGGCTTCTATTATCTAAACAGAATAGTATATCCTCTCAGAGATTGCAAACTAAGAACCGATGAATCCTTCCGAAGGAAAGAAAATCCTGAACACCATGATGGCGAAAGTCCATTATTGCAATTGAAAGATAAAGATAATGAATCTTTAGATATGATCCTGTTGTTCATGCAAGAATTCATGCATGCAGGGCCACTTGGCATCATGAAAAAACTCTTGACTGAACAGTGGTTCTCAGACAAAACAAAAATCACCAGAGAAAAAATGATGTTTGTTTCTCTCAGATTAGTTAATCTTGCCAGTCAAATTCCAAAAGAATTGCATGGAACAACAAGAGATCTACACAAGTTGAGTTTGTGGAAGGCAAAGGAGTTTAGGTTGTTCCTCCTGTACTGTGGACCTTTTGTGCTTGAGGGCATCCTTACTGAAGAAGAATACAATCACTTCATGTTACTCCATGTAGCTTGCAGGATTCTGCACAGCAGAGATCTTCTGCAGGTGTTTGGAGAACACACAAAGATGCTCCTTAATAGATTTGTTTCGCTGTGTGAACTGATGTATGGTTTAGAATTTGTTGTTTTGAATCCCCATATTTTGAGTCATATTTATGATGATGTAGTCAATATGGGCTGTCCAATCAACGAGTTGGATGCTTTCATCTTTGAAGGTTACCTGTCTGAATTGAAATTTTCAATCCGTAGTGGTAACAAGCCTTTGGCACAAGTCTGTAGGAAAATAGAAACAGATTTTATACTTAACAACAAAAAAGTTGTTTCAACTCTTGATTTACTAATCTTGAAGGCTAAAAAAGATGGAGATGAGTATCATGTATCAAATCTCGAGTACCTCAACTTTGAATTGACACTGAAAAATCCAGACAATATCATCCTCACAACTGATGGATCTATCATACAAATTCAAGACCTCGTATGCTCATCGCTGGACACTGATGCCTCTAAGTTGTATGTTTTGGGAGAAAAAATGGAGATAATTGGACCTGCTTATAATTACCCAGTTTCTTCATCAGCTCTCCATACTTTTTCTGTGAAACGTGGTAATGATCGTCAGATATTAAAATTCCCACTTAGCAATCTTTATAGCAAAATGATGCTATGTGAAATATATGAACTGTCATCTGATGTTAAAAAATTGTTTGCAGTGCCATTATTCAAAACGTTTGCGTCATAATTCATATGAATTCTGTACTCCATGTAAGACGTAAAATATAGCATCTTGTATTTCCTGTCTGCTCAAATGACAAATTTGAAGATTTGCAAAAAATATTCTTTCAATTGCTTGTAAATTGCTTTACTTGCATAGGAAAAATCAACTCAAATACATCCAACGTTTTCTACTTTACCGACATCTATTCATATACACCTCTCCCAAATGTGAATATGAGAGTGTGTGTTTCCATCTTCCCACCAAACAATTTTACTCAAAAATGCAGGCCTCTTCATAAGTAAATAATTAAACTATTCCGGCAACCAAACCACGTCACGTTTTGCTCCAGTTATTTATTGATTCCGGGTGGGGCTAAGTATTGCTGAAAATAGATAGTAATTGTTGCTCGGGACCGGAAAAACGGTTATACTCAAAGGTAACCTCAAACTGTTTTTCTCAAAAATTGTGTGATTGCATCTAATTGATTATTCAGAGCGTCTGCTCGTATATTATTATTTAGCTCATGTGTGCTAGATATGCCAACTTGTAAACGTTAATGTATGACTGATCTCATTTAGATGGTTTTCTGCCTCATTGAATTGGCCAAAATCAAAGATGAGCCAGCGTGGGATGAATCCCTAGTTGTTGTGCCATTTGCTTTTATGTTACCTAAAGTACAAGGGTGTGAAACAGGAGCTTCCTCTGTACTGTACCCAAGTATGCCTCACTGTTTGAACACTAAAGATATGATCAAAGATTTCACTGATAGAAAAGCGACTCCTCCAGAGTCTTGGGGAGCTAAGGAGTGCGTCATCAAAAATGTGACAAGTAACATCAACTGAATATTTCTCCTCCGTAACCCAAATTCAAAACAGTTAGTTCTAGTGTCATTGGTTTTTTCAGTGTCATATGAAGATGCATCAAAGATGTTAGCAGTGGCTATTAAAGCAAGGGATGACAAGCAGTCAAAAAAAAGAGAAGCAATCCAAGTCAAGAAGGGAAAAAGTTGAATCCGACTGCGAGTAATGCCAAAAATATTAAACGCACTAAGTTGCAGAAGAAGAATGAATCAGATCCCACTCCTGCAAAGGCTGATCAAATACAAGTACTATCTGACGTCTCTAATATTACTGGTACTGAGCCACAAAGACTACAACTATCCATGTTTGCAACGAGTCCTGAGGCAATTAACGATGAGCCACCCGAAAACTCTCCAACCACTCAGTTAAAGGAGCAACTTTTCCAAATGCCAGAAGCACTTGCCTCATGTGATCTGAGTCTCCCTATACCTTCTGGTCATTCTTCATTGGAGGATGTGTCAAATATGAGTAAGTAGCCAGTGCAACTTGCATCTCATTGATATTTAGTTATAGAAGAACTTGACTAATGTTTTTAATTGCCTTGCAGCAGAAATTGTATCCCCCGCTCTTGGTGAAGCTGAAATTGATTTCAGTACATTTGATACAACAGAGTCCAATGAAACACCCAATGCATCAATTGAACAAGCGAATGTTACACATGAGGATGAGCTCAATTTTCTCTGTACTAAAAATGATTTACTTGGTAAGTCAAGCGAACATGTCTATTATTCTGAGCTCTATTTACGTTGACCATAGTTACCATTTATAAATTATTCATCAATCTTGTAGACAACATGAACAAAATATTGGCTCACATAGATTTAAAACTTCCTCAAATAGTGGGTAGAGTTGTGGACCATAAAGTGACCCCAAGATTAGATGACTTTGGTTCAAAACTAGGCGAAATAATGGCTTTCGCTGAAAGTCATGCGGAGAACAAAGATATCCTGACATTTGATGGTTTTACCAAGCTTTATGATTTTAGTTTGAAGTTGCCAACTTTAAATGAATTTACTAGATTCGAAGCTGCCATACAAGGAAAAAACCTTGATGACAAGGTCAATGCCAAATACTCTGATTTTAGATCCAACTTGGTACGATATATAATCATTTGTTGATTCTTACTTCTCGCTTTGTAAAACATGTGTTTTAATTAATCAATAACTTGGTTCCAGATAAAGCACATAAATACTACCTCTAACACAGAGGTTACACCTTACGATAATTGCAGAGCAATTATGAGAAGGTTTTTTAAAGATGAGCTAATTTGCAATTTCACTGCTACAAGATCCAAAGGCAATAAGCCTATTTTCAAACATACTGGATTCTTTTCATGCATGCTAGGTGAGTTGAGGTTCTATTTAAAAAAAACCATTTGTTAATTAGATGAGATACTTCGCCTATTCTTCAGCCTTCCTCTCAATTTCATAAGATATGTACAACGAATAATGACATTTTTAAGAATATATGCTATTACGTGACAATGTGACTGAGCATACCACAATTGAAATTTGCACTTACTTTTTATTATTTTCAGATGCTCTTCTCCCCATCCACAACAGGAATGGAAAACAAATATTGGATGAGTCATGCCTTGCAAGTCATGTAGGAGACTTGATTAATCTGACAAAGACTAGAACTAGATCTACCATCCCTATTCAACAAGGAGATGAAAATAATGCAAGTGGATCAACTGTGCCAAATACAGATCTGATGACTGAGTAAAATCGATCGAATCTGTTCAGGAGTATTTATATTTTTCTACGTCACTAATAAGATATTGCACTGGCGAATTCTACGTAATCAATCTGGTCGAAATGTGATTTAGGTCAATTAAAGTAAACCTAAGTTTTTTTTAAGAATTTCGTCACATGTGAATTATTCTCTGTTGATTAAAAATAAATTCGTGTTAATATTGGTAGATAGAGTGTTTCTCAGTGATGTTCAAAAGTCTCCTTTATTTTACCGTTCGAAATCTCGAGCTCTGTGAAAAAATCTCTTATTTGATCAAATTTGATCAAATTATCATTACTTTATTTGATCAAATTTGATTTCGCTCATCAAACATTTGATCAAATTTGATCATCGCTTGACGAACTTTTCCATACGGGCGTGTCGAGCGTTGAACTTCGCTATGACTGTCGTTGACAGTCCAGAAGTATCAGCGGAGAGACCGAATGGCTGGCATAGAATTGATGGAACCACTGATACTTGTCGAGTCTGATCAAGGCGGTGATGGGCCTGCATACAGTGCAAATCATACTCGATATACGCCGCGGTGGTGCTTGAATTCTCGTAACAACTCTTTGATAGAGTCCACTCGAAAGTTCGCTCACACCTGATGGGGAAAATTGGAGAATTTCTAAAAACTGGAAAGATGACTAAAACTGGAAAAATGACAATGGCCTCCACGCCAAGGCCGTGGGAGTAACACGTAAAAACTCGGAAGAGTGTACGTTGGAGAACAAATACAATACAATACAATATATATGTGCTTTCGTACAAGAATCATGCTATTTTATGGATGATCTTGGTCCATTTTGTCCAATAATAATCCTCATACGAGTCGTCGTATCAATCGATACACTGGAAGAGAGATCCGAACGTCACATTAGGGAAACTCATCTCAACGTCATATTATGGGAGATCCGCAACGCGACATTCAGGTGTCTCTAATGCTGTACTGAGGGAGCTGTAGTGTGACGTTCAGGTCTTCCCAAGCGTGGAGCTTGGGTGGCCCGCAGAGCGACGGCTTGGGCAGCAGGTATATCGGCCAGTCCCTTTTGGCTAGTTCGGGACCCGATGTTTATGGCCCTGTGCTAATTACCCACTGCAAAGAACCCCGCACAAAATTCATTGCTTGTGGCTCCGGGTGAATATTGAGGAAACTCGGGGAGATGATAGATTGAAATGTACTGATCAACGTTTAAATGGGACGGTGAGAGAAATAAGGGACCGATCTTGAGATATTTCCCGGAGAAAACAGCTAGCTTTTGAGGTTACGGGTGCTTATTTTGGATCGATATTCGAATACTCTGTTTGCCGTGCCAGGATTATGTTCCAAGAGTTTGCTCTACCTCATAGCTTAGATCAAGCGTACATGTGTGTGAGCGATCTTGTATCTGTACTTATTGAGGTCCTGGTCGAACAATTGGACAATATTGCTGTATCGATGTTCTACATGGCGCTAACATCACCTAACACCGATAGAAAATCGGTGATAATGATGGGCAAGATATAGACAATCCAGATGTCATTTCAGGAATCACTGTAGAGCAGCGCGTTAATTACTCGTGACGTGATGAATATCACTCATAGTTCATCCATCGTTATACAGCCACGAATCTTTCATCGAACACATTCGAGAGATATTTACGGTGCGCAGACCTGTACTTTGTACTCGTCCCTCAATTTACATGGAATCATTCATTCGTTGCGCCTATTCGAGAGCTGAAGGACGACAGATTTTTGATGCAACAAAATGATTCCATGTGTATCAAGGGACGAGTACAAAATACAGCCCTGCGCACCGTCAATATCTCTCGAATGCGTTCGATGAAAGATTCGTGGCTGTATAACGATGGACGAACGATGCGTGATACATATTCATCACGTCACGAGTAAATAACGCGCTGCTCTACAGTGATTCCTGAAATGAGGTCTGGGTTCTCTAGATTTTGCCCATCATCATCACCGATCTTTCATCGGTGTTATGTGATGTTAGCGCCATGTAGAACATCGATACAGCAATATTGTCTGATTGTTCGACCAGGACCTCAATAAGTACAGATACAAGATCGCCCACACACATGCACGCTTGATCTGAGCTATGAGGTAGAGCAAGCCCCCAAACCATAATCCTGGCACGGCAAACAGAGTATTCAAATATCAATCCAAAACAAGCACACGTGACCTCAAAAGCTAGCTGTTTTCTCGGGAAAATATCCTAAAATCGGTCCATTATTTTTCTTAGCGTCCCATTTAAACGTTGATCAGCACATTTCAATCTATCATCTCCCCAAGTTTTGTCTATATTCACTCGGAGCCACAGGCAATGAAATTTGTGCGGGGTTCTCTGTAACATTCCTATGACCTGCACGAAAGTATTCGCAAATGTTAGATTCACTCTCGTCTCTTCAAGATCTTCCCATAGAAACTCGTATCGCGAAAATCGGCTGATATTAAGTGATCATGTGGCTAGCAAGATAGATTATTAGTACGTCAAAATGATTACTGGATATCAGCCGATTTTCATGATTCGAGTTTTCAAGAGAAGGTGTTGATGGGATAAAGATGAATCTCTCATTCGCTTGTGGTTTTTAGCACTTCTGAGAAATATTGCGAATTTGAAACAAATCATCAGACCAGAACCATAAACAACATGGCCCGAGCAGAATTCCCTCACTTTTTCCACATTTCAATCGGAGGGAGCCGACAAACATGAGCAACATTTAGACCACATTTCGTGGTCGGTTACTTGGCCAAGAGGGAAAACTTCCGCTCCACACGCGAAAGGTTGGGGTTCAAATCCCGCAAATTCCAATTTTTTCTATACTTTTTCCAATTCATTTGCTTCTTCTATAGGGGATATTTTTTCCGCCCCAGCAAATTTTCAATCAAATTTCCCATTGAATTGAATATTCTCTCCTACAGAATCCCGTTCTCTCTAAACCTTTTGTTGTAGAATTTTGACCCGAAACTTGTAGTGATCCTCAGAACGACCGAGAAAGACTCACATTAGAATGGAAATTCACTCATATTGTGAAACCAAAGAAGTATTACATTCGTTCTAAGATGTAGTCAATTGCAACTCAAAGATGAGTGAAAATTGACTCCTCCAATTGAGTGGAATAGATTTTTATAGGTTAGGGTATAATCCCAAAATGATTAGCGTGAATAGTTCTGACGAAATTGAAAAACTCCTGAAGTGTTGAATGGTGCTGCTCTATTCCTAGCTTCCCTTCTTAACACCTCTTGGGTACATTCAAAATAGTCTTATCGACCGTTCACAACCGTACGTAGGCTTTCTTAACTAATGAATGACAAAATCATGATTGGTCTAATGGTCAAGACTCTTGGCTGGTAATGAAGAAGGTAGGGGTTGAAATCCCCATCGAGTCAAACACAATAGCCTCAACTCATTATAAGTATATTTTTCAGAGAATTATAAATATTAAGCCGCGAGCAAAATCCCGTCCGTCCGGATCCCCCCGAGCAGGGCTGCCAACGTAAAATCGTAAGCAGGGTTGCCAACTTGACGGAAAAAATATGAGTTGGTATTTTGAGAGCGACAATAGCCCTTATGTGTCGCGAGTGTCTAAGTACTTACTATCTAAGATCATCTAAGATCATCTGAGATCATCTAAGATCATCTAAGATCATCTATGATCATCTTAAAGTTATCTTTTGATTATCTTTTTATCTTATTGTTATCTTTTGATTATCTTTTTATCTTTTGGTTATCTTATGATTATTTTTAAGTTATTTAGTCGTTTTTTGATTATTTCTACTTTGCTTTTTCGGTTGTTTTTCCTTTTTCGAGTGATTTTTTGATACATTTTCATTTCTTTGGTGTTTAATACAATTGTTTAATACAAAAATCAATCACTCCAATTTAATATTGGAGTGATTGATTTTTTATGTACTATGTAATTTTTTAGAGATGGTATTACTCAATCGTTGTTTAATTTACATGATTTTTTCTGAAACACTTGAGTGATTTACCATGAGAAAAGTTGGTTATTGAATATCTTTTCAACTATGCATTGGGTACTCCTTAGAAGATTTGATAATTATTTAGAAAGATTTTATTAATGAATTTGAATGGATAAATTTCTTCTGTTGCATTATGGAGATTGTTAGATTTTTTGTTATATTGATTTGATTGTCTTATCATGTTGGGTGTGAAGTGTTGATGGATTAGTTTTGGATTTTTCGCTTCGGTCGCTCTCAGCGGAGTTAATAACTCTTGAGCCATGGCCTAGGCGAGATACCACAACGTTATCATCAGTGTAATGTGGGTGTTTCAATGGTGCTATGTGTGATTAGTTGATTGCATTAAAGCCTATATATGTGATGAGTGTGGTGTTGATGAGTTTGTATTGGATTTTTCGCTTCGGTCGCTCTCAGCGGAGTTAATCACTCTTGAGCCATGGCCTAGGCGAGTCACCGCAACGTTCTCATCGGTGTGAATTGAAGTGTTTTAATTATGATTGATGTGATTTTTGGTTTGTTTTGAATCATCAATGGTGTTGTATGAGAGACTGTTAGTGTTCTTCAGTGTAAAATCCATTTTGCAACAATAGTTATTAAAAAGTTTATCATTATCTCTTATTCTATTTTGGTGAGAGTATTGAAAAAAAAGGAAAACTTTGATCTCTGATGACGATTTTAATTGATTGCAAAATCTTCTAAAAGTTATTATCAGGAGAATCTTTTCTCTATTTTGTTCAATTATTGCATGATGGATAATGCAGTCAGAGTATGTGCGTTCGTAGCCCAGAATTTCACGATTTCAAGAGAATGTACAAATCTATGGATGAGTCATTTACTAACAGGGGACCTTCAAGGGTTCTGTGTAGAATGACTCAGATATGTAGGGATTCAATTGGGGGGAAATTCTTCGATGGGATCCGTCAGTCAGCTAATAAGAACACCGAGTCCTTGGCATTACCTCAGCACTTTTGTGAGGCACCCTACCGCAGGCGATAGTCAAGTACTGGATTCTTCGTATGTGGATGTCAAGTCGATTGATTATTAGGAAGAGTTCTACTATGACGCAAGATTATCATTATTGAAAATTCTGTCCTATTGTCATGGTCTTGATTCTAAATTAAGTGTAATTTTGCAATCAATTAAAATGGTCGAAATTTGAATATAAATGAATTGAATTTTGTTGAACCTTAGCAAAAATCATTTTATAGTACTTTTCAAGTGACTTAAAATTATTCGAAAGTTTATTCTAACTAAACCTATGAAATGAATGGAGACGAGAGAGGAGAGACGGGCAAAAGTCCCGTCTCTGTCGATTTTTATTGGATTATTCAATATACATACATTTCTTTACAATTTTCATGAAGTTTTTATAATTTTCCACAAATAGTATAAGAATCTTACATTATCATTCAGAACATTAAATAATCTTCAATGATTTGGAATCACCTGGACTACGTATTTCCTGTTGAGAATCTCCTGTTGACTGAGATTGTCCAATGGGTTAGCGGGATACACTTTCTCTCGGCCTTGGTGGTGCTGTAGAATGAAAAATCATTAAAGCGTATTATTTTTCTACTATAAAACAATTGAAGACGTTTGTGTGTATATGTGTATATATGGGTGTGTGTGTGTGTGTGTGTGTGTGTGTGTGTGCGAGTAGATGTGTGTGTGTGTGTGTGTGTGTGTCAATAGGATTATGAGGGAGGTGTTGTGTATAGGTATTGAATGTTGAAATTAATTGTGTATGTGCGTGTATGGGTGGGTGGGTGAGTGAGTGTGTGTGTGTTGAAAGTTTATTATAGGCCTATTAATTGATAAAATTATAGATTATATTAATAATCATTGATCATTCAAAAGATCATTCTATTACTTACCAGTGCAGCCTTTGAATATGACCCTTGACTGTTCCAGTGGCAAAGTCATTTTTCTTCAACATCTGAATGATCAGCTGCAATCGGATGTTGGACTGATCTATTGGCTGAAAATAAATAAAATGAAAGTTATATTATTGTTCATAGACCAACTGAATTTGTTTATGTGTTAGTGAATTGTGTGGTAGGTATATTTATATGTGAGTGAATGAGCGTGAATGTATGTGAGTGAGTTCGTGTTTGTTTGTGTGTGTGTGTGTGTGTGTGTGTGTGTGTGTGTGTGTGTAACTGTGGATTCATATGAGTGAGTGTATCGAACATTTTATGCATATTGATTAATATTAATTGATCAATTAATTATTGATTGAGTGATCAATAAAGACTCACCACTGCAGCCTCCTATGATGCTCCGGGAATTTCCGAATGATGATGAGTTGAAACTGGAGTTGAGATTACTCCATACTGTTGGATGCTACAACTTGAATGAAACATTATATAATTATTGAAGTTATATGTTTAAATGTTTGTGTATTCAATTGTTTAGATGAAATTACTCACCTGTGAAGTCCCCTGTGATAGACTTCGATTGATCCCGTATCTCCTGGAGGTTGGCTTCCGAAGTGACTCCTCGATCATCAGGAGCGGCATTGACTTCACCCCACGATGGGTTAAGACAGACTGGCCCTACTCGCCGCTTCAGTTTTATATATACTTTTATCAGCTCCCTCTAACGACTTTCAAGATCGATGTCGCGTGTATCTAAATATCTATTGTATCTTCGTCTATATTATCATCTAAGATTATCTGGTAGTTATCTTTTGATTATCTTTCTATCTCAACGTCATCTTTTGATTATCTTTTCATCTTTTAGTTATCTTTCCGTTATCTTTGAGTTATCTCATCATTTTCTTTATTATCTCTTATCCTCATTCCGTTAGAAATTCATTTCATGGTCTTTTTTTGAGATAACTTTACGACAATTCAGAGCGGACCATTGAGAATGTCACATATGTAGACAAGTATTTGTATTGAGATGGAAGTCCTTATCAGCTGTGTGCGTCTAGAAATTGAGTCTAGAGCGGAAAAAATTTTTCTTTCAAGTTTTTTTATTACAGATCCTCATCAGTCACGTATAGTTGAAAGGTTTCTTATAATATATAGAAACTTCTTCAATGAATTCAAAAGTAAGTATCAATTCAAAAGTATGTTTCTACATTTTCCAAAAGTAGTCTTCTGGAAAATGTAGAAACAACAGTCATATCGAACATTGGAGAGTTTTTTTGTGCTTGCGTGCGTGAACCTGTATGGGAAAGTTAATTTTTAAAAGCTTCAGAAGTTTTTTATTAATCAATAGTCTTAGTAGTGAAGAATCCTATTGAAAAACCTACCTTAACAACTTTCTAAAAATTTTAAAATACCTTTAGAAATCGCAAAACTATCGAGTTTCCCAAATAAAGTGATGCCGAGCGAGCGTTAGCGAGCAAGGCAATATCGCTAGTATTAATAATTATAAATGTCAGAAAATCAATTAAATATATGTGCACTCTGTGAAATAATTTTCCATTACAATATCTGGAATGTTGAAAAGTTTCGTTTTGAATTATTTGACTCAATTCTAATAGTGATGATTGGCTCAAGCTTGAGTGAAATTTGACTCCAGCTTGGAGTGATGATTCACTCGAAGGTGGTGCGCACGGAACTGACTCAAAGCCTTGAGGCAAAGTTCACTCCCTTGGAGTGAAATTTCAATCCAAAGGGTTTAGAGAGTTTATCTCAATAATGCTTAGATCATTTTGTTCCTCTCGCCAGAATTTATTGATTGTAGGTAACGCTTTTGCTCCATGGAGCATTCCATAACTATATGAGAGACTCATCTTTGAGACCCTCTGTCCGTGTGTGTGTGTGTTGTTCTCTACCGCCACCCTTCTCTCTTACTGTTGACCTGATCAAATTTTGGTGTCCTCCAAGTTGTAGGGAATAAGAAATTTGAGCACTCAGTGATTTGTCAGCTCTTACTTCCTAGTCAAATTTGACCCTTAGCCTTTTCAAAACAAAATTCTTGAAATTTCGTCTCTCAATACATAAATTTCTTTTCCTAACTCAGCTTCACCGGGAATTGAGTTACCTAAATTATGAGTTTTTCGGCGTAATATATTGATTGGTTGATACCAAAATTTCTATTAATCTTCCCAGATCATAAATTTTGGAGAAAACTCGAAATTCTCACCAGAAACTCCGTTTTGATCATATTTAATCCCCTTGCACCCATAGTCCGTCTCAACCAAAGGATGGATATTATTCAGAAAGCTATAGTCTAGATTGCCCAGATTCCTCTAGAATGCTCCCTCAGGGGGATAATTCAAAATATAGGTGTATACCTTCATTGATATTGAATTTTTCCTGTTAACTTTGTGACGGATGGTTGATATCCGTCTTGCCTCTCTCCTGGGCCAAGTAATATAATTTATAATCTAATCATGAAGTTATCGTTCCAGCAAGAGCTGAGCGAAGGAGAGGACATTTTTAAGGTAAGAGAGAGAGAGAGAGAGAGAGAGAGAGATTGATTGATTGATTGATTGATTGATGTCCTTTATTCGTCATAAGACAAAATATAACCCACATATTTTTACATATGTTGCATAATTCTAGAAATAATTGAGTATTCAAAAATTCAAAAATAAAAGAAAAGGTGTAAAATATATATAACACAAGCAATTTGGTCAAGGACAGGTACATATCACAAATTGTAACTAGTCATTACAATTGCGAATTCGCGTATGTCTAAAATCTGAGAGCATGGGTTCACAAAAGAGAAAATATCACAGTTTGCTTCAGTCAGGTGACAGAAGGTCACGTAAAACTAATCGTAAGCTAAAAATAAGAACCCAAGCCTATCATAGATTAAAATAATGCTTCTTCTCCACATCAATCTTCTGAGGAGTCTGTGTCATCAAGAGATCTTTTAAGGCCTCTTTAAACAACGATATCTTCCCCAGCTGCCGAAAGCCCGGAGGGAGAAAGTTCCACAAATGAGCACATTGAACCTGGAAAGATCTTCTTCCATACTCAAGTCTCATATTGGGAACTTTGAGTACCCGCTCTTCTGTATCACCGCGTGCGGGGCGTTCGGATTGGTACCTGGTAAACATCGCAGCAAGGTAGCCAGGTTCTCCCAAATGCATGATCTTATGCATTAAAAGTGCTGCGAAGTACATTCTCCGCGAATCAGTACGTAACCAACCCAATCGCTCCCTAAACGGGGTGATGTGCTCGTCTCTCCTAAGATCAAAGATGAATCTCACACATGAATTGCTCAGTCTCTGTATCCGTTGCCGCTGTTCGTCCGTGGCGTCACGACTGTGCAGTAATCTAGATGCGGTTGAACCAATGACTCGACTAGGCGAATCCGGAGAGGTCTGGTGATACACGCCCTAAAAAACCGCAAACCGTATAGGGCTCTGTTAACTTTCTTAGTAACTTGGTCAATGTGCGGTTTCCACGTCAGTTCACTATCAAGTGTAACACCGAGACTCACAACCGTATCACTGAACGGGATGAAATTTCCATCCTGTATCTCAACCCCTGGCAAGTCCATTCTCTTCAGATCTTTGATATTCCTCTCAGAGCTGAAGTAGATTGCCTTGGTCTTGCCAGCGTTGAGACACAGGCCGGAACTCTTGGCTCATTCGGCAACTAGTCGTCCTATTTCACCCAGCCGAGCGATGCCCTCCCTGATTTTAGTTTTCTCGACTTGGAGATAAATTTGGAGGTCGTCCGCATAAAATAGATGATGTACCGACTTTCCGTTTAGCAAACCAGGTAAATCATTGACATATAAGCTGAAGAGTAAAGGCCCGAGAACGGAACCCTGTGGAACACCCAGATTGGTTTCAAGCCAATCAGAATTACCAGATTTTGAAGTGACTTTTTGGGTGCGACCTTGTAAGTATGATTTTATCCACAGAATTGCCGATCTCGAAAAGCCAAGATTTCGAAGTTTACTCAACAGCTTAGATGGTGATATCGTGTCAAAAGCTTTACTAAAGTCAAAAAGCAGGAGCAAGGTGATCTTCTTCTTGTCAATGCCTACTCTGATGTCATCTGTCAACTTTAGTAGAGCTGTCTGGGTGCTATGGTATTGCCTGAAACCAGTCTGGAAGCGATCTTGTAATTCCTCTTGTTTTAAGTACTCCGTGATTTGGTCGTGTGCGATTTTTTCCAGGACCTTGGCGAGAAAACACAGCAGCGCTATAGGACGGAAGTCCGAGACCGTTGATGGAGCGGCAGTCTTTTTCAGTGCGATCAGCTGTGCTTGCTTCCAAGCCTCGGGAAAAGTGCTATGAGCGAAAGAGGAGTTGAAAATATGTACAATAAGATCACCAATAGCCGGAAGAGCCTTCGCGATCACGCTTTGGGGAATCCCGTCTGACCCACGGGCTTGCGAGGAAAAATGTTTGATAGCAAGGACTACGTTATTGAAATTTGTAGGCTTAAAATTAAAACCCTCCTCTGAAGCCGAATTTATATCGTCCATTGCTTCATCTATATTTTCGTGAGGTGAAACGGAAACTCCCGCAAAGTGAGCGTTCAACTCATCCGGTGTGAAACCGTGAAGTTCATCCTCTTTGCTCTTAGGCAGAAGGCCGAGGTTGCGCATTTCCTTCCAGATGTTCTTATGTTGATCAAGAGCGTCTGATAGATGGTTTTGAAGGAAGGAGTTACGCTCTTGTTCCATGCGCAAGTCGACCTCTTCGCTAAGCCGAAAATACTCACTTTGAAGCTCAGGACACTTGCGCTGGTTACGTTGATTTCGTTCCCAGCGCCTGCGCGTCGCATCTCGCTTATTCATGAGCACCCTCAACTCAGGACCAATCCAAGGAGCATCATTCTTTCGCGGGTTGATAGTTTTTTCTGGCGCTAATTCATCTATAACAGTCATAATTCATCTATAACAGTCATGAGAGAGAGAGAGAGAGAGAGAGAGAGAGAGAGAGAGAGAGAGAGAAATTGATTGATTGATTGATTTAAATTTATTGAGGGCGGAGGGTAAACCCTATTTGCCCCGTTGGAGGTACAAGTGAATGTAATAATAATAATATTAATCATTGGATAAGGGCTGGTACAACAAGGCACCAAGAGAAAGTACAAAGAGGTATCGTAAAAAGGAAATATTTGACAACATCAACAGTTCAAGAAAGTTTCAAAAAGTAATATGCTCATTATACGTGCCTGGGGGGTTCAAGGAAGGATGACAGGGCAGGTGGGATAGCATCGAGATGCTCCCGGCGAGCACGTTCAAACCAGTCGGTTTTGTCGCGTTCCAACAAGGTTTGAAGAAGAGAGCGTTTGAATGACTCAGGGGATTGTTCGGAAAAGTCTACGTCAGTGAGAGAGTTGATCAGTCTAGATGCCACGAAGGTAAAAGACTGATTGAGGGCTTCGGTACGAGGTGCTTTGTACCTTAGGGAAGGCTTATTATTTCGTTCAGATTGGCGGAGATTCGTTGAGTCTGCGGCAAGAGAAGAGCGCGTGCGAAGAAAGGTAGGAAGCTCATTTTGAATTACCGAAAAGGCCAGAGAACCTATCAAGTACTCGCGACGGCGAGTAGTTGAGAGCCACCCAAGGGCAAGACGGTACGGTGTTACATGAGCGCACCATGGCACAAACCCACTCGCGAATCTAACGCAAGTGTTCAAGAGCCGGTGAAGTTTGAGCTCTTGCTCTTTATGCAGGCCTGTTAGGAGGGGAGCATCGTAGTCAAAATATGGTAGGACCGAACTAAGGGTGAGTTGACGCTTTACAGGAATGGGGAGGGCTCTACCAAGCACACGAAGTGAATAGAGGGCGCCATGAACTTTTTTGGAAATTTGGTTGATTTGCAGTCTCCAGTTCAGTCAGGGAGTTATGACCATCCCGAGAAGCTTGATTTGGTCGACATAAGGTATGATTTGACCATTTATACGGATTGGAGGGATACGCTGAAGGTCGATGGTGGATGTATACTGTTCGCTGCCAAGAATAATGACTTTTGTTTTATCTTCATTCAAACGAAGTCCGTTTTCAAGGGCCCACTGTGCTATTGCATTAGCATCATCGTTGATGGGGGTAATCTTCCTCACGAGGTCATTGGGACGGGCGTGAATGTAGATGCCCGTGTCATCGGCGTAGATTGCGTGATGGGTATGGCGAAGTACTTGAGGTAGGTCGTTGATGGCAATAAGGAACAGTGAAGGTCCTAGAACGCTACCTTGAGGGACTCCAGCATTTACATTTAACCAATTTTCGTGTGTACCGTCCTCGTGGCGCACAGCTTGAGTACGACCTGAGAGATAGCTGGCGAACCATCGAATTACACGATCAGAACTGCCTATTCTGCGTAATTGAGTAAGTATCATCTTATGAGGTAGGGTATCAAAAGCTTTGGAAAAATCAAATGATATAAATATTGTGACCATGCGTTGATCGATTGCCGTGCGAACACTTTCAAAAATGCCAAGCAAGGCCGTCTGAGTGGAGTGGTGAGGACGAAAACCGCATTGGCAGAAAGCACACTATAGCGAGACGGGCCCGCGCGGGTTATAGCTATAGCAGTAGCCATACTTCCCCTCGAGCTCCCTCCCCTCGCGCGCCATTTCATCATCACCACGCCGCCGGCGGCAGACTTACGTCGTTTGTGATAGAGAGAGCACACGCCGTCGCTCGCTCCGATTCCTGCTCCGTTTTTGCCGCGCGTTTCCTCGTCGCCGCTATAAAAGCCACGCCGTGCATATTTTGACCTGGTGCAGTGGTTTGGCGACCGACCCTGTGCTCAGCAGATTATCCAAGGAGCCCGAAGCAGCTTCCTGACCTTACGAGGTCAAATCGCCGACCGTGCCAAGCGTCCCATGGTGCACCAGCGACCGTCCCAAGGCCGACTTGCGTCTCGTGGCCATCCTACGCCCAGTAGCCGACGTCGTCTCCAAGGAAAACATTCAACGTTCTGTAAGTGCTAGCTCGAATTCTCTCTCTCTCTTTCTGTGGCCAGTAGAATGTATTCCTCTTCGTGCCCTCCCGACCTCGTAATCGAACTTGCGCAAGTACTCTCGCCTACCTAATGACCTTTTGTAAATACTTTGTAAATATGTTTCGACTTTCCCCTCTTCATTTTCATTCAAGCTTCGGTGCTTAACTTTATTACCTTGCTCTTATCATTTCATGCTCCCTCTAAACATGCAAAATATAGAGTAAGTAAACCACGAAATAAAACCAGGCTCTGCCTGGATGTGCCTGAATAAATCCAGTCACATTGGCTCCCAACTCGGTTCTATTTTATTGCATCATTAGAGTACAATGCACACAAAGTCGAGCACGTGGTAGTGTGTAATAGTGTGTGTGAATTATGAGTGTGAGAGCATGGTGAGTCGAGTATTAAAAATCCAAGTGCGGTTGGATTTTCGGAGCAAATTTTCTGCACCGAGTGGTCTCGACGGCCATTTTGCTTGGAAATTTTCGGAGCAAATAGAATCTCAAAATTTTCGCGACTTCTCGACGCCTTGGCAGGAGAGGCAAACAAGACCATATATGGTCATATCAATCGCGATCGTCGCTCGCTCGCTAACGAGTTAAAGTTCTCTCTCACGAGCGCGAGAGAGATAGCGATATATAATATACTATTCAATCAGAATATTTCGTGCGCGTGGCATAGTTCATTCGAAAATCACGCGATTTAAACTCGCCATGCAACAAGTGTGTGTATGAAACGTGCACTATGAAAGTGCACAGCGATGCAAGCGACAGCAATATATATAGATATAGTGATATAGCGTTAGGCGTTTATAACCGTCGCAGCGTCCCAATGCGTTCCGAAAATTCTTGCGCTCGATTGAAATAATTCAAAAGCGATCGCTGATCAATGGACACCTGCAATTAATTGTTTATTAATAGATTTAGCAATTTTTAGTGCAATTTGAGTCAATTGTGAAGGTCTTTGACCAATATTTTCAATTCACTTCGTAAAAATTCTGAAAATTTTTCTATTGAATTGAGTAAATTTCTGATGAATCATGCACACTTGTGCATTGCAAATACGATTGTTGCTAAGAATTTTATAGACAAATTCGAGATTTTTGACAAATAATTGGTGATTTTCAATAGACCAAAGTGCAAACGACCACATATAGGTAACATTAATCGGTCTCGTTTTTGACTTGAATATATAGATATACCAATACCCTCGAGTAATATATATAGGTATACTGACGACTACATAAAGTCCAGCGCTGCGCTATAGAATAGGCGTGCGTATGTGGACTACGTCCACATATTATAGGTATATAACGTGCGTGTAGCGAAATGAAGAATTGTTATTGTTAATTATTTAAACAATTTACAGTAAAAATTGAATTTTCTCTGCAAATAACACCCGATGTTCGGGTAAACGAAGCCATTCAAAGTAAACTCAAAATTGATTTTTGAATATTTTTGAAAATAGCTGTTTTTCACTTTTTTGACCTTTTGTGTGAGAATTCGACTGCGATAGCAACAAATATCATTAGAAGTCCAAGATTGCGAATGATCTAGCTGTATTCAATAATTTTGCAATCAATTTAACAATAAATTTTGCAATAAACAAAATTTCAAAAATTCATTTTCCCGCTTTTTTACAACTTTTTGGATTAGATTCAATACTTTTCATAAATTTGACTTCATAGTCAATAGAATTGGATGAATTTTGAAACTTTTGCAACATTTTTGAAAATCATGGCGGAAGAAAACGAAACTTTTTTTGAATCAGAAGCAGACTTGACCTGTTGGTTGACTAGTCTGAAACCAGATGAACAATAAGAGACAATTCGCAAACTTGAACTCCGTGAAGATGGAGATGAAACCATCCAAATGGAAAGGCTTATGCGCTGCCTGTTAGATGATTATACAGAATCTGACTTCATTGAAAATAATAGATTCGAAAATGATGAAGATTTAAAGCAATATAGGATAAGGTTGCGTAGGGATTTAGTACAAACTGCGTATAAATCGGTTCGCGGAGACCACTACATCAATGAAGATAGCAACGTCAACGCAATGGCAAGCGGAGGATTAACATCGTCATTAATACAAGAAGAAGAAAATGACATCTTTCCAACAATAGTCAGCGGATCGACGACAATTACAACAACATCAATGCCGATTTCGACATATACAGGCACAATGCCTCGGCAAACCATAACCTCTGCGATCTCGATGGACAACAGGCCTGTCACTAGTACGACAGGTAGTCCTACTGACCTTGATTTAGTACCATACACCTGTGATGATGGTACTGTACAACATACACCAAGAATGGTCGCAAATCAACTGAAGCGGTTGATCGCCGCGCGAAAACAAGTCGACGCATTACAATCAAATTGGACCAAGAAAAATCGGGAGCTCGAAGAATCACAAAAACGTGCGCAAGCAATTGAAGCTCAATTAATCGAAAAATCGCGCAATTTCGATACTCGCGAATTCAATAGCACGCAAATGCCTGTAGGTCTAAGCACAGTTATACCAACGAGCGTGCCGAGGCTCGCAAGCGATGTGCCTCGAATAAGAAGTGTTAATCTTCAAGATACATACGATCTTCGGTATTTCAATCCAAATGAAGATCGGACAAGACAATCTGACCAAACAGTCATTCAACCAATAAATGCAACCAACAATCTGCCAGCACCGCAAGCTGTGCACAGTGGTCTCAACGATACCTACGGGAGAAATAACTCAATTCGCAGCCAACCTGTCGACATTGGCAAAATAGTACGTCAATAGAAATTGAGTTTTTCTGGAGATTTGAAAGATGGTAGCATAGAAGAGTTCTTACAACGCGTTGATGGATGCAAGACCCTATTTAGTATTGCGAATGAAGACCTCATGAATGCACTAACCGAATTACTCACCGGTCCAGCTTTGCGATGGTTTAGACAATCGCGGTCCAAATGGACAAATTGGACAGCATTCAAGACAGATGCTCGAATATGTTTTGGTTGAGATAAACACTTTTAGCAAAGTCTTATCCGCGAAGCAGAGTCTCGTACGCAAGGGAAAGAAGAGCGTGCAAGAGACTACATTGTCTGTCTTTTAACAATACTTGACAAATTTGATACACCATAGAGCGATGACCAACAACTTGAACTTCTATATCGCAATTTGCATCCCACAATTCAACAATCGGTCCCTCGCGACAAAGTCAAAACGGTCGACGATCTCTTCACGCTTACTCGAGAAGCAGAGCATATTCGAGATAGCAATAAATTTTATCGTCGGCCCCCAATCCTGATCGATGTCTATTGCCTGAACTGGCATATAAACCACCCGAGACGAAAAAATCAGACGACAATAAATCTCAACCTAACCTAGCAGCAACCTCGGTCGAACCACTGGTTGAAACGACAAAATTGATAAAAGATTTAATTCAGAAGGAACTAAAATCACTGACACTGCCTGCTGCGCCCCCAGTGCCTAGGCAAGCTCAAAACACAAATGCGCCAACTTCAATTGCGCAAATGACAGATGCAGTGGCAAAAATAATTGATGAAGAATTCAAATCATTAAAATTGCAAAATACAAATACGTCTGCAAATAAGCCTGCATCCAATCAACAACGAAATAGTTCAAATAATGACAAACCTAAAATTAATACGGTCCCTAGACCTAAACCGGTCATTAAAAGCGACCACAATAAGGACAAAGAACCTGGTCCTGGTCCGAAAAGCAGATTCTGCTGGAACTGCTCTTGGCCTGGATACACGAAAAATGACTGTCCTGAATGTCAAAAAAAAGGAGGAGGAGGCGACTAGGTAAGGCCTCTACCGCCTCTCTAGAGGATATGGCCTCTGATATCAGTGACCAACAGCCAGCCACGAAACCAGGACTATATTCCACAAACTCTCCAAGTCCATCAACTGATTATGACAATGAAAAACCACTTGGCGATCATCCTCGCTGGTGGTTCAAAACAAATTTAGGAAAAGCCTGTGTTCGCGCTTTATACGACACTGGCGCATCTCGAACAGCTGTTGGACCAATCGGTCTACAATTAGCTGCTGCAATTGGAGCTCGTGTGTCGCCCTATCGAGGCCCACACTGCCGTTTAGCAACTGGTGAATTAGCGCGACCGGTAGCGCAAACCAAATTGCCAATTGAGGTTGCTGGTGTAAAGAAAGACATTGCAATGTTCATTTCTGAAAAATTGGCCTATGACCTAATTTTGGGAGCAGACTTCGCATATTCTTTCAATGCAATCCTTGTTCCTGAAGAAAGTACTATGACAGTGAAAGGCGAGAAGGGCCCATCAGACCCTTTTACTGTTGAATTCGCTACTCAGGGCGATTTAAATACAGCAAACCTCGCATCAGTCGGCATTGAAGATCTCACTGACAAGCATCGCAAATTGTTAGATGACGTGTTAGACCGAAATATAGTAGTTCATGGTCCAAGTATTGGTTGCACGGACCGGATTAAACATGAGATCGTCGTCGAGTCATGTCGACCGATCAAACAAAAATATTACCCCGTATCCAAACGGATCGAGGACGAAATGCATGATCAAGTCCGGAAAATGCTCGAACTCGGAGTAATCAGAAAATCGACGAGCGCATGGTCTAGCCCCGTAGTAATGGTTAGGAAATCGAATGGCGAATATCGCTTTTGTGTTGACTACAGAAAATTGAATGATGTGTCACGCAAAAATGCATATCCTATACCGCAAATGGATGCAATTCTACGGAAGCTCCAGAATGCTAAATATATCAGCACTATGGACATGAGCTCCGCATACTGGTCTATCCCACATAAAAAAGGCTCAGAACAATTTACGGCATTTACAGTACCCGGATTAGGTTTGTTCGAATTCACAAAATTACCGTATGGGGTCTGTAATGGTCCTGCGACCTACCAGGCCCTAATGGACGATTTAATCGGTCCTGAATTAAAGCCATTCGCGTTCAGCTATTTAGACAACATCATAATAGTAACCGAGACGTTTGAAAAACACCTTGAAGTACTCGAGCTAACTTTGAAAAAAAAACAAAGATGCTGGTCTAACAATTAATCGTGAAAAAAGTCACTTTTGCAAGGACGAAGTTAGGTACCTCGGAGTCCTAGTCAATCATGATGGCTGTCGACCAGATCCAGAGAAGATTAAGCCAATTGTTGAATTTCCAGCCCCAAAGACTTTGAAAAAATTGCAGCGCTTCTTAGGCATGGCGTCGTGGTATAGAAAACGCCTTTGAGCAAATGAAAATCATGCTTGCAACGGCTCCAGTCTTGAATCGGCCTGACCACAATCTCGAATTTCAAATCCAGACCGACGCATCGAATACGGGCCTTGGAGCCCTGCTTGTCCAAATAGTAGATGGTGAAGAGCGCCCTCTAGAATTTGCTAGCAGAGTACTCACGCCCCAAGAAGAGAATTTCTCTTGTACAGAACGAGAATGCCTGGCTCTTTTATGGGCAATGAGAAAATTTCGGCCTTACATTGAGGGATACCCATTCAAGGTAATAACTGACCACAGTAGTCTGCGTTGGTTATTCAATCTACGGAATCCCACAGGACGCCTAGCCCGCTGGGCACTTGAATTACAAAGCCATGACTTCACTATACAACATCGACCAGGAAATAAAAATATCGTACCAGACTGCTTATCTAGGATGTACGAAGACGAAGAAATGCTCGAGACACCTGGTCTAGCGACCATTAGTGTAGAAAAATCCACGCAAGATGCGTGGTACATTGGAAAATTCAACGAGGTCCAGAATCGACCAAAAGAATTCCCAAATTGGAAAATCGTCGGTGAAAATCTTCACCATTATAAGCCCGACGACGTACTTGACGATCTTGGTATTGACAACGATGCGTGGAAATTAGTAGTACCGCAAAAAAATCGTTTACAAATCCTAAGAGAATGCCATGAAAAAGTAACAGCAGGCCACTTCGGTCGATTTAAAACACATCAACGTGTTATACTCCATTACTTCTGGCCAAATTTATACCACGATGTGGCAAATTTTGTGAGAAAATGCACAATTTGCCAACAATGCAAAGTGCAACAACTTGCACCAGCCGGCCTCATGGGGGAACGGTCAATCACACGACCATGGCAAGTTGTAGCAGCCGACACTTGCGTGTTTCCTCGCAGTGTTCATGGCAATGAATATCTGATAGTCTTCATTGACTTATTTTCAAAATGGATGGAATGTGTACCAGTTCGCAAAGCAAATGCACTGACTGTGCGTAAAGCTCTGGACACCAGAATAATTCTCCGTTTTGGTACTCCTGAAACTCTCCTGCCCAACAACGGACCAGAGTACTCAAACAAAGTAATAGACAAGTTCTTGCAGGAGCGTGGGATTGTACATATGACTTTACCACCCTACGCCGCTCATTGCAATCCAGCAGAACGAATAATAAGAACAATTAAAACGTCCATAATTGCATACTTAGAGGACAAACATAGTCGCTGGGACGAACACGTGACCGAACTCCAGTTCGCTTACAATACAAGCGTCCAGCTGTCGACTCATCTCAGTCCAGCTTTTATGAACTATGGACGTAATCCAGTTCCACCGAAAAACTTCAAATGTTAACAACAACTCGCGTCTGCTGAAAAAGAGCTAGTGCAAGTAATAAGTAACTGGCAAGCACACATGCTAAAATTGCCTGACTTACATACGGTCGCAATGACCAACTCGCAAAAAGCTCACGAGCATCAAGCTCAATACTACAATAAAAAACGACGTGATGTTCAGTACGCAATAGGAGATGCTGTTTGGAAACGTAACAGAGTCCTATTATCACAAGCTCAGGGTATCACAGGCAAACTTGCACCCAAATTTGACGGCAAATTCACCATCCTGGCTCGACTCGGTTCAAACGTTTACGAACTGGCCGATGAATCGGGCCAAAGCATCGGAAAAGTGCATGTCCAAGACCTCAAACCCTATATCGACGGCGAAGAGCCCCCAATCGAACCTGAAACCGAACAATCACTAATCGCCTCGTTAGACCACGATTCGTTCAACCAAGGTCCATGTCGGGTACTCAGATCCGCAAAAAACGTTGCGCAAAAAGCAGATACTCCGAAATTAACCAAAACACGGGGGCGACCGCGAAAAACAAAAATCGTAGTTACTAGAAAACGCGTGAAATTCGCGCCCTCAATCAGGCATGAATCGAATGACCATATAGTCAAAGTGACTCCGCCAAATACGACCGAAGCGGTGCCAAAACGACCGCGCGGCCGCCCAAAAGGATCGACAAAAAAGAAGATCTTGAATGCGTCAAATGTATCCCCTATGCGCACTAGATCTAGTAGTCGCTTGACAAAATAGTGATTCTATTTTCCAACTTACACTATTTTGTCGTAGAACTCTTGTAGAAAAAACTCTCTTTTCTTTGTAGTGGATGTCTGTCCGTAGGAAAAAGAAATATAGGGAAACAACCTAGAAAATTTGTTCCAGGAAATGGATTTCCTCAATGAGAGCAGTGAAGTCACCGAAAAGTCACCGGAAGAAATAAGAGAGGCAATGGAGCAAATGCGCCTATTCAACGAAGAATGGGAACAACAGCGAGCCGAAGAAGAGGCTGAAGTGGCACGATTATCTGCCGCGACAGCAAACACCCCTTCTGACGAAAATGTCAACGCTGACAACGACGATGATGAAGCCAGGATCCTCATGGGTCGAATAGACGACCATATACTAAAAATGGAAAATCAGAGGGTAGAAACCGATGATTTGATAGCGGAATGCTTCGCATTCCAGGACAAATACGGGAAGGCCAGCGTTGACCTTTTCGGTCAAAAAAGAATTGAGTACATTGAAGATACCATAGAGGACTTGGCCATGATTGATGAGGCTCACCAAATCAGAGAACGCCGCCGCGAAGCTCATCGCAGAGAAGAAGAAAAAAAAAGGCGTGAAGCAGAGGAAATGCGACAGCTTGAAATAGAGGCCGAATGCGCCAAAATGCGGGCGATCCAGCTTCAGCATCAGCTCGACCAGAAGAACAACATGAGGCACTTCCAAGGAATAGAAGAGGGTAGAAGTCGTCGCAGAGAAGCTTCTGGAAAAAGGGCCCTCTACGACGTCCCTAGATGCCCGATCTGCAAGTGCCAAGGGTCATATGACCCAAAAGATTGTCCATTTGCGGACAGACACGATGAACAGTAGGTCTTAGACCGAAGAGGAGGTCGACGACCGAAGACACGTAGTCTCCGACCGATCAGTAATTTAGTAATTTTTCGTTTTTTGCGTTGGTCTACGACCACTCAGTTGATATTCTTTCTTTTCTAAGGTCAATTGACCAAATTTTTATAGTAGTAATACTAAGGTCTACGACCTAATATCTTGAAAACTAGTGAAAATTCAATTGATAACTTTTCGAGTTTCCATTCCATTACGGTCATACGACCAGATTCCCGATTGTCTAGGTTAGCAAAAACTTACACGGTCAATGACCATTGAATTGTTTCTGAAATTAGTATGTTTATTTTTTGAACGTTCGTACTTACCTGTCAAATGACAACTTTTTCAGTATTTTTGATTTTTTTTTGTGCCAAAGAACAAATCAGGTGTACGACCAAACAATCATGTGACAAAATAGTCAATCAGTATTTTATTTTTATAAATTCAAGCGTTATTCATGGATTGAGCGATGTATGGTATGATTTGAATGCACGAGGCGTGAATACGGACAAATGTCCTAAGTATGATCTGTGTACTGTGTACGATGTATGTTCAGTGTGCTGTATGCAATGAACGATGAGTATACTGTGTGCCTAGTATGATCCAATAGTAACGGTCAATTCAAGATACCAAGTGATTCAGTGAAAGCTAAAGTGATTTTCTCTGTGGCACACATGTGCAGAACAGTGCAGTCAAAGACACTCTCCAGTGATCTACGATCCAAAGTTCATATGAATGGTTGCTAGAAGAGTGAATTTCATGTCCGCATGTATGATATCCCCACCGTTTTGAGGAATTACATATACATTTTGTAAAATTCAACTTCTTATTTCAGAAACCCAAACATGATGCAATCATTGCAATTTTCATCCCAATTTCATGACTACAATGGTCAATCTTCCACTTTATTTGGCCCAGATTCAGAGAGGGTAGGCTCCGAGCTGGTACGCCAGTCGGCTACCCAGCGTCTGGGGGAGGGGTGTGACGGATGAGTGATATCCGTCTTGCCTCTCTCTTGGGCCAAGTAATATAATTTATAATCTAATCATGAAGTTATTGTTCCAGCAAGAGCTGAGCGAAGGAGAGGACATTTTTTAGGTAAGAGAGAGAGAGAGAGAGAGAGAGAGAGAGAGAGAGAGAGAGAAAGCACACTATAGCGAGACGGGCCCGCGCGGGTTATAGCTATAGCAGTAGCCATACTTCCCTTCGCGCGCCATTTCATCATCACCACGCCGCCACCGGCAGACTCACGTCGCTTGTGATAGCGAGAGCACACGCCGTCGCTCGCTCCGATTCCTGCTCCGTTTTTGCCGCGCGTTTCCTCGTCGCCAATATAAAAATTTTCCAAAAATTTCCCAAGGAGGCGGGAAATGCTTCGAAGACTCCGGACTTGTTTTAGTGCCTTTCAAATGAGTTCAAAATGGTACATGCAAAATTTCAAGGAGATATATTCATCCACCTCGGAGACCAAGCGAGATGAACACGAAAATTTTAAGAATCTCAAATTTCTTTTTTCACCTGAAAAGTCGATTATGACATGGTTCCCCCAATTTTAGAGAGAAACAAAGTTCATATTCGTATTCAGCACCCTCGAAAACATATAGTAAGATCTTTTCTAGCGAGTAGGTCGTCCGTGGTCACTCAACTGTAATTTTGGGTCACTTTCCGCTTGCCTATAAAGATATGTACTCATAGTTCTAAGCATATGTTCTGCTAATGCGACGGGGACATCGCAAAAGTAAGTGGGGGAGGATGTGACGTTACACATTTTTCACAGTGATTTCTCGTCTTCTTTCATTCTGGCAAAACTTTTTCTCAAAACAAACGAAATTCAGCCGAGGTCAAGATAGGTCTAGACACACGTATTTGGACCGAGATTCAACGATCTCGGTAGATCCTCCGATCAGATAGCGCGCTTCGTTCCTCGAGACTCTGTACATAACCAAAACTTTGTAAAAATTAGAAGACAGTGATATTATGAATGTATTCAAGAGTGTTATGAGTATAAGCAATATGAGAATATCATATCACAAAATATCTCTTACAGGGTCTGCTTAAATAATATGCGTCTCGGATACTACATTTCATTCCACAGCCATACCATTTGTAAGAAAAATCGAATAAATATGATTGTGTTCTTGAAATAGTTAAGTTCATTCCACTGACCCAACCGTTGAATTATAATGAATAACAATATCTTATGAATGATTTGGTAAAAATGGCTCTTCTCTCTTACAAACTTATATATTTTTTATTTTATTTCCAAGACAATATACGGGCTTATTAGCCTTTTGCAACAATAACATAAGAATATAGTGGTGTGATCTCAATACATGACATCAGCATATCCAAATAAATACAAGGGAAAATCACAAAATTAATAGATTTTTCTTGTTTGCATCAATAATAGCTGTATAATTCCATCCTATTTTGCTTTCTCTGAAGAGAAAGCTTTGTTTTCGGCACAGCAAATTTTTGATTAATTTTTCCAATAAACTCAACATTTTCTTCAACAAAATTCCTCCTATCACAAAAATGCTCCAACCATCTTGTTCCTCTCGCCAAAATCTAACGATTGTAAGTGACACTTTCTCTTTTGAAAACCTTCAAAACCTCCCAGGGACTCATCTCTCCGTCCCTTTGCATGTGTCTGTGTGTGTATGTATGTTGTTTGTTTTCCGCCACGCTTTCTCTCCTACACTCCACTCTATCGATTTTTGACTTTCTACAAGTTGTAGAGAATCACTCAGAGATGAGTCCAGTGATTTGGCTGCTCTCCTCTCCCAATTGAATTTGATTTAGACGTGTTTTGAGGTGAATTGGCTAAAATTGTCTACTTTTATAGTAAAATATCTCTTTCTAACTTGTTCTTACGGCAATTTGGGTTACCTAGGCTATGGTTTTTTGGCTTGATCCATCGATTGGTTAATACCGAAATTCCATTTAATCTCCACAAACCTTAATTCTTAGAAAGGACGAAAATTCTCAAGGGAAATTTCATTTTGAGCATATCGAAACCAATTGTATCAAAATTCCGTCTGGACCAAATTACAGACATTCCTCAAAAAACCTCAGTTTAGATAGCCCGAATCGCCCTCACTAGCTTCCTCGAAAAAATAACTCAAAATATACAAGAATATTTTTTTCAATATTCATACTTTTCTCATATCTTCCCCTCAAACCGACCCATTCAAATTCTGATAAACTAAGCTGATACTTTTTCGTCATCCCAAATCGATTGTTTGATACCGAATTTTTTCAAAATTTGTTCTAGTACAGTTGAAATCACATTTATTCTCGAAAAATCCAAATTTTCTTAAGATCCTCCATTCCTATCATCATTACACCAACTATATCAAAATTTCGTCTTAACCAGACGATATATCTTGCACAGAAGACACAAGTGTAGGTCATCTGAATTCCCCTAAAAAGGAATCTTGTAAGAATAGCTCAAAATATGAGGAAAAAATTTTATCCAAAGTCCATTTTTTGCTCGTATTTCCCTCTATAACTACTCAATTCACCTTTTAATGAACTAGGGAGATACTTTTACAGCATCCTACATCAATTGGTTGAAACCAAATTTGATTCAACTACGTTTAAGTCTGATTCAAATCCGATTTTTACTCCAAGAATCGAAATTTCCTCCAAGAACTCCATTTTCATCATCTATAAACCAACTGTATCAAAATTCCGCCTCAACCAAACGATCGTTTTCACTTGTAAAACTACAGTCTTGATCATCTTAATCACCCTAAAAGTGTTTCTCGAGAAAATAAAACAAGACATACAATCGAAATTTGATCTAAAATCAATTTTTTCCTTATATCTACTTCTGAGTATGAGTTGCGTCTGAAATGAATTGGACCACAGGGGAAATGAAACTATTTTGTGGGAATTTCAATCATGATTCCGGAATTTGATCAGTTCTCCAAATTTTTCATCAATCCAAGTGAACCTCTGAGACTATTCCGCTGAGAGAAAGCACTCTGCTAATCTCTTTCAGCAGCGTATTTTGCTTTGAATCCAACGTAATTCTGTAAGTTTGAAACTTCTTCTGTTAACTCATTTCAAGATCTTATTAGTCTGGCTATAGGTGAATTAAAGAAGTAGTCCCTCTAATACACATTTCCAACAGAAGGTCTGAAATTCCTAGGGAGTCACATTTAATCTTTCCTGACAGTGAGGAATGAATGAAATTTACATCGTTCACATCATGCAAAGACTTTATAGTTAGAACATTGAAAAATTTTGAAATTCGTTCTAAGTCATGATCTTGATAATTCATTCTGAAATTAGTTTTGTACGATGGTAATCTCAAGAAATGCCTTTGAACAGATTCAATTCTATTTTTATGAGTCTTTGTATACAGAGACCATATAATTGATCCATAAGTCAAAACTGGTGTAAGTATACTTCTGAACCATAGACATAGAAAGATACCTTCTTATGTCTATGTTCTGAACAGTGTGAGTAAGGTATCAGGATTTCTGAATTTTTTCGTATTCTTGTACAGGAAGCCGAATAGTTTAGAACCTCCAGAAGTAACATGATCAATATGCTCAGGAGATTGGAGCTTGGGGTCCATGATGACACCCAAGTCTTTCACTAAATCAATCTTTTCTGCCAGACTCTCATTTATTGAGTAATTATAGCTAAAATGATATTTGTTCCTAGTGAAAGTTATACTCTTACACTTTCCAATATTTGACTGTAAGCCATTATTTACTGCCCAAGCAAATATGGAGTCTAGATCTAGTTGGAGTCTTGTAAAATCAATGTAGCTATCAATTTCACAGAAAATCTTTACGTCATCAACATAGAATGAGGAGTTGAAATATCCTATAACTTCTGATAGATTATCAATAAATATTGCAAATGATATAGGACTCAAGTGTGACCCTTGGGGTACACCTGATGGAACCTTAAAAGGACGTGACAAATACCCTTCTACCTTAACCTGTTGATATCTGTCTTTCAAATATGATTTTATCCACTCAAGAAATTTCCCTCATATACAAATCTTGAAAAGTTTTTCTATGAGTATGCTATGATTAACCTGATCAAATGCTTTGGGAAAATCAAGAAATATTACATCACATTGAGTCGATTGTTCAAAACTATTATGGATGGAATTATTTGAATTCGATAGATTGGTCATAGTACTTTTGCCCTTCATGCAGCCATGCTGCTGTGCGATAATTTTATACGTGACTGCATCAGACAGTTCCACAGCCATCAATTGATCGAAGATTTTTGCAATCGAACTGGGAATAGAAATAGGTCTATGGCGTTGGGGATGGTGTTATGATCATTATTGAATACGGGAGTAACATTTGAAGTTTCCCACTTCAATGGAAAGTACGATTCGTCGATAAACTGTTTGAATAATAAAAGAAGAGGACAGGTAAAAGCCTGACTGCAGCGCTTGAGCAGAAGCGGAGGGATTCCATCTGGACCAGCTGAACTTCTATCAGGAAGGATCCTTAGAGCTGTAAGGATTTCATTTTCAGAAATTTCTCTATCGATTTGCAATGGATCCGATTCTAAAAAAATTAGGATCATTATATTCTTCAGAGTATGTAGATTTGAAATATTCAGCAAACAAATTAGTTATATCGTTGCCATCATTTGCTTGTCTAGTGTTCCAATATAGGTAATTAGGGATATCATTAGATTTTCTGTCTAAAAGCATCTGAAATCATTCTAGGATTGCTAATCAATTCACTATCACAATTAGTATGATTGATATAATGTAAACTAGGGGTATTAACCCACTTTAATTTGGAATATCGAAATCACCGAAAATGCAAAACTTACAGTCCTCATAATCATTCAATAAATTGGTAACCGATGGAGAAAAACATTCATAGTAATTGGATGGAGAACTTGGTGGAATGTAAACACCTCTAATGATGAGTTTAACACTGCCGATCAAAATCCGTATATATAGTTGCTCAACTGTAGCGGAATCCATAAGGAAGACATGAGATCTTATTGACTTTTTTACTGCGATGACTATCCCACCTCCAAACCTTGTGTCAGATAAGCTGCTATATCTATCTCTTCTGGAAATATTGTACTGATTCAGGCCAAGTTCACTATCTGAGATTCTAGGATGGAGCCATGATTCTACAAAGATGATCACTTCTGGTTTGACAGACAATTGATGGATGTTACTGCGAAGCAAGTCTAACTTGGTCCGGATTATATGATTCCAATATTCTCTCAAGACTCCTTCTCTCTCACAACTCCGAAGAATCAGAGGAAATATTTCAACGCAAATTTCAGAAAATATTCGAAACAAAATCTTGCCATTATAATAAGAAAAAATCGATAACAGCGTTCAAAAATTGAAATTCTGTCAATTCGAAGGGAGAATACACATCGTTGCAGCAGACTGCTTTGGTGGGAATGAGACGATTCAACGATGTATGCTCTCCAGAGACAAGCCAAACGTTAGAATCATGCAGTCATGAGGTGTGAGTATAACACATTTCACTGTATTTAAATGCCATTCAATGGCGCTACATACTCTCTTCTACCCATACAATACCTCAAGACTTTGACTCAGAGGGGGAGGGATCACCACTTTGATCGCACGATGATGCGCACAGATAATACTTTGTTTATTGAGTGAGAGGGGGGGGGCGATAACTCCACTATCTTGACTGAGCCAGTCGCGTGGTAGAAGGGGGTGATATAGCTTACATCTCGCCGAAGCGCTACTGAGACTACTCACAATCTCTACCGAATTCTCTTTTGAAACTGCGTGGAGTCTATCTATGCATCACATTCAGGAACCCTGCACCTAAATTGAGTTATTGAGGAGATTCCATGATCCTGACGAGATTTGGGACGTAGTCGTCGTACTCCGATATGAAATTCCTCGTCTCTCATGCCGTAGTTGAGACTCAAATTGAGGCCGTGATGGGATCTCACGTGGAACGCGGATCGACTTGAGGCAATGGGTTCTCCAACAATTGAAACGGAGGAAGTCAGAGATGTCTCAGAATTCCTTCAGGAATAACCACCTGATACGATCTATCACAACAAACGTCTTTATCTTTCATGAGACTCGGCTTAGGCTGCAAGGCCATGCTCCGTGAGAATCAGACCTGAGATATCTCGCGATTCACTAATCTCTCCTCAAGAGCAAGAGACGTTGATCTTCACAGATCATACCAGAATTCCATTCCTGGGGCGATTCTGAGTCGTCTGCGACCAACCCCGTCTCGATTAACAAGCAAACCATTGCGTGGACTAAAGATGATCTGTATTTCCGCTGCGCAACTCTTAGGATGCATGACCTCGACTCGTAGGAGAATTGGTATAAGAACGGTCGAGTCTACAGAATCAACCCTCAAGTACACTCAATGGACAGATTATCTGCACAAATCTCAAAAAGCTTTTTGTCCCTGGGCCATTGTTTTAATATCGATCAGACCGTTCTTAGCGCATTGATGATCGCAACCTCACCATCAACATTATAGAATTGGAATCTAGCATAAAAGTTTTGACTAGCAGTTGTGGGACGAAAAAGTTTTTTCAAATTTGTGCAGATATCATGTCCGGTGAGTAAACAATGCGCAGTCGCCATCGGATTTACTATCGAAGGTCCGATGGGTGTCCATTTTCATCACAACGAGGAATTTCGCATCCCAAACAAGTTATCAGAGAAATCCCAATTTTCCAGGAGGACAACGAGGATTTGTATTCCGTTCTTGATGTCAATGTGATTATGTCCATCCACGATCCATTTTTGCCCTCCGTGGCATCGTTGGCTGATGACCAAGTTGTTTCATCATCGAGACGAGTATATTTTGTGAGGAAGAAGGACAGAGGTATGAAATAAACTGGAGGGAATGCAGGATAAAATACCATTATTTCAAATACAAGAATGACGATCAAGTCAAAATTGATAGTTTTTTTCAGTAACCTGACCGTTATAGATCAGGATCATGATCAATAGGGCATTAACCTGATATTGTTGGCCATCATTCAAGAATCTTTGAAATAATCTTTCGCCCCAACTGGATCTGCTTTCATTGTCTTCTTACCCGGTTTCCAGCCAGCGGGACATACCTCGCCGTGTTCGTCGGTGAACTGGAATGCTTGCACTAATCTCAGTGTTTCATCAACAGATCTGGAAAAGAAGTAATATGGAAGGATTGAGACTCAGACGATAATTGAAGATTCTTCAATTGTCGATGGACGTATGTTTTTGACGGACAATTAGATCATGGGACACCAGGCATCCTCAATTGCAATCTCAGTTTCTGAGCGCTATTTCTACAATGCTCATAAGATGAAGAGTTAAGGCGGCAGGAATACGATTCGGGTGAGAAATTCATGAATGGGGTAAATCACTCCAACTCTCCAAGCCTTCTCAGACGCGAAGACATGTACTCCTGGAGCGTCGCAGAATGCTTGTGGGGACTCAACTCTGCCGGATAATCCGCTTCACTCGAATTCATGAGCTATCAAGATGAAACAAATTGGATTTTCTTCGTAATTGTCTAAGCTAGAAGATGTGCCTACCTGTTTTAACTTGAATGCGGGAAGGTGTGGGGGAAGGAGTTGAATGCAGAAGAAAAATAAATACGGATTATACCGAAAAATGAACTTGGGGTGTCCGAGGCATAAGTCCTACTGCCACCTCCAAAAAACTTGACAGACATTCATTGCGCGCATACCTGGAGTTTTAGCCCAACCCCGGGTCTAGGAACAGACCCGGGTTGAGGCTGAATTTTGGTCATGATCGAGTGCCAAACTGTAGGGATTCCACCGAAATCACGGTTTCGAGTTAGTTTGCGGTTCTGCTGCCATGTTGAGAATACTTGTGGTGTATTACGTCCTTGACTAACAAGATTTCATACGCAATCCCACGTCTAGGAATTGGTGCTGACAGCTTTGAAATCTACTATTAGCTCGAACTGTCCCTTGAGCATTGCCAACATCGCTATATAACAGTTTCTAGGTAGAATTTTGATATGCTGCCAAGTCGGAAACAGTTCAGTCATATTCTGGAGATGGTGAGCAGAACTTCGAGCCTAACCCCGATGCAAGGAATTGGTGCCAGGAATCTCTGGCTCGATTTCATACGAGTTCGGACGAAATTCGATTGGAAATGCCTGATTCTAGATAAGAATCCGATATGCTGTCGACTTGCAAACTATTCCATCACATTTGGGATAAGTGAGCTAGATCTTAACATGAACCTCGATTCTCAGGATCGGTGCCGAGAAATCTGAAATACATTTTGAGCGAAAATTGACACGAGTTCCGTCTAAATATGATAGACAATGTTGATTTCTAGATGGGAATTCGATATGCTGCCAACTTGAAAACTATTCCATGACATCCTGGGATGAATGAGCTACATTTCAAGCTGGATATCCATCCTGGATATCGGTGCCAGGGGATCGCGCGTGCATTTCATGCAAAATTTGACACGACTTCGATTCATATAAGATTGGAGATGGTGGATTCTCAATGAGTTTTCCAGATGCTGCCAACTTGGAAATTACTTCATGACATTCTGTGATGAGTGAGCTACATTTCATATTAGATCTCGGTTCCGGAATCTGGTGCCAAGAAATTTAAGACGCGATTGATGCAAAAACTGATACAACACCGATTTGAAAACGATCGAAAATCGTGGATTCTAAATGAGATTTCGATATGCTGCGGACTGAGAGACTATTTCATAACATTCTGTGATGGGTGAGTTACATTTTGAACTGGATCTCGATCCCGGAATTTGGTGCTATGAAATCTCACGTGTATGTTATGGGAAAATTGAGATGAGCTCAGTTCAAATTCGATTGGAGATACTCGATCCTACATAAGAATTCGATATGCTGTCAACTTGTTAACTATTCTGTTACATTCTGGAATGAGTAAGTTATATTTTGGACTGGATCTCGATTCCGGGATGTGGTGCCAAGAAACCTTAGACGCGATTCATGCGAAATTTGATACGAGTACAGTCCAAATATGATTGAAAGTGGTGAATTCTAGATGTGATTTCAATATGCTGCTCACGTGGACACTACTCCATAACATTCCGTGATGAGTGAGCTACATTTCTAATTGGATCTCGACTCCGGCTTCTGGTGCCAAAGAATTTGAGACGCAATTCACGCAAAATGTGACACGACTTCGATTTACATATGATTGGAAATGGTGGATTCTAGATGAGATGTTGGAAGCTGCCAACTGAGAGATTATTTTATAATATTGTGTGATGAGTGAGCTACATCTCGAATCGGATCTCGATTACGGATTCTGGTGCCAAGAAATCCGAGACGCGATTCATGCGAAATTTGACACGAGTACAGTCCAAATATGATTGAAAGTGGGGGATTCTAGATGTGATTCCGATATGCTGCTCACGTGGACACTACCTCATAACATTCCGTGATGCACTCATGACGGAATGTTATGAGGTAGTGTCACATGCAGTGAGCTACATTTTGAATTGGATCTCGATTCCGGATTCTGGTGCCAAGGAGTTCGAGACGCGATTCATGCAAAATTTGACACGACTTCGATTCAAATATGATTGAAAATGGTGGATTCTGAATGAGATTCCGAATGCTGCCGACTAAGAGATTATTTCATGATATCATGTGATGAGTGAACTGCATTTCGAAGTGGATCTCGATTCCGGAATCTGGTGCCGAGAAATTTGAGACGCGACATGCAGAATTTGACACGACTTCGATTCATATAAGATCGGAGATGATGGATTCTGGATGTGATTCCGATATATTACTAACGTAAACACTACTTCATAATATTCCGCGATGAGTGAGTTACATGTTGAATCGGATCTCGATTCATGGAAAATTTGCCACATCTACGATTTGGATATGATCGAGAATGGTGGATTCTAGATGAGATTTCGATATGCTGCCAACTTAGAAACGATTCCAACAACATTCTGTGATGAGTGAGCTACATTCTGAACTGGATCGCGGTCCCGGAATCTGGTGCCAAGAAATCTGAGACGCGGTTCATGCGAAAGTTGAAACGAGTACAATCCAAATAAGATTGAAAATGCTGGATTCTAGATGAGATTTTGATATGCTGGCAACTAGGAAAGTATGTCATAACATTCTGTGATGAGTGAGCTACATTTTGAACTGGACCTAGATTCCAGAATTTGGTGCTAAACAAACTCCCATGTATGTTATGCGAAAATTGAGATGAGCTCAGTTGAAATTCGATTAGAAATACTCGATCCTACAAAAGAATTCGATATGCTGCCAACTTGTGAACTGTTCTGTGACATTTTGGGATGAGTCAGCTACAATTTGAACTGGATCTTGATTCCGGAATCTGGTGCCAAGAAATCTGAGACGCGATTCATGCGAAATTTGGTACGAGTACAGTCCAAATATGATTGAAAAGGGTGGATTCTAGATGTGATTCTGATATGGTGCTAAAGTGGACTCTACTTAATAACATTCCGTGATCAGTGAGCTACATTTTGGATTGGATCTCGATTCCCGATTCTAGTGCCAAGGAATTCAAGACGCGATTCATGCCAAATTCAACACGAGTCCGATTCAAATGTGATTGAATATGGTGGATTCTAGATGATATTCCGATATGCTGCCAACCTAGGGATTATTTCATAATATTGTGAGATAAGTGAGCTACATTTTGAACTGGATCTCGATTCCGGGAACTCGTGCCAAGAAATTTGAGACGCGATTCATGCGAAATTTGACACGGTTTCGATTCATATAAGATTGGTGGATTCTAAATGAGTTTTTCATATGCTGCCAACTTAGAAACGATTTCATAACATTGTGTGATGAGAAAGCTACATTCTGAACTGGATCTTGGTTCCGGAAATCGGTGCCAAGCAATCTGAGACGCGGTTCATGCAAAACTTGACACGAGTACAGTCCAAATATGATTGGAGAGGGTGGATTCTAAATGAGTTTTCCATATGCTACCAACTTAGAAACGATTTCATAACATTGTGTGATGAGAAAGCTACATTCTGAACTGGATCTCGATTCCGGGATTCGGTGCCAAGCAATCTGAGACGCGGTTCATGCAAAACTTGACACGAGTACAGTCCAAATATGATTGGAGAGGGTGGTTTCTGGATGAGATATCGATATGCTGCCAGCTCAGAAAACTATTCTATTCCATTCTGTGATAAGTGAGCTACATTTTGAACTGGATCTCGATTCCGAAATTGAGTGCTAAAAAATCTCGCATGTATATCATGCAAAAATTGAGATGAGCTCAGTCCGAATCCAATCGAAGATACTCGATCCCACGTAAGAATTCGATATGCTGCCAACTTGTGAACTATTCTATGACATTCTGGGGAGAATGAGCAACATTTTGAACTGGATCAGGATTCTGGAATCTGGTGCCAAGAAATCTGAATCGCGATTCATGCGAAATTTGACACGAGTTCAGTCCAAATTAGATTGAGAATGGTGGATTCTTGATGTGATTCCGATATACTGCTAACGTAAACACTGTTTATGTAGCACCGATCAAGCAATGTTTCGCGACAGCACACATACATGCACCTACACAATAGCGCAGACCCTCAACCGACAGTAGGGGAGAGCAGGGTATGTCGGGCATAGCTAATTAAAACCCGCTTGGCAACTACGATTTTTACTTTAATCGGATCTGCGAGTGGGCATTCGACAGAGAAATATCTCAGGAATGATGGGATATTTTTTTTTAAATTTTTTCACTCGCACATTTTCATAGAAATGCTATTTTCTAAACCTTAATCGTTGGGGCACGATGGGTAATCGCGGGGTATAGCGGACAGTCGTGTAGGGTATGATGTACACTCACGATTTTTGAGTATAATAATAACACAACACATACAGAATTGTTGTCATTCGCATATTTGAACATTTTTCTACCTAATCTGATGCCTCAGGTGCATGTCATGCCGTGAAATGATGGTAAAACACGATTATTCAACAAAAAGATGTCACAGCTCGGATCTCACTCGCTCGCACACACGAGTTTATTATGCGTTCTAGATGCATGGCACGATTCTGGTGGTCATATTATGTGGTACAGCTTCTAATCCACCACCCACAGCATTGATAGCACTCACTTTTCACTCACATCGATGTCAAGTTATCAATAATATCGATAAACAATCACATCCGTGGTGCAGCTGGAGCAGAATATCAACAACACGAGGCGACGCGGAGGTTAGGTTAGGTTGGGTGGCGCCACGCGGCTCGTGTGCTGTGGCTGTATGTTGGAACTGGCCAACCCGCCCCGCTTTTTGTGTCCATCATACCCCGTTCGACTCACCTTCGTATTACTATTATTGCTCAAAAACTACTCATCGGATCACTTCGATTTAAATTGGAGATTAAAGCTAACGAACAAAGTTACCGATGAGAGATGGGTAGCCAAGTTTTTTCGATTAAATTGGCGTACGAACGGTAGAGTGCATACAGGCGTGACACGCGATATTTTACCTCGAATTTCGACGTACGATTTTGAAGGGTCAAAACATATTGAAATTCCTTGTAACTCTCCAGGGAAAAACTAGCTGATACACTGATGCGAATTCATGAACATTTGCATTTTTGAATATTTTTTTGTATTTTATAACTGGGGTGCCCAAATTCTCGAGCTGCCCACCATACCCCGCTCTCCCCTAGACGCTCAACCGACAGTAGATCCTCAACCGACAGTAGAACCTACTGCAGTGTATACATATGTATAGACATTCAGCCGCTTGGCTATAGGCCTCCTGCTCTGCTCCGGTTCAGTCAGTCTTCATGTGGATCGCGAACAAGCCGCACACTCTCCACCACCTCGAGCATGTATTCAGTTTGCTCAATATATCTGTTCGCTGACAATCATTAATTCGCATTCCTCCTGTCACGAGTAACCTGGATCCCAAACCCCAACACCGGCGAAAACATTTGGTCCTTCGAGCCGGATCCAGGTACTTGTGCCGGGAGGTTGTATGATCCATGATTCTTTAGTGATATGCGAACGCGTGGTGCAAATTCCATAGTGCGGAGCTCATTTGCGGTTGTGAAGCACTATATCCCATACCGACTATGATACAGTGAGCTAAAGTGTGCAAGTTTATTGTGCAAGTTGGAAGTGTGCGATCCATGCATTTTGTGGGAAGTTAATGGCATAATCAAGCCATAGCCCATACTACATGCCAGCCATTTTGCCTGCCTCGCCCCAAACGGCGGATGACGCCAAGCGAGCCGCAAAACGAGCGCGTGGCGGCCATTTTGAGAGCCAGCGTCTCGTTCATCGTCGAAGCAGCTAGCAGAGTAGGAAGCGGCGCACACTGGGAACTTATGCAAATTTTTTCCGGACCATCTCTCACAACCGAACCAGGCAAGGTTTGACGAAGTGAGTTAGCTCGATGTCTCCGCCAACTCTTCCTCTTCACAGGAAAAGTTCTCAAATTAGTGACAGATCAATATTTTTCCCGTAATATTAGCGAATCTGAATAAAAGTCTGCACCCGTTAGGCTCAAGTCAACTTCAAGTCGATGTAGAGACCCGAATTTTCACTCGTCGAGGTGAAATTTTGAACACTCTCCCAGTTCGATAGGGAAAAGGGGATAATGCGGTCAAAAATGGAATTATAATGATAGTCTTATCATTATAAAGTTTTTCCATTTTTTGGCCAAAATTAATCAAATTTTATATGTATCGATAGAGAAAAATTTTTTCAATGCAGAAATGTAATGGGCTAAACTTTCTGACTATTGGATGATATGATAAAAGGACTTTTAACCCTCTAAGAGAAGCCGACACAGAAGTAGTTGACTTTGCGGTTTGACTTTTAGAGGCCCATAAGACCGATACCATCGGTAAATCCCGACGGAAAATATAAGTCCGCAGCCAGGCTCGGGTCATAAACAACCCTCATAAAGCCATTATGAACTAACTCCAGCCAAATTCTGAATAATCGAAATAATCGAATTGCCCCCATTCTGATTGCGGAATCTGCTTGCTGATACCAGGCTGATCAATTACAAACTTGAATGGGAGAAATCGGATAAGATTAACTGTAAAAAATGATAATCGGCGATATCACTGAAATCGATATCGTCTTATCAGATATTGGCCGATTTCGACCACTCGAGTTTCTAAATGATCGGCTTGATATCAGTAAGCATATTCCATTATCAGAGTGTGGTTAATCCAATTATTTTGATTAGTCAAAAATTGGATAGGAGATTCCGTAATGACCTTATGAGGGTCGTTTATTACTCAATACGGTCCCGGCTTCAGTAATAAACGACCCTCATAAAGTCATTACGGAATCTCCTATCCAACTTTTGACTAATCAAAATAATTGGATTAACCACACTCTGATAATGGAATATGCTTACTGATATCAAGCCGATCATGTAGAAACTCGAATGGTCGAAATCGGCCAATATCTGATAAGATAATATCGATTGTAGTGATATCGCCGATTATCATTTTTTACAGTTAATCTTATCCGATTTCTGCCATTCAAGTTTGTAATTGATCAGCCTGGTATCAGCAAGCAGATTCCGCAATCAGAATGGGGGCAATTCGATTATTTCGATTATTCAGAATTTGGCTGGAGTTAGTTCATAATGGCTTTATGAGGGTTGTTTATGACCCGAGCCTGGCTGCGGACTTATATTTTCCGTCGGGATTTACCGATGGTATCGGTCTTATGGGCCTCTAAAAGTCAAACCGCAAAGTCAACTACTTCTGTGTCGGCTTCTCTTAGAGGGTTAAAAGTCCTTTTATCATATCATCCAATAGTCAGAAAGTTTAGCCCATTACATTTCTGCATTGAAAAAATTTTTCTCTATCGATACATATAAAATTTGATTAATTTTGGCCAAAAAATGGAAAAACTTTATAATGATAAGACTATCATTATAATTCCATTTTTGACCGCATTATCCCCTTTTCCCTATCGAACTGGGAGAGTGTTCAAAATTTCACCTCGATCGAGTGAAAATTCGGGTCTCTACATCGACTTGAAGTTGACTTGAGCCTAACGGGTGCAGATTTTTATTCAGATTCGCTAATATTACGGGAAAAATATTGATCTGTCACTAATTTGAGAACTTTTCCTGTGAAGAGGAAGAGTTGGCGGAGACATCGAGCTAACTCACTTCGTCAAACCTTGCCTGGTTCGGTTGTGAGAGATGGTCCGGAAAAAATTTGCATAAGTTCCCAGTGTGCGGCGCCACATCATCGATCATTACGTTCCTGCGCAGTATCAACGGTCGCGAAGCGTTCGCGACAGGGGTCAAGGTCATCTACCGGTGAGTGAATTGTCTATCCTTCCTACATTCTTTGGGGGATTGTTTCACTGGCTACCCTTGCCCCTCCCCTCAATCGGTACATTCATATTCAAGTACTGCATCATGCTACGTTTATTGATGGATTGAGATTGTTCTTCGTGTTCTTCGCGACACATAATTAATCGAAATTATTTGATTTCCAAGTCAACACTCATTTTGAGCATTTGAGGAGATTCTCCCTTTTTGAGCGCTCGAGTTGACGAGATAAAAATAATCGAATACAATGGCTTCGATCGAAAAGCTGCAAACTCAAACTGCAAACTCGCATTGCCAACGCGTATACAAATCTCCTAAAATTAGGTCAGGCTAAGATGACTAAAGGGGCTTGTATTACCCGCATGGAAACTTTGAAAACAAATTGGCAAAAATTTCAAGATCCTCATGATGAACTAATGGACGACGAGGAGATCGATAGCACTGATAATTATTTCAAAAATAATCTTATAACGATCGACTGGGTCTTTTTCAAGACTTCTTGTTGAATCTCGAGGCAGCAGTGCCTACCGGTTCGCGGAATGTTGAAACGTCGGAACAATCAGCTATATGCCAAGCAAAATTAACACCGATTGAACTCCCCACATTTTCCGGTGACATACAGAACTGGAAGAATTTTCATGATTCCTTTGATGAAATGGTGGTGAAGAAACACGGCCTTGCGAATGTTTATAAAATCAGCTACTTGCGATCCTCACTCAAAGGGGAAGCCGCAGAGCTCCTTGAAGAAAGCTCTTCCTCTGGCGAAAATTTTGATTTAGCCTGGAAAAGCGTAAAAGAGTACTACAGCAATAATCCCTTATTAGTCTCTAAATTACTTTCAAAATTAATGTCCATGAATAAGATGGAATCTGACGTAGCTTCAGAAATTAGTCGTCTTCGCAACGGCGTGAACAATATTTTAAAAGCTCTAAAATCATTAAATTGTCAAGTCGACACTTGGGATCCTTTTGTTGTCTTTCTAGTAGTGATGCGTCTCACTCCTTCGCTTCAAAAAGACTGGGAATCTCATGTCGCGCAATCAGAAAATCCTAAGCAGTGTCCTAGCTACAAGATGCTTGATGATTTTCTCGAAACGCAAAGGCTAGCTCATGTTCAATTTGAAAGTGCTAAAGTAGCCACGGAACAGTCGGAGCTAAAGCGCAAACCCAATTCTGACACAAAGAATCAGAATAAAAATCAGAATAACAAACCCAAGGATTCTAAAGCGGTTCATGTAGATCAAAAGGACCCAAAGAAACCTTGGCGTGAACAACCCGTCTGCCTCATTTGCGAGGGTCCACATTTTTTCACCTTTTGCAATACTTTTAAGGCGAAATCTGTGCCTGAAAGAAAAAAAATACATAAATTCGCTCAAGAGATGTCTCAATTGTTTCTCTTCGGACCATCTCTTACCAGAGTGCACTAAAGAGAGACGCTGTGCTGTTTGTAACGGCAAGCATCATACGACTATTCACGAAAGTGGTAAGCCTAGTATCCCGAATACCGCTGATCAACTTTCCAAATCGAATACGTCCGCCCAAAAGTCCAGCAGTGCAGCATCTATGTTACAATTGGAATCGAACCACGTCAATAACATTGTTAATAAAGATGACAATGATGGGGAGATTTTCATAGCAACTGCTCGAATCTTAGCTGAATCTACATTTGGTTCGTCATACGAAATACGGGCAATAGTGGATCAGTGCGCGCAGTCTTCATTTATTTCAGAAGGCTTATGCCAATTACTTAAATTAAAGAAAAAACCCGTTATGGTACCTACTACGACAGTTGGCGGTAAAAGTGGCCCTGTATGCAAAAATATAGTAGAGGTGACTATACGACCTCGCTTTACTTCCGATAAAAAATTCATAGTGTCAGCTTACGTAATTCCTAAGGTTACCAAATATCAACCCAACGCTCTATTCAATGGGGATTGGAAACATTTGAAGAAACTGCGTTTAGCCGACCCTAATTTCAATAAACCTGGTGTTGTTGATATGTTACTTAGTGCTCAGATCCACGCACAAATCATACAACAAGGTTTACGTAACAGCCGGAAGGGCGATGCTCCTATAGCTATGAAATCGCATTTCGTCTGGATAGTTTCTGGCTCTTCGATGTCTCAAAAATCGTCGCAACCAACAATAAATTTGTGTCTCAATGATACCGATTCTCAACTCAATGAAACTCTCCGTTCGTTTTTTGAACGCGAGGAAATTCCAAAGGAACGTTTCTTGTCGGATGACGAACAAGAATGTGTTGAACATTACTACAACAATGTGAGTCGCACAGAAACCGGCAAATATATCGTCAAACTTCCACGGAAACCCAATTTTCCAGGGTCAGGTATTCTAGGAGATTCTTACTCCAAAGCACTTCGAGTTTTTCTAAGTCTGGAAAAGAAGTTTGCAAAGAATCCTGAATTCAAGAACGCGTATGTCAAATCAATGCGAGATTACTTATCTCAAGGTTTCGTGCGCCCAATATTCACTACCAGTATCCCTGACGATCAATTCTATTTTTTACCTCATCACGGAGTTATCAAAGAGAATAGCTCGACAACTCCAGTGAGAACAGTTTTCAATGCTTCAATGATCACTGATAAGGGTTACTCGCTCAATGACTATCTCTATTCAGGTCCGAATTTACTACCTGAATTAGTTGATTTATGTACCCAATGGCGTAAGTATCCTCATGCTTTTGTGGCTGATATAAAACAAATGTTTTTACAAATTGGCGTCCATCCAGAGGATCAACACCTCCAAACTATTCTGTGGCGAGAGCACCCCAGTGATGCAATAATGAAACTTTTGTTGACCGTACTGACATTTGGCTATACGAGTAGTCCTTTCTTAGCTATTATGACACTTAAACAGCTAGTCAAAGATGAAGGTGAACATTTTCCGAGCGCTATTGAAGTAATCAATGAAGAGAGCTACATGGATGACGTAATATCTGGTGGCTTCTCAATTGAGGAAATTTTGACTAAGCAATCGGACACAACTAACCTCCTAAAATCTGGTGGATTCGAGTTGAGAAAATGGCTCTCAAACACCCCCGAACTCATCGATAGATTACCAAAAAACATATTAGCTGCGGACGACCCTTTGCAAGAGGACTCTTTGTTCTCTGTGCTCGGTATAAGTTGGTGCCCCGCTAATGATATTCTCAAATTTCAATTGTCACTTGACCCATTGACAGTTACACTGACAAAACGTATTGTACTTTCCAAAATTGCTAGAATCTTTGACCCACTGGGCTGGATAACGCCGGTGATCATCACTGGTAAAAATTTCATGCAGCTGCTGTGGATAAAAAATGTACCTTGGGATCAGGTACTACCGGATGAATTTACCAAAAAATTTGAACAATGGTATTCTTCCTTGACTCACCTTTTGGACTTGAAAATCCCACGTTACTTGGGTATAACGAAAAACGCGCTAAAATATGAGCTACATGGTTATTCCGACGCTTCCAAGATAGCGTATGCAGCGGTTGTATACCTGCGAGTTTTAGATGATGACTGTAAAGTCACTTTGTTGGGTGCTAAGTCAAAAGTTGCCCCCATGAAAATCCCCTCGATTCCGAAATTGGAACTATTCGGCGCTTTGATAGTCGCCCAACTACTCAATCGATTTGCATCCAAACTTAAGCTTGACAATTTGTCAATTGATGTGCACTGCGATTCAAAAGTAGTATTGCACTGGGTTCATGAGCACCCTTCTAAATGGCCGGTTTTAGTTGCCAATAAGTGTGCTGAAATTAAATCTCTGATTCCCAATGCCACTTGGCACTACATCAAATCGTCGAAAAACACTGCAGATGTTGCTTCTAGAGGGTGTTTGGGGAATGAGCTCGTCTCACATCGTCTGTGGTGGGAGGGACCCCCCGACTTGCGAGAACACAATCGCGATTGGAATCTAACAGGTTATGTCCATTTGAATTTTTCTACCAATCCAGAGAAGTCGACTAATGAAAACACTGAAGTATCTGTAAATACCATAACTTCAGAGACTCCGAAGATTCAGATTTGGGATTTGATGAAACGGTACTCTCCTTTCACCAAACTGATTAGAATTACTGTATACATTATGAGATTTATTTCAAGAATCGTGAATAGAACGTCTCTCAAAGACAAAGTTTCATGCGTTATTAGCAAGTTTCCTTTTCATTCAGATCAGCTCATAGACAGCAGTGAAATTCGTCACGCTAAACTTGTCATGAGCTATCTTACACAGTTAGTTTATTTTCCATTTGAATATAAAATGCTGCAAGAAGGTAAAATTCTGCCTAAAGCAAATGCCTTGAAATCCTTGAACCCCGTGCTAAAGGACGGTGTGTTGAGAGTAGGTAGCAGAATCAAGAATTCGGATCTATGTGACGATGAGAAATTTCCCGTTATCTTACCTACAAAATCTATCCTGACGGAGCTCTTGATTCGATATTTTCATCACATCACGTTGCACGGTGGTACTCAACTAACTCTTTCTACTAGCAGACAAATGTTCTGGATCATTCGAGGAAAAAGTGCAGTGAAAGTTATTATTGATAATTGCACCAGTTGTCAAAGATACAGAGCCACTCCACAGTATCAAATGATGGCAGCTCTACCTCAAGAACGGGTACTGCCTACGCGTCCATTTAAAAAATCGGGTGTAGATTACGCAGGTCCATTTAAATTACTAGCTTCACGCATTCGCGGACAAATTTCCTACAAGGGTTATTTCATCATTTTCATTTGTCTTTGCACAAAAGCAATTCACCTTGGAGCTGTCTCCGATTACACTACAGAGTCGTATCTAGCCGCGTTCGACAGATTCACGGCAAGACGAGGACCTTGTGAGCTTCTCATAAGCGATCAAGGTCAGAATTTGGTAGGAGCAGATGCCGAACTTAGAAAAATGTTCACTAAAAATTCACCCAACTCCAATTTCATTTCCCAATCCCTTAGCAATTTGGGGACAAAATGGCGTTTTAATCCACCATCCGCCCCACATTTTGGAGGAATTTGGGAAGCTGGGGTTAAGGCAGTGAAACATCACCTAAAGAGGGTAGTGTGAGAAACAATACTCACCTTTGAGGAATTCACAACAGTCCTCAATCAAGTGGAGGCATGCCTCAACTCTCGGCCTCTCTTGCCCCTCAGCAATGACCCTTCTGACCTAGAGGCTCTCACACCTGCTCATTTTCTGATAGGAGAGCCATCCTTCCTAATAGTCAAGGACAGAGTTACCAATGACAAAGTGTCACCTCTACGACGCTGAAAAATCATCACACGAATGGTCCAACAACTTTGGGAACGTTGGTCGCACCAGTATCTCCATACGCTCCATAAACGAAATAAGTGGACCTCAGTACAACATAACTTTGCTGAAGGTGACTTGGTTTTAGTGAGAAACGAGATCACACCACCATCCAGATGGCCACTGGGCCGAATCATCAAGACGCTCCCTGGAAAAGATGGGATTGTTCGAGTCGTGCAGGTGCGCACAGCTACCACCATCCTGGATCGGCCAATTGTGAAGTTGGTGAAACTATTTCGCCCTCAAAGTGAAGAAGATGAGTGAAAAGTGCTTCCGAGTGATTCAAAAGTGGAGTGCATTAAGACAACGACAAATGAATATTTACTATGTTGATCAATTTTCAATTTTCTATTTTTGAAATTAGTGATTATTTTCTCCAGGTGAAATCGAATAATGACTATAAATTTTTTCATTTCACAACAAGTGAACCCTTATTTTTCCACACTTTTATGAAATCATTTGTTTTTTTCATCAAAATATAATTTTCTCTCGAGGTGGGAGGATGTTTATGTAGCACCGATCAAGCAATGTTTCGCGACAGCACACATACATGCACCTACACAATAGCGCAGACCCTCAACCGACAGTAGACCCTCAACCGACAGTAGAACCTACTGCAGTGTATACATGTATATAGACATTCAGCGGCTTGGCTATAGGCCTCCTGCTCTGCTCCGGTTCAGTCAGTCTTCATGTGGATCGCGAACAAGCCGCACACTCTCCACCACCTCGAGCATGTATTCAGTTTGCTCAATATATCTGTTCGCTGACAATCATTAATTCGTATTCCTCCTGTCACGAGTAACCTGGATCCCAAACCCCAACACCGGCGAGAACAAACACTACTTCATAACATTCCCTGATGAGTGAGTTACATTTTGAATCGATTCTCGATTACAGATTCTGGTGCCAAGGATTTCAACACGCGATCCATGCAAAATTTGACACGACTTCGATTCGAATATGATTGAGAATGGTGGATTCTAGATGAGATTTTGAATGCTGCAACTAAGGAATTATTCCATAATATTGTGTGACGAGTGAGCTATTTTGAACTGGATCTCGATTCCGGGATTCGGTGCTGAAAAATCTCACATGTATATGATGCGAAAATTGCGATGAGCTCAGTTTTAATCAAATCGAAGGTATTTGATCCCACATATGGATTCGATATGCTGTCAATTTGTAAACTATTCTGTTACATTCTGGGATGAGCCAGCTACATTTCGGACTGGATCTCGATTCCGGAATCTGGTGCCAAGAAATCTGAGACGCGATTCATGTAAAATTTGACATGAGTACAGTCCAAATATGATTGAAAAAGGTGGATTCTAGATGTGATTTCGATATGCTGCTAACAAGGACACTACCTCATAACATTTTGTGATGAGTGAGCTACATTTTGAATTGGATCTCGAATCCGGATTCTGGTGCCAAGGAATTTGAGACGCGATCCATGCGAAATACGACACGACTTCGATTTACATATGATTGGGAATGGTAGATTCTAGATGAGATTCCGAATGCTGCCAACTAAGAGATTATTTCATAATATTATGTGATGAGTGAGCTATAATTTGAACTGGATCTCAATTCTGGGATGTGCCAAGAAATCTGAGACGCGGTTCATGCGAAAATGCACACGAGTACAGCCCAGATATGATTGGCAATCATGGAATCTAGACGAGATCCCGATATGCTGCCAACTCAGGAACTATTTCATCATATTGTGTGATAAGTGAGCTACATTTTGAACTGGATCTCGATTCTGGAATCTCGTACCAAGAAATTTGAGACGCGATTCGTGAAAAATTTGACACGACTTCGATTCATATAAGATTGGAGACGGTGGATTCTAAATGAGTTTTCCATATGCTGCCAACTTAGAAACCCTTTCATTGCATTCTGTGATGAGTGAGCTACATTTTGAACTGGATCTCGATTCCGGAATCTGGTGCCAAGAAATCTGAGTCGCGTTTCATGCAATATCTCACGCGATCACAGTTCAAATGTGATCGAAAATGGTGGATTCTAGATGAGATCTCGATATGCTGCCAACTTAGGAACTATTCCATAATATTCTGTCAACGACGGGCGTATGACTACCCTTGTCATTCATCACATCATGTTACAATTGGATCACTATCGTCCGATTCCCTATCCATCGTTCCCTCATAGTACTTCATACGTGGCGCATCTCATCTTGTACATAACTGTTCACGGACTGGGATTCATTCAAGTGAAACTGGGAAGAAGGAGGAACCCGAGTTATGAAATATGCATTTTTCCTCATAATTTCAATCTCTTCTTTCCATCCGAGAGACTGAAAGTTCGATTGAATTGGAACTGATCTCATGTGATTTTTCGCTGAGAAATGGGTTTTGAATTCATTTGCACGGATTCCGAGGATCGAGATTTGGCTCGAAGTTGGGCTCACTTGTCGTGAGATGGTTTCCAACTCGTCAGCATACCTGATTCTTATCTAGAATGGAACTCTCTGGATAACCTTTCAACTGATATCATGTCATCAAGCCAAAAGGATGATTCCGAGATTATTTGGCACCAATTTTCATATGGGAATTCAGCTCAAAATGTAGCTCACTCAAAACAGAATGTCATTTGATAAGTTGCAGGCGGCATATCGGACTCTGATCTAGCATCAAACGTTTTCAACCGGACTTGGACTGAGCTCATTTAAATTTTTGCATAATATACATGTGATAAATTTTCAGCACCGATTCCCATAATCGACATTCAGCTCAAGATGTAGCTCACTGATCACAGAATGTTATGGGAAGGTTTCCAAGTTGGTAGCATATTGAATTCTCATCTAGAATCCACTATTTTCAATCATATTTGGACTGTACTCGTGTCAAATTTCACATGAATTGCGTCTCAGAATTTTGGGCACCAGATTTCGGAATCGAGATCCAGCTCGAAATATAGCTAGCGCATCCCAGAATGTCATAAAAAAGTTTACAACTTGGCAACATATCAAATTCTTACGTAGGATCGAGTTTCTCCGATCGAATTTGAACTGAGCTCATCTCAATTTCCGCATGATATACAGTACCCTGCAGAAAAAATGGAACACGGATACATTAACTAAAACAGTCACCACTCCGAAGCGTTTGGGTCTACAACAATTTTCCAAAAAGCACTTGAAAGATGAGAAAAAAATCTATCAAACTATGTTTTTCAAAGATTTTTTTGATCCAAATTTCATGCCTTCAATTGACATTCAAAATTGGAAAAATTCTCATTTCAATCAATCACCCTCCATTTTTATGAAAGTGATGCTAACGTGAAAATTCTTGCGGGATTTTGTAGTTCTTTTCAAGACCATCAAAATCTTTTTTTGAACGTTGTTCTGCGATTTTTCACACCCGAATTACAAGCGATCTCGTAGGAAGAATTTTGTACGGGTTGAGGGTATTGAAAGTATGGGGACATGAGTTTTTCTCAATTGAGGTAGGCGGAAGTACTTCTGACCAATCTTTGGCATGAACCCGACGATTATTTCATGAGATTCTGAAGATTTCATGTCAAAATCGTAGATCATGACCTTTTCCGTATTTTTGTTACCCTCAACACGTACAAAATTCTTGCTACGAGATCGCTTGTAACTCGGGTGTAAAACATCGTAAAACAACGTTCAAAGGAAGATTTTGAAGTTCTCGAAAAGAACTACAAAATCCCGCAAGAATTTTAACGCCAGCGTGACTTGCATTAAAATGTAGGGTGGTTGATTGAAATGAGGATGTTTCCAAAATTGAGTGTCAAATCAAGGCATGAAATTTCGATTGAAAAAATTTTTGAAACACATAATGTGATAATTTTTTTCTCATCTTTCAAGTGCTCCTTGGAAAATTGTTGTAAACCCAAACGCGTCGAAATGATAGCTATTTTAGTGAAGGTATCCGTGTTCCATTTTTTCTGCAGGTTACTGTTCATGTGAGATTTTTTAGCACCAAATTCCGGAATTGAGAACCAGTTCAAAATGTAGCTCACTCATCACAGGGTGTTGTGGGATACTTTGCAAGTTGGTAGCATATCGAATTCTCGTGTGGGATTGAGTATCTCCAAACGAATTTGAACTGAGCTGATCTCAATTTTTGCATGAATCGCAGCTTAAATAGCTCGGCACCTAATTCCGGGATCGAGAACCAGTTCAAAATGAAGCTCACTATTCACAGAATGTGATGGAATGGTTTGCGAGTTAGCAGCACATTGGATTCTCATCTAGAATCCATCATTCCTAATCATATCTGGACTGTACTCGTGTGCATTTTCACATGAACCGCGTTTCAGATTTCTTGGCACATTCCGGAATCGAGGTCCATTTCAAAATGTATTCCACTCTTTACAGAATGGTGTGAAATAAGTTCCAAATTGGCAGCATTTCGGAATCTCACCTAGGATCCTTCATTCCCAATCATATTTGGACTCTACTTGTGACAATTTTTGCATAAACCGCGTCTTACATCTATTGGCACCATATCCGGAATCGAGTTCCAGTTTAAAATATAGCTCACTCTTCACAGAATGTTATGGAATAGTTTCGAAGTTGGCAGCATCTCGGAATCTCGACTCGAATCCATTTTCAATCATATTTGAATCGGAGTCAAGTCAAATTTTGCATTGATCGCGTCTTAAATTTCTTGGCTTCAGTTTCCGGAATCGGAATCCGATTCAAAATGTAGCTCATGCATCACAGGATTATATGAAATAGTTTCTAAGTGGGCAGCGTATCGAAATCCCATCTAGAATCCACCATTTTCAATCATATTTGGACTGTATTCGTGTCAAATTTCGCATGAATCGCACCTCAGATTTCTTGGCACCAGATTCCGAAATCGAGATCCGGTTCAAAATGAAGCTAACACATCCCAGAATTCCATAGAATAGTTTGCACGTTAGCAGCATATCGAATTCTCATGTAGGATCGAGTATCTTCGATCAAATTTCAACTGAGCTCATCTCAATTTTCGCATGATATAGCGTGAGATTTTTTAGCACCGAATTCTGGAATCGAGATCCACTCCAAAATATAGCTCACTCATTGCAGGATGATATGGGATAGTTTCGAAGTTGGCAGCATATCGAGATCTCATCTAGAATCCATCATTCCCAATCATATCTGGACTGTGCTCGTGTGCATTTTCGCATAATCACGTCTCAGATATCTTGGCACCAGATTCCGGAATCGAGATCCAGTTCGGAATGGAGCTCACACATCCCAGAATGCCATAGAATACTTTACAAATTGGCAGCATATCGAATTCTTAAGTAGGATTGAATATCTTCGATCGAATTTGAACTGAGGTCGTGTCAATTGTCGCATGACATGCATGTGAGATCTCCCGGCACCCAATTCCGGAATCGAAATCCAGCTCAAAATGTAGCTCACTCATCACAGTATGTTATGGAATGATTTCCGAGTTGGCAGCATATCGAAAGCTCATCTGGAATCCAGTTTTTTCAATCACATTTGTACTGTACTGGTGTCAATTTTAGCATGAACCACGTCTCAGATTTCTCGTCACCGAATTCCGGAATCGAGATCCAGTTCAAAATGTAGCTCACACATCACAGGATGTTGTGGGATACTTCGCAAGTTGGTAGCATATCGAATTATCGTGTAGAGTTAAGTACCTCCGAACGAATTTGAGCCGAGCTCAACTCAATTTTGGCATGGATCGCGTCTCAAATTGCTTGGCACCTAATTCCGGAGTCGAGAACCAGTTCAAAATAAAGCTGACTATACAGAATGTTATGAAATGGTTTGCAAAATGGCAGCATATAAGGCTATAGCGAAAAAACGGCCGCTAGGAGCGCTGGTGGTCCAACACGTGCGATTCTCTGTCCGTGCGCATTTGTGAGAGTTGCCGCATACTCTCTCACACAGATACACACTAGCACGCACCGATGTTCACGGACAGCAAAATCCATGTGTTGCGGAGCTCAAATGACCATCAACGCCGGCCTGGTGGACGTTTTTTTCGCTATAGCCTCATTGGATTCTCATTTGGAATCCACCATTTTCAATCATATATTTGGACTGTACTCGTGTCGAATCTTGCATGAATCGCGTCTCAGATTTCTTGGCACCTGATTCCAGAATCGGAATCCGATTTAAAATGTAACTCACTCATCACGGAATGTTATGAAGTAGTGTTTACGTTAGCAATATATCGGAATCGCATCAAGAATCCACCATTTTCAATCATATTTGGACTGTACTCGTGTCGAATTTTGCATGAATCGGGTCTCAGATTTCTTGGCACCAGATTCCGGAATCGAGATCCAGTTCAAAATGGAGCTCACACATCCCAGAATGTCATAGAATAGTTTGCAAGTTGGCAGCATATCGAATTCTCATGTAGGATAGAGTATCTTCGATCGAATTTGTACTAAGCTCATCTCAATTTTCGCATGATATACACGTGAAATTTTTTAGCATCGAATTCCGGAATCGAGATATATTTCAAAGTGTAGGTCACTCAGTACAGGATAATTTGGGATAGTTTCGAAGTTGGCAGCATATCGAGATCTCATCTAGAATCAATGATTCCCAATCATATCTGGACTGTACTCGTGTGCATTTTCGCATGAACCGCGTCTCAGATTTCTTGGCACATTCCAGAATTGAGAACCAGTTCAAAATGTATCTCATTCTTTACAGGATGATATGAAATAGTTTCCAAGTTGGCAGCATATCGGAATCTCACCTAGGATCCTTCATTCCCAATCATACTTGAACTCTACTTGTGACAATTTTTGCATAAACCGCGTCTTAGATCTATTGGCACCATATCCGGAATCGAGTTCCGATTCAAAATGTAGCTCACACATCATAGGATAATATGAAATAGTTTCTGAGAGGGCGGCATATCGAAATCTCATCTAGATTCTACCATTTTCAATCATATTTGAATCGGAGTCAAGTCAAATTTTGCATGAATCGCGTCTCAAATTTCTTGGCACCAGATTCCAGAATCGAGATCCCATTTGAAATGGAGCTCACACATCCCAGAATGTCATAGAGTAGTTCACAAATTGGCAGCATATCCAATTCTTATGTAGGATTGAGTATCTTCGATCGAATTCGAACTGAGGTCATCTCAATTTTCACTTGATACGTATGTGAGATCTGTTAGCACCGAATTCCGGAACCGAAAATCAATTCAAAATGTAGCTCACTCATCACAGTATCTTATGGAATGGTTTCCAAGTTGGCAGCATATCGAAATCTTATCTAGAATATAGCATTCTCAATCACATACGGACTGTACTCGTGTCAATTGTTGCATGAAGCGCGGCTCAGATTTCTCGTCACCGAATTCCGGAATCGAGATCCAGTTCCAAATGTAGCTCAATCATCACAGAATGTTATGAAGTAGTTTCCAAGTTGTTAGCATATCGAAATCTCATCTAGAATTCAGCATTTTCAATCACATTCGGACTGTACTCGAGTCAAATTTCGCAGGGACCGAGTCTCAGATTTCTTGGCACCGGATTCCGAAATCGAGATCCAGTTCGAAATGTAGCTCACTCATCACACAATATCATGAAATCATCTTTTAGTTGGCAGCATTCGAAATCTCATCTAGAATCCACCATTTTCAATCATATTTGAATCGGAGTCGTGTCAAATTTTGTATAAATCGCGTCTCCAATTTCTTGTCACCGATTCTGGAATCGAGATCCAATCCAAAATGTAGCTCACTCATCACAGAATGTTATGGAGTAGTTTCCAAATTGGCAGCATATCGAAATCGCATCTAGAATTCACCTCTTTCTCGATCATATTTGAATCGAGGTCGAGTCGAATTTTGCATTGAATGCATGTGCGATTCCCTGGCACCGATATCCAGGATCGAGATTCAGCTCAAAATGCGGCTTATTCATCCCAGGATTTCATGGAATAGTCTACAAGTTGGCAGCACATCGAATTCCCATTCAGAAATGAACATTTTTAATCATATTTGGACTAAACTCGAGTCAATTTCCGCTTAAAATGGATCTCTGATTTCTTGGCACCGATCCCCAGAATCAAGATTCAGGTTGAGATGTAGCTCACTCATCCTAGAATGTTATGGAATAGTTTGCAAGTCGGCAGTATATCGAATTCTTATCTAGAATCAGGTTCTTTCAATCGAATTCCTACTGAACTCATGTCAATTCTCGCATAAAATTGATCTAGAAATTTCGGGCACCAATTCCTTGCATCGGGGTTGGGCTCGGAGTTCTGCTCACCGTTCCCAGAATATGACTAAACTGTTTCCGACTCAGCAGCATATCAAAATCCTACCTAGAAACCGTCACATGGCGATGTTAGCAATGCTCAAGGGACAGTTCGAGCTAATAGTAGATTTCAAAGCTGTCAGCACCAATTCCTATACGTGGGATTGCGTATGAAATCTTGTTAGTCAAGGACGTCATACACCACAAGTATTCTCAACATGGCAGCAAACTATCCCAAAATCATGATTTTGGTGGAATTCCTACAGTTTGGTACTCGATTATGACCAAAAGTCAGCCTCAGAAATCCCAGCACTTGTTCCCAGACCCAGGGTTGGGCTGAAACTCCGGGTATGCGCGTAATGAATGTCTGTCAAATGTTTCCCGGGTTTCAGTAGGACTTGTACCTCGGACACCCCAAGTTCATTTTTCGGTATAATCTGTATCCATTTTTCTTCTTCATTCAACTCCTCCCCCCTTCCACCCTTTCGCATTTAAGTGGAAAACAGGTAGGTACATCTTCTAGCTTGGACGATTACGAAAAAAATCCAATCTGTTCTATCTCGATAGCTCATGAATTCGAAAGAAGCGGATTATCCGGCAGAGTTGAGTCCCCACAAGCATTCTGCGACGCTCCAAGAGTCGCGTCTGAGAAGGCTTGGAGAGTTGGAGTGATTTACCCCATTCATGAATTTTTTACGATAGTTTTTCGAACTCCTGCCAGCATAATCTGAAGATTTGGCGATCAAGTTACACTTCGCTGATCATTCGAAATCAATCCCTTCATCTCACTCTTCGGACCCACAGGGTGCTGGCTCCAAGCTACGGCTGGGATTGATTTGAAAACAATTACATTCCATTCACGTGTTCGACAGTTCCTCGATTTCGAGCGAACTGTGTTCCAACTTATCCGTGAACAAAAAATTTGACTCAAGTTCATTGAAGATTGGTGATTGGTAATGTCGATTAATTGATTTTAGAAAACTTCAGCATTCCATGAAAGATTCTGTACTCCGAAAGGAGGAAAACGAAAGGAATAATGTGCCGATGCTTGATGGGCCCTCAATAGTCAGAGCTGCATTGAAGGGAGAAGAAAAAATCTCAGCCCGACCGAGATTTTAACCTGGATCGAAGAGTGCAAAATGGGACGCGGCGCGCTAAATACTCAGCCATGACTACAACTATTGACAATGATGATCGAACTGCCATTCAACTTGTTGGCCCCAGTCGGGGCTCAAGATTATCGTGCGTCCAGCGATACTCGAAAATCAGCGTGAAAATTCCCCAGGTAATTTTACAATGCCCAGCAGAGATTCTCGGGGCCGTTGCTGAGCACCGTAAATCAACAGTGTTGAGCACTCCCAAAACTACAGGATTCTTGTAGATTTTCAGGGATATACACGTTGCGACTTGACGGATTCCTTCGGCTAAGCGCTGTAAAGTTACAAGACCATTGTAAAATTACAGGATTCTGTATTTTGTATGCGCACAGTATAGCTCTTCTAGTTTTGTGCATTGTTTTGCACCGTTCTCAGCGTGGGTTAGGTTAGGTCCTCGATTACAGGCGGCATGTAGAATTCTATTGGCCTTTTCACAGTGTACGAGCCCCCTTATTGATTGATAGATGTTTCTGCTATCAATTGGACCGGGACTCGTGTCAACATCGCATGAGAGCAAGGTTGTGTGAGAACGGTATCAAAGTCGGCCCGAGCCGTCGCCGCTGTCGGGGCCTGTACCGTGGCAACATAATCGTTGAGCTCACGGAACGTGCGACGCGCCACCGAGCTCGCCACTCACCGCCAAGTGATTTTGATCTCCGAAATATGACTGTCTAGACCTACTAAAGCACATGCACTGGCCGAACCTGCGATCCCGGGATCAAATTTTGTTGATTTTTTCAATGCATAATCCACCGGCAGTCATATGTTGGAGATCAAAAACCCGTCGACGGTGAGTGGTAAGTCACGCGCTCCCTGCGCTTTTCGAATCACCACTCACTGTCGACGGATTTTTGATCTTCAAAATATGAGGCTATCTATGATCCATTAATTTTGGCGGGTACTGTACGAATATCAAATGCGATTCTAGTCGTTTTCACATGAATCCGAAATGTCTTTGAACCCTTTGAAAGGTCCTATAGGACGTTCCGTAGCGATACCGAAAACGGCGTAGATATGTCGCAGCCATTTGGTAGAATGAGCCGTTTGGCCGAAAGGCTAGCCACTTTGCCAAACGGCGATGTTTTGTTCTCAGAAATTTCATTCTACAACCGGGCCAGGCTTTTGGTCAAAGGGCTGCACGCCTTTAGCTTTTGGCCAAGAGGCGGAGGGGGGTCAGCCCGATTGTATGGGAGGTTCGTGGTCGACTTATGCCAATAGGTTGATACGCAAGTTCGCATCCGAAAGCTAAATAGCCGCGATTTGTATATGGTGTAAACCTCATTGTCTCAAGTGGTTTGTGTCGTCAAAATTCCGGAACGACAGAGCGAGTAGATGATGTAGGTGCAGTTTTGCGTTTTGAGGAGTTCAATACTTGAATTGAAGAGCACTATCGAAATTTCCCTCAAACCAGCAAAAAACCATGGACTCGACAGTATATGGGTATTATCGAATTAATTCACCCCGAACGTGTTATAGGCTTGCATTTTGACGAGCAAACTTCGAATAACTCCATTCAAGTTTTCCTACGTGTAATTTATCGGAATACGGTTGGGAATGAATTTCCAGATCGATCCGTCCACTCCTCTCTTCTCTTCCAAAGATGAAGGGTCAAAATGTCAGTTCCGTGCGCGATTCCACTTGTCAGTAGGGTAGTCGTCTTCTGCTTCCAAACTTGCTGTAGCGAAAGAAATAACTCTGCTCACATCCTTCCATCAAAGTATGGTAAACAACCAACTATTTCTCATCGGTTCCAAGTCCTAAATGCGTGACGTGACCCCTACCCAAGTGATTTTAGCTGTGTTATGAGGGTTTTGTGTCACTTCCGCGCATACCCTCTAAGCCCACTGAATAGTGACCTGCATATATTGCAGCAATTTTTTTCGAGGCAGTATTACTGCATTAGACGAAATCTACGAGATGGAAGAGCTAAGTCGATTCCCGTGGCCTACAGAGCCACAGAGGGGTGTGTTCGGAACTGACATAGCCGGGTAAGCTATAGCGACATTACCTATATTCAAGAGTATATTGGGTGAAGTAATAGATGCAAGGAATGGAGTGTATAAGATTGGGACATTGGTCGCAATTTTGGAAGACTGGTGTTCAAGAGCTCATATTCAAGTCAGCACAGTAGATTTCAATTGTGTAATGAATGATGAAAAAATCACGCTTCGAGAGGCTATGTCGAGCTCATTTGTTCGGAAGACAAGGTTTCCAGCGGTGCAACTGCCAGCCTTCAAGATTACAATGTCGAACGAAGAAATGGCCTTGTTTTGAGAAAAATTTGAGATGTAATTCTAGGTATCATTCAAGTTCGTCGTATGATAAGAATTGATGTTTGACGATTGATGAAACAAAGTGATCAGGAACTATATGAGTAGTTCCGCGCGGAACAGACCTACGAAGAAGGGTCATGTCTTGAATTTTTTTCTTGACTTTTTTTTCGATTCTATGGTACAAAATATGAACTTTTCACTACCTATGGGGCCCCAGGAAAATTTTTCAGGTACCTTCAACGTACATTACTTTGTTCTTTTGAATTATATTCAACAAAAAAGTGAGGGTATTTTTTGTCAATAAAATGAATTTTTCTCGAATTCGTTCACAGATACAGAAATGTAGCTTGCGGCATTCGAAAGGTCTTCAGAAAATCTATCGAAATCAGTGTTGTAGAATTGATTTTGATGTCTTGGGTGATTTGATCGGGCAAAAGAGTGGAAAACATAGAAGATTAAATTCCTCGGACACCCTTGATATTTTATGTAAAATTTTGAGTTCTTTCAGAAAAAAATAGTCCCGAATCCCTTCTTCTGGCGTTCTAACACCTATTTTTGCCGATTATTACAAATCCATTTCCCAGGCTTTTGGAAATCGTCTGTTTTCCGCGCATGCGCAGGAATTCGGATCCTTGAAACCAATTCGATTGGGAAGCCAAGAAAATTTTCTTCAAAATGACCATCTGCCGAAGTCAATTCCACGCATTTGAGCCAGAGTTGCAACGTTCAAAAGACCACTGAATCTTGATAGTTCCTCAGAGGTAGATCGGAGGTACTGGGGACAGCAGTAAGGAAAATTCACGCCAGCTCCAGTTCGATGGCATCCATCGACGTGTCGCACTCAAGCTGGAGGCTCATCTTTCATACGTTGTAGAGTCGGTTCAAATGCATGAAATTAACTTCGGCAATTGGTCATTTTGAAGGAAATTTTCGTGGCCCTCTTAATGGAATTGGTTTTAAGGATCCAAATTTCTACGCATCCGCAGAAAACAGACGATTTCCAAAAGCCTGGAAAATGGATTTGTGATAATTGGCAAAAATAGGTGTTAGAACGCAAAGAAGGAATTCGGGACTATCTTTTTCTGGAAGAACACAAAATTTTACATAAAATATCAAATTTTCAGCATTTTATAAATGTGGGTTTTCGAGAAATTCAATCTTCTATGTTTTTCACTCTTTTGCTCGATAAAATCACCCAAGACATCAGAATCAATTTCACAACACTGATTTCGATAGGTTTTTCAAAGACCTTTCGAATGCCGTAAGCCGCATCTCTGTATCAGAAAGAATTCGAGAAAAATTCATTTTATTGAAAAAAATACCCTAATTTTTTTGTTGCAAATAATTCAAAAGAACAAAGTAATGTACGTTGAAGGTACCTGGGAATTTTTTGGGGGCCCCATGGGTAGTGAAAAGTCCATATTCTATACCATATGATCGAATAAAAAAGTCCAGAAAAAGATTCAAGACATGACCCTTTTTCGTAGGTCTGTTTCGCGCGGAACTACTCATATATCACTTCTCTAGTTTGTACCGTAGTATGAGAGACGATTGAGTTCAAATCACTACAAATGTATATTATATGGCTCATTCCACCCCTACCTATCACATCAGATTCATTTGCAGATTAAAAATACAAATTCCAGCTACATTGGTATATATCCGAGTTTTGTTCGAGTCGATCACGAACCTGCAATACGATCGGGCTGACCAACCCCCCCCCCCCCTCGCTTTTGGCCAGAAAGCTCAAGGCGAGCAGCCCTTTGGTCAAAAGGCTAGTTCTACCGAATGGCTGCGACAGATATACCATGAGTACCACAGCTCAAGAATGAGAATGATGATTTCTCATCGAAATGGAGCGATAGACCGTTCAAAGCATATCATGGCTGTGTACATCGATGCACATCTCCTTCTAAAAGAAAAACCACAATTTTGGAACAGTGAGAACATGCCTGCAAGGTCACAGAATCTGCTGTGGTACGCTCAGACCAGGGAAACTTAGCATCTCGCACACGATCTTCTCTAGTATCTATCGACATCCACTGATCCCAGTTTCGGTGTCCACCTTTAGGACATCCAAACGGAGGTAATTTGACTGGTATGGCCTCATTAAACGTTGTACAGCCCAAATGATCGAGGAGTGATAGCAGAAGTCAAACGTTTCTGGGATTCCTCTATTTAGAGATTTTCGGGGTTGTGATCACGGAATTGGGGTATATTTTTGAAAATTGAAAATGGCGGATCCAAGATGGCGGTCAATTTTTCCAGAATCCCTTGGATTAGGTTGGAGATTCGTTCCCTGGGGTTCACGGGGTCGCTGATAACGAGAATGGAGTCAGATTTTGAAAATTTGGAACGGCAAACTCAAGATGGCGGCAAAAATTTCCAAAATCTCTTACATAGGGCTGAATAATTGTGAACTGGGGTTTTCGGAGAACCTGGTCACGAGAATGGAGTCAAATTTTGGAAATTCAAAATGGCGGGTCTAAGGTGGCGGCCAAAATTCCCGAATCTCTTTGAATTGAACTGGAAAATCGTATACGGGGATCTTGGCGTCATTGATCATGAAAATGGAGACACTCCTTCAAATCCATGCGAATGAATCTGGAAGAGCTGACGAAATCGTAATTCCATCCAGTACGGTCACATCTAGACTCATGACATCCTTGGTTACTTATTGAGGATCCTGAAATACTGTAACCGAGGGGTTTTCTGAGGTCAGGAAATTCGGGTTCAGGTACATTTGAAGACTTTGGAGACTGCGTCTAATTAAGTGAAATGGATATATTGGAACCATATTTACAAATAGCCATGAATGATCAATAATCAAGAAGGAATCTGATTCATTACCAACGTGTGTATTACAAATGCCTTCTAGCCCAATGATCGGTTGATACAGGGTATATGCTAATACGGGTAACTATAAAGCCACGGAGGAGCTCCCTCCGGGTCAAGCGCGGGGCATAGCCGGCGTGTGGGGTTCGACTCCTAGAGCTCCCACGAAGCCGAAAATAGTGTATGATTCTACTACCGCGGAGGAGCTCCCTCCGGCCCAAAAGTGTGTGTCCGAGTGACAGTGTCGCGGTCACGGACTAGTGCGGCTCTTGGCGTTCCCAAGAAGTCGTCTACTGGATGTTCTCATCTGTCCTTAGAGCTCCTATGAACAGAGAGGAGTTGCCAGCTGCAAGACTCTAGAGCCATCTCCTCGAACATAGCTCCTGGTGCCAAGAGAGGCACGTGAGTCCGTTGCTCGGTGCAGACTGATCCGTTCCAAGCAGTCGTCGGGTGGATATCAATGCTGGCAGGTGTTTCGCTCGGAGGAAGACAGCCATCTGGCGGCGGAAGGTCGAGTCACGCTGGCTGCTCGATGAATTGCGCGGGTACCGGAGCTGGACTACTGTAATCACAGAGGGGCCCGTCGCATCCCCCTCTTCTTTTTGAGAGTGAAGTTCCACCCACTCTTCCAAGCACTTGGGATTCCGGTGGGCTGGAGCCGGTACTGGTGCTCAAACTGGTGGTAACGACTGGTGGGCTGGAACTCGGTCGGATGGTAACTGGTACGTACGTCTCGTGCAGAATAAAGCTCTCTGATCTGGTGGTTGTACTGATCTGGCATTCGACGCGGCATACAGGAGCACCGGTATGTTAGATCGGATGCGGGTCGGTACAGGTTTTCCTGGTTGTGGTCCGTTACGGGAACTGTTACTGGACTGGTGTGCCTCTGGATCGTTGAGAACGTTTGGTTGGCGTATTTGGGATACACCCTCCGGTTAATCATACGCTGAGCCTCGCGGAGCCCTCCTCGTATGTGGAAAGTGGATCGGCAAATATCCAACGGTTCTGTTAATCTGGCAGGTTTACTGGTATTCCGGCAGTATCCGGTATCCGGATGGCAAGTGTCCTAAAGAACGGATGATCAGTCCGATCAATGCTTCAAATGTCCTCCGTTGTGGCAATCAATAGCTCTAGGCCGGAGATCTCCACTTGACGCCCAAGATGCCTGGTGGAACTTTCTTCGTTTCAACGAGTGGAGATAGCAGAGCTAGCGAGATCAAGGTGTTCTTCTGGCTATATTGACTGATCTCCTGTTACATCAGGTGGTAGCATGTCAATGAGCGGTCTCCCGGTGTTCTGGATATTCTCCTTGGGTGTTTCTTCAACGGATCTGGTGCAGCGCGCTTGTGGATCACTTTCGTACATTGGTCACAGGTTGACAGTTCGGTTGTCGGCGAGAAGTGGCTCGTATACGTTCCAGGCTGTAGCCAATCACGTACTTGATGCCTATAGAGTGCACCCTGGTAACCCAGTGGAAGGACGGAACCTTACTGGTACCTTTCCTGGTCCGTTTCCCCAAATTGTTGATTCTGCTTCGAATTACGACGCTGGTTTCCCGATGGCATTTCCCATCTGCGCTGGTGATCCGGGTCTCCTTCTCTTTCTCTTCATGTGTTTGTGTGACGGTGTACGTGTGTGCGTAGGTGGCAATGAATATCAGAATTACGAGAAAGGGAAAAATCGGTGATACTGGCGCTCGAGTCAAATATTCAATTTCAGGTGAACACTGCTGGAGAACCGGTTCAGAGCAAAAGAAAAATAATTCAAATTCCCGTTTGGGTGCCTTATAACTGTGAGCTGACACGTGTTCCCGGAAAAACAAGATGTCTGCCTGGATGCCATGTAACCGTTACGTTACTAGGAGGAAAGAGGAATAAGCTATCAAAGTCCCTGTCTGTGTGCCATCTAACCGAGGGGGTTTCTGGGAAATCAGGGTTTAGGTACATTTGAAGACTTTGGAGACAACGTTTAATTGAGTGAAATAGATATATTAAAACCACATTCACAAATAGTCATGGATGATAAATAGTCAAAGAGGAACCTGATATTCATTACTCACGTGTGTATTACATATGCGGTCTAGCCTAATGAACGGTTGATTTAGGGTATTTGCTAATACGGGTTACTATAGAGCCACGGTGGAGCTCCCTCCGGGTCAAGCGCGGGGGATTGCCGGTGTGTGGGGTTCGACTCCTGGATCTTTCAGGAAGCCGACATGGGTGTATGATTCTACTACCGCTGAAGAGCTCCCTCCGGGTCAAAAGTGTGTGTCCAAGTGAAAGTGTCCCGGTCGCGGACTAGTGCGACTCTTGGCGCTCCCAAGAAGTCGTCTACTGGATGTTTTCAGCTGTCTTTAAGCTCCTATAAACAGAGAGGAGTTGCCAGCTGCAAGACACTAGAGCCATCTCCTAGACCAGAGCTCCTGGTGCCAAGAGAGGCGCGTGAGTCTGTTGCTTGGTGCAGACTGATCCGTTCGAAGCAGTCGTCGAGTGGATATCAATGCTAGCAGGTGTTTCACTTGGGAACGGTGTATGAGAGATAGCCATCTGGCGGAGGGAAGTCGAATTACGCTGGCTGCTCGATGAATTGCGCGGATACCGGAGCTGGACTAGTGTGGTCGCGAAGGGGCCCGTCGCAATACATAACCCTCCCGGTTGAATTAAGAGACACGAAGGTGGATGTGAGGGTTATCGTCTCCATTTTTTTCCTATCTAATTCCTCATTCCTCATGTACTGTTCTGTATTTTCTGTTATTTTCCATTTTGGAAAAAATTCCCAACTCCTCATCCTCGTCACTCTCACTATGGAAGCAGTATCGATACAACTTATAGGTGATAGTCAGAGAAACGATATTTTTCCTCTATCAGTAGAATTGATGGCCAAGAATATACATTTGGCTTCGAGCAGGAATAATGCTTGTTCATCCATTCCCTGACAGAAAACGGTCATACAAATATATTACTCGATGTAAGGTGCTGGAGGGCAAAGTGTCTGTAAACTTGTGCGGGGCATGCAACCTATTCTCCAAGGGATTTTGAAAATTTCGTCCCCCATCTTGGATCCACAACTTTGAATTCTCCGAATCTGACTCCATTTTCGTGATCAGCGACCTGGAAACCCCCGTGAGAGATGTTTTAGCCAGATCCAAGAATTTCGGGAATTTTGGCCACCATCTCGGGGATCTAACGTCTCGATTACTCAAGATCTGACTCCATTTTCATGTTTAGAGACCCTCGAAACCCCTGTTTCCGAATTTTTGTGGAAATCGGCCAAGTTCTATCGAAACTGCGTTATTATTTATCGACAAACAACAATCTTTCATGTCTATTAGTTTGATTAACTAATTTCTCAACAAATACAGGCTCTTGTGTGATGTCGAACTCAACCTCAATCATATTCCAAGCCGAATACCCAGGAAACCCGGCAAGAATGCATGAATCAGCCTATGAGGAACTCGTTATCACTCGTACGCTGGACTGCAAAGGGTTGAAACAGGTAAATACCACTGGTCAGTCAATTAAATTGCACGATGACGCATTTCAACGAGTCGATCTGGAATTTCTCTGACATATTTTCGGAATTTCGACAAATATAAAATTGATGATTGCATACTGACAACTCTAAACTCAAGCCACGGAAGATATCCGTGGGGATCGGGGAACGGTTCCTCTCGTGAGCATGGAAGAGAGAGACGTTGATTCACTATTCTATCGGGGTCACCGGGCGTAAGCACGTCGAGAACTTTTGTGAAATCACATGTTGAATCACATATTGATCACATTTCAAGGTGGTAGAAAGTGATCGAATGGGATCCGAAACATTTTTGAAGCGAATTCCAATCTATTAATTTTCATCCCCTGCGGACGCACGTTCCTCTATGTTCCGGAAAATTTCACCAACCGATAGCTAATGTAATTTTCTTCAGGATGACGACTTGAGATACTCGATTTGACGCAATAGAATCCGAGTTGTAGCTGTACATGGAATGGATAGATCTCAGGCATCAGATGCGTGAACCTGTGGATCCTTTGATGGGCCTGAAAAATGCGAATTCCGAGTCGAAGCGTTCTAAAAAGTGAATATGTATCATTGATGTATTTTCGACGTAAGTCGAAACCATGGGTTAGTTATGTCCCCAACTTTTAGGGTTTCTCGGTAGGCTGAAATAAGTGGCCCAAGAATAAGGGGTCATCTCTAGCGTTTTTACACTCATTCAGATGAACGGTATAGGTAACTTTGAATCGGGTGAGTATTCGATTGATAAATGATCCCCCGGGGAGTTTGACCAAATGAGGACGAAGGCCGATGGCTCCAAGGGTCGCTTATGAATTGAGAGTCAGATTCTGGCTGATGAAAGCACATTTTGGTATAGAATCTTGTCAGAGAAAACTGCATCATACAGTTTATATCTCGCTACCAACTCATTTTTGTGCCCCATTACCATCGGTACCGTCATCAGCGGGTCCAGATCCCCCAGGAATCATAGATCAATTCGAAACACACCCAATTCAAACCTACCCATACACACATTACGCATCTCGAATGCGTGTTGCATTTGAGATACATGATGAGTGTATGAGGGCCACTTTCACCACCGTTGCGCTATCCCCCCGATAGCTACCTCGCCGGTAGCTTACCGGCCGAGCACTTACTGCCCGGTAAAACTTTTGCCTTCCACCAGGTTTACCCGCCGGGTAGGTGATCCCTCGGTAGTTAACCGCATACCCCCGTGCCATGTTGCCAAGTTTCGCGGATCTTATGAGCACAGGCATGTGTTAAGCCCATCCGGTTAGTCGGGGCAGGTTGAGCACCCAATCGTCGTTCCCGCGCGTTACCGCATGTTTTAACGAACACGTGCTGTGTAGTGTATACTTCTCGTGATGAGTTCCACGCAGGAAAACTCAAAGAAAACTCGAGCGCCACGCTCGGAGAATTTCACACCATCAGAAGAAGCAACGTTCGTATCTTTACTGCCAGACTCCAAAATTACATTGAATGCAAACAAACTGACGCCAAGTCGAGGGAAGAGAAGAACCGGGGCTGGGAAAATCTTGTTGAAGCTTTCAACAGCATCACTACTGGTATTCCAAGAACGGAGAAGAATCTTAGAAATCTGTGGGATAAATTAAAGAAAAAAGCCAGAAAAGCCGACAAGACTCACAAGAAGGAGACTGTGAAAACTGGTAAGATATAGTTTGGTTATCTTGGTGCACTTTTGATCTTTGAAGGAAAACAATGTTGAATGTTGTTACAGTGGCTGAGTTTTGGGATAAAATTTGGATTTGTGAGATCTCAACTTGTAGTAGATTTTGCTATCTGGCATTGACCAGAATTGTATGGTTTATTCATGCTCTAGATGAAGTCTGAATTCCCACTTTTTGCGTACAGTAAGATCTGACATTTTATTTTGCAGGCTTAATATTGAATTTTTGGGATCAGAGATTTTGTATGCTGGTTCAGTATTAAAAAGTTAGGACCAAGAATTTATGTTACGCTGGGCCAGTATTGAATAGTTTGGATCAGAAATGTTGTCACGCTGGCTTAATATTGAATAGTTGGGATCAGGAATTTTTCTACGCTGGCTCAATATTGAATAGTTGGGATCAGAAATTTTGCTATGCTGACTCAATATTGAATAGTTGGGATCAGAAATTTTGCTACGCTGGTTCAATATTGAATTTTTGGGATCAGAGATTTTGTGTGCTGGTTCAGTATTAAATAGTTAGGACAAGAAATTATGCTACGCTGGCTCAATATTGAATTTTTGGGATCAGAGATTTTGTGTGCTGGTTCAGTATTAAATAGTTAGGACAAGAAATTATGCTACGCTGCGCCAGTATTGAATAGTTGGGATCAGAAATGTTGTCACGCTGGCTTAATATTGAATAGTTGGGATCAGAAATTTTTCTACGCTGGCTCAATATTGAATAGTTGGGATCAGAGATTTTGTGTGCTGGTTCAGTATTAAATAGTTAGGACAAGAAATTATGCTACGCTGGCTCAATATTGAAATTTTGGGATCAGAGATTTTGTGTGCTGGTTCAGTATTAAATAGTTAGGACAAGAAATTATGCTACGCTGGGCCAGTATTGAATAGTTGGGATCAGAAATGTTGCCACGCTGGCTTAATATTGAATAGTTGGGATCAGAAATTTTTCTACGCTGGCTCAATATTGAATAGTTGGGATCAGAAATTTTTCTACGCTGGCTCAATATTGAATAGTTGGGATCAGATATTTTTCTACGCTGGCTCAATATTGAATAGTTGGGATCAGAAATTTTGCTACGCTGGCTCAATATTGAATAGTTGGGATCAGAAATTTTGTTACACTGGCTCAGAATTGAACACATGGAATCAGAACTTTTGTTAAGCTGGGTCAGAACTGGATAGTTAGGAACTGTGTAACCTCAAGGTTATGCCACTGTGTGTTGCTATAGTCATTACTAGAATTTGATGGTTGTTATTATTGAAGGTGTAGATCACCATCTTATGATTTTTGTCACTTTAATCAAATTTTGTGTTCCACTTGAAGCCTTGTAATCAAACTTTTTTCCTGTGCCAACCCTCATTATCTCAAGTTTTTCAAAATTCCAGGAGGAGGATCAAAAGACATTTCTGTGGCACCAAAGAAGGCAGATGATGTAGTACTGGAAATCTTGGGACCATCAGGAAAGGGTCTGCCTAGCAAGGGTGACAGTGATCGTGCTGAAGTGACTGGTTAGTTAACGAGTAATAATAATGCTTTGTGGTATATCCCCAATTGAAACTGTAGTGTACGAATTTATGTTTCAGGGCCAATAATGCTTTTGAATTCGGCTTCTTTGCCGGATGATATAGGACATGGAAATGATCCTTCTGCTCACGATAATGCTGAGGTAAGAAATTTGGACTATCCTAATAAAGATGAGCATCCGGCGACAACTTTACTTATGTTTACTGTTCAAGAAAATTCATACTAGTCCGTCCCTTGCTACGATGCGCTTATTCTTTAGAGCCACCGTTTCAATAGTCTCCTCATGAATGATGTTGTAATAGTTGAATCAATGCCCCCCCCCCAACTCTCTTCTACGTACTTCCCTTTTATCTTTTGAAAAAACAGTAGAAACTAATTGAAACACTTTTTTCACAGTGCATAATGGCAATTGATTTCGGGGCAATCCAGGTTCCAAAAGATGATCAGTCCTTTCTTCAGCCATCCCAAGAAATCGCTCAAGATGGTAGTCATACCTGGGCACCAGCAGCCATAGTTCCTCGTATGCTGTACGAAAGAAAACCAGATGCCTTACGAGCTGATTTTGATTCTTCATTAAAGAAAGAGTCTTCACGGAAGAGCTCTGTCACTAAAGATATGGAAAGGGCAAAAAAGTTCAAGCGACGCCGGCCCAGTTTGCCTCAAGATGAATCCCAATCGAAGCTAGTTTTAGCAAAGTTGCAGCTTGCAGAGGCCACAAAAAAGACGGTTGAAGAAGAAAGTAAGAGGAATGAGCAACTTTTCGAAATGGAGAAAGAAAAGAAGAAATACGAAACCGAGCTGGCAAGATTGAGTATTCTAAAACTGAAACGTGATTTGAATATGGAAAAAGATGAATAAGTTCATGTAAAACTGTGGCATTGTCAATCACTCTGAACTTGCACTGATGATTATAAGATATTCGAGTCATTTCTTGTTACTTAACTAGGTCTCCAGAGACAAATCGATGAACAAATCGATGTTTAGTTGGTTAAAATTTCCTTTCGCAAAGCTGCAAAACCAAATCTTGCATGTGCAAGCTGAGATTGGTTACACGTGCCACAGTTCCGGGTACAGAGTATCAAGTAGTTCATTATTGTAACCTACCTCGAAATCCAAAGCTAACGTTTATAGGAATGTACCGTGGGCCAATGTCTTGCTTTGCATTAGGACTGGAAATTAACCTATTAGTGTCGTGTATATAACTGTATATAGAGTGCAAGCACCAAAGCCAGTACACATATGTTGAGATCGTTGCTTTTGAAAATAGCTCTATTCATTCGTTTATTCATTCCGATAACTTTCTTTTAGTGTGTTTGCATCATAAGCAGCACGTGTATGTTCAAATGAGTACCACAAGAAAACTATTTACGCAATCCATAATACATGTATGAAGTTGTTGTGCCTTGAAGAGTTTAGCATTATATCCGAAATAGATTGTATAGACAGAAAATAATCTATCAATGATTTGAAGATTCACCATCAAAGTGAACATTCATATATTCTACCAAGGAGGGAGCAATAAGTTTTTTATCTTCTACTATCTTCTTAATATCTTATGTCACGGTGCAATGTGAGTGTTTGAAATGATTCCAATAAATGTCATTCAGTTACTATAAAAGATATATTTTTTTCTCATTCTTATTGAATTGAATACAGTATGAAAATAATCATTTCTTTGCAACATTGAAAATTGAGCAAATCTCAAAGATTGTCAAAGTAATCATTTATCAACGTTTGTCTGGTCTGTTGTCTCAACAGTACGTTGCGGGCTGCTTCATTATTGATAATGACTGGTTGATCCACTTGTCCTCGAGCAATCAAATCTTCCCAAGGCATGGGAAGATTGAGTGTGGGGTCGTTTGGAGCTTCAGGCTCATTTTCTCATCTTAAAAAGTTGAATAAGATAGCTGTAGCTATAATGATGGGCATGGCATTTTCTAGGCGGACATAAATACCTAGAGCAAGGACAGGAAATCGTCGTTTCCACACTCCGAAAATACGTTCGATTGGATTCCGAGTTCTAATCTGAGATTCATTGTATAAATTCTCGACGCGTCCAACAGGATTATCCAATGGAGGCATCACATACCTCCGGACGGCGTAAGCTGAATCAGCAACTAGAAGAGCATCCCCATATTCACCATTTTCAAATCTTGCTCTTTGTCGGCTGTGATCGAAGACAGTTTGATCATGACTGCTGCCTGGCCAACGAGCAACAAGATCTAAAAATTCCAGATTGGCATTGCAGATTGCTTGCACATTCAAGGAAAAGTAGGCTTTCCTGTTTCTAAAATATTCGTCGTGCTCACCTCCTGCAATTAATATTTCCAAATAGTCAGAAAATCGTATGTTTCAAAATTACTCAAAATCATTTAATATCAACCTGGTGATCGGATTTTCACATGGGTGCAATCGATAGCGCCCACAACTCGAGGGAATCGAGCGATCGCATAAAATGCAGCCATAGTCGCGCGCATTTCTTGACGTGATCTTGGAAAATAGATGAAATTTCCATATAAAGATACTATAGCTGCAGTGACTTTGTGTATGATTCGATGAGCTGTTGACTCGCTCACTCCACTAAAATCAGATGCACTGATCTGTGTACATCCAGTTGCATAGTTTCTGAAAATACAAACACCGTCTGAAAATGCGTTGAAAAGACATATTTCCCGCTCTCGTTTTCACTGTGATTCATAACAGAGTTTATAAATCTCAACGTTAATAAAATGCACAATAATCGTTGCATTCGATATGAAATTTGATCGAAATTCAATATTTCAGGTCGCAAATCATAGTAATGAATTTATAATGAGAGGATTAATTATGTGAGAGAAGGGCTATCAACAAACTGAATACTTCGGGGCCAACAAGCATTTTTTAGTAGTCTTTTCAACTTTCACTTACTTGTCACTTGGAAATTCCAATCTATGATCGATCATATCCAAAATCAATAGACAGCTCCGCTTGGAAAGTCTGAACCTCTGCACAAAATCTTTGTCGTCAAGGTCTGTAAAATGCTCAGAACGATCCCGAATGAACCTTGGTCTTGGGATCGCTTGATTTTCATTATTATCTTCGTCATCACTATCAAAAATCACATCAAACGCTATTCGCACTATTCGCTGCATGGCCATGTTTACATGCATATTTTGAGGTTACCTCGCTCTACACAGCTCCGGTAACACGCTACCCGGCGGAACTTGGGCCGGTTAAAGTTATCTCTCGGGTAGCGCTGCTAACCGCGGGATAAAATTTGGTGGGAGACAAATTAGAGTTACCGTGCAGATAACTGCCCGGGTAACGTTACCCGGCCGGTAAGAACGGTGGTGAAAGTGGCCCTGAGTCCATCAATCCTCCATCCTCGGATTGTTTTTTTGAGCCTACCAAAAAATCCTGAAGGTTGGAGACGAAACTGCCAATAGATTCGGTTTCTACGTCGGAAGATACATCAATTATACATATTCACGTCTTTGAAACACTTCGACTCAAGATTCGCATTTCCCAAGCAATTGAAGGAGCCACGAGTCTACCGATAAGATACCTTGACTTTTTCAATTTTGTTTCGTGACAGTTTGAGTTCTATTTCACCAAGTTGACTCTTTCGAGAAGTCATTCTGAAGGAAATCCACTAGATATCGATTAAGAATACTTTCAGAAACGTTGGAGGACGTGCATTCACAGGAGATGCAAATGGCCGATTCTAAACTCCCTCCAAAAATGGTTCTCAGCATCTTCGAACACTTTCCACCACCTATGATAATACGCTCCACAGCAGTCTTCGATGTGAAACTAGCCGGCAAATACGATCGAATGGTCACTTCACTCCCTTGTCCTCAATTCATACGAGAAAAATTGTTTCTCAATATACAGGAATTCCTTTCTGGGCTTATATCTGGAGTTGTCAGTACGCAATAATTCATTTCCTACTTGTCAGAGTTCTGAGAAAATGTAAGAAGAATCTCATATTGATTCGCTGAAATGCTTGATGCGATTCAATCGATCAACCAGCAACTTTTAGCGTTTCTCGGAGGGTCCTGAGGGTGCTGGATGAAACACGAGTGACCCTGGGACCTAGAAACTTTTCCATTCCTCATTATTCATGTTTTGAAGATGGAGAAAAATGTCTCCAAGGCCATACCTGACAAGGTTCACTTCACCATGGTCGACCGCTCGGTCGTTTTTTGGGTAAATTCTTCCAATCTCACCAATATCCTCTACAACAATATCAGTATTCTCGAAACCAACAGCCAACAATTCATTCATCATTGATCAACTGGAAATACTCAAAGAATTCAAAAATGGGCTCACAAGGAGAGCACCATTCCTGGAGAACACGATGAAATTCTGGGAATCATCCTGTTTCGGTGGAAAATGACGGTATCTGCGGAGGTTTGGTCCGATGAGCCTCATATCCCGAGTTACAGCTTTGGTGATCAGCATCGCCCATATAAATCCATAATGGAATGACATATACATAGATATGCTGACAATGCTAGCCTCCATAGCAATATCTCAGAATAGGGGTCCTATGGGCCTAATGCCTTGAGGACACCTCCATGTTTCACCAAAATAAGGTGATTCCTAGGGTCCCATCAAGATCCGTATCCCGCGGGCCTAGTAGGCTCCTTGTCAGAGGATGTCTATTTGAGGCCACGGGCTCCAAAATATTCATCTGTTACGATCACACAATTCTCTGCTGGGTGTATTGAGACTTTTGACCGGTGGAATAGACTCTGCTCACCTGACGCCTCGTGGAGTTAATTTACAATGAACAATGGATTCCTTCTAAGAATACACGGTCGTATACCCGATCCCTCATGGTATCTTATATACGATTGTTGAGCCTACGTTCTCATGATCGACGGTACCATTACTCTGGTTCGTTGTTCCTATGACCGATCGAATGTTCGACCGCGAGTGTATTTGTACATATATGTGAAATGGTATATGAGATTCCTCATCTGTTCTATTATACGGCTGCAGGACTTATCTTTCGGTATGGTGGCAAGTAGCGTATGAAAAGAAGGAGACTTCCAGGGTCTGTCTCACAAGAGATGAGAAGAAGACTTGGTCAACTTGAACTCGACTCCAGAGATCTTTGATTCTCCGAAAGCGCTTCGGATAGTGAGTCTGCGATAGTACTCAATGGGCACTGCCACGAAGTAGTTGGACTCGTGTATTTCCAGGAATTTGCATACAAGGGTAGCCGAGAAGTGAAATCTACGGGGGTCCGAATGTAGGCAGCCGAAATTTTCTTCGTACGGGTCGATTCATCCCCTCCTTTCCACTCTGTGGATATTCTACTCATAGATTCTGCAGTTGATGCTATCACGTCTGTTCCTCGTCTGGTGCATGTGAACATGGTGCAAGAATGGTATCCAGCACCTCATCACAATTCATTTCCCCTGGGTCTAGTTGCTTCGGAGAGAAAAGAAGGAGGAGAGGGGAAGAATTTAGGAGGATTGGTCACATTGAATCATTGATCACTACCTACCAAAGAGAAATATGGGATGGTGTGTGAATTCTTGAATCACGGGTCTATGAAAGGTATCGATTGATGCACAGAATATTGTTACCTTCCGACTGGTAGATCATTAATGGTGACTTGTCTCAGATTCTGTTTTCTGTCAATAATGAATAGACCTCTGAAAGGTATTCCAGTTTCTTCATCAAGAATTCCGTAGTCACGGGCAATCTTCGCACTTTTGTCAGCAAGGAGTGGAATCCTCATATCGCCCAAACCTCCCAACTTCCGTGGGGTATTTATCCATGCGAGATGACTAAAATGTGAATCTGTAGATGCAGCGATGAGTTGGACACCAGCAGCCTCAAATTCTTGGGCGCGATCCGAGAAAGCAATTATCTCGGTGGGACAAACAAATGTGCTGGAAGGAAAATTTTTTTGTAGTGATTTTCGCTCGAGGCAGCACTTGGAATGGGGAATGCCTGCACGAGTTGGTGTCTGAAAAATGTACTTCCTTCTTCCAATAACCCAGGATGAGGTCGAGACTTATTGCACATGCTGAGCAAGGGCAAGAGTTGACCACACAAAGATTATGAAATCAGACATAGTATTTCCCTTTCGATGGCCCGGGTTGTGGATTGATTTTTTGACCGAATTCGTAACCGATTGTTTATTGGATGACAAAGACGAAATATGAAAACTCTATTCAATTGCTTTTTCTTGATAAGCATGGATAACACAGGATAACTTGGAGTTTCCCCGATCCGGGGAGGGTGAAAATCATCCCCGACGTATTTGTGGCGTCTCGCTTCCCATTCATATTTGTTCATATCAGCAAGGATTTGGAATTGCTTCGGTTTGCATTTTTACTGCATTCCTTTCAATCGCTGGGAGATCACAACATCATTCACCAATGGTATGAAAGGCAAGATCGGAAGTTCACGAGCACTCATTTGTTCATTGATTGTCGATATTAGAAGCCTGCTGAGGACACCAGTATAATCTTGAGAGAGTCTGGTTTTGGTCTAGTACAGCGTATTCTACAGAATCAAGACTATTACGGACGGGAATCAGATAGTTCCAAGAAATATCGTCACTGCCCCGTCCTCGGGTAGCATGTGAGTTACATCATTGTGTGAATGATTGTGTCACGTGGGTACAGGTGGAGATCAGTGCCTGATCTCACCTCTCCCCTTCGTGCCACGATGACGTTGCACCCGCGACGGCTACGCGGCCGCGCAACGTATGTTCGCGGTTCGCCGGCCATCGCGGATGCACCGTCAGCACTTCGACGGAGCGAAGTACATCCCCACTGTATCGGTCTACGCTGCAGCAAGGACCATCGTCGTCTACGCTGAGCCGTGCGGCGGCCAGACCGCTCGTATCAACCTTCAGAATCATATCTCTCTCTCGAGTATATTTTAGCTGCCATTAAACCTATATATTTACATCACTCAGCCGTGATTCATTCGAATCACCCCTCCTTCCCACGTAACAATTGAATGGATTATATCTAATTTTTCATGTATAAATCGACCAATTCTTATTGTAAATGCTCACACATTAAGTTTTCCTAGGATCAATATCAATAAAATACCGTATTCACCCAAGTATAAGACGCACCCCACTTTATGGGGGGAGGAATCGGGAATCAATATTAACTTGTAGACTCGACACCCCCTTGATAAGACGCTACCCCGGTTCACTGGGACTCAAGGTCAAAAATTTCAAATGAAACCGGGTACGATTGGGAAAGCTCCTCTTCCTCATAACTTCACCTCCGGACACAAACGCGAGAAACTTCGTTTATCCTGACCAGCCTCTCGATTTCCAAGATTTTTCACTTCTACTTGTTACACAACCTTCAGTTTGGAAGGACTCGTACATGAAATTCTCTTTTTAAACTCCATATTTGTAATCTGGCTCAGCTGTTGAGCTACTGAGATTTGACCGTGTACTGGTGTTTTCAAATGTTGATAAAATTTTAAATATCATATACATTCGCGATGTGGCAATGCTATTATGACGCCTACTCAGTTGTCGATGTGATTGAAATACGTACACAAAGTCGCACAATTGCGCGAAAGCTCCTCTTCCTCATTACTCCACCTCCGGACACAAACGCGAGAAACTTCGTTTATCCTGCCCAGCCTCTCGATTCCCAAGATTTTTCACTTCTACTTGTTATACAACCTTCAGTTTGGAAGGACTCGTACATGAAATCCTCTTTTTAGACTCCATATTTGTAATCTGGCTCAGCTGTTGAGCTACTGAGATTCGACCGTGTACTGGTGTTTTCGAATGTTGATGAAATTTTAAATATCATATACATTCGCGATGTGGCAATGCTATTATGACGCCCACTCAGTTGTCGATGTGATTGAAATACGTACACAAAGTCACACAATTGCGCGTACATTCATGCGTGTTTACGATTGTGAACATAGTTTGTAGAATCCACAGCTGAGTCTGGCGGTATTCTATACGTTTCTGGCGCAACCTAATCACGAGTGCTGACAACAGAATATCCGCACAGGAAATATTAAGCACCTATAAATAAGACGCACCCCTGTTTTGGAGTGCTCAATACTGATTTTTTGGTGCGTCCCATACTTGAGTAAACACGGTAGTGCTTGGGAGTTTTCACGGCAGTTAGGGGCTCTCTCTGACAAGAAAATTTGCTCTGAAACCACGATTGATGTTTGGAACGAGGGAATCCATAGCGAGAAGAGATTTTGCGGAATTTTTCAAAGTAAAAGGTCCGGCTAACATTGCGGAACGAGGATCTTGATGAAACTCTAGGCATTATCTTGTTGTAGCGAGAAACGAAGGTATGTTCGAGGGCTTAATCCCGCGGGGCTGCTACTTTGAGATACAGCTAAAGAGATCAGCATTGTTAGTATACCTATACATAGGATTTTTTAACTTGGGCCCATATTGGCAATGCTGATTTTTATAGCTGTACCTCAGGGTAGGAGGCCCATGGGATCAAACCCTTGGAGATACCTTCATTTTGCACCAGAACAAGATGATTACTAGAGTTTCATCAAGATCCATGTTCCAGAAGGTTAAACCTCCCTTTGTGAGTCCCAATGGAGATTCCTAAGACGCGGCTGAACGAAAAATTTGAGTCTCTCAAGGAATGTAACGTTCAAGTTATGAACAAAAGTGTCCATGGCTTGTAGGGACAGCAGGAAATTTCCATTTGGGATCGGTTTAGGCACGCCGTGCTTTTGTCCTTGGGAAGAACTGGGGAGGTTCCACGTGGGAGCAAGTTAAGTAGATAAGGTAACTGTCTGAGTGTATGGCACGATGTACGTATCTATGGGACACTGTAATAGTATTAGATTTTCCGAGGAAACTAGTCACTTCTTTCAATCAAAAAAAATTTTAGAGTAAAGTACGCATGTTAATGTATGTGTCGGGACGAAGAATCAGAAATGAATTTATTTCTACATTTAAGGAAAAATCTCGGAAGTTCTCTCTCACCCACCTGTGTGATTCGTGGTTCGCCCTGAGGGCTGGTGAGCGATGGAGAGCCTAATATAGAGAGGCTGGTTCATGAGTATATTGAATATTACGTAGTGCAAAAGCTTATCATAACTGTGACTAAGTGTTGCTCCACCCTTAGGTGAATGATTTGAGCGTTCTTTCGTTAAGAATTTCCAAATATCGCGGTGTTTCATTCCACGTACCACGCGCGCGCTGATGTCTGTGGATATGGAACGGTTCGGTTGGTGTTCCAGTTCCCACGTACACTTGACCGCAGCACACGGCACAGTTTCTGTAAGGATTTTTAGCAATTTTTTCTTGCTCCAATTGTAAATAATGCACTTCTGGTGATCTATAACTGAATAATGAAGCCTACGTGGAACCGCAAGGAGTGAGTGTGCATTATTATCTGTCGAAATCCAGTCTAGGTATCCTAACCTCAAAGCCGAACAATCACGCCTAGTGTACCATTCTTCATTCTCTCACATTGACTCTTTGAAATTAAATCCTAAATTACATGTGTTTGATATAATTCACAGCCTCACTAGATCAACAAATGAAAAACAGAACAAAAATGCAAGAGCAGGAGCTGCCTCTGAAAAGCCTGCAAAAAAAGCAAGAAAAATGTGTCTACTAAGAAGGTGAATAACAAAGCTGTTATAAAAAAGATCAATTCTAGATCAATGGACAGGAGAAAGATTAAAAGAAAGTTGTACTCAGACAGTGATCTCAGTAAAGCCATTGTGCTCTCAAGAAGAAAGTCTAACCCTTCGTGCAAACCTAAACTTGGACCCTCTACAATCCTAACAGATGATGAAGAAAAGCCAATTGTTGAGTGGGTAGTTTATAGAGCCAAAACTGGGTCACCCGTTACCAAGACTGAGCTTCTAGACTGTGTGCAGACGTATGTATTGAATACTGAAAAAATGACTCCGTTTATAGACTCTAGACCTGGCAGACACTGGTATGAGGGTTTTCGTAAAAGACATCCATCTTTCAGCACACGCATAGCTCAAAATCTTAATACAGCCAGATCTAACGTATGCAGAGAGGACTTGATTAAATGGTTTGAAGTAGTTGGTAAACATCTTTCAGAGTGTGATTCGTTGAATTCGCCAGCAATGAGTTATTTGAACTGCGATGAAATCTATGTTCCATTTGCTCCGAAAGCCTTCAAAGTTTTAGCTGAGCAGGGCATGCCAAATGCACACAGGATTGTGGATCAGAATGAGAGGGAAGGTTTGACAGTGCTTTACACCTACTGCGCTGATGGCACTTGAGCACCCTTAATGGTCCTTTATCCTGCCAAAGAGACTGTTCCTGAAGCTACTGTAACCAATTTTCCACCAGAGTGGGGAATTGGTTGTATTGATAATGGGTGGCAGACGACACGGTCGTATTATGAATATGTGACAAATGTGTTGTATCCCTGGCTCATCAAACACAATATCCCATTGCCCGTAGTACTATTTCTTGATGTGCACTCTTCTCATGTCACCAAACCCCTGGTTGAGTTTTGCAAAACTCGCCAAATACATCTGATTTTTCTTGTGCCTCATGCCACCCATATAATGCAGCCCTTAGATGTATCTTTCTTTGGGTCCTTCAAGAAGTTTTGGTCAAATCAGCTTCATATATGGAAAGTTCAAAATAAAATCACTCGGTTGACCAAAGTGAATTTCCCCCTTGCATAAGAAGCATTCTTGACAAGTTTTCTGAGAAAGAAATGATTCAGAATGGGTTCAGAGCCTGTGGATTGTACCCCTGGGATGTGGATGCTGTTGACTTCAATGTTCTTGTTAAACGCAAGAAGAAAAAATCCAAGGCAGATGACTCATCCAAAAATTCTCCATCACCGCAAGAACAGAATAATAGTACAGATGTTACTCCATCTCAAGTATTACAATTATTTGAAGATACCTTGGATTCAAGTCTCTTCCAACAATTCAAAGATTCTCAGTCTATTGGAGAATGGACTGGTGATATGACGCAACAAGGATTGTTTGATCATTGGATGAAGATTAAGAAATGCTGTGTGGGTACTCTTTGAAATTATTTTTCAATTTTTTTCAAATGGCACTTGTCTTGAAATATTCTTTCAAAATGATCTTTGAGGAACAATGACTAATGAGTTTTTTACCTTTTATAAAGCATGAAAGATTCCTGAATCAGATTTTTGATCAACCATGTCATCTCAAATTTATGGATCTGTTCCTGTTGAGTCCAATTTATGTGTACAATACTTCTTAAGAACCATTGAGTTGATATTAACACATGAACATATACCTCTGTGTATATAGATAGTACTAAGTATATTCAGTGCAGCATGATAAGATCCATACACTTTCAAAGCTCTATCTAAAAATTTCAGAATTTACACGATACTCGAGCTTCATGCAAATTTTCTTACATGTATACATTTTCTCTCTATTCAGATAAGAACTCGCAAGATCATTTGAGAGTAAGTGAAAGTACGCAGTGTAGCTCTAACACATCCACCGTGTCAACTGTAAGTTATGATGTAAGTCCACGAACAGAATCTATGAGTAAGACTGTGAGCCCCATTAGTACATTCACCCAGCCAAATGTGCCACCATTAGTTCCTGTACAAACACTTGATCTAGATAATTTGGGCCCCAGTTGCTTAAAAGAACCAGATCCACTTGTAGTTATGAATACCAATGATAATGGGCTGATTACTTTCGAGCTTCTTGATGGCGATGATAGTGGGATAGGCGTTGAAGATGGAGCCAATTAACAACCATTCGTTTCAAAAGAATATAGCTCAAAGGACGAAGATGAAATGTTTGTTGACGAATTATTTGGTTGCCAAGGACTGGATCTCAGGATCGCGGCTAATAAAATGTTGACTGTGAACAACCGTCAAAAAACTCAATCTTTCACTGAAACAGTGGTACCTAGCCAACTTTCCACAACAGGTATTTTTCTCACACAAGAATCAATCACAAAAGTTCCCATGATTTAATTTATTCTATCTTTCTAGCTGCTGTTGCTGAGAAGGGAAATTCAATTGTGAGTGTTGATAAAAGGATAACGAGTGGCTCATCTCCAATTATTTGGCAAAAAAAATTTACTTTCTGCTTCAAGTTCCACTCATGAATATACTGCAAATCGTACTGAAAGTGTAACATCAGGTAATGACTCCAACACTACTTTTGATAGGGATTGTAAAACGCCTCTAATTCGTAATTATTTCTAGCAACAGTGATTGATAAACAACAATATACTTTGACAGCAAATGAGAATCTTGCTGAACAACCATCTCCCAAAAAACTTGTATTAACTAGACAAGAGGACTCTCTTAAAAAATTTAAGCATTCGAGAATTCAAGGAAAAGGAAATTGTATTGCTGTAAAAGTTGAGAAAAATCAAGAAGGTAAATCTTCATCTACGGTCAATTGTACCAATATGTCTCTTATGTAAATATTATTCTGAGCTTCTCATATGAATATTATTCGTTCATCAGGTTTTCAAGATTCCTTCAAAGAGTCTCTTACGTTCCCCGAAGAGTACCGGCCAAAAGAAGAAAAACTCAAGCTTCAAAAAGGGGGAAAAAATAAGAGGCACCCCGTTGCTATTTCGAATGAGTGGAACGAAGAGTATGAAAAATGAGAAACTGCCGGAAAAGAAGCAGAGCAACAAGCAGCCGAGAAAAAAGCTCTACAAGAAAAGAGAGAAAAATTGGCCGAAGAAAGGAAGTTGATCGAAGAAAGAATTAGAGAATTGACGCCGAAGAGAATCGAGAAAGAAAAGACAAGCGCTTAGTTTTATGTCAAGTATATAAATGAACAATCGTTTCTGTTAGTTGAATCCTTTTGTGATCCAAAGATTATTCTTAGAGAATGAATGATGTAGAGTACTCCATGACTTGGATGACTTAGTCATAATTGTCTTGTGAAAACTAGCAAAAATCTGCTTGTTACACGTTTTTGACGAATCTGTGGTTTGATCTATCATTCCAAAGGATCTGTTCTACCTCATAATTAATGAATGAATTGTTTCGTGCAAGTACTTCACGCTTTTCTCGCCTAAAACACCATATCTATCTTGACTCTTCATTGTACATCCAGCTTTGACTAGAATCACTTCTTCAATTCTTTCTCCCAAAAATCAAGTTTCACCTTGAACGAACGTCTGACTACTCAAAAAGTTATATCACATGTTCAATTCATTGAGAATCGAAGCACTAATGCTCATTGAAGTTTATTTTCCAGTGTCCCATGATACGGACATCGGGCGCGGAACAGCACGTACATAGGTCGAAAATTCTGTTCCATAATTGGGACATGCACTCTGCCGCTATTTTTCATAAATATACAAATAATCTTGACTTCTTGGAGAATAATTCTTTATCTGCTTGACTCTCTGCGACACTTCTCAACCATGTTAGAAGAGAAACTGGGAAATTTTCAGATTCTCAATCAAAAAATTCATGGATTAACTCGGGGTCCCAGTTCGAAGTGTGCCATTCAAGGGACACTTACCTTATTTAGGTTCTCAAAACAAATATCCGACGTGACTCTCAGCCAGAAATATTTTGAGCAGATGTCGGCTCATTTGCATCAGGTATTTTTGGTGTCCTGGCACCCAAAAGGGAGTCTGGCGGTATTTTATACATTTTTAGCGCGTCTTAATCACGAGTGCTGCCAACTGATTCTCTGCACAGAAAATATTAAGCACCTATAAACGAGACGCACACCTGTTTTGAAGTGCTGAATACTGATTCTCTGGCGCGTCGTATACTCGGGTCAACACGGTACTCGATTATTTCTCTGTGCGGTAAGTGTTGGAAAAGGTTCCCTGAACCCCGTGCCTCCTATTTGAAACTCAACATTTTGGAATTCCTTGTGGGGAACTATTTCCTTGGGACTCATCCGAGCTGTATGATAGAACTCCGAGTTTCTGAAATTCAGAACTCTTTTTAAATCATCATATCAGTTCATATCATTGAAGTCCAAGTCTATTATGAATCGCAAAATTTTGAATTCTATGATTGTATGACCCGTTGACAAAGTACTGATAGTAAACAAACCAATCTGACGAAATCACGCTGGACCTCTTCTGACAAAATTGGAAAATATTTCGGTTTAGAAATGCGTTATATTCAGCATTCTATCCAACAACTCCGCAAAGTTCAATAAACTCTGATTCAGCATATTTGTCACTGATGGAATAACGGAAGATTTCGGTTAACGAATCTCTGTAGTCTGCAAGCCTATCAAGCGTCCTACGGAGTTCAATTGATGTCGATACTGACCCATCAAATTTCATCACCATCGCTCTACACTCGATCGTAGTACACCTACAGGGGCCAACGTGAATTGGTTGCATACATGCAAGAGCTAAAATGGAAGTGCTTACTCGGGGACCAAGTCCTTACGTACCCTTGACACACAGTTTAGTTGCGAAATGTGTTCTGCAGAGCAATTTATTCGATCTTGGAATGATATCAAAGAGCTTTCCGCTGGGCAACGTGCAGGAGCGCGGAGGAAATTCATGAGAGTACGAGAGTGAGAGCAAGATACTCATTTAAGGAATGCTTATTATACTATCATAGGGATTCATAACCACACTAGTGTTCAATCAGCTCTAAATAGTATACTACTCTTCAACTCGGAAATACTATGTTTACTATGTACATGAGTTGATGATAGCTTGCATGAACAAGACAAAAACACCGCGTCAATTTGAAAGTAGGATCAAAATTTTCATCAATCACTCACAGCCGCAAAAGAGAATCTGACTGAAGAGAATGCCAATTGAGATAATAAGCCACATTTGGAACTAATTGCTTTGGAAACTTTTGTCGAAGGCCTTCCAAATTTATTGAAACAAGCAATAGCCTTGTCAAAGCCGAAAACCCTCATGGAAGCTTCGCAATCCGTAGAACAGCTTGAGAAATTCACCTCAGAAACCAATCAGAAGCCATACTCTACTCTACCAGGCCACAGAAAACTTCGGGTCCGAATCTAAAACCACAAAATATCCGTCCCAACTCTACAGCTAGACAAGTTTATGGAAAACAGGGCCAGGGTGTGGAAATTATAGATAATAATGACTCTAATCTGTATGATAGAAATAGTATGCCATGTGATTGGAATCGTGATGATATGCAATCACCACCGCCTTCCTCTCTATCAACTCTCAAGGGGGTATTGATCTACATCCAAACTTGAGATATGGCAATAATCGATCGCAATCACCATCGATTCTAAGAAGAAAGGAAAGTAGACCACCATCACCCTATCATCGCCCAAAGTCTGCAGCGTCTTGTCCCGTTTCTCCAGGCACGAATCACAATCAGAATCAATACAACCGAAATCAATATCCTTACGACATGCAATATCCGCACCCATCCCTTCTCATACATGTTAATGAATGACGGAATCTTTGAAAACTGTTCACGCCACAACAATACTAATTCATGTGAACCGAGTACACCCTTATACTAGAATAATGGACGGAACCCATGTAAATTTGACCTCTTGACTGTACTTACAATAGACAGTCTGAAGAAATGTAATCGCCATTTAGAACTGCCTCCCACATCATATTGGCAGACATTGACGATCACTGACGAATGGATCTTTTCAACCACCCCACCCATTAGACTAAGTATATCATGCGGTGATGAAATCCCTCCAGATGTCGAAATTGAAGTCACAGGAATCCTAGGAATAGATGGTGGATGCGTAGCACATACGGAGAATTTAACATTACATGGAATATAAAGTACAATACTTTTACAAACATATCCGTATGGACAAGATTTAGGAATCGATAAGCACCAGATATTCTTGAGTCACATTCAGAATGAATTTGCCGAAGAAAATTATAACTCGATGCTATCAGATATTCGGTTGAATAGCGGCAATGCATTGTCATCAAAAGATATAGGAAACTAATTAAGAAGTATTCCTAGAGAAGAGAGAATAACTGGCACTATTTTCAATTTTTCAGCTAGCTATATCAAGTTTTCCAACGATCTCACTACTAGTAGTAATATATATAACGCTGAGAATGATTCAAGCTATGAGGAAAAAAAGGTTGAAGATGAATCCAGAGGTAACTATAGAGATACCTGATTCTGATAAGGCTCGGGATGGAACATACTCAGGGAGAAATCAGAGAAGATCTACGCTTGATAATTCTGGAAATGATCCCCAACCACACATGTCACTAAATCCAATTCATATTCGTATGCTCCAATTGCCTGACGGAACACCACTACAATTTCGGGATATCCCAAGAATGCCATCTGCTGAACCGACCGATATTCGCCTTCCTATACAAAATGTATACATTTCATGGCACGGAACGCCCACCAATAGGCAACTACGTACAACGCGACTGATGTACGGATCGCCTACCAATATGCAACTACGTACAGCACGACTGATGTACGGAACGCTTACGAGTAGGCAACTATGTACAACACGACTGATGTACGGAACGCCTACCAAAAGGCAACTACGTACAACACGAAAGCAAATTTGATAAAAGTGCGAATAACTTTCAGCGTGCACGGTGACCGCATCGCCTTAATGACTACGTACAACTTGACAAACTACACAACGCCAACTCTGGAAACTGCTCATACTTCAGCAACCACATTCCCACTACATTATGTACAATTATGCTATCCGAAAACAGAATTTCGCGACATTCATCAGGCGCAAGAGCCTGATTTGGTCGTGGTAAAATTGGTATGTATGCATTATTTTCCCTGCAGAGACGGAGCGATTCTTCAATTCGGTACGTAACAGCCTCAGTTATGGAATTCGATGCAGAATCAAATTGCAGTTATTTTTTCTGATTATACTGCGCATAGATTCCTTAGAAAAATTACAGCATTTTTTGATATTAGATGAGAAAAGTATTGATTACACAGACCGGCGTATTTTTATCAACTTTATGTGACTGAAATTCTAAAAGTGGTTCCTAGTAGTCTTTGAGCCGCTGAATCCCAATCCGTTTGCGATATCACTTTATCACGTCACATTTTTTAGTAAATCGATGTTGGATTTATAAAAAACGCTGCTTTAGCAGTTTTTGAAGAGTCATCACTCAAAAGTCGAGGCGTAAATCAATACACTGAGAGAAATTATCTAATAAAATTTGTTACCCCGGGAACAATTTGTATTAATCGCGTCAATACCAGAGCACCAGCAGAGATCGCATTAGATTTTGTTCCTGAATTAACAGTTTTTACTCACTCGTCAACAATTTTTCTTGATCCCGTTCAAGAACTTTTAAAACTGGCTCGTTTGTAAAATTTATTGATTTCTCGATAAAAATTATTGATTCGCATGTAAAATTCGTGCCAAGTTGTAAAGAAGGAATCGTCGAATTTCCGCTATTCCTGTATCTGCCACCAGGTGGCTCACATCGTCTTTGGCATCGATGTTACCACCAATATTTATTTATTACGGACAACAAACTTGACGAATAATAGTCAATGCAATGTCATCGATACCAGAATTTCATGAATAACTGGGAGTGTATTTCATTTTCCGCGTATCGTGTCTATCGACTAGCAATCAGCTCGTTTATGGGTGGATTGGGCTTACCCGCAAGCGGTCAAATTTGACATGGTTTATATATATACGAGTTCCAAAATTTCCACACGAACATAAATTGTTTGCGTGAACCCGTGTATGCGATATCGATAATACGTAAGATAAGGTATAGTGATATGTGAACATATATGTATGAACTTATAACATAAACAATATGTAAGATGATAAGTCCAATTCTGAGTGCGTGAATATATAATGTATGTGACTGAGCGTGCTTCGTACTCTAAAACTGCATATAACCCAATAAACATTGGCTGAGTACTACTTCACATATAATATACCAACGTATCATTTTGAAATTTAGTTGGGCGCCAGTATTCAAATTTGTGTCATCGTCAACAAAATTTGTAAACTGGTTAATAAAATTTACTTCCGCATCAATAAATTCTGGTACTGTTTCAACAAAACCAGTCGAGGATCCTGCTGGTGCCACGGTATAGACGTGTTTATAAGAATTACTCCTCAGTTAACGACAACTATTAGTAAATTCCTCTCAGTGTATCCTGCTGGGTTCCTGCTAATGTTTTTAAATAGGTCTTCGGAATGAGCTTAGGTATATTCGAATCGGTCAAAAACTCCCAGAGATACAACGCTTTGATGGAATGTAAACGTTTCAGAGAAAATACATCGGAGAGGACCACGCCTCCGTCCACATCTAGCATCCCGTGAACCGTGGTGACTATGGCCACCGGGGTGATTGTGGCCACTATTTCGGAAAGAGATTGTGATAGTCGTAATTTCGATGTTATACCATTCAGAAGGACGCGCAAGAGCGCATTTTAAAGGTTAAGATCTCTTCTTCCAGGATATAACACCTGATTCAAGATAAAACAGGTTCCATTCACCTTTTTCTCCATTCGAATAATATGAAGATTGTCAAGTAAAAATTTCATGTTGCAAAAATTTACCTGAACAACCTACTATACCAACTCCTGTCTTCTACCAAAGATTTTTTCTCAGTCGGCAATGACGTCCTCTACATTTTGCGCTATTGCCGATTCAATCCAAGAGCGACAATTATTTAGAACGACCACTTGAACGAGGACTTGTGATTTCTCGGCTGCCCCGGGGTGAATGTGGCCTTCTCGTTCTTTCATAACTCTCGAGAAAGCAAATAGGTGGAAGAGAATTCCAAGCACAGCATTTTGGAGGTGACGTCATAGCGCGTTGAATGAGTACATATACATATAGGTTTGTTCAAAAAATTGCAACAAAACTCAACTAGAAACGTCGAAGTGTTCAAAAACAACCCAGACGTCACAAGACACACCGTGCTTGAGACGCGACCGTAGTTTATAGATTCCGAATTGGCCGCTTGACTCGGGTTTTTGAGCTATCGAGATGAACCCAACGTTGTTCTCTTCGTAATTAGATGAGCTAAGAGGTAGAGCAGTGTTGGCTCAGTCGGTAGCGTGCTAGCTTTGGAATCAACACTGCTCGAGGGGTCGTGGGTTCGATTCCCAGCGAAATAGAGAACTGACATGACTACAAAAATTATTCGGAAATGATTATATTATGGAAGTTCACGTTGAAATAAACGCGATATGTGGAAATTCGAAAATTTTCTGTTGCCAAAGTGACTCAAATTTGAGTCTAAAGTTTTTCAGATTTTGAATTGGCGCCATTCAATATGGCGGCGACTGCACATGAGTCACGTGACTTCAGAGTGTTTTCCACGATGATTCTGAGACAAAGCTGCGTTTCTTCACCGCGAACTTCTATTATTCGAGTAAAATAAGCTCTCGATTGTGATTCAGATGAGAATTTCCGATGAAAAATGTCATCACAATAGTTGGGGAATCTAGTGGCACATGTGCAGCCGTCGCCATATTGGATGGCGCCAATTCAAATGGTCAAAACTTTAATGATGATTTAAAAACCTTAGAGGCGTCATAAAATTTTCAAACTTTTTTTCCTATACCTATTTTGCCGCGAACTCTCAAAATATAACATTTCCCGGGATTATGTCAGTTCCCTATTACTCGGAAATTTTTTCTGAGGTTTCTTCGACGGGGGAAGGACCCATCACACCCCACCTGCTTTGGAATCGCGATTCCCCCGGGATCATCCTTCAGAGAAATCCTGGGTTTTCCCATTTCACGAGGTTCGCCTAGCAGGCCTTGGGCGAATGCGAAGCAGGGCGGAGGGTGGGTAACGTAGGGAGCTAATGAGCCGACCCGACGTACCTTCCTAAGGGCACGGGGAGGTGCGGGAAATGTCGGCCTTACCGGCATTGGAGTTTGAGTCTCACCAAATCATGGCCTTGCGAACCATGAAGAGGCTCTCTCCGGGAACGCTAAGGGTACAGCGGATCCGATGGCTCACTTCGTGAGCCAGGGAATGTCGGCCTTACCGGCATTAGAGAGACGCATCCCATGGCTGCAAACCATGGCGTAGGTCACTCCGCGGGAGCTGGAATCCATGTGTAGAGGGGAAAATTCAGGCATAACCCTTCACACCAAGGTGGCAAAGGGCTTCCTCGTGCTAGGCCGAGAAGGGTGCAAGGGGATCTCAAAAAAAAGAAGATGAGCTGAGAGTTGCGTCATCCTTATTTTGTTTCAAACACGAGGCGGGGGTAGGGATTTGCTCACACCATTATAATCGCGGTGCTCAACGAGGGTGGCCATAGTTAACCCGGATGTCGGGGTGAATGTGGCCACCCTGTTTTTCACAATTTTCAAAGGAGCAAGTGGTTGAATTGGAATTCTGAAGACAGCGTTCTGAAGAACACCTTAACATTCGCCGAATGACCTAAGATTCATTCATATAGGTTTGTTCAAGGAAGCGCAAGATGAATTTGATCAGAAGGTCCAAAGTGGCCAGAATCACCCCGGTTTACAGTACCGTTGTACTGTACCTCTCCCTCCTCAGCAGCGACCGCTGCATCTGTCTTGTGCTGCTGGGCCTGGGGGCTCGCCTCCATTTCCTGCGTTCTGTATGCTTCTTTCGCATGAGCCAGTGTAAACGTCTCAAAACCTGCTAATCGATTCTTACTCTGCCGTGATTTCTATTCGTATGATAAATTGATTGACTTTCATAATCAGCTTATAGTCCGGTGGCTGCGTAGGTTTCCGTAGGCTTTTGGGTGTCCCGAATGAACGAAGGTTTTTCCTACGTATTTTGACTCGCTGAATCCGAATATCGATGGTGCGAATTCGAAAAGTCATGCAATAATTTGTTGATATTTGTTATCAACAAATTATTATAAACAATCAAAAATTTTCATAAATTGGTCCGGAAAATTTTTTCTCGTATTCTTTGGGCTATTCTGAGTCGAAAAAGGTCTCCTGACATTTCTCATGAAAACCCTTAGTTTTCCCGCGAAAAATTCACGAAGTTTCCAAAAAGTCGAATTTCACGATTTCTGAGAGCTTCTAGCGTTGGGTCGGGAATCTTTTTTTGGCCTACCATGGCTTAAATTGCTCCTTTGAGTGTCAACTTCACTTCAAAAGAGCTCAGAAGCCGGAATGAAAGAAAACTTTTAAAAAACGCTCCCATTCACTTGAAAACGAACAAAAACTGATTATGCAAGATAGAACTTGGCACATCAAATAGTTAACTGTGTTTCAAAAGTATGATGACAATTAACTATATGATACATTTTGATGGTCAAAATGATAAGAAAGGTGGAGTAAGCACTTCGATCTCGACTCCGATTCAGTGGTGAGACGCACTGATTTTGAATGATTGGAAGGAAGTACTCATCGAACTTGTAAGAAAAAACCGAATTGCAACTTTGTTTCTCGGGTCACGAACCACTAAAAAAACAAAGAAAAATTGGGTTGATGCATGCGTGCTCCCTGTTGATCTATCGGCAATGAAGTACACGGCCGCGCTCGCGTGTCTGCATAAGATTCAAATACTCGCGCTCTTCTATGAATGACGTTTGACGTATTGCCTAATAAATGCATCCGCGTGAACATATACTGCTTCGAAAGAATACGATCTGCCCAAACCAGGTGGCGCTAGCACCTTCTCAATGTGTGAGAGAGAGACACCAAAGTCATGCCATCTCTCTCCCTCTCACGTTACAATTCGTGGAAATGTTTACGATCGCACACTGCCAACCATGTCATTTACGATAAAGATAGAATATATTAGGCAACTTATACGCTGAGGAAAAAAGTACATCGAGAGACAAGCACAAATTATTGAACCACACATACTTGCGTTTACTTTACACAATCTTTTGACCAATACTGTTTGGCTCTAACGCGTACGAGTTAACGACGTATATCTCGTGGGAGGAGCTAACAAAAAATTGTGCATCATGATTGGACAGAAATTCAGTTCCCCTATATGAAAAGGATCACTAGTCTGGCTGTGACCAACTAAGGCTCGACTTAGTGCAATAAAAGCGTTTAAAAAATGCAACTGGTCTTTTCAGCATCGAAAACAAGTTGACCAGTTTTTCGCGGTCTCGGGTGGCTATCTCCTACCGATACACTGAGCTAGGTAAGCGGTCGTGCTCTTCCGGGTGTCTACAGATGAAGGGAAGCTCTTCCCAAGTGATTTCACCAACTGAGTCCGAATTTTCATGTTGCGAAGTCGAAAAGTCATGCAATAATTTGTTATTGACAAATTATTATAAACAATCAGAGAATTGCATAAATTGGTCCGATAAATTTTCTCGCCTATTCCTTGGGCTATCCTAAGCCGAAAAGGTCTCTGCTTTTTTTTCATGAAAACCCTTAGTTTTTCCGCAGAACATCCATGAAGTTTCAACAAATTCGAATTCTGCGATTGCGTGGATCTCAGAGATCGAATGAATATTCCGATGATATTTTCCGTGACAGTTGATGGTTGTGTGAATTCATGCTTCCGATGAATAAAACGAGATCAAGATTATATAACTACACTACCGGTCAAAAGTCTCAATATATCATGATATCAAACTGATGATGTTCAGAAATAGATATCTCAGACTCTATTGATCGTAGAAAGCTTTGCGTGGTCGCACTTTGTAGCTCATATCAAGCACTTCCAAATCCAATTTCTTTGTTCCCCGTCCCGCATATTATACCAGAGACACACGAATCAGAGGAATGACTCTTACTCAATTTTCCACCCGGAGTACGAGTGCCTGCAAATTTTGAAGAAATTGTTGGATCTCTATGAGACCTACCTTATCTTCAAGCCCATGAAAAGGCTTTCATGATCCGTTTTTAAACGTCTTTTATAGCGGTTCTGATATTGAGATATGACGGATTGATCTGCCGGTGTTTTTCTCTCGAAAAGATACACGAAAATCCAAAAATGATGAGAAACAGTCCAATACAAGGTCGGTAATCTTCATTTCAATGGCCATCCCGATGTTGAGTCAAACTTTTATAGAAGTGAGAGTCAGATGCCCCAACGTGGGCTGTTTGTCAACATTACTGGATTATCATGTATCTTTTTGAGGGGAAAACACCTGCAGATCAATCCGTCATATCTCAATACCAGAACCACTTTGAGAGACGTTCAAAAATGAATCATGAAGAGGTCTCATAGCGATCCAACAGTTTTTTCAAAATTTATAGGCGCTCGTACCTCCGTTGGAAAATTGAGAAAAGAGTCATTTCTCTGACTCATGGGTCTCTGGTATAATATGCGGGACGGGGAACAAAGAAATTGGATTCGGAAGTGATTGATAACAGCTACAAAGTACTGGGTTCGGCTCCTGGGGGCTCGATTCGGCCATCAGATACTTGCAAATTGCAGGCTAAAACCTGTGTAGTGGGTCGCATTAGTGAGGTAGGGAACTGATAAGAACTTCGAGAAGAATCGAGGGCAAATCCACGAAAACGTCAACCTGAGGAACGAAATTCAAAACCTGAGTTGTTCAATGTTTTTATACATTTTCCAACAGTATATACCCCTTTCTTCCAGGGAAATTTTGAGTCGTCGATGAAAAATTATGCTTTTTTGTTATTCTTGTGATCCTACAATCGTCACAGAGCACATCATAGTAGACAATGGTTCAAATTACTCAATCATAACACAGCATTCCTGTGGTTGAAACTCTCTCAAAAGTTTTTGCGAACTCAAATATGTGCTTATTAGAGATGAGAAATATCGGCGGGACGATCAGAGTTCATGATTTCAGATTCATTCAATATTTCACTGAGGGGGGTCGGGAAGTGACACCCGTTACAGAAATAAGCACTTTTCAACGATACCGTCCGTAAACCTCGGAGAAAAATGGTGAGACTTGAGGTTTCAAGTATTTTTCATACTTCAAAACTGCTTGAATTTTTTCAGAATTTTCCACTGCCTTCAGCCAATTTTGGAGCATTTTAATTTTAGTGACACCCGTTACGCGTAACGTGTCTCACTTCACTTAGTGACGCAATTTTGGTCGATCTATCATCACGAACAAGTTGACTATATACCCCATGATAGCTCCGTTATCTGCATACACAATACGCGTGAGAAGAGCGTCGTCGACATACACAGCATGATACCTGCAGTAATGGAAGGATGGGGAAGGAAGAAGAGGCAAAGAGGCGAGAGGCAGAAGGAGGAGGAAGTAGCTCCACCCGCTTCGATGTATTCTCATCGACCACAGTGTTGACAGGACAGCGCGTGCGTATACGTCATTGTTGTGTACAGCTAGAACGCAGCAGTTGGAAACGTCGTGAGCTCCAGATGAGCCATCTTCCCGCTAAGAGATCTGTGTAGCATTTACATCAACAACGCTGCCGAAAGTAGAATTCCATGTGCGTGTTCACTTTATTAGTATTTTCGCTGTGAGTGAGATTGTTGGCAGGGCGGCAGCGTCCAACTAGCTCTTTTCTCGCGAGTATTCATAGTGCACCGCCTCAACACCGTCTTTGTCATAAACTTAAATTAGAGGGCATATTTTTACCGCTGATATTGTACAAGCTAGTTATAGATTACAAGCTCACCAAGCGCATTTATTGAAAGAGCAGGCTCGCGATAGAGAAAGAAGGCAAACGAAGAAGGAGGCACGTGAAGATTCGGAAAGTTATTACGAAGCTCAGCGAAAAAAATGCAACTGAGCGAATGCGAAAGCACTGGCAGAAAAAGAAATTCATGGAAGTGAGTATGACTAAGAGCTATAACAATCCAAGACCGTACAAATCACGCCAGTCTCTGGGCAAAGCTGTCAAAAAATCACGGATGCTTTGCCTTTGAGTCCTATGAAAGAAGCAGCAGAAATCAGTCCAATGATTCGGGACGAAATCCCGTTGATTGAAAAGTTAGACTAAAACTTTTATCCGAGCGCGAAGGGGAAAGCTCTCACCCAGGCCTCCATTCCATATCAGAAGAAACAGCGGCGGATATAATTGAATAGTATTCATCTGACAGCCACTCGTGGCAATCTCCGATGCGGAAAGACACGATGATTTTGAAAAATGAAGTGACGAAAAAGCGATCGAAAATAGCGAAGCGTTGCTTAGTAATGTCTATTGGCGTATTATATGAATCATTCTCTCAAGCTCACCCCGATGCGCAGGTCCAAAGGTCGAAATTCTTCGAACAGGGACCGAAGGATGCTTTGCCTCGATCGGAAACGCCGCATAATGTTTGCACATGTATCTTTCATGGAAATTATCGTATATACTCGACTGTCTTTTGCAGAGTATCAAATCATTTCCAGCAAAGATTTGCGGATTCTTAGAGAAATTAAGTTGTGACATTTCCAATGAAGCGTGTATGACAAATACATGTGAATCGTGTGGTTCAGTCAGAGTTTTATTCGCCGAAGACATGCAGAGAGATGAATTTGTAAGCTACAGGCAATGGCTCAAATGTCCAACCGAGAAACGTTCAACCTTGGGAGTGATCGAGCAACCTATATCAGACGTGATGAAGCTTGTGAGAGCCATAACCCCAAAATTTTAGTTTTTATTTGAGGAATCTTCAAACTATAAATATTACTAGTATCTCTATAGTATTCAAATCTTCGCGCGTATTGGAGCAGGTGAGGCAGACGTTTTCTTTCTTTCTAGTGTCACGCGTGGTGTAATAGACACACACGTAAGTGAGAATATGTATATACTAATACATAGAAACTCTGGATTGTTCCATGAGTTTCTATGAGGAATTTCTCATATAGAACTTCATGAAATCAGAAACTTTTCTCTGTTATTATAAAGCTCATTTTCTGAGCTACAAAATGTATATAGTCAGTTTTCAGAACTAGTTGATTTTGCACGTTTATTTTATTTTGCAAACTAAATGTTCTTGTTGAAAAGCAACAATGGTTTTTTCTTTCCACTTTTTTGATACATCATTCCATTCATACTCTGGAAAAACGTCTTCTATCGCAAAGTTTCTCATTTAAAGGAAAATGAGCCCAAAATCAAATGTGTTATAAATATTGTAAATATTCATTGCAAAATGTATTTGTGAGTGAAATAGCCTTTTCCCACATGAAAGCATCGATGATTAGAATGGCACAATATGAAAACTCACACCTTTGGTTGATTTTCTATTAAATCTTAAGTTAGATGGAAAGCCACGTGCTTCCAGAAAATTCTAGGAATTTATCTTTTTGTTTCTGGCAATGAATGAAAAATAAATCGAACTGAAATTCGCATTGATTCCATTTCCTTTTGAGATGAAGAATCAAATATTGTATGCAGATTTTACGAAAATGTTCGATTGATGTTATTTTCTACATGGAATAGCCGTTCTTCGAATGTTCCATAATCTATTCATTTATCTACTCACAATATAGATATACAGAACGGCTAGAGTACCAAGTATAAATACAGGCTCCTCAGGCCATTCAGGCCGGCTTATGCTCAGTTGAATTTCAGAGCTGTATCGAGCTTGGTCCTCTAGCTTATCAGAATTTCGTGTAAATATTTTGGATAAATGGCTCATGATATATAGTTCCTGCATTTTCATTACTGAATGATGATCTCGATGCCGATCGAAGACGAGGTTGTTAAGACCGGACCTGATGGGTCCGGTTAACAAATATATTTATTTCTGAGTGGGTTTTTGGACATTGAAGGGCGGCCTGCCCTGTTGCACTCACCTTATTCAAAAAATGTAGACAAGAATATGAATACCCTTTTGATATATATATATATATATATATATATATATATATAATTCAAAATTTGAATAATGAAATATGCATGTTAATCATCAGGGAAAAGGTCAATTTAATTAATAAGTATTGATTCGAAAATAATTCGATTTATATGCTGATCTTGAATTTGATGATCCAAAGGTAACAATGATAAATTTAATATACTGAACTGAATAGTAGATTTTCTTAGACTTACAATTATATTGATACTAAATTCTACTCGAGGATTTCCAGCTCTGCGAGTCAAGATATCCTGGAGGCTGATGGACAGGTTGATCAGCACGTTCTCGGGATGACGCCGGAGATGCGCGGCGAGATTCAGTCGACTCAGTCTCTCACTTAGGAATTTACTTTGTCGTACTCAACACTTGGGTAAAATGTGCGCGTGAGTTTAAGAGTTACGTTTCAAGACTGATCAATTAACTGCTGTTGACACTCAATTTTTATAGCTTTGTGGTTATGAAATTTGACCTGTTTTTCTGGCAGTGCGCGTAACTCGGAGTTACTGTGGGTTATGCGCACGGCGACAGCAATGCGCTGAATCAACCTGTCTTCATAATTCTGATTGCTTAATTAAATAGAGGTTACTCAAAAGACAAGCAAGCCTCAATCGCAACTCAGCAATTCACTTCTTTGGGTAATTGGGGCACCTCGGGATGGCGGGGCGGGACGCCACATCTACCCCCCCCCCCCCTAGACCATTCCCGTCTCGGGAATGCATCCAGCAGGGGCGCAGTGGTCCACCCTCCCAAATGACCCGATCACTCAAAGCTGTAAGGGTGTATTTTGTGTCATGCGTTTAATGTGATTCTTACAACTTTTGCATTGGAAAGTTCTTACATTGTTCTTCCTCAGGCATGAAATATCCGCCCTGGCTTTGCTGCAGGTTCTGCATTTTGCCCATCTAGTCGGCGATCTTGCGTGAGCATGCTTGCACAAATAGCACCAACTTTCACTTGTTTCACCTGCCATTTTTCGTTCCCTATATATTCTGGCTCGTATCCTATTTTGTTGTCTCATCCGAATTTTTTCTGAATCGTCAATATCAAAATTCATGCCATTTTCCCTCAATGTAGCTGGCATTGAATCTTCTTTTTCACGTTCTGTGGCTCCTTCATTTTCAGCGTAACTTGAAATTGATTTCTGACCCGAGAAATCGAATGAAATTACATTTTCGCTCACTTCTGCCTCGGGTTCAGGAGATATGAGCTCATAATGTGGTCCTGGTACGAGTGTGATCCATTGATCTTGCGGCAGTGATACATCACTAATTACTTTGATGGAAGGCTTCCCATTTAATGATGAGGCTCTTTGCTCGATGTCTGGAGTCGAACTAAAAATGGGTAATTGCACGTTCAGTAGTTCATTCCCCTGTTGATGATTTGTTTGATTCTCCGTTATGCATGACGGGCTTGTTGATGAGATATATACCAAGTCGGGGAGAGCGGGCGCGGGTGGGGGCCGGTTAGCGGAAAACTTGCCCCGTGGTGGCTCACTATTTCGCGTGTCGTCTGCTGGGTTAGCAGTTACGCATGATGCAATTGTTGGCCACAGTAAGGTTGGGCTGGGAACATTGAGTGATGCGTTATGTGGTTGTCCGCTTCTCGCCTCGTATGCTTCATTACCTGTTATGCGTGATGCGGCGTGCTCAGTATCGTAGTTCACCACACCTTGACCACGTTCACTAAAGGCACTTTTGGCACTCATCTGGGAATCGTGTGGTGCGTCTCCCACGTTTGATGTATTATATGGAATACTGTTGTGGTGATGGTATGTCGTCGTCCACCTCTTTATCAGTGGGATTGCTATTCTAGCGAATACCAATGTATTCATATGGTTCAAAAATTTCACAATCTGCAAGTGGGACCACTGATATACTCACGTCCCGCACTTTGCTCGATGGTTGAGTTTCCGCATTGCACTTTTCCTCGGCTGGCACCATGATGGTCTGTGTCTCAAAGGATTTTGTTAATAATAATAAGTCCAGATCTTCGTTAAAATTTTCACCATATATCTGCAAAAAGTTACTATATATTTCAACAGAGTTCTCTGATTTTTCTCGTTTCATGAGCACATCTTGTTTTGCCGCATCACATAACACTTGCGCTACCCTACACTCTTCCACAACACTTGCGATTACACTTTCGAAATTGGTTTTTAATGATTCTGAGTTTTTCTCCATCGCAACTCGGCTGTATTCTTCTACTGTCTGCTTGTTGATTATCACGTGGCGAAGTTCCACGTTCAATCTTCATGCGGTCAGTCGGTAATTGCTTGGTTGCTGCATGGGAGAGTAAAAAGGCCATGGTGGCGCCATCTCTTGGTTGCTCGGGCAAGTACCGGTGTGACTCTTTCGGCGCGGAGATTTGAATCACAGGATATCGTGTATGAAGTGTATGTACTATTACAAATGGACGTTTATATGTTCGATATCCAAATTGTGTTCTATGTAAATTTTGCGTGTTGCGATTGAATACTGTATACCTCCGAGTAACCTTAATTTTACATGAATAAGTCTTGTTATAAATACTACATCACTTCTTATCGTAAAATTGAAGGCGGCCTCATACAATATAATATATACATATAATAAATTTATAAATCCACTTACACACGTATATATATACATATATATCTTCCAAGGCAAGCCCTTTTTTTTTAAGGCGAACAAATTTTCTGAAATTCAAAATGCATGAAGTATTCGTATCATGGCAACCCTATACAACATACATATGTTTTATTTATTTATCTATTCATATATCTATTTATCAATTTACTAATCATTATCTATATATATATCCATTTTTTTCTCTCTATATATATATATTTCCAAATTGTTTGAATTTCAAAATCCATTCGAATAATCCCTGATATTAATTCAACATCGTACATCTAAATAATATTACTACTAATATTATAAACTACAGTCATAACAAATATGATCTGGAGGGAGTGCAGAACATCATTTCCTCCGTATGCTATTATGTATGCATATATCATCTTCAAAATTCTCCAAGAAGAAAGAGAAAAATTGAATATATATACGTTCTGGAACATCGCACGTTGTCACTTCTGTCGTCCAGCGTTTGTACGCGTCACTTGGGTGTTGCGTTATTCACAATATGCGGCCAAGTGGTCCGCGTGAGTTATGCGTGATTGACATTGGTCTAAGATCTTAAGGATAGTCTACGTCTTGTGTCGGTAATAAAGATAATTGTGGGCGCAGTTGTGGTGAAACATGTAGAAATGACGTTTCTTGTTGGGTATTCTCAGGAAGGGCTGGGAGCAATGAGGTTATTAGTGGTACCAGGGCTTTGGTCACAGGAGTAGACTCTGGAATGGCGGGGGGTGGTGATAGTGGTCTTGTTACTGTCCTGTGTACTGTGCTTTTCTGTGACAAATGTTGCGGGTTGTTTGTTTGGATGATAAAGGGTGGGTTTGGTCTCTTGTTTTTTCTCAATTTCAGGCATTTCTCTATTTTCCTAATACATATGCAGAAAACGATTGCTATTACAACAGTCGAACATAATGATGCTCTCAGATAGCTATAGAAGGTATTCATTACTCTCTTTGGTTTAGCTACTTCTCTATATTGTTTCTCTATCTCGCCTAATGCCACTGAATCGCCGTTTGATAACCAGGCGTCGAGGCTTTCATAAATTTCGCGATTCGCGTCTTTTAGTGCTGACTGAGTATCTTCCGACAGAAGGCTTGTGATATCCAACTGGAATTCTGGTTCATATTTGAATGAATGATCCATATCAATTTTATTAATTCCGAAAAGCGAGATATTACTAGTGTGCGCCGTCCATAGTCCGTTAATTGATAGAATGCCAGTTCCGTTCAGTACGATTTCGGTTTTGGATTCGTCAGCACAAATCAGTCTCATACGTATGGCTATGGTTGTAGAAAACAGCCACTCATTTGTAGATTGTAATCTCTTGAAATAGGGAGTGTTTGCCGACGTTATTACGTAATTACATGATTTAAGGTTGCCGGGTGACGTTTTTGCTAAAAGTTCAAATTCACATGGATCTTCAGCATGACTAACTCGTATCGGTTCTACAGCGTCTCACAGTATGGTACCGGTCTATGCAGTCTTGTAATTGGTTCTCTCGAAAAAGAATGTGTGTACGAAAGTTTTTTGATACAAATATGTCTGAGAATTCTGGTATGATGGAAATGAATGAGTTCTGAGTTCTTACTACTTTTGTCGGGGTTGGCAAACTGTGAATTTTATAGTGCATAAATTGGGTAGGATCTGCTATTGGGAGGGTTAAAGTTACGACAAGCCTTTGATGTGTTATGTGCACGTAGGTTTTTGATATCGAAAAAAGGTATTCTGGGGTGATTTTCTCCTTGTCCCATGGTAGGGCATGAGTAGCTCTGTAATTGTTAACGTCATGTAGAATGTCTTGTGATTGCTCGTGGTTCAACATCAGCCGATGTAAGCGCCCCCTTGCTGTTACCTCAATAGCATTGACAAGAGTTTTGTATAAAGAAATAGAATGCTGTAAGGCCATTTCAAATTCCGTCACCCATAACTCTAAATTCTCTCTGAGAGTTAGTTCGGTTATAGTGTTTGATGAAGAAGCAAAATCCTTTGATAATTTGTTGTGTAATATTTCTACTTTATTTCTCTGTAAGTTCATGAACTTGTGAATGTTATCTAATTCAGATCTTAATATATGCGTGCTCTCTGATGCGAGTAATGATATGTTCTGGTTTCTGTCATACAGGTCATTCACTTGTTTGGTTATCAAATCACGATCGTCAGCGTCCATAGTCCCAAATAATTTGCGGTTCACCCATCCCACTATTTCCGAAGGAGCGCCCCTCTTTCTTATATTGTGCCCTTTAACTGAATCAGGTTGTGGCACTGACGGGATGGCAAAATATTCTGTAAGGTCTGATTGTAAGTCGTCGAGGGTGTGTAACATAATTTCTAACTTTGCAAAAGGGATGAGTCGGTCACAGTCCGCTAATTTCCGAATACATCGTTCTCTAACAGCCTTCAATTGCTTCTCCCTCCAATCATTTTTCTCTAATAATTTATCACAATTTATAACTATCGAGAGTCTCCATTCTGATTTAATTATTCTTCCCTCGCGAAAATACTCGAAGTAAATGCCTGGATTTTCCGAGATATGCGTGAGTCTATGAGTTATGTTCATACTACCCGATATAACTCTGAAATACAGGGCGCCAATCCACAATAAAGTCAGAAGTATCATTCTGCTTCGCGTTTCGCGTACGCCTGTAACAACAAAAGCTATCAATTATATGCGCGCTCCACTTTGTCAATATGCTTTAAGGAAGTTTCCCCGGTCGAAGTTTCTAGCAGAACATTATTATTTCGATAGACTTCTTTGATTTTGAATTCCCCATTGAAAAATTTGTCTAATCTGCCTTTTCTTGGTTCCTTAAGAAGGTATACCCCCATCCCCACCTTGAGGTCTTTAGGCTCCTTATTCTTATCATATCGACATTTGGTCTGATTCTTAGAATCAATAAAATTTTCTCTAGCTTTTCTTTGGAAATCAGCGAGGACTTTAATCAGATTGCACAGATATGAGCTGTATGTCTCAAGTTCAAATTCGTCAGGATATTTGTCTACTGTCCGGGCTTTGCGTCCGTAAATAATCTCAAAAGGGGTGAATCCTGTCGAGGCGTGGACAAGGGTATTGTACTCAAAGCTCGGGAAGGGCACGATTATATCCCAATCTTGTCTTTGTTCAGCCTTAGTTCTGATGTAGCTCTCTAACATGGCGTGACTGCGTTTGAGAGACGCGTTCCCTTGGGAGTGATAACTTGTGGTCGTAATTAGCTTGATACCAAAAATTGTTGCTGTTCTTTGAGAAGTCGGTTCTTGAAACTGGTGCCTCTGTCACTCAAAATTATTCTGAGCACACCAAAATTTGCTATGAGATGTCTAGCTATTGCATCTGCAATGGTAACGGCACGGATATCAGGAATAGGGATGGCAAGCCAGAATTTTGAAAGTTGACACTGCATGGTTAAAATGTGACGGTTACCCGAGGGAGTGGTTGCCTAAGGGCCTACAGTATCTATAGCGATTTTCGTAAATACCTCCGTAGGTGTGTCTGAAATGATCATTGGGACTTTTGTTCGGATTCCTATTAGTTTTTGTTCTTGACAGACGGAGCATTTATTTACAAAACTTTCTACGTCTCTTTTCATGCCCACCCATGAGAATTTTTCTCGAATGCGTCTATATGTCTTCCTTAAACCTCGGTGTCCTCCAAATAAACTCGAATGAAATTCCTCCATGATGTTTGCCGTTTGGCTAGCTTCTGGAATGACACAAGTACCATAACAAAAGGTTATAGTCAAAGGAGAATTTCGAAATTCGGTTTGAATTGTGTCCTTTATGAAAGACTTTGGAAGTTTATCTGTTAACTCTCCTACTCGTGCTATGCGAAAAGAATCTATCTCCGATTTCCGTATCAGTTTGGAATGATTTGAAATGGCTAATTTCACGTTTGCGGGTGTAATAGAACTATCTTTTTTGTCACAAATTACGAGACTATTGTTATGAACCAGGGTTCTTAAGGTTCATGTGCTATGGGTTCTATTCTGTCCTTACCAGACCGTCGGGTCAGTAAGTTAGGGTGCAAGGTATTCCCAGAATGATAAGTCCAAGATGTTGAGTGCAGTATAGGTTTTATTCAAAGGTAAGTTATAAATCCGAGAGAGAGACTGTTACAACTGTTCGTTATTCTACTGATTCTACAATGGTACGAGAGTATCAAGGGCTGAGACTACTCGTCCTGGAATGCTGCTAATCGCGGAGTCTATGCTACGAGTTTACGTGGTCAACTGAGACTCTAGAAGCGCTGCCCGCGGCTTTTGCACCGTATTTATACTAGTCTTCGTGCTGCGGTGAAATGCGTGTCGGCGCCTGTGTGCTCGCGCATTCCTGCGTCATTGCGCTCGTTTTCGAACATTCTAGAAAGCTCTAGACTGGCGCCTCTGAGTCACAGCTATTGAATCTTGCACGTGCCGTTAGTGGCGTTTTGTTGCATCGAATCTTGCAAGAGCTACTAGAAGGCATGGAGCTAGACCTGCTCCATGACACGTTCATTGGCGCGCACCTGATCCCCGGATCAGAGAAAATAAGAAAAATAAAAAAAATTTTTTTTTTTCGTTTTTGCGATTTTTTTCGGTTAAATTCAAGTGGAAATTATGAATGAATTGGAATACATGATAATTCAGCGAGTAAAGGCTGACGAATGCAATATTCTTAAAAGGTAGCTTACATCTAAATTGTGTTTACATTGTTGGTGAATTTATATAGTATTCATAATATAGTGGGAATGGTTTATTAAAGGCACTAGGCTTTATTTATAATCACATAAAAGATATGGAGGATACTTTGGGAATGCTTAAACATATTCATAGTTGTTTTATTATTTATTGATTATACAAACATACTGATTAAGTTATAATTTTGTTCTGGTAGCGTGGAGAAAAAAAAATGTTTCAAATCAACTTGAACAATGAGATTCTAGCTGAGAAAAATTTTGAAAAATAACGTTAATTTGGTAGCGTGGAGATTGTTTCTTTCTCCCATTATTCGTGACCGAGCGAATGTTACTGAAGTATTGCTTGACAAGGAAGGATGATGGTTGTTCAGTTGAAATGCTCTCTATCTTTCTCTCTCTCTCTGGTAGATATGATAATATTTCCTATGAGCTAATTCTGGAAAGTATTTTTGAATTGAAGAATAACTGAGATCAATCCTGGGATTACAATTTTACTCAAGTCAGTCTCTCTCTTAAACGGTGCTGAATAGATAAAATTGGCCTTGTGGAGGCCGAAAATATTTTGAAAATATTCTTGAAAATATTCGCATAACATAGGTCATGTATCCGGTTCAATCTTAGTGGGTTCTGTTTCATCCATTTTGGGAATATCTGCTTTTGGTTTTCACCTCTTTCGTTGATTACGAGTGGTATTCCTTGTTATTTTCAAGATTTCGATTATGTATCTTGGCTTTGTTCTGCAGGTATTGTCTCTAATGACTTCGAGGTCGATTCATTGTTTGGTAATTCTGATTCCTTCTCGTGTTTTCCCATATCCTGTGGTTTTGGCGGAGTATCATCATGAGCTGAGTTTGTTTGCTGCATCTCTGGTTGTACTATTTGTGGCATGTTTTGTATAATAATCGTTTCCAATGGGTTATTTATTCCGGGCTGATTTTTGCGTCGACATGAGAAACATCCTGAAACAAGTCTTCTCACAATTAGACAAGGGAACCCCCCCAGGCAAAAGACTCTTGCTACGCACAGGATGATGATTGGAACCATTACATAGTAGAGTCCCGAATAGATGAGGTGGGAAAACAAGTTATCATATTTTGTCGATATTATTTTTAGTTGGCTCATGGTTCGCGCTTTGTCTATGATTTCTTTCAAACTTTTTCCTTTTTCCAAAGATTTCAAAGGCGCATCACCTCGAATCTGTATTCCAGGCATGATTTCTGAGCCCTTAATTGGGTCTGCTGAAATTTTTCTGAACTCCCTATTCAATAATGGTGCTAAATCTAGATTTTTTTCTCGGAATACCATTATTTCCGAATGTACTGTAATTTTTCGTGAAGCCGATAGCCTAACGTTCCTAGTATAAGCTGAGCAACCTTGAGGTAAGTGAATCATTCCCATGCCATTTATTTCATGTCTGACGTTTTTATACTTGAAACAGTCTTCGAATATAAATTCACCTTTTGTTGTAGAATATACCCATGTATTTTCTTTCTCTAGTGCACCCCAAAATGTGTTTTGCAGCCTAGCAATTTTAACCTCACAATTCGAAAGATTCTTTATGAATCTCTGTGTCGCTAGTTTTATTTCGCATGGAGAAAAATTATCGATGTTGTGAATAGGGCTCGTGCTTTCGCATATGAATGTGGTTCTGAGTTTTTTACACTTATTCAATTCATTTGCCGTGAATGGTATATATCTCTTGCTTTCTGAATCGATTGCTTGGTACATGGAGTCCGGCCATATATATCCATCAAAAGAGAAATTACGTTGGTGTATTGGGACCGGTAAAGCTTTGTATAGATAGTATTCTTCGAGATCGAGAAGAGGTAGTTTGATGTAGTAAACCAATCTTGGGTATAAGAACAAAATTGATACATCCATAATACTAAAAAGATCCAATAGCGTATCAGCTTTACTGATTTCTGGGAAGCTCGCATCTGCAACTGTTTGCATAATTGTTTTCTTGGTTTTTGATAAAAGCGTTGGCGAGACGAACCAGGGATGTGTAACCCCTTGGGCTGCGAAAAGTATCGCATGGGTTAACGTCTCGGTATCGAGTTCATATTGCAAGACATTCTCTATGAACATTTCCATGGCTGCGGTGAAATCAACAAAATTGCTTAATTTCTCTTGTTCTAATTCCATTGCCGCTATGATTATATCAATTCTGTTGAGTCTGTCATGCTGATTCCCAAATTGTTCACGAATGATTTCCGTTTGATTTGCTAATAGAGCTGCGAGCGTGCTGCTATCATTCGCATTCCCTTGAATAAGCTCTCTCAACTCGTAGTCTGAGTCTTCGTCTAGTGTTCCAAATAATATCCTATGCAGTTTACCGATTCCCGCAAACCAAGACCTCTTTACTCGTTTTTCCGAGGTAGTTGAATTGGTGTCGTATCTTTGCAGTAATTGTATAGCCTTGTATGCATTCTTTTGAGTCTCGTCAATTCGTTCGCCCAATTCTTCTAATTGCACTGCTATTATACAGCCTGATTTTTGTTTATTACAACCTGTCTTCATCGCGACCCAAGCTTGCTTTAGCTTTGTCTCACGATGGAAATATGGTTCCAGGTTTATGCTATGAACTATCTTCCAAGATACTCGAGACGTATACAGTCTGTCCAGTTTTTCCATGATTAGTCCCGGATTATGATGAATTGGTCTTATTTCCATTCTTTCAATTTTGTCATCCGCCATTCTGTAATTCAGTCGCAACACAAATTTTTGTTGAGTTGCTGGAAATTTTGTCTCGTGAGGAGAGCTTTTGACGTGACTCAGTATGTTTATTACTTGCCATATCGATGGGATTATTACTCTGTATGGACCGTGGTATCGGTTACTCGCGACTATGGATCAATCTTCTTTTTGCGCGCATCGTAACGTGAGCATGTTATGCCTGCAATCTTTCCTCTCTCTCCCTTTTGGACTTGCGGAGCTGGAGCTCTGCCCCATCTTATCAGTTTTCGTAGAAGACACCTATGGTCGCTTGGTGGGAAGTCGATCATGTGTTTATGCATTGGATCTTTGTACTATGAGTGTCTCAGTTTGAGACTCGCTTTCGCGGACAGCTTTTGGTTTCTCGAGCACGATGAGCGCGTCTGAAGAACATAACTATGCGTCTAGTACGCCGATCATTATTCCTGAATCAATCCTCACTAAAGAAGAGGATTTTGCTGTTTTCGTGGAGAATACTGGAATATCAAAAAATGAAAGTATCCTGCCTGATTTCGAAACTTTTCGTCCTATACTTCAAAGGCGTGCAGCACAACCTGTGCCGAAAAATGAAGTTTTGACTGCCGATACTTTTATGAAAAGTGATCCTTTATACTACGATATACCACTGATAGATCTCGCTGAAGATTTACCGCCTGTGTTGGGCAACCTAAATGTGACTCCTGTATTCTATCTCGATGCTAGAGAAGTGGATCTCCAATTTGAAGACGGATTGTCTGTCATCACTGAGCTTGATTGTCAAGAAGAGAAGCTTCCTCCGAAAGTTGAAGAGCCGAAAGTTTTTGATGATTCGCCGAAATTTGAAAATGCTTCGCTTGCAGATTTGGATCGCATACAATCTGACGAATTATTCGTTGTTGATGGAGTTTTAACCAATCCATGTCGAGTAGCCGAAATTTGTGACTGTGAAATTATCGAGTGCAGGCCTCCTGCGCGTGAGATTTTTAGATGCGACAATAATACTGCTCCGCCTTTGTTGGCTGTGCAAACGTCTCTCACTGTTGAGGAGTATGCTGATATTGAGCGACTTCAGGTTCCATCAAATTTTCCTGGGAAACGCCAACGAGGCCGACCAAAAGGGAAGCGTTCACCGAGAACTAAGAGTTCGAAACAGGTACCCAGGACAAAGAAAATGAGCATTGTCCATTCTGATCGTATAGATACGCAATTGCATGTCGATCCCTCTGAAAACCGAAATGCTGGTTCGGCGGTTACTTCTGCTGTCCGTGAAAATTTTTCGTCTGTTAAAATGAATGCGGCATCACGCCCCCGACGCTCCTTGTCAAAAATTGCTCTGACTCAACCTCCGTGCCGTCGTTCGGAAAGACTTCGACTCGCGAGGGGTTGGGTACCTTCTCCAGATGCGGCCCAAGTGATTCCAATGTTGGAAAAGGATGTGTTTGGGGTTTCGATTCCTGAACTGCCTCCTGTGACTAATTTTACGAGGCCTACTGTGATCGTCTCTACATCAAGCCTTGGAATTGTTCCAAAAGTTGATACCGTTAGGCCCAAGCCAGAAATTACGAATATTGTGACACTTACGAAAGGTATTTTGGCGCTTGTTGAAAAGACAAAGCCTCAGGTTCCTATCGCCAGTGCCGGCTTAGATAACTGTGCTGATCTGGGATCGTCAATAATTTCCAAGAAAACCGCATTGAATTTTGGTGGAATGTCGTCTACTGAACCGCAGACACCCGAGCCAACAGGTGTTGTTACGCGCTTGCAAGATGCTCAATTGCGGGCGCCCAGTCGGCCAGATTCCTGCTGTGATCCAGTCATCGCCAGGCTTAAGAAAGCTTTGAAGAAGGTGAAATCTAAGAGTCGTAGACTCAAAACTAGATCGTCTACGATGTTTGATCGAATGACCCAGCTATGTTTGCGAATCATGCAACGCCAGTATAAACTTGACTCTCTGGACCAAAAATCGGTTAATCACACTTCCGAATGCTGTCTACTTTGCCGTATCCGAGTGCTTGCTAAACGAGATTTGCCCAATCATGCTCTTTGTGCTGATTGCTTGTGAGTATTTAAATTTTCAAATACGGTGTGTAAGGAACGTGAAAGAAGAAATTTTGAATTGTTTTAATTTTGGTATTTTCAGGGCTCCCTGATGCGCTTTTGATGAGAACAGGTGTTCCATGTAGCTGGTATTTCGTCGGATGCATGAGATATTTCGGTTTGACCATATTCATATTTTGTCCCCTATATCCAATTTATTCTTCAAGCGCTTTCTATATTTCAATGATATCTATATATAATGTTCAATGCGCGGGTTCTTAGCCACTCATCTCGTGTTTCGCATAGTACTCACTGAGTGATAACACCGTGAGCTTCTGAGATCGCATCTTCATCGATGCATTGTCTGTTCCGGCGCAAGTATTGAGATCGTCTTCAGTCTGTTTTCAATTGTATTCAAGTGCACAGTGCTTCTGTAACTTTATAATAAGGTTTTGACCTGTATTCCGAAGAATTCCTAAATCATCAAAAATGGTTAGGGTGTATCCTACCATTAGGAAATTTTTCCATAGAAATGAGTTCAGGGCGGCTGGGTCTCGCAGGGACTGTGTGGCGGCGAGCCCGCGCTATGCTGAATTCCGAGGAGTTGTGCCCATTATCGCCCTAGGTGGAAGAGAAGCTGATCCTTTGATTTATTATTTGACGCGCCGTATTGGCTACCTAAAGGCGACTTATCGCTTTATTGTCCTGAATATTCGGGACTTCGAGGAGTCATACGCTGCTGTGTTGGCAGTGAGGAAGGAAATACATGAGCTCGAAAAACGGATAACTCAGCGTAAAGATCGTCTGAACTCTATGGTGCGTGACGTTAGATGTCGGTGCTTATCTTGTAATGCCCATACAGGGTATCCGACCCGGGTAACTGCTGTGGTATGTTCTAAGTGTATGTGAGTATTATCTTTTCCGTATTTGAATGGTCTGTAGTGTTTCCCTAAGCACGTCTTAATTTTTCAGTGCCCTTTTGAGACGAGACCAGTATTGGGCTGCCTAAAATTTCGAAATTGTACAGCTAATTTTTACTGCGATTGCATGGCCTCGTATGCTCTTATATTTTTGCTGATTTGAACTTCCCTTGCTGTAGCCTTTAACTCGATGAGTAAAAAAAGAATATCTCTTCCATCAGTAATTCAGTTGGGACTTATCATTCAATTTGTAACAGATGTACTGGCTCCCTGCTTACCGTATTTGCTCGGTAATAAATTATTTATTTGATGGAATTCGAATTTGTCTTACCGTTATTTACAAAAACCCCTTTTCAAAATTCTAGATCCCCTATATGTTTTGAAAAGAGTTACTTCGGAAAATTTTAGTTTTATATGCTTAGTTTAATTTCAGTTTTGTTCAGTTTTTATTATATGGTGCTCAAGTATTTTCTGTGTAATTTCTGATGGCATTCTACGTGAATATTTAAAAGGTTTCCTGAGTAATATTGAAATAATGTATAAGATTTCTATAGCATTTGAACGTTTCGAATTTTCATGTTAGTTTCGTGTTAACAAAAATTTTTTTGGCGCTCAGCCTTGTAACTTGTGAAAAAAATGAATTTTGATCTGTGATTTTCCGTTTATTCGCGATTACACTCGTGACTACACTTTTGTTAAAACAAGTCTTTGATTTTATTCAATTGGCCACGTCTTGAAATTTTTAATAAGGTATATCATTGGGCCGGAATTTGATACACAGAAAAACATGGACGCGACGCAATATCCAACATGAGAAGGCGTACTGTGATAATCCAGCTGTTTGGAGGTGAAGTCTCACAGTGATCATAACGAGGTTGAGGTTTGTATCAGATATGTATGTCTATTGTATATCTGCCCGTTTCAACTAGGAAATTCAGCCTTCTGTATCACGCGGATCTCGTTTGCTCTACTTTTTGTTTGTTTAATTGTCGACTGGTTTGTTAGGTTCTGCGGGTTAATTTTTAATGTGTTTTGATGAAGCTCTCTTTTTTTTTTATCCATTTTTTGGAAGTGTATTTACAGTGTAAAAATTGTCAATAGCTGCTACCTTTTGAGTTGAAAGTCGTTTTCGTGGAGGGAGAAAAAGGAAAATGCCATTTATGTATAACTCAGCTGAGGTTGAACCAAGTATCTCGAGATATTCCCGGAAGTTTTCCGATCTGCTTGTCTTCAGAAAGATTTCTATGGTCCAACATTCTGTTAAAAGTATGTCAAATTTAGCTAGTGGTTTTTGAGAAGAAGAAATCCAGTGAGTAACTTTATGTCTTGTGGGACCTCAAGATTCCGTGCAGTTTCCAATTTTTCCATGTATGTTCGTAGAAAATCTCATTCATCCTTCATTGACGCCTCAAACTTGTTCTAGTCTGTTCTGAAAAGCTGAGTTCTATTATTGAAAGGAGTTTCTTTCCGTTTGACTTTAGTTATGTGAATTTTCATGAACATTTACAGAGACGAAAAAAAACGTACCTCGTGAAGTTATTCAACTTATTCATCTCCAGTTTTTTGTTGGAGTCCAAATGATAGGAAATACAAGTAACTTTTGTTCATTGTCCAATGAAAACGATTCAATTGGCATTATTGCGCTATTACCGCTTTTCATGGAATTCAATGCTTGGTCTAGTTTTGTTTCTTTGCTAAAAATACGACTAACAATTCGAGTGTACTCAGACCAAGTGTATCATTCTTCTTTGATTTTGTTTTGTCAGGGTCAGAAGAGTTCTAAAGAAGGTGCCGGAGTTACTAGACCATCATTTTCGAGCCACCACAAGAGATAAATATAATTTTACCATCTGATTTTCGTGTCACTCGAGTATTTTCAAAGTGCTCCAAAGCCTATGCACACTCTGTTCCCATCAACTAAACTGAAGATCATACCTATATCGTCTTTTTGTTTTAAGTCTAAGCTTCAAAATAAGCTATTGTGAGCTCCAATTGGACCTTCAGAATTTGAGTAATCGCCATTCGCGCACCCTCTGATTTTTCGTGCAAGTAACTGCAGTTTTCCACCATTAAACACCCTTCATTGTTCCATTTTCCATTTTCCGACTCGTGGAAGTGTTTGAAAAGTTAGATACGTGGGTCATCTGCTCTTTGAATAATTCACAAGGCCATTTCTTGCAATATTCAATTTGACAGGCTAAAATCATCCATTTTTCACTAGTCGGCTGGATTTACAAAAATCTCAACTTTGCTCTTTTGGTCCTCGCTTCATGTAAATGACCTCAATCTAAACGGGTATTGCGAACTTCTTGCAGTATTAGAAGGATGTAGGTAGATAATTCATTTGGAAAAGACCCCTAGGGAGTCATTGAAACATGTTTAGACGCGCCCAATACCTATTTTTGCTCGTGATTTCATTGTATCGGAGACGGCCCAGAATTTTTCCGCCATTCGATGGCCATCCGTGAAATCGTCTCCCACGAATAATCATCATTGAGTTTGGTTCCTTAGATATGATTCAAGCTCAATTAAAGTTGATTCGACCCAGTAGTTCCCGAGTTACGCGTGCTTTTGCTTACCGCGAAAATTATCGTTCGGGTACCCAAATTTCATCGAAATATCTGTGATTAATGTACTTAAGCCATGTCTATAACACATAAGCTTGATTGTCCGAGTATCATAGGACTCAAAGCGCCAAACCGGATCTTAAGGGTTGTTTTCTGAAAAACGGGGAGCGAGTATTGAACTCACAATCCCTTGAAATGCGGTCGAACTAATCGCGCGTCAGCTTCTCTGCACAGTGCATATACTCATGTACATGATATATATATATATATATATATATATATATATATATATATATATTCGTACATTGATCTGGCCTGCGGTTGCTCATTGCTATAGCTTCCAGCCACCTGCTTCAATCGGGCAGTCCCACTGTTTCTCCTCCGTTCTTGCGTATACAATGGGTATTATCTACATAGCCATATATGGACGTAATCATGCATCTTGAAGAGAGAAAAATTTTTATCGCCTGCAGCTGTGGATCATTTTTCGTTAGTCACAACAAATACTTTCTCTCTCTCGAGTTGACTTCAATTCCCAATTGTAATTTATTTACATTATTTTTAATCAGATGCTATGTGGGATTGTAAATAGAAAAGCGTGAAAAAGGGTTCTCTCGATTAGTAAAATTGTGAACTTTCATCCCTAACATTTTTCAAAACTCCCAATTTCTGAAGCTTTTCCTATCAAATGGTTGTATAGTTCTTTAAAGAACCTTCAATTTAAGCTTTTACACGTCTAAATCGGATGAAAATTGGCCGAGTTATGGTACTTTTTTGTGTACCTCTATTTACCTACGAGAAACTGTGATTTATATGGGTTTTCACCTTACTGTGGCCATTTAAAAATTTTTGGGTAGTCGATCGGTTTTATTTCTAATAGTATGCATTCAAAGGAATGTTTCTACCAATTTTCAATGTAATACCATCAAAATTGTTCGATTTATACTCGGGTGCGCACTCGTTTTTAGTGCTGATGGTGACTTTTTGGGTGAAATTTGGACCACCTAATATTTCGGTGCCAGACTTTTTCTATTGGGTTTTTGGCTTTGATTGTTAGTTTGTCTCCATGATATGATGCTACTCGACTCACTTCTTATGATTACATCGGCAAATTTGAAAAATGATATGAGAAAACTGAGATCACGCATATGGCTATTTTATGAATCGGAAACCTGTATTTTCCTCTTTCAGATGCTTACATAATTTTTCTGGTGTTCCTGATGATGTTTGTAGCTGTTTAGATATTTGAAAAAATAGATTTGCAATAACAATGAACGTGTATTAAGGTCATTTGACTGGTATCAGTGGTGTAGTGGTCATTTGATGGGTCAAAATACGCGTTTTTTCATGTAATTTGAAGAAAATTTTTCAACATCTCAAACTGAGATTTTCACTTCTCTGAAATTCTTTCGTAAAGCAACTTGATAAAAACGGGTCCTTCCTAATATTACCTGAGATATCTTGTAGTTAAAAAGAGAGAAAAAAAAAATATGATTTTTTTGTTTCGTTTTTTCAACTTATTTTATCAAATTCTGGAGTTGATTTTTATTTTGCATGATTTAACTAGAATTTTGGCCGTTTTCTCGACTTTGGACTAGGTATGGGGTCAATGAAGTTCAAGGAACGTGCCAGGTTAAATAATGATTTTGAGTCATTATAATTTTACCGTCCGATTTTCGCGTCGGTTGAGGACTTTCGGAGTCCTCCGAAATTTATTTGCTACCGCCCTCATTAATTAAATTGAAGATTCTACCTGTACCGTCTTGTTGCTTAGTGTCTCAACTTCAATATAAGCTATTGCGAGCTTCCATCCGCCCTTTAGATTTTGAGTAATCGACGTTCGCGCACCTTTTGACTTTTCGTGCGAGTAACTGCACTTTTTGGATATTAACCACCCGTAATTACTTTATTTTTCAGTTTTCGATTGATGGCAGTGTTTGAAAGGTTAGATACATAGATCGTCTACCTATTTAATTATTTACAATGTAAGTTCCCATAATATTCAATCTGGTAGGATAAAATCATCCATTCTTCGCTAACCGACCCGAATGACGGAAACTGCATTTTTCTCTCTTCCATCCGACTTTATTGCAAGGTAAACTCATCCAGGAGGTTATTACAGTTTTTTCAGGGTAGTTCGGAGGTACCAGTAGGTGAATAACAAGATTTGAACTCATCCCAAGTGCTTCCAATGAAGATATTCAACCGCGATACCCATTTTTGCCCGTACCACTATCTTATCGGACGCAACTCAGGTTTTGTCAACAACTCAACCATTATCGTAAAACTTACTAAGCACAGTTATTTGTCGCATAGGTTACTCCTTTTTGTACATTCTGAGCTGAATTGAAGTTGATTCCACCCAATAGTCGTTTAGTTGTGATCATTTTCGCTCGCGGCGAAAAATCAAAAATCGGCCATCTCCAAAAAAAAAAATTTTATGTATTACTCGAAAAATTCATAGAATAATCGTGATTTTGGTGTCAGTTCTATCATCTCTTTATATACGCATATAAATTGTATGCGCTCTGGGTGGAGATCGATTCGCAGTCTCACGGACAGTACAACAGTGTGAGTGTCAAGCTGCATTGATTTCCAATGGAGACTCCGATGCGTGGTAAGTGCGAACGCGTGCTGTATGCATGGCGAGTAGAGATCGATTCGCAGTCTCACCGATAGAATAGTGGTGTGGGTGCGAATCTATATATTCTCGCGTCGGATGCAGATGTACTACCTGCTTGGTGGTTATAGCTTGATCTCCAGTCTCATAAACGATGAGTGCATATGTTAATGTTGGATTTCCAAGTGCCAGAAACTTGACTTTTTTAGGACTGAGTTGACACACTGATTTCGAATGCGGGAATTCTTGGATTTTGGAATGTTCCCAATTTCATTCACTTTTTGCTCTTATCGACCTAATTGTGTCTTTTGCTTTCATAATCTTTCCGTATAGACTCTGAACTCTAAATAAGCTGTTGTAAGCCTTGTTTTGTGTTTTAGGTTTTTGAGTAATCGGTAAATGCGCACGTACTCATTTTTTCCTCTGAAAACTATATTTATGTCTATAATTGACCTTTAATAATTCCATTTCTGAATTCAACCCTTCTGAAGAGTTTTAGAAGGTTAGGTACATTGCTAATTCATCCTTTGTAACTTTTATGAAGGGAAATTTCATAATATTTGAGCTAGTAGCTCAGAATTATCCCTTTTTTTTGCAAATGGGCTTGAACGTTGGAAATTTCATTTTTGGTGTTCAACTATTTTATACTGCGGAGTGAATCGTCTTGAGGATCAGCTATGGCTTTTTTTTTTGGGTAGTAAACATGCATATGAAGATCACCTCCTCAAAAGGAGTCCATTTTGAGTGCTCAAAGAGGAAAATATCCCAATTCAAAGCTGAATTTTGGTTGTGTCTTGATCGTATCTGACCTCGTCCAGGTTTTGGTCATGACTCGGTAGCCCTGAATAAACCTAACCATTGCTATTATTTGTTAATCAGAGTACCCCTAAATGTCCAATTCAAGCCTACTTAGAGCTAATTCCACCCCATCTAGATAGTGAGGATAGTAGAATTTTTCCCCAGGGTAATTGTAGTCGGCAAGTGCGCAATTCGACCCAAGTTTTCAGTGTTACTCAGACCTCGCGTCAATTCTTTCGTGGGTTTCATTTCACCAGGGTTTATTAGGTCTCAAAGAAAGGAATTAATCTAAGGGGAATCGTTTCAGGCCAGTATAGTATGAAGAATATCATTTTTATCGTCAGATTTTCGTATTACTCGAGTATTTTTGAAGTGTCCCAAATTTCGCTCATAGTTTGCTCGCATTTATCAAATTCGTAGATCTGCGCGCATAATCTCTTTGGATAGTGTTTCAGTTCAGAAACGAGCTATTGTGAGCTCCATTTCGATCCCATGATTTCAAGAAACCGACCTTTGCGCACCTCCCGATTTTTCATCCGAGTAGATGCGATTTTTGTCTGTCAACCACCCGTAAGTATTTCATTTTCGCTTTTGACATCCTAATAGAGTTTGGGGCACTTAGACGCGTAGTCTACCTACCTTTTAGAACTTTTACAAAGTGAATTCTCCTAATATTCGGCTCGCCAAGATAAAATCATCCATTTTTCACGAGCTGACGCGGACGACGAATTTTCACTTCTCTCCCTTCAATTCGACTATAATGTGAGGTGAATTAGTTCAGAAGGTCGCCAATAATTTCTCAGTCTGGATGAGAGGTGTGAGTAGGTGAAAAACTAGCTTCAAACCCATTTCGCGTGCCTAGAGTGTAGGGAATCGACTTTAATACCCATTTTTGCTTATATCGGCATCGTACGAGACGCAACCCCGGTTTTGCTAATATTCCAGTAACCAGCGAGAAAGTCATAGGTCGCAGTTATTTAACATGTAGGTTGCTCTTTTATGCGCATTTTAAGCCCAACTAAAGTGAATTCCTCCCAATAGTCAACGAGTTATGAATAATTTGGCCCGCGACAAAAATTACCTATCGCGTATGTATATTTTGCTGAATTGACGAAAATTGACGTTCCCACGAGAGATTCATGGATTCCTGAACGCATTTGGTGAGTAGTAGAGGTCTTGAAGAATAGTTCCAAATCCCAAGAGTCGCTCTTTAGGGAATAGACTCCGAGTGCTGAGCTGTTGATCCATTGAAGTATTGTCAGTTCCACTCGCGCAAGCTAACTTCATTATATCACGTATATATCTATATTATATGTACCTACGTATATATCTACTCATGCATCGATGCCTCCCGACTGGGGATCGATTGGCAAGCTCACCGATAGTCCAGTAGTGTGAGTGCTTTATAGCATGATAAGATCCATTGTCTCGCGACGAGATGCATTGCACGCACTATGATCTGGAGATCGATTCGCAGGCTCACCGATAGGCTGGTAGTGTGCGTGCGGATCTTCGAGCCTGCATCTTGATTCATTCATCTCCTTTGTCAGTGATGATCGATTATCTGTCTCACGTGCATTGACGCTCAAGCTTGTTCCGGTCTATCGGTGATTGTTTTTGGTTATAGGCTAATTTATGAACGACTGAACTTTTCTAGTGTAGTGTGATTTCTGATAATCAGTTTTAAGTGATTGTAAGAGTGTGGTTTTTTTAGTGTACTATTTTCTGTGATTCGAGGTGTTTTGACTATCGGCATGAGTGCTCTCGACTTGACGAATACGCAGGTTGCCGCTGGGCAGCATACATCCTTCGTCAAAATTCGGCGACATCGAACGGACTACAAAAGTGCCAAAAATCGTATGCAACGCATGCATGGCACGCCGGAGCTGCGGATCGCCGCCGAATTAGTGAGTCATTTTGAAATATAATCGTTTCTTATCTTGAACCCAGTAAGAGACGTCATTGGTAACTTGTGCATTTCTAACGTCTTTTTTTTTTTTTTTTTTTTTTTTGTACAAATTCCTCAATAAATACATTTCTTAGGTTGGTTTAAGCTTTTTATCGTATGATTGAAAGGAGGTATTTCCAAATCTCAGCTATACATGGGACTGAATGTTTATCATGTTATTTTCCTCAGCGTTTGTTTTGTCGGTCCAAATTCTAATGCCGAAAAACACATTTTACGTGTATTTTTGAGCGCAAAAAAACTAATATTGAAAACTTGAGTTTTGGGTTTTTTTGAGCAATGACATGGTTTGAAAATAGCTTGATGAGATTCTTTGTGGCTTTCATTATGCGTACCAATCGATATAAAGGCCAATTTTTTTGTGGTTGATGATTTTTTTTCCAAATTCTAGGTTGAGTTTTTTCCATGATTTTTGGCCAATTTTTACCTTTCTAGCCAACATGCTTTGCCGAATTTGCCTTAAATCTCGTTTTTTTGTGGTCTTGCTAGCATCCTTATTTACATATACATGCTAATTTTATTCTGCAAAGGGGTATCTTACGTTTTTAGGCCGTTACGGCGAGTTTTTGGGTGAAAAATGGGTTAACTATGAGTAATAGGGATTGGCTGCGTGAAGCAATGCTGCTCGGGGTCTAGACATCCGATCGAGCTAAAATTTCGGGACTGAGTTTTTTCAGGCCAGTGCCGCATGTCGGATAAGTTTTTCCGGGAAACTCGGAAAATTTTGGTCGAATTCGAAGCAAAAATGCAGTTGGCCTGATATTGACTGATGAGTTGATATGATGAGTTTTCCTCATTCTCATTTCCTGATTTCCAATGATTAATAATTAACCCAATGGATTGAGTATATTTTAACATTTATGCTGGAACCAGACCAAAATTAATCGGTGTAGTTGATGAAAAATATTTGTTCGATTTTCATTAGGACATTATGAGGACTGCATTTCGTCAACCTCTGCTTGTAAACTTTTTTTGGTATGATATCTGAGTACCACTTCATTTGACGCTTCAGTAGAGCAATAATGTATTTTAGCTGAATGATAACTAGCGAGATACCGATGATCTTTGCTGTCAGAACTTTGATTCAAACTGTGGATTTTTCATCAAAGATTCCGAATTCTTGAAAAGTTTCCAGTCATCTTGACTAATTTTTTCTGAAATTGATCGTTGCTTGATTGTGAATGCAAAATCACAGTTCTGAGCTAATGATTACGCCGCTTGTGGATGCTTCCTATACGCAGGACACGTAATATCGGAAGAATTTCTTTTAGGAAAATATAAAAATCGGTATTAGTATGCCAAAGGTTATTCATTTATTCGCTATGACTCGTGGTCAGTCACAACACAAAATACCCCCAAGATATTTTCCTGAAAAATCGATTTTATGATCTATAAAAATGTTTGCAAAGCAGATCGGTATTGCAGATTATCTATGTTGGAAATTACTCATGGACACAAAGAAATATTTGAATTGTGATTCTTCCTATTAATCCGCGGGATAATCGAAAAGTTGGCGCATCTCGGATTTTTCCACACTAAATACCCTTCAAATAAAGCTTCGGAATCATCTTTGTCATGGGACCAATTGCTATGATATGAGAAACAGCGTCATGAAATCTTTCAAGGACAACTACTAAGTATTAATTTTGGCACCAGCATGGGCAATATTGCAATTCACTCCCATCTTTTCATTGAATAGTACGTACTTTTGTCCCTGAGATTAATGAGATAGATTTCGTGTTTCTTTAGCCCGCACTGGTGAGGATATAGTACTTGAATAGATAAAGATTTCTTATCTGGCTTATTGATATTTTTTAGATACCCAGCGTACCATTTCCAGGTAAAAATATGAATCATAAGGTGTACGGGAGATGGTGTGATTTTTACATTTCTGTAAATAAGTTTTGCGAACTCGTTTGAAGCTATGCAATGACAACTCACGAGAGGGCTGGGGATCAGTTTAGCAGAAGATAAATATTTTCTCACTCATTTTCAATCTGACTTGCTACTTCAAATGCTCCGAAAAAGATAATTAAAGTACTACGTTTTGCACCCTATCGTTCAACTCCTAATTTCATTACAAAACGCTGCAACTCAGCCAATCCGCAAATTTTAATTTTTTTATTGATTCGAGAAATGATGGAAAAGTAATGGAGGTCCAAACCCCTGTTTATTATGTTTGCGCATATACACGCGTAAAATTTGCAAAGAGTGGGGAATTACTCGATTCGTGCTGGTTGGAGATTTTAAACTAATACTTTCTCTGCATGTGTATGATAAATTTGAAATTTTCATACGCTTCAAGTCGCCGAATCGATTCAACAACTGATTCCTTGGAATCTTGGACCTCTGATTCACAGATCGCAAAGATTTACTATGCTCAAATTACATGTTGCCACCCAGGGATCTCGATTCGAACGAGAGGATCTGATTTTATACCGTGTGAAATAAATTCATTGTCATGATTGTTGAAGATTTTTTTTTTTCATAACAATTTCGAAAATCAGCGCGCTTGCGTGCGTGAAGAGTTCCTTGTTATGAATAATTGATATGCTTTTCGTCTGTTAATGGTCAATCATGGGTGATTATAATTGTTATATCCTGAATTTCAAAGTTACCCATAATTTGAATAAGAAACTCGAAAGCAAACACTCAACAGTTGTCGTATTTGATCAGAGATTATCGTTACCCTTTGAAGTTTATATAAAAACAAGAAGCTTTTCATCCTATATAACTAGACTCTCTGTTCAATCTCGTAAACCCGCCATGTTTATCGAGAATTGATTCGCCGATATGACGAACGATGATGAAAAAAAACGTGTCTTTTGTAATTGGTGTCTTTTGTGATCAATGATTTCCAAAATTCCTCTCCATTAATGTAAATGTGCCACATCCTCAGTGAAAAAAGACAAAAATACGAATCATTCTGGAAAACTGCGTGATTTTCAACAGCTTGGCCAGACATAGAATTGTGTAGATTGAAGGATCAATCTTGTCGCCCTATGCAATCAAGCAACTTTATCATCGATGAAAATTCAGACTACCAAGTGTAATTCGGCGTTTGCTTGAATCAAAAAGCATTCACATTGTTCTCATTTATTGTGAAGACTTTCAAATTGCCAGGTACTTCCCATACATCCATTGCTTGAAAAGTAAGGTCTATGTTAGATCTTTAGACAACTTTCGAATCCATTAATCTTGGAAACTCGTAAATGACCGGTCAGCTTTTAGATCAGCTTTTAGTGTCGAAACGTTAGATTCGTGTCGGGCTCCAAAATAGGTCCGTGCCACGCTATTGCGCCTCTCCGTGCTATTCTTATGGTACTTATGAGTGGGAAAATTTACCTCATGCGCGAGTTTATTCCTATTCCATATGTTTCCAAAAAGCCGGAAAATACATATTAGAACCTTCGGGAGTGAGATTTAGCGCTGGCACATTGACGATTTCCAAATATTGAAGCTTCCGCGGAATCACTCAAATGCATGAGTTTTAGGGATAAACATTACGCAGATTGTTTGTAATTTGGCCATATTCATAGACTCATTATGATTCTGGGGCTGTTTCCAGCTTAGATTTCCATTTTCCTCCACTTCGACCCGCAATTCTCTCTTCAGGTCTCGAGAACGTGTACGCAAAACCGTATGAATTTCTTAGGGATGGCTCTTAATCACGTAGCGATGTACTCATTCGATTCTCAGCTCCGTGTATTAAAACTTCCTATTGAATGTGAGCCCTAATATGAGTAATTAACTGGGATTCTCAAACCAGAATTTGCCAAAAGCTCTAGCAACCGAGCTTCGTCATATGAATTTCCCGATATTGTTTTTACCTGACTTTATCCATTTTGGATATATTGACTGTTACAAAATTTACATTTTGCGAATTAATCTTCCTAACCTTATGGCGGTTGACAACTTGTGCTTATTTTGTGAGTCCGAGACTTGAATCCATACATTTACAAGTAATCTATTAACTGACTGTTACGAGTTGATAACATGGCAATTTTCGACTAAGAATTTTTAATCGACTCAACAGATACTATGCAGACTCAACTTTTAATGAGAAACCCGGAACGTCATATTCGCAAACAGATCCGGTGTACGATGTGTTATCAATTCGTCGATTTTTGGGTTAGAACTTGAGGGACATGACCATTGTACCTATAGGACTCATGTTATCACAACGCCAGTATCATTCTGTGCATTGGGTACCGCGACGATTCGCGTTCTCTTGCATAAAAGATAATGATTCGTGAGTAGTATATTTTAATCAACGCGATTTTGGTGGTTATAACGATTACTTCAGAAATTATTGTCAACAACCTATTTCACATGTTCGCAAATTCGATTTTCTGGGACATAATGTTTTGTATTTTCTACCATGTTTCGAGTGAAAGTCGTTTGCTTGAGGATATTGTCGGAGAAAAAATTTATCAAATTTCGGAAAATTCCAGGTTTTTAGACCTTTCAATCCTCTTATTGATCGTTGATCGATGATCCTGCGAAATCCTCCGGATAAAAACCAAAAGTTTTTTCTAGGACATGTACTGAGGGTGAGAATTAAAGCTTTCTGCCTTAAGAAATTTCTCTTGTTATGCTGGGTGTGTTGGAACAGATTAGGGTCGGTTAAATTTTTCCGCGAAATTTCGGACCCACAATCGACCCGTTGCAGCAAAATTTCGCTTATTCTCCATAAGTTTGCCAAGCATATGTCAGATAATCGACTTGCTAGCGCACTCGTAATCTTGAGTGTAGCTGAGATTTTCACTCCCCCCCTTTTCCGCGCTTTTCCACTCAAAATTTTATACTCATTCCCGTATATTCTTTTTTTGTTTACAGTATCCCAAGACATTTTCTCCTTTAACCTTGGGTGAGAGTAACCGGGAGTACGACTATTTTGCCCAGCATCGTGACGCTTTTAAGTGTCCCCAGAATCTACGGGAATACGACCTAGTAAAGGGCTTATTATTTTTTGGTCCTGATGAGCCCGCACCACCCACGGATTTGGCGGACATCCATTCTAAGCTGATAGTATGTGTCAGGATACTTTGTGAATATAGATTCTTCTAGACATTATCAGGAAAGTCCTTCATTTTTCCAGCTGCCTTCTCTCCCCGAGGAGGATCTTCCCCGAAGTTTGTTGAATTTAGAGAAGATATTTGAAGCGGGACTGACTGCGAATGTGCAGAAGCTTCGTACGCCCGCGTATGCTGCCAACGTTATCGATAGTGAAAATGTGTTAAATTCTAGTTTGGGGACTCTCCCTTATCATTTTAGTCCAAAAGTAAATCCCGGTATCGCAGATATTCCAGACGGTGTTGATAAGCCCATGCACTATCTTGCAGGCAAGGGATCTTTTTCCGATGCTCACATCGAGCCGGGGTATGGTGATAGTTGTATTGCCGTACGGTGGGTGGAGGGTGACATCGGAAAACTGGTCATGGTTATCCCCTTTACCGAGTTTCGTAAGGTCCAGCAGGTCGTTGCTAGGGATATACGCCTATTACGCGAACATGGAGTGCTCATCCCCGGCCACCAAGACGGGTGTCCATTTCCTTTAAATCATAAAAATGTCGCATTTAAGCCATCCTATTTGTATGAACGGGGTATCACCTTTCAAATTATTCCTTTACGTGCCGGCGACGTGCTATATATTGGACCTCTTTGTATTCACGAGATTTTTAACGTTAATGTCAATCGATCCGAGTCTGTTAACATCGGCAGCGAACTCTGGAACATGCGCATCTCGTATACCTTTACCGAATGTCTTTGCGATGGGGGTGTTGTTGAACACGTGCCCCCCAATACTTCTATTTTTCTGACAATAGAGTGCCCTCATCCTGGTTGCGAGGTAAATCTTCCGAACAAGAGTGCTTATGATTTGCACATGCGCCTGCACGCGGGCACGGTTCGCGAGCCGATAGTTTGTAGCTTTTGCTCGTTGATTTTCGCCCGGGAATCTAATCTCGTTGCACATGTTCGAAACATCCACCCTTCAACCAGTAACCCTTTATCAGATCTAAGATCTTGTCCTAAGTGTTATCAGCTCAAGACCCGTCGTTATTTGTCAGTGCACATCGAAAAATGCGGTGTGAAAGTCCCCTGCGCTGGTTGTAATAAGATGTTTAGTCCTTCTGGACGATCCGAACATCAGAAGAGCTGCCTACGGCGTTTGAGCGACCCTTCGCGTCCAGAACCGCGCTCGCGGCCCAGTAAAAAAAAATCTTTGAAAGAACGTCGCCGGGTTTCACCTTCAACAAAGCGTAAATGCGGCAGTTCAGAGTCCTCAGTTTCCACAAATAACTTCCCGCGCTCAAAAAGATTACCCTCAACGAAGCCGAGGCGCAAAATCCTGGAACCTGTAGTCCTCATTGATGCTTCCGCGTGCTCGGGGACATCAACATCGCCACAACCTGTTGATCCCATTTCGTTGGATCCTCCTGTTGGTTTGGAAGAGATCGTAGAGGCCACTGCTCCACTCCCTCCCCAAGATGAGACTCCTAGACTGCTACCCGTTGAACTTGATTCCCTTACTCAAAATTGCCCTACTGAATTATTTTCCCCTCCTGCTGATGATGTTCCTGTCCTTTCGAGCCCTGGTCCGGTGCCCTTCCCTGAACCTTTACTTCCCAGCCTACCTCCTTCGATGATGATACGTATCCCTCTCGAATGCGCTTCACCCTTCATCAGTCGTCAGTCTCATTGCTTAATCCCTTCAGACTTTGTTCTGGAGTAAAGCTAGAAGAGATTGCTTTTCTTTCCATATTTGAGATAGACCCTGATACCCCTACTGGATCCTTGCTCTCGCCTCCATCAGTGGGCTCTATAGATGTCCAGCCAGACAGCCTTGTGGAGAATACCCTGAACATGTTCCAGGTTCCGGCTACGACTGTGTTTGCTCGGTTTGTGGCCGCAAGGATTTTTGCTGGGTTTCTGGCTGTAAACGTCATGTTAAGCGTTGCTTTCCTACTTTCGCCAGTGAAACTCCAGAAAATACGCGTCCTGACTTGAACACGGGTCGATTTTACAATTTTCCTCAAAATTCTTCCCCCAACTCATCATTAGCACTGTACGCTGATATGAGTTTTGGTCAGGTTTCCTCTCCTGTTTCAGGGCAGTCCTTGACAACTGATCCCCTATTCATGTTTTCTACTATTTCCCGTGGGAGTAGTTCCTTTGCGGGTTCGTTTCGCCCGCAGCCGCAATTCCAGATGCCTAGGCAGGTTGCTAAGCAAGTCAGTTTTTATAACGGGCCCCCGGGATTTCCTCCGATTTCGACGCAGCTAATTCATTCTAGGGATCAAATGATCAGTTTTCCGGTCGTTAACTCATCCGTGCCCAATTCCTCTAATTTTGTGTCGTCCTTTTTAGATGCTATTGGTAAATTATGAACTTCTTCTTCGTCCCGGTTAAAATCGCGATTCCTCTTGTGGCCATATACGACAATACTACGCTTAACATCAAATTGTTAGCGATGATTTCAACGTACAATTATGTGCGGTTTCAATGTGACACTATGTAGTTGATGTTTTGTAATCCAAATCTTGTCTTAATAATCTGAATTCATTGGCGTATAATGTGGAACCTTTAACCGACTTGCTGCATTAAATTAGTCATGTTGATTCTATATGGTAATTGTTTAATTTTGCTCTCCCTATTATTCATGTAAGTGCTCGTGACGTCGAATCCCATTTGAAACTAGAAATATTGACTCATCTCAGGTGTTTTTTATTCGTAAATAATACATGATCCCATTTTACTGAGAAGTTGTCGTAATATTAATGCTCCAATGAGCTGCGCAAAATGTTTACTCGTTCCATACTTTCGTGATTATCGCTGTTAGGAGTAATTATCTCAGAGACTCATCCTTTCAAACCAATAACGTGTTTGGTAAGTAGACGTCCCGAGAGATTACGTCATCAAAGGGAAAATCCTGGTGCGATGAGTACGTGGCAATACGCAATAAAATGCTGGAAGTATCTCCAGCCAAAGGTATGTGATATTTCATCAATAAAAATGAATGATCCTGTTATACAACTGTATGGTAAGCTAATGGTCCGATAAAACGTTTGGGAACTCTTGACAAATGCATCAAGATTTAGGAAATCTGATCGAACTTTCGGGAACTTTTTGTGAAGTAGACGGGAATGGAAAAAGATTGTCAATGATTGACTCATTATCGTTAGTATTGCTTATTATACTCGTTAAGCTGAGATGCACTATGACTCCATACATCAATAATGTGGGCACACTGTCCCATGCAATCGGCTGTTCTGTGTATACTTTTCCGAATTGAATCTAACTCATTAACGTCAAGCAATTTTTTTAGTGGATATGAACTTGAAGTTATCAGTTTTCATGATTTTTGGCTTGTGAAAGCAAAATATCATTATTATGGCTATTCATGTATATAGGTATTCTTTTCTTGATAGTGATTCGATGAGAAATGTTTCAATGAATTGCTAATGGAATCTGTATTCGAATGAGGACAAGAGGTAATTTCGAGATACAAAGGTGTTAGAATCTTAGTTAAATTAATTTCTTTTTATTGATCATATTGTATGTAAACATTGAAGGTAACATATACAGGTGCTCTATAAAATTTATGGGTAGAGTTAAAACTATTTTTTTCTGCACTTTAAATTCGCTTCTTTCATATTATTCCACTCAACTATTTGTGTGTTATTTCTCTTTGTCAATCTTCGGTGTCCCACTCTGCTCTTTCGTTTGGTTGAAACGGCTCTATTGGAACCCATCTTGGATCTGGAATCTGGTTAGGGCATTTCCAAATTCCCATGCCGTTGATCAAGAGAACTATATTTTCTGCGTCGTAGTATGCTTCAATGAAGAATTTTCCTCTTGTGTACAGTGAAGCTGCCGACATTTTACTTGAGTTTGTGCTGTGGTCAAAAGCGAACTGATCTATTGTTCTTCATCGGATGATCATCGCCGAGGTCTTTCGTCGCCCTCTGTGGCAGTCTTACCAGCTGTGAGGTTCGAGTTACTTCATTGTCTGGCTTCGTTATAGCTTCGTGGCTCGCTCTGATGGTGCGCGGTATCCATCCGTAGAAAATTTGATTACTCACCCCACATCCGCGTTCGAAGAATTCGAGTATGCGCGCGTGCCTTTTTCAAACTTTTTTTTTTTTTTTTTTTTTTTTCCCCACGAAACCACATCAATCCCAACGTTCTACATTAAAGTCTGGTAAGTCTTCTTCTCGTATTCTGGCATATCTTGGACTCACCTCTTCTTGGGATTCAAATAGTATATTTCCCCCGACTTCAAAAATAATTTCTTCGGGTTCAATGTGAATTTGGAGACGCGTGTAACCTTGCTGGTGTTGAATCAGCAGACTTTCTTTGCGGGGCCAACCCCATATATAATTTAAACTTTCTGTGTCCAAATTTCTCGTCTCTGTTGCTCGAGTCGCCTCACCATCTTCTTTATTCTCCATTCTGCAACAGTTATTCTTATTGCTCTTCTTCTTGGGTTTCTTAGGTTATTTGGCCATCGCGTATCGTTTTGGTCACGCACATTATTGAACAAACTATCGAGGTTCCAAACATTGTTGATTTCGTCTGTGTGCGTTCCCTCCGTAATTATATCGTTCCACTCACGCAGTATTTGGCGACTGCGGCGAACGTCGTAATGTTGGTCTCCGAAGAATTCTCTTAGGTCCCAGACATTCTCGTCGTGCCCGGTATGTTCTCCCTGGGCTACCAAATCGCCGTTTTGCTGAATGACCCGGCGGTTTTTCCTCCATTCGCCCCATTCTCCAAAATTTGCCCACAAGTTTCCGTTTATGGCACGCATGGTTCACGATTTGAATAGTCAAAATTTCTCGCCGAGTGCCCGATACATCACTCGTAGCCTCTGCGATCGACTGTAGAGACTACTACGTGATTGTTCCAAGTGCAGATCTCTTCTTCTGTATCGAGTGGTGGCATTGTTATCCTAAAGAGGGGTACTGTTTCATCTCACTGGCAACTGGGCGTGGTATTTATTTGAGGGGATACTGTCTTCGACTTGTTTTCGATTCTTTTCGAGATGAGAAGTTCACTTGTTCAGTATTTCGTTGCGCTCACGAATTTTTTCTCGATGTTGGGTTGAGAGTATTGGACTCAAAACACTGTCCAAATTCTCGATACGCCGTTGAAAACGACGACTATCGCGTGCAATTTCTTGCCATGGTCCTTTTCGGGCTGCTCTATATGCGTAACTCCAATGAACCATCAACTGAACTGTTGGCTGAGGATTAAATCGCACTTTCTGTTTTCTTACACGCGGCTCATTTTCCATTTCGCTTGAGTTCGCGAGCTTGTGTGGGTGTGTGACGGGTTTTATTCTTATCACCTCAAGATGCGTTTGCGTTACGATGCGTTCCTCATCTATCGTTCGGCGTTCGTAACTCGACTGATTTGTGATATCCGGCTTTGTTCCGTTCTCCCTCCTAACTCTTTGTGAGACTAACCTCTGTGATTCGCTCCTTCATTGACCAATCACAGACGCTTTCCTCGCGGCTCCAGTTCGCATTCCTCAGGGCTAGCTGGCTGTCTTACGCAGAGATAGCCACCGCATAGTTTATTGACAATTCTGCTGTCATTTTGTGGGTAGCTTTCTGTACTGCCCCAATCTCTGTTACTGTGACTATTCTGTTTACTCCTATTAACCTGGCATTTATTCTTTATACCAATGAGTTTATTTTCTCTCTGCAGATATCATGAGTGCTCAACGTTCTCACGCCGAATCCGGTTCCCAAGATGAGTCGCGTCCCCGAGATGAGACGAGTGATCCTAACGATTCTTCAACCATCCAACCCACTCGTGACGAATCGCGCGCTGGTGAGATCTCGATGGCTAATTTGGAAGATTTCTTCGACCCAAGAGTTCATATGCATATCGCCAATCAGGCTGGTATTCGCATTGGCCAACAGACGACTTCGTTCGACATCCCTCTTTATGGCCTAGATTTACCGATTTTGGCTGTGCTCAATGAGTTGCGTGATCCCGCGTCTTCCCATGAGATTTATGCTTCCTATTCCCCTGCACGCGGTCGCCTTCCAATAATCTTTCATCTGTCTCCGATGGAAACGCTAGTTTTCAAGCTTCCTTCGCGCGAATAATAGTAGATCCTCTTCCCAAGCACCGGACGGCCGTTTTGATAAGACATTTGTCGCAAGATTTTGGGACGTTTTGCTCAATTCCGTTTGCGGAATATTTTAGTCATGAAAATGAACTCGAGTCCAAGCGACGTTATTCAATGCCTCAAAAATTGCCGCCAACTCATTATCGGTCTGTATTTATAGATATTTTTAGAACTTTGCTTGTCTACTGGAGTTGTAGTAGTTGTTGTACGGAATGTTTAATCGTTTGCGAAGTAATGATATATAACTCATCAATTGAAGTGCTTGTGTATTGTATGAAATAAAGCACATCTCCTGATTAGCCAAGGATGTTCATAATGAATATCATTCCGTCTACCTATCCAAAGTTTGCATGCATTACAATGTAACTAAAATAATACAAGCATTTATCAAATGATATTTACCATTATGCATCTCGCAAGTCAACAGCCTAGTTGCAATATGGTTTACAATTTTATTATTAGCTAAAGATGAGTTGCTTAATCAATTACTTTCATCGTCTTCCATAACAATCTCCCAGTTCATCGATACGTACGATACGTTTGTTATAATCTTTCCGAATCCTTTGGCATTATGCAATCCAACAAAGATTCCCTGAATTTTTTTTTTTTTTTTTTTTTTTTTTTTTTTTTGATAACCCACATCATGCTTGATTCCCGCACCATGTCTGGGTATGTATACAAATTTCCTGCCCTTAGCCGATTCGGTTCCCTTTATGATTAAAACACGAGTGAAACGAGTTGGTCATGAAGGAGAAAACTCGGTGGTGTACAACCTCCGTGGTAAAACCATCCGGTGACGCTATGGAAGTTGTTTCTTACATACTATTTTATTACCTTCGTAGGTATAACAAAGATACAGATTCGTGCGCTGCGTTCATTGGCAGCGCTTATAGAGCAATAGTGCGGATTTCGATGAGAATAGAGAGGAATCTAAGAGTTACTGGTTATATTTGAAAGTTATGGAAAAAAAGATTCTCGAATTTTTGCAATGAGACGAGTTGCGGATGTTGCGGAGCTGGGATGAAGTATTTTAGTTATTCTCCTGACATAGCAAATTCAAAAAAAGGTACGACTCGCGATTAAAGAGCGCGACCGGCTCCTCTGCGAGTTGCTTCGATTTCTCTGCCTCTCCTTATAGTGGCTGCGTCGCAAAGGTTCTTCGTTTCCCTCTCTAAGTGCAATGATTCCCCTCAACTCATCGCGTCGTGGGGCGATGGTTACATAAGTGCTTGTTTATGCTGACGAAAGTCATTCGTAACTGAGTCTCCTTAGCTGACATAGAAGTGGAGTGATAGGTTACCTTTGGTGAGTATTTCACGCTTGCTAATCGATGGTGCTGCGCCCTTTTGTTTGAGATCAGTTTATTTGGCGCTGATAAAATTTTCCCTGGTTTTTATTCTTGTTTGACGTGTACATTCTCTTCTCGGGTGTTCAATTCCAGCTATGAATCCCTCTATGCCAGCAACTGACTCTACGGAGACGGCTGAGACAGGGTCAGCTCCACCGCTGTGGCTGGTTTTCTCTTCTCCCTTGCCGGTTGTCTTTGTTCCATTAGTCATTCCCATGGTGCCAGCAACAATGCCTTCGGCAGGTGGTGCACAAGGACCTCCTGATACTGGATTGAACCCTGCCGATCAGAGGCTCCGTGGTTCGGAATCTGCTGATTTTTCGAGTGCTGCCGAAGATGCTGCTCCGTCATCTCTCCGCATGGTCCGACGCCAACGTCGTGTGAGTACCCTTTTTGCGAGCTTCTGCTGATTTCGAGACCCTTTTAACACGTTATTTCGTTCCTGGAGCTGGTTTTATTCACTTATCGTTGTTTTTAGGCCTTGAAACCGTGCACCCCTTGATATCAGCGTTATTGTGTCAGTGTTACTGCGTTTTTCAAAACTATTGTGAAATGTCCGACTCAGTTTGCGCATGAAATCTCTGGGGTTTGTTGTTTTTTTTTTTTTTTTTGTTTTTTTTTATTCCGACTCGTGACAACTATTGCTTTGACACAGGCCCGGTGTCAAATCGAAACCGCTCTACCTTTGGCACTCCACTCTTAATGATTCATTGACGAGATTTTGCGTTAATCCCATGTCCACTCCATCAACAACTCTTAATAGCGACTCTACATCGTGCTTCTACTGGTTTTCGGACTTCCCTCTCATTTCTCAAGCGAAATTCGCGCTATTTCACATCTTCCGTATTACAATACCTTAATTCTTTTAATTCCAGCCTCGTCGACGCAACTCGCGTGTGACTGATCCGATTGCGGAGTGCTCTGCTGAGCCTTCTAATTCTGCATGCACGGCGCCCATCGCCTTTGGTGACATCGATCCACAAGACCCATTACTTTCGAGCCCTGCTCTTAGAGATGTAGCTGCTGTACCTGATGATTCGTCGCAAGTTCCATCTTTGCCAATTTTGCCTCCTGACCAACAGATTGTGACTGAGCCCTCGACATCCGCTGAGCCTCCTGTTAGTCAACGGCCACCGAAATCAAATTTGAAGGTCGTACTTGATTTTTCGACGACCATCTATCCGCGTGTAACTGCAGCCCAGTTGTCTCGATCGATCAATGATCTTCTTACACCTTACCTAAATGATGCCACGCCTCGTGCAAACACTAGTGCCCCTTCGCTTCCGTCTACCTTGTTAGGCCAAGATGTTCCCCCGGTTTTGAGTCCCCCAGCTGTAGTTTTTCCTTTTGCTGGCCGCGATATTGCGGGTGACGACGTGGCTGGAAATGATGCTGATACCAATGTCGTGAACCTTAATGTGGCGTCTGCTCGTAATTCTCATGGCTCACCAGTCCAACTAAATTCTGATAATGCTGCAAGTAGCTCTAGCTATCGATCGGCTGACGATAATTCGACATACTCTGGACAACCTTTATTTTTACCGCTGGATCGCGAACGATGGGACATTCCACTCGGTGGATCCTATATTGCAGTGCCACGAGAATTTGCCATGAGTTGCATTGAAGCCGTCCGTAATTTATACGCGTGTCCCATATGTGACGATTTTTTGTATCCAGGATATCGTCGGTGTGCCAACGGTCATCGTGTTTGCGGGACTTGCGTTCGACAGTGCGATAACTGCCCAATGTGTCGTGACTCAACTCCGCATTGGAGAGATTATGTTCTTGAACGAGAATCCAAGAGATTATACTACCCTTGTCGTAATTTCATGCGGGGTTGCCGCGTTTTTCCGCGCGCTTATGATTGGCACCATCACTGTGACAATTGCTCTTATCGCCGAGAAACATAATTGATTTGTAAGGATCTGATGCTTCATTCATGACAAAGTGATTGCTAGCGTGTTATGTATCTGTCACGTAGGTCATTTTCACTGCTACAATTTTTTGAGACGTGTAATCTATACTTTACCAATAAACGTGTTCTACGAACTTACTTTTCAGCGTTATTCATTTCGTTGTCGGAACGTATTTTTGCAAATTATACTTAAGTCGTTTATCATGGGAAATTCGTAGACTTGAACCTTTTACAAATTTTGTTGTTTGAAACTAGTTAGTCCCAGAAAATTGCTTAAACGTGGCCAGCTACGTTCATTGGCCGCGCAAGAGAAAAAGAGAGAAAAAAATTTAGACTTGAGCGTGTGAGTTCTCACAGGCTACACAAAATATGATCCGAATAATTCTCCGAGGACACATAAGCCTGAAACTGTATACCTCGGTGAAGTTTTTCCAATGCATTTGCAATTCGTAGAATGGTTAGCGCAAGTCAGAGTCTGACGCATACTCATGCTTATACTTGAAGCTTCTGGCCTATGTTACTGATACATTGTTTATTTTGCCGCACGCGATATAATTCATTCTCGGAACGATGAGCCTATTGCAGAGCCTTCTCTTAGCTCCGCGACGTGTCTCAACTGGAATTACTGCCCGCTCTCATCGGATGCATTTCAAATTCTTCTTCGAATCTCATCTATTGTTCTTTTCTCAATCGAGTTTGCACTAGAATAATTTCGGTGAATCGAAGTACAATTCATCAGCTGTACCTCCATACCAACTCCCACTCTGCTCATCATTTGAGGGGAATTGTCTTCCTATATTAGAGAGGGCTGAGACCTCTTGGTGCATTCATACTTTGCATCTGCTTGTGACCATAACTCATTCTGACTCAAAGGTACGTTCCTGTTGGAATTATCTTCTTTTTTTTTGTTTTTGTTTCCCTACTGAGGCAATTTCGTAACCCTCGAATCGTTATGCAGCTGAGATGGAACACCGCCGCCGTCGACAAGGGCGGGGCTCGTCTGCTCCTGCTCGTAACCAGGTGCCACGGCCTCTTTCTTCCGCTGATGGTGATGGCGTCCCTAGACGTCCTTACGCGCCCCGCCCAAGGGGTCGTGGAAATTTTCGACCTTCTCACGACGATCGTGTCCCTGAGGCGAGACACTCTGCTTTAGTAGAAGGCTATCAGCTGAGGGAGTCCCTCAACTGCCCTTGCTGGACTTTTCATCGACCTGCACGATCGATTAGTGCCACGGCGCATTCAAATCAAGTGAGTATAGGTTTTTGTCAATAGGTAACCTTTTATCATAAGTTCTTCTGGTCATATCGTTGCAGCGTTGGCGTCGCTTTCGCATGGTTACCACTATCTCCCCTTCTGGCTGCGCTCGAAATCATCGACGCGATACAATCTCGGCTAGGGCGCGATCTTGCGATACTATTGCTACGCCTTCCTCTTCTTTGCTTGCAACATGCTCGCATCAGGACGTCGCGTCTGACTATACGCAGAGCTCTATTCATTCAACGGTGTATAATGATGATTCCTCGCCTTACATTCTAAATAATTCATCTTCTGTTTCCGATGTCCCACTTTGTGATTCCGTTATCTTGCCGTCTGCAAATGTTGGTGAGATCTTACCCACGTCAGTGTCCATCGAGCCCCCTGATTATTTTGCATACTCCGTGTCTCCATCTTTATCCATTCACTTCCTGAATGCGGATTGCTCCTCTTCGCCTGTGCTCTTTGACGATTAGGGGTAGGTCGAGGAAGTTTTTCATTTCCTCTTGCGTATGGAGTGGTACAGAAACCTGATTGCCTACATTTTGTTTCCCAGGTTTGCTGTCCTCATGGAAATACGACTGAGTCTTCGAACGTTGACAGGCATGTGCGACTAATTACGATCCCAGAGTTTCGAGAACCGGCTGAACGCTCTGAAGATGACATGCGACGCACTATTCTTGCCCTCTCCGATCCTCATCGGCTTCGTGAGGTTGTAGCAACTATACTGCTCTTGACCAGGAATCAAGTTCGAGGTGGCCTTGAAGATCATCACCATGTGGTGCACGTAAATCCGGTTGCCGACGGTCCTAATCGGGAACTTTTGTGTCCTCCTTCATCTGGCCTCTCTGCCTTCTTGGGTTGCATTGACAGCTTATTGATAATCCCTGGTGTATCCATCGAGGATATCCTTGAATACATCGAAGGAGAACTCCCAGGACTTCGTGATCGCAGGCGTGCGAACTCCACGCAATTTTACGCGGATAGAGCCTATCTCGCGGAGCAGGCTGCTACCGTTTCTCGACGAGGTGGTGATTGCTGTGAGCCCCTGAGCCCTGAAGTGATTATTTCTGAGCCTCCTTCTGCTGCGCAGGATCCTCAGAATGCTGGATCTGACGAGCCTCCCGCTTACATTGACGTCGTATTTTTGCCTCCGTCGATTGAGCCTGTGATCCCTGGTGAGGATACCGACCCCGCAGTGCGCGAGGTGGATACTAGTCAATCATCTTCCTCTGAGCCTTCCGTCATTGATGTGACTATGCCTCGACAGCCGGCGCAACCCTCTGCTGATGCCGACGAGAGGACTACCCGGGATATTCGAGGTCTCCTGCCCGTGGTGAGGCGCATGGTTGCGCATCAGGAGCTTGCCGCTGACCATCATGTAAATTCTTCCCGTGAGATCACTGCACGTGATGCCATCAATGAGATTTTTTTATGCCCAATTTGCTATGACCTTATATACCCATCATGTTTTGTGTGTATTAATGGCCATCAGCTTTGTGATCGGTGTCATCATCGGCAGCGTGGTCGCTGTCCATTTTGCAGATCGCGGGCAATTTCGAGTAATGCTTTGCTGGGACGAGTTGGTTCCAAAATCTTTTTTCCGTGCAGACATGATTATTTGGGTTGCACTCAACGGATGCCTGCCCCTCAGTGGCATGAGCATGTCGAGACTTGTGGTTTCTGTCCTCCAGCTATGACTCGTCGTGAGCGTATGAGAATTGATGCACGCGGTGATTCGCTCACTGAAATTTTGGCAGCTTTTGTTTTCAGTTAAATTTAATCACTTCTGACCCACATATATATTCCAGCCGCTCCATTCAAGTATGTAGCCCCATATTCTTGCGCTCGTCTGTATTTGTATTTGTTACATGGTTTGAGCTTCAAATATGTTTCTTGAAATGATGTTGCAGGCAATAAAATTTACAAATCTCATCATAGTCTCCTATACGTGCAATAGAATATCACCTCTCGTCCGCATTATTCACGATTCCAGGTTTGAAAAATTCAATGAAATTCCATTCATTTATAACTACATTCCCTCATGCTTCATCCTCACTACCAGAATGATGATTTTTCAGTTTGTCTATATGAACAACTCGAATTTGATCGCCTTTTTGAATTTTCGCGTTGTGGGAATCGTAGTCTATTTCGAGAATTTCATATGGACCTTCGTAATATTTTTCGAACTTGCTTGTACGAGGTTCTTTTAGTAAGTAAACCATTTCTCCCACTCGGAAAAATACAGAAAAAATCTTTCGATCGTATTGATGTTTAGAGCGTAATTTTGACCTCTCTAATGATAATGCAGCTAATGTGCGGATTTGAGTGTAAGCCTCTGTGATGTCTGCCAGATACTCATCGTAAGTCATAAGTTGATCGCGTGGTGGGAAACTGGACGGCGTTCTTGGCTTTTGCCCATACACGATTTCGTGTGGAGAGAATCCCGAGCTAGTGTGAACTGAAGAATTCATCGCATATTGGGCGAGTGGTAAGTAGGCATCCCAATCTTCGACGTTTTTAGAGTATATTGCCAAAAATTCATTTAGAGTGTGATGCATCCTTTCTATTCCGCCATTAGTAGATGGCCTGAACGAGCTCGAAAGTAGCTTATTAATCCTGAACATTCTGGCGAATTCTTCCATAATTTTTCCCGTAAAATGACTTCCTTGATCTGTCATGATTGTGACTGGTAACCCAAAATTTGCTACGAAACTATTCATCAAGACTTGCGCGACTACTTTTGACGTGGCTTCCGCCGTTGCTGTTAAAATAACAAATTTGCTGAAGCAGTCTTGCATGGTCAAAATATACACGTTACCGTTTTTGGTTTTTGGTTTTGGCCCACAAAAATCGAGGGAAATTTTCTCGAATATTCGTACTGGTGTATCGGTGATGACCATAGGTAGTCTTGTTTTCACCCGAACTAATTTATCAGTCTGACAAGTTGAACAAGCTCTCACCACGATTCTAACATCGTTCAACATGTGAGGCCAATACCACTCGCTGCTGATTCTCGAGTAAGTCTTAGCTATACCCTTGTGACCTCCGATGGGAGACTCGTGATATTCCCTGATAATTCGCATACGATCCTCCGCGGGTGGTATGGGTAAGTTATTTTCGAAAAGTGTAATGGATAAGTGGCATTTCCTGAAGATTTTGTTGCATTGCTCTATGAAATATCCCCATTCGTTTTTATTCAGCATTACCAAATCTCTTATCACTCCGAGTGATTTTATCTCCTCATTTATGACTACTTCTTTCAGGATTTTCACTGTTGAAACTATGTCCGCCCTCAATGTTTTTGTATAGATTGTATTTTTTATTACCAATCCTAACATTTTCTTATCTTTATGGTCCGTTATCACAATTTCCCCAACAGACCGCGCTTGACTGAGCAACTCGTCCCGACTAACGTAACCTCTTGTTATTAAAGCGTTCAAGACCTCCGAATCCAAATTCGTGTCTGCAGGTATCGCATAAGCCAAATGATCTATGTGTGCAAATGGATGATCGTTTATCGTTCTCACGCCCGAGAAAATGTCTATCTCATCCTCATTGATTATCCAAGAGGGTACTTCGTGGGGACCTCGCGCTTCTGCCACCAAGTACTTTGCCATTGCACCCTTTTTATGCGGTGCGATTCCCTCTTCGAATAAGTTTTCTTCGACGGTTTCCTCGAAACCCATCTGCCGCTCTTGTAATGAGACTATTCCTTCGATCGGTCTTTCGGCATTTGATTTTGGAATATTTTCGTGTAGCTCGTCCAGAGGGGTTTCAGCCGTAACACCTTCTTCGCAATTCTCGTTGTTAATTCTTTGTTCCAAATTTCCTGCTTGAATCTCTTCCCGGTTCACTGGAGGTTCCATGATGGGAATACTGATTTCTCGATACTCTTGTGGCGATGCTTCGTTTATTATGTTGTCATATTCTCGCGGACCTTTATCTATGAGAGGTGTAAAATGTTGACCCCTCAGGTGGAGATGTATGAATTTCTTGGAGCTTCCCGCCTTGATATAAGCATATCTCATTCTGTCTCTACACTGCAAATGTACGCAGATATTTTCATGAAACTGGCGTGAAAATATGTAGAGCGTGTCCACGTCTCCATACTGATCTCGTGAGCTTAGGATTTTCACTGCGTTGAGTGGATCACTACAGCTCTGAACATATTGACTTTTCAGTAAGTATCGTCGCAGTTGGATGGGTTCCGCTTCTAAGTCTCGCAATATAATTAGTGCACAAAACAAACAATTCCCGTCGCCGGGTACGTCAATGCATCGCTCCAACATATGATTTGGTTGCGCACAGTTTTGGTGTTCTTCATAATTTTGGAATCTAACCGACAATTCCATGGACTCACTTTTGTCATTTGAAAATTGCCCCGTCATATTTTGCTGGCTCATTTCGGGTGCCGATTGTTCGTCTATTTCCATATTTTGGTACTCTAAGACTTCTGGTGAATCCGGCGGGTTAGGCGTCCGATCCATTTCATTCATTGGTGACATATGAGGTTGCTCATTTTTCATTTCGATGTCATCATTCAACGGTTGGGCCCACGTACGATCGAGATCTGGTCGATAGTTCGTTTTTTCACCTCTTGTTTGTAACTCTCGATCTTCTTGAACAATTTGTTGTTGGGTTTCGTTAGTTCTGGGGAATTCTAGTCGAGTAAGGCTTACAACAGGTTGGAATCTCGCATCCTCGAAATTATGTATGCCCTTATTTTGTGAGAGAGATCTCTCTTCCGTTGTTAATCGACTACCTTCGGCTAGGTTAGAGCCTCCATTGCTGTTTGATGTATCTGATACATGTCTTTTTTCCCAAACTAAAATTTGTAAGCCTGCTTGCCCCTGAGCTTCAAACTCTTCGATGTCCCACGAGAGCGGGGTCCGAATTCTTTTCTTTGCAATGGTAGCTGACTGATTGGAATTGAGTTTTCCAGTAATTTTTCCATCTATCTTGAAAGTTGGTGTATTCTGTTGGTTCGTTTGATTGGGCAAATCCGCGTATTTCGTAGAATCTAAATTGACCATCGCTTTATCCACACTTTTCATGGATTCATTGAAGCTTGGCGGATTTTCGGGAACTTGAGCATCCGAAGAATCTTGGTGAATTCCTGAATTTGTTTCCTCGTATATGGTATCGCCATGTAACAATTTCCTTTTTGATGAAAGAGGTACATTTTTATCCGGCTCTGGTCTATTTATTATCTTGTCTCCTTTTGGTGTACTTGTAATGCGTATTCCTGCCCCCATTTCTCTTATGGCCTTGTCGGTCACCCCCGGTAATTGCTCAACATTGTTCATTGCCTGGCTCAGGATCGGCTCAGCTGCTGGGTGGTCGCCGATTTCTTTTAGCATATTCCAACCTGGAAAATGTCTTCCCTTTTCACCAACTACTTCCTTAGCTTCCCTCTGCTTCTTTGCTTTTTGAGTGCCACTCCATTCTTCGTCGGATATTTCTTCAAAAGAAACATCTGATTGATCGTCTGGAAAATCGATATCCCTCTTCCTTTTCTTCAAGTTGTCCCAATCAATGATATTATTAAGCTGTTGCTCTTCTAATTCTTTTGCCTTCCGCTTTTCACCTCTTGTTACGACCAATACTTGGGCTTTATTACGCTTTGCCTCTTCTTCTGCTTCTTCTTCTTCTTCGGCTAGCCTGTACAGTTCTGCTGAAGGACGCTCGAGGTCTAGCTCTCCTTCTTTTAATACAGGGTTCCTTGAAAGGCCATCGACCTGGTTTTTCTTTCCAGGCGAATAAACCACCGTAAAGGAGTAATTGCGCAGCGCAACTTTAAGCCTGCTGAACCTAAGATCAAGCTTCTTTGTCTTGTTCAAATAGACCAATGGTTGATGATCGCAGACGACTGTAAAGTGCTTTCCATAGATGAAGTTTCTGAAGCTTTCCACGCAAAATACTATAGCTAGGAGCTCTCGATCAAAAGTAGAAAAACGTGTTTCTGATAATTTCAAGGCCCGACTAGCATACGCACAAACGTACTCTTCTTTGCCCTTTTTCTGGCCCAGCAGACCGCCGATGGCAAATCTTGATGCGTCACTATATATATATATATATATATATATATCAAGCTCTGGATCAAACGATCTAAGCACTGGGTATGAGCACAGTGCGTCCTTCAATTTCTCAAATGCTTCTTGCTGTTCTATCTTCCAATAGAATTTTGTATCGCCTCTCAGCAATAGGTGGAGCGGGTGAGCGATTTCAGCGAAGTTTTTTATGAATCTGCGATAGTATGATGCCAACCCTAGGAACTGTCTAACTTTCCTAGTAGTTGTAGGAACAGGGTATTTGCTGACAGCTTCGATCTTCTTGGGGTCTGGGCGAACTTCCCCATTTCCCACTAAATGTCCTAGAACGCTCGCGTGTTTTTGTAAGAATTGGCATTTGCTTGGTTCTATTGTTAAGTTAGCTTCGTCTAACCGTTTCAGGACTCTACTAAACTTTGTGAAGTGCTCTTCCAGCGAATTACTAGCTATTAACAGGTCGTCCAAATAGCATTCTACTACATCATGTAACAATCCCCCGAAGGTGAGATTTATTAACCTCTGAAATACCGGGGCTGCATTGGCTAGACCCATCGGAAGGGCGGCAAACTGGACCAAGGATTCGGGTGTTCTCACGGCTGTTAAAGGAGACGATTCGGGGTGCAATTTGACCTGAAAGTATCCGGATTTCAGATCTATAGCTGTAATATATTTTGCATCTGATATGCGATCGATCAGATCGGTTGGATTTGGTAGGGGGTAGTTATCCTTCACCGTGATTTCGTTCAATTTTCTGAAATCTGCAACCAAGCGCCACTTTTTCTCTCCATTCGGCCCTGGTTTCTTTGGTACTATCCACAACGGACTCGAATATGGTGAGTTTGACGGTTCCAGTACTCCGTCTTCCAATAATTTATTGACTTGCTTCATCATCTCCTTCCTTATCTCAGGAGGGTATCTGTATTGCTTTGCTTTCACTGGTATGTCAGTAGTAGTAACTATCTTGTGTGTAAGTAGATGGGTAGTCTTCAATTTTTCTCCTGGTAGTCCGAAGACATGTGGTCGTAAACTAATAAGTTTCTTAATATGTTGAATTTCTTCATCATTCAGCCCCTCTAAAGTTTTTGGATCAATTAGTTCGAAAATGCGAGTTACGCGATCTTTCACTTCTTTGGTACCGAAATTCATTATATTGACTCGTTCTTCAAACTCTCTTTCTTTTTCTTCTTCTTCCAAATCAAAAATATCCCCTTTAGGTTCCGTAGTCTCGCAAGGTTCTAATGTAACTTCTGGTGACTCAATTTCGACTTCTTCGTCATTAGTGTTAATACACATTGCATAAGCTTTCCCCCCATTATTCATTGTAACAAAATTTCCGAACAAAATACCCGGGCCCAAATCCTGTAGCCCGACGAATCCCACTTCTTCATCATTTCTAACTCGAGCATAAATCACTTGCATAGTCCTCGGAGGCAATTTAAACTTTTCTTCTTCTACAAATGGTATTTTCAATTCCCCAAATCTAAGACATTTTAATTTTGCATCGATTATTCCCCCGTGCTTTTCGAATTCTCTCCACCCCAGGAGACCATCCGTATTAATTGCAAAATCGTTTGGCACTACGTGCACATCACAATCTAACCCACTAAGATTCATTTTAATTCGACCTAGAGTATAGCATTCCCCAGCCGTAACTCCCGTGATCGCTATAATATGGTTTTTATCACTTGCCACCCCTTTGCTGATACATTTTGCCTTCAACAGTGTCACGTCTGCACCTGTATCGGCGTAGAACCGCAGGGAACCATTTTTGAAGACTTCATTCTCGAGTTTGACCACCGGGTGCCTCCGATGATTTGCATCCAGTAGCCTAATCGAGACTTGCCGCTGTGGTGTATCTCCATCGCTTAATTGTTCGTGCTCGACCCCGCGGCCTGGTGTCGAGCATCCTCGAAGTTTAAAGAATTATTCGGGGTTCCCACCGGTTGGTTTTCCTGTCCCATGTTTGACATAGTCATTCCCTGATTGAAATTCCTTGAATCTATATTAGAGTTCCTCTGATCATTTGTCTCTTGGAAATTTCTGTTTTGATAGTCGTTCCGGTTAGAATTTTGCCAGTTATTCGCGGGCCCCTGAAACCTATCGTTTTGACCATTTCCGTTGAAATTCGGTCTTCCATCCGAATATCGACGATTGTAGTTTCTGGGGTAATAATTCCGATTGACTCTGTAATTGTTGTTATAGCCTCGAGAATTTCTACCATCATTTTGGTCGTCGTTCCGGTCAAAGTTCTGATTGCGGTTCATATTGTTATTATAGGAGTTTCTATTTCGACTCACATTTTCGTATGTGTCACGATATTTGCTGCGAAAATTCCGATTAGCATCCCTGTTGTTGTAAGTGTTGTAATTTCTATTGCGACCATTATAGTTATTTCCATCGCGATTTTGATAGTTTCCTACGGGATCTGAATAGTTCGAGTTATAATTTTGATTGAACCGATCATCCCGGCGATCGTTTCGGCGCGGACCACTATAGTTCACGTCGTTGCGCCTTGCGTTGTTATATCTAGGCATCGTTGGCGCCATTTTATCGGTTGGGGTACTCGAAAGATCGCCGTATCTGTTCATACTTCTATCGCGTTGCTGCGACTGATTTTCGGGGACTTTTCCGGTGTCGATTGCGTCGTTTAGAAATTTACAAGTGTTCAAATCATGACCCTGTCTTCGGCAATATCGACACATTTTACTTTCTTTCTTTTTTGGGCATTCCCGTTCAAAATGTCCTTTCGCGTGGCAGTATCTACATTCATCGGACGCTATGGCTCGATTTATCGTTACCGATTCCATTGGTGGAGATGTATTTTTGGTAATTTCCTTCATTTTCTGTTCGACCAGCGTATTCACGAGTGCTATTATTTTGTCCCTGTTTATGTCAGGATTACTAATGTTGGAAAATACGGAGCGGGCGCTCGTTTTGTTCTCGAAATTAACTGCTTCTGAAATGGCTTCGCGTAAAGTCTTAGGATTTGTCGATCTAACCTGATGTTCCAATGCTCCCGAAAGACCAAAAATAAATTGTTGCAATGCCTCGTTATCCGCGTTGTTTTTGTAAGTTTCTCGCTCCCAGTCTTTAAGGTTTCGATCCGAGTCGTAAACATTGAGCAAACGGTTATGGAGCGTTTGGACACGCAGCCCGTAGTCTCCTGCACCTTCATGCTCTCTCTGTTGTACTAATTTCAATTCTGCCAAAACTCTATCTGCCCCGCCAACTCCACTATATTGGGTAGTCATATCCGATAATAATTTCTCGATCGATGTATATTGCGTTAATCGTGCAGTGTAACCTTCGGCGGCTCTGCCTTGGAGTTTACGAGCCAAGGTTGCCAATATCCACGGCTCCGCGTCTGGGCCGTATTCGTCTACAATGTACCTCACGGATTGACAGAAGAAAGCTAACATGTCGGGGTTTCCATCGTATGGCATGATATTATTAAGAGCTTGATTCAGAGTGAGTTTGAATTTGGATGTACGACGTCTATCAACTAGAGCTTGATTTTCCGGGTCCTTTGCAGAAAAGCGTTTGACCTTTGTGTTTGTATTTGACTCACGGTCGCTTTCCCTTGACGATCCTTTACTATCGTTCCTTCGAGACTGGTTTAATGAACGAGCACTCCGGTTCGGTTTTTCGTTCCGGTTTGCATTGATTGTCCGATTTCTACCATTTTCCACGTAATTTTCGTCACCGCTACGGCTACTGTAACGTCCGGGGCTGTCGTCGTCCGAAGCATCTGGGTCAGTAGAGGACAAGAAGTCATCCTCGTATTTTAATTTATTCAAATAACGGTCACGTCTCGATCGCCTCAGACGACTCGGTTTTTCTGTTTCTTGCTCATCATCGCATGAGTCTTCAAAATTCCTTCGATTAGCACGACGAATATGTCCGCGAGATCGACGATCGGATCGATATCCGTTCGGCGAGTATTCGCGCGTATCGCGTGGCTTCTCGTTGTCAACTCGATAATTTGGCTGGTCACAATTCTTCATCATGTTAGTACGAGAGTTCGTTTTATTGTCGTTCAACTCAGTGTCAAGATTGTTAGGTATCTGACGATCAGAGTGACTAGCGAATCCAGCGTCCATACTAATGAGTCGGGGGCTTTTCGGATTCTGTTCTCTCTTTTCATTGTTGAACCAATTTTCGCTCAGCTCGGTGTCAGGTCCTTTGTAGGTCCGACGAGCCGAGTGGCTAGCGAGTACTGCGTCCTTACTATTCAGTCGGCGGCAGAAACTCTGGTTCTGTGAAGAACGACCTACTCGAACGTTTCCACTCGTCACCCGAGGATGCGAGTTTTCACTATTGACATTAACGAGAGGCCACGGGTCTGTTTCAGCCATTACGTATTCGTTTTCCGGAGTTGAGCGATCAATCCAGTTGTCAGTGATTCGTTCGGTCATTCGAGCGCCTCGGTTTAAAAACCCGGCTGGATGAACCGGTTACTCTAAGCGCGTAGATTCCGCATTCATGCGTTCTTCCCCGAAATCCGCATAGTTTTGGTTATGTATCTCTTCGTCGCCCCTTGGCAATTTGGGTCTCGCACCGGTCGCTATTTGCGAATTTTCGAGATAATCCCTTAGGCTTTCTAACAAGGTCACTTCGTTATCCGAAAAATATTCCGGGTCGGTTGCAAGAACTCGGCTTAGATCGCGAATCGCGAATTCCGCGTGCATCCCCCCTGGCTGCTCTAAACCGATATCCGCAGTCATGAGCGCTACATAGGTATCACGAGCCGTAATATCTCCTCCTTGCATTCTACCGAGATATTCGGATTTCAGCTGACCGATGTTTTCGAATTCGGTGTCGTTTTGAGTTTCGCCTCCTCCTACAGCTCCCTCTTGCTCTTCGAGAAATTGGTTAACCGCGACTTGTTCGGGATTATTCTCCGTAGTCTCGGGAATTTGATTCGAGGATTTGCGCCCCCTTGCCATGATTCTGGTATACGGTGAAAATCTATTTAACTGCACAGTTGACAGTTTTAATTTCACAATGCCAAATATACAGAGTTGCGTGACGCGTGAAAAATTATCACACAATTCCAATGGGTCAATTTCAGCAGTTTGTGACTCGAGAATAAGATGAAAGTTACTTGAGAAGGGTTTTGATTCGGGGACCACCTCTTCTATTCGGTTGTTCACGACGTGCCCAGAAATATTTAGAATAAAAACCTATCAGAGGCGGGATGGGGCGCTCGAAAATTAAGAGGGCGTGGAAGCGTGCAAAATCACTAGTCACTCGGTTTTGCTGAATAAAAAAGGCGAAACGTTTATTTCTTGTTTCGTTTCACTACATGTGTTTAAAGACAAGGCGCGAGAGAAGTGAGGGGTGAAAATTAGGCGCGAAGAGAAAAGTCGCGATGAAAATGCGATGGAGCTCGCGGCGCGAAATTGAGCGAGAGTCAGGCTTACAATTTTGCCTGCTCGGCGGTCCGTGGTCAACTGCCGGTTCGTCGAAGCTAGATCACAGTCGAGCCCGAGAGAATCTTGAGAAGAGCGATGTTGCCAAATTTCTAGGAAATTTAAATACGCCAATCATGAGACGTCCGCAAATCATACGATTTCAAGGAGAGGTAATTTCATCGCATTTACCCTGATTCTCTCGCTCTCGAATATTTGAAAATCAACCGACTCTCCCGAACATTCCGCCTCCCTTGCTTGCTCATAGCAAGCAAACCAATGAAAACAAGACTCATTCCACTTGACAGTACAATTGATGAACTGGGTGGGCGAAATATTCGAAAAATTCGACCGATTCAAAAGTATTCCAAATTTCACAACCGTGATTTACTAAATTTAAACAAGTCGTCAATCAGTGAAATACTAATACATAAGCTCTCAAATTGCAAGATTGACAACTCAGAATTAATTATGACTTGAAGAAGAAAAAATTTTACTCGACAGTGACCAATAATAATACTGCAAGAAAAAATTGCCTATAAGCAAAAAATTTACAATAGATCTATAATGAAGTTTTAACCGAGCTCCATGCTTCAATATCATAATAAATAGAATCCATTCTCTGAGAAAAGAAATAGAAAAAAAATCATAACTATATAAACTCTAACGAACTGGTCGAACTGATCAATTAGAACAATGAACATAACGCAATGAGATCAGTTGCCAATTACAACAATTAATACAAAATTCAAACAAAAAATTACGACGAGACACGTCTAGTCTCACATTGACCGTAGTCAATCAAATATTTCCAAATAAGTCCAAATTTGGACAAGCATTAATTAATCTGAAGTGAAAATAATTGAAAATAGTAGGCTTCTAAATGACTCTAAATTGAAAAAAAAAATGGGTTAAAAGGTGGACAAATCACTCTAATCCCTTCTACGCGTCGGTTTCGCAGTGATTCCACTAGATGAATGAAACTATTGTGACTCTACTGAAGCTCTACAAGTACAAATTATACAATTCTTGGGGCCAAACGAACGACATACGAATCGCGGGTGTCGCGGAACGAGGAAGGAGAGTGTAGTGAGGTGTCGAGATTACGCGCAATATTTTCTTCATGAGTCTTCTTGTTCCTTGGCTTCTTCTGCGGATTGCTCTGAGGGCTCCCTGCCCTCCTCTCCAGAATCCATGGGCAACTTGATGATCTTGCTGAGCGCCCGACGAAGAGTTGTGGTGGCGGTCTTGAGATCGACCACACGCACTAATCCGTCAGCTCCTGGATGGACGGCAGTGACCCTTGCCATGGGCCATTTTGTAGGCGGCGTAAGCTCGTCCTTCACCAACACGAGATCTCCAACTCGAATTTGCTCTTGTACTGCTAACCATTTGGACCTCAATTGATAGTGATGCATGACTTCCAGACGCCATCGATTCCAAAAATCATTCCTCATGCGTTGTATGGCTCTCCACCTGCACTGAGGAGACTGTGTTACTTGGGCATCATTATATGGTTCAGGTAAAGCAGTCATAGATCTCCCAATTAGCAAATGTCCCGGAGTGAGAGCTACCAAATCCGTTCCTTCAGGCGACAATGGGCAAAGTGGTCTTGAATTGAGACATGCTTCTATTTGGGAACTGAGTGTTTGCAATTCTTCGAAAGTTAACCTAGAATCACCCACGACTCGTTTCAGATGATGTTTGAACGAGCGCACGGCCGCCTCCCATAAACCTCCAAAGTGAGGCGCGCGAGGCGGAGAAAAGTGCCAAGTGATTCCCTCTTTTGATAACTCTTCACCCAATTCTATTGCAAATGACGAAGTTTGATCGAATAATTGTCGAAGCTCTCTTTCTGCGCCTACGAAGTTTTTGGCGTTATCGCAATAAACATCGGTACATCTACCTCGTCTCGCGACGAATCTATGAACTGCGGCTAAAAATGCTGGAGTGGTGAGATCCGAAACTGTTTCAATGTGCGTCGCTCGCGTGAACATACAAACGAAAATGCAAAAGTATCCTTTGGTGGTTTTAGCACCTCTTCCGCGAGAAAATAGGACAGATATCGGGCCTGCGTAATCAATTCCACAAGCTTGAAAGGCATACTGTGGTGTGACTCTATCTGCTGGTAATGGAGCCATTTGCTGAATAAGTGTCTTACCCCCGTGCCTAACGCATTTCCCACAATTGCGATACACTTTTTGAACCACGTGTTGTACTCGAGGTATCCAAGCCCATCTATACAAATCGCTCAACATGAGCTGAACTCCACCATGTAACAAGTCTCGATGTAATTCTTCGATCAAGCGTTGTACAAACATGCTTCTACTTGACAATATAATGGGATGTATTTCTCCATACGAAAGATTTGCATTCTGAAGTCGACCACCAACTCTCAATACACCACGAGGATCTAAAAATGGCAACAATCGTCTTATGTCACTTTTAATCGACAAATTTTGACCCTTTTCTAAAGCTTTGATTTCTTTAGCAAAATGCTGCCTTTGAATGGCTTTGAACAGTGCGATTTTTGCGGAATTCAATTCTATTGGACTCAAGAACGATTTTCGACGATCCTCAGATTTGCGAGACGCATTGAATTTCCACCGAAAGATGTAAGCTACTATTCGGATTATTTTTGAAAAAGAACTGACATTTGATTGAAGGTGTTCCAAAACCGGCGATGATTCCACAACTAAATGAGCCAACGCTTCCGCGCATCCCGGTTCTGAATTTACCTTAGGCCATTCATTCTTCGGCTGAGTCACCCAGTTTGGTCCATTCCACCAGATATCCAAATTTAAGAGATCTTTCGACGTCACCCCCCGGGTTGCGCAGTCCGCGCAATTATCTTCCGAACAAACATGCCCCCATACAGCTTCTGGTAAAGTAGTGCTAATTGTACTCACTCGATTGGCCACAAAAGTCTCCCATTTAGACGGATGACAATTGAGCCAATCCAGGACCACCTTTGAATCAGACCAGCAATAAACAGCTGATGGTCTAATTTCTAAATGACTCATGACATGTTTGGCTAATTTGACTAACAAACTGCACCGCACAACTCGAGTTTGGGGATGGAAAGCGTTTTAACTGGGGCCACTTTGGTCTTAGCCATTATCAATTGTGAAGTTTTTCCAGGAATTACCAAGTAGACCGCGGCCGCATATGCTCTTTTCGACGCGTCTGCGAACCCATGCAGTTCCCAGCTTGAACTCGACAGTGTCCCTAACCAACGAGACACTCGAACTTGGGACAATAGTTGGATTTGTGACCGTATTTCCTGCCATTCAATAAGTACTTCACCGACAATCGGAGTATCCCAATCGATCTTCAAATGCCACATATTTTGCAATAAGATTTTAGCTTGTATTAAAAACGGAGCTAACCAACCAAGTGGATCGAACAACCGTGCTACTTCTGATAAAATAGATCTTTTTGTGACAATATCAGGAGCTGGAGGCATCGATATCCGAAAGAAAAATATATCCTCATGCGGAGACCATTTCAATCCAAGAGTGGAAACGACATCGTCGAGTTCTATCGCAATGTCACCTGAGTTTTCTGAAGAGAGCCCTCTCAACAAATCCGAGTGATTTGCCGACCACTTTCCAAGTTCCATACAGGCGCATGACATTATCGAGATCAGCTGGTCCCGAGCTTCCAAAGCGGCTGGTAGAGTATCCCCTCCCCCGAATAAATCATCCATGTATCTACGAAACAGTATAATTAAAACTGCGATAGGAAATTCATCTTTGTAAATCTCTGCCAAATGAAGGAGAACTCTAATCGCCAGATACGGTGCACAAACTGTACCATAAGTGACCGTTAGCAAAACGAAGTCAAGGATTTCTTCTTGTCCCAATGACCGCCAGACAATCCTTTGCCAATTTACATCCTCAGGATGTACCAAAATTTGTCTGAACATTTTCACTATGTCTGTACAAAATCCATATTTGAAAAATCTCCAGCGAATCAATACCAATGTTAGATCATTTTGAAGCTTGGGGCCAGCCAATAAAAAATCATTTAAACTTTGACCATTACCTGTTTTATGCGAAGCATTCAGAACGACTCGAATTTTGTCGCTGTCCTTACGAAAAACTGGATGATGTGGCAGATAAGATGGCGCTGGAGTCGTCCCATCTGGTGGCTGAGTGCGTTTCATATGTCCCAATGACTCGTACTGTTCCATGAATTCGGTGTACGCTCCATCCAATTTCGAATCTCGTTGTCGTTTTTTCTCAGATCTTAGTAAGCATGCCACCGCAACGTCCCTAGATTCAGAAAACGAAGCTTCATGAGTATTTTGAGTAAAAGGGAGGCGCACGACGAAGCGTCCTTCAGGCGTGCGCTCGACAGAAGACGTGAATAATTTTTCACAATACTCCTCCTCAGCTGTGAGATGACGAGTAGCTGGGAGTTCTTCAATTTCCCAAAATCTAGTTAGCTGATCTGACAGAGAACTATCAACGCCAGCATGCAAAGACAAAACGACACGAGGATTCACAGTTTCCACACCCGACTCCGTACCTCCAGTGAGAATCCAACCCAATGCTGTGTTCTGCGCGGTAGGAGTTCTTGGGGGACCCTTTACCAAACCTTCCCGAAGAATTTCGCTATAAACTTCGGTACCCAATAAGCAATCGACTTTTGCAGGAATGAAATATTCCGGATCAGCAAGCGTCAATCCATGCAAATGCGACCAATCGTCACATTTCACGGTTGACCTAGGCAAAAATGAGGTAAGTTCCGGGAGAACCAGTGCCTCGATATCGAGAGAGAATTTTGAATCAATTTTCGACAACAGCGTGAGCGAGACTTCACTCGTCGAAACGACTGTGCGTCTATCCCCAATCGTATTGATCCCCAACCTGAGTTTTCGAGACGGCAGATTCAACGCTTGAACTACTCTATCCGCGACAAACGAACAATCCGAACCTGGATCGATTAAAGCACGAGCTTCTACCTTTTGTCCATGAGGACCTTGCAACCAAATACGCGCCGTTGCTACTAGACGCGCTTGCTTCGAAACAGCAGAAAAACTATGAATCAGATGACAATCAGTCTGCAGCGATTTGCTTTGAGCGTCTACTGGTTTTGAAGCACTCGTTGATTCCATATGTAATTTCGTGTGATGCGGCCTTTGACATTTAGAACACTTGTAAATTGATTTACATTTTTCTGCGAAGTGACCAGACTTTAAACAATTTAAACATAAACGATTCGATTTGCAAAATTCAAATCTTTGATGGACAGACAATGCTAAAAATTTATCACAATTATGCAATGCATGATCACCTTTACAATTACAACATGAAAGTTGACCGCTAGATTGACCTTTATTACTCTGGGAATTTCCAAAGTTTGAATTTACATTTCTTCGATTGGAATTATTTTGAGATCTGCCAAATGACGATGTGTTAGGTTTTGAATCATTAAATGGGACAGAACCCGCATGAGCTGCATTCAGCGATTGAATTCGAGTCTCCAAAAAGGAAGATAATGATGCATATGTCGAAAAACCCTCAACGTGTTCTTGAGCAATTGTCCAACTTTCTCTGGTACCAGGGTCTAATTTTCTAACTATCAAGTGTATAAGCCAACAATCCCATTCATCCACCGGGCATTCCAAATCCCGCAACCCCTGAATTGCTTCCTCCGCTTGGTTCATGATTGTTACGTAAGCTTGCGCTGATTTTTTTGCAATTGGAGCTAAATCGATTAATGCATTCAAATGTGTGCTCAATCTCAGCCGAGAATTATCGTAACGCCGACACAATTTATTCCATGCAACCACAAAACTTGTAGAACTCGACTTTACTCCTTTCATCATTTTCTCCGCATCGCCTTCGACCGAGTTAAGTAGATGGTTCAATTTAGCAGACGGCGACAAATCAGGATTATCACCAATTACGGACATGAAGCGTTCTTTGAAAAATTCCCAATCAGCTTGTTTACCCGAGAACTTAGGCGGTTGCAGCCTAGGAATTGACTGCAATTCAGATGATGCGCGTATCAGCTGTTGCGCATCGAACGGTTGAAACGGATAATAATTTTGATTCGGTGGGAAATTAGCAGCAGCATCTTGTTCTTGTACCGAATTGTGGACGGAACTATGCACTGAACCATTTTCTGACGTTGTTTCCGGTGGAACTGATAATATGGCAATGTTGTCTAATAAATCAGACTTCAACTCTGAATATGTACCTTCTATATCAAGAAACCCTAATTTTGTAAAATATTCTTCCTCTTTTAGTTCATTGGCATACTGCTGTAAATTCAAATCATTTTGACAAAATTCAGTCCAATATTTCTCTAACAACTCCAAGCGAGTTTTGAGGAAGTTCACCGTGATGTTTTCTTTGCCCTTTTTGGCAGTATTTGTATTGAAATTACGAATGTAAGCTACTAATCTTAGTTGTCTATCGAAAAGTAATCTAGCTGCCATAATTGCAATTAAATATCACAGATAGAACAAAAATTAAAAAAAACCGTTAAAATTCCAACTCAGTTCAAGATATAAACTCGTACAAAATACACAAAACCACTAAAATTACACGCACACTAACGCGCGAGACTAAAAACCGATCGAGTAAATAAAATTCTCTCAACTGAAGAAAGGTTGAGATGGATCAGCTGCTTTACTAACACAGAGACGCCAGAGCGTTGGGTCGACCGATCTGCACCCATCCATTAACTATTGCCAAATTGGCCGATCGCGTCTAACTTCTGCTGCAGCTTGACCCTAATGCGCCACACAAGAATCAACAACCACAACCATTCATAGCTGACCACGGACAATATTCATATGTGGAGTAGATACAAAATTCATGCAATGCTGCGAGCCTCGCGAACGCCCAATATATGCGTCGCGTGTGATTCAATCAGCTGTCGTGGCTCGCAGCTGAGCGTATAGGAATACTAAGTGCGAGAGAATCCGCACGACACATATTGTAGACTAGAAAAGGAACGATACGCTCACCAAATTACTCCGCGATGACTGTGTCGCTGAACAGCCACCTCATCCCCACTCTTTTACTGTGCGCCGCTCTCCAAGTAGCGTGCGCGGCCCGCGCAGCAGCGAAGATGACGGGTTGAGGCGAGCGGGCAGGAGAGAGCAGCGGTGGTGGGAAGCAACGCCGATGTGACGTAGCTCCGGCTGGCAGCAGGTGATGGCGCGATGCGCGGGATAATACCCGGAAGCGCGCGTGAAAAATTCCACGCGGCTTGCCCTGCTGCAGCTCGTGACGATGTGCTCACCCGCTGATGCTCCTTTTTTTTTTTTTTTTTTTTTAGCCACGCTGCTGTTTGCTGCGGGGCCGGGGATGTCTGCAACTTGTAGACTCCGGTGTCGTTGCCCAGTAGATGAGGCTTTTATTGCCTCGTGATGTGCTCGCGTTGAACTCCAAATGTCCAACGGCCGCGAGCTCCTTTCTCTTCGCGCACTCACATCACTTTCACTCGCGCGACGAGATTTACTCGAACACCAACGATGCCACTATTAAAACGCGAAACCGAACTTAGAGCCCCAACGACGCTCTGCTACCAAAAAATGTTCACGACGTGCCCAGAAATATTTAGAATAAAAACCTATCAGAGGCGGGATGGGGCGCTCGAAAATTAAGAGGGCGTGGAAGCGTGCAAAATCACTAGTCACTCGGTTTTGCTGAATAAAAAAGGCGAAACGTTTATTTCTTGTTTCGTTTCACTACATGTGTTTGAAGACAAGGCGCGAGAGAAGTGAGGGGTGAAAATTAGGCGCGAAGAGAAAAGTCGCGATGAAAATGCGATGGAGCTCGCGGCGCGAAATTGAGCGAGAGTCAGGCTTACAATTTTGCCTGCTCGGCGGTCCGTGGTCAACTGCCGGTTCGTCGAAGCTAGATCACAGTCGAGCCCGAGAGAATCTTGAGAAGAGCGATGTTGCCAAATTTCTAGGAAATTTAAATACGCCAATCATGAGACGTCCGCAAATCATACGATTTCAAGGAGAGGTAATTTCATCGCATTTACCCTGATTCTCTCGCTCTCGAATATTTGAAAATCAACCGACTCTCCCGAACACTGGTTCGTTTTATTGTCGTTCAACTCAGTGTCAAGATTGTTAGGTATCTGACGATCAGAGTGACTAGCGAATCCAGCGTCCATACTAATGAGTCGGGGGCTTTTCGGATTCTGTTCTCTCTTTTCATTGTTGAACCAATTTTCGCTCAGCTCGGTGTCAGGTCCTTTGTAGGTCCGACGAGCCGAGTGGCTAGCGAGTACTGCGTCCTTACTATTCAGTCGGCGGCAGAAACTCTGGTTCTGTGAAGAACGACCTACTCGAACGTTTCCACTCGTCACCCGAGGATGCGAGTTTTCACTATTGACATTAACGAGAGGCCACGGGTCTGTTTCAGCCATTACGTATTCGTTTTCCGGAGTTGAGCGATCAATCCAGTTGTCAGTGATTCGTTCGGTCATTCGAGCGCCTCGGTTTAAAAACCCGGCTGGATGAACCGGTTACTCTAAGCGCGTAGATTCCGCATTCATGCGTTCTTCCCCGAAATCCGCATAGTTTTGGTTATGTATCTCTTCGTCGCCCCTTGGCAATTTGGGTCTCGCACCGGTCGCTATTTGCGAATTTTCGAGATAATCCCTTAGGCTTTCTAACAAGGTCACTTCGTTATCCGAAAAATATTCCGGGTCGGTTGCAAGAACTCGGCTTAGATCGCGAATCGCGAATTCCGCGTGCATCCCCCCTGGCTGCTCTAAACCGATATCCGCAGTCATGAGCGCTACATAGGTATCACGAGCCGTAATATCTCCTCCTTGCATTCTACCGAGATATTCGGATTTCAGCTGACCGATGTTTTCGAATTCGGTGTCGTTTTGAGTTTCGCCTCCTCCTACAGCTCCCTCTTGCTCTTCGAGAAATTGGTTAACCGCGACTTGTTCGGGATTATTCTCCGTAGTCTCGGGAATTTGATTCGAGGATTTGCGCCCCCTTGCCATGATTCTGGTATACGGTGAAAATCTATTTAACTGCACAGTTGACAGTTTTAATTTCACAATGCCAAGTATACAGAGTTGCGTGACGCGTGAAAAATTATCACACAATTCCAATGGGTCAATTTCAGCAGTTTGTGACTCGAGAATAAGATGAAAGTTACTTGAGAAGGGTTTTGATTCGGGGACCACCTCTTCTATTCGGTAATTAGTAATTATAGCTCTCTCGAGTTTGAATTTTTGGGTTTAGGGGTTAAAATTGAAATAGATGAAATAATTCAAACCTGTAAATATTTTGGCTTCTAGATGGTTTGAAAAAGAATGAGTCTTTGCCTCGCGACTCTCCCCACGAGGGACAAAAATTGGGGTAAATAAATTTTCTTACCCGATAGTAGCGAAGACTGCGATGGCGCAAATCCAAATGAACATCCTTCCTGTCTCTTTGTAGTTAGAAATTCGTCAAAGTTGCTTGGATGCTTATGTTTTCAAAAACGCGCCGCGATTTGACCTGAAATCCCTATTCGGAGGAAAAAAAAATTTTTTTTTTTTTTGACTGATTCTATACTGCTTGAAAAATCTAAATCCTTGCAGACAGAATCCCAGCGCTGTCACCAGTTTGTTATGAACCAGGGTTCTTAAGGTTCATGTGCTATGGGTTCTATTCTGTCCTTACCAGACCGTCGGGTCAGTAAGTTGGGGTGCAAGGTATTCCCAGAATGATAAGTCCAAGATGTTGAGTGCAGTATAGGTTTTATTCAAAGGTAAGTTATAAATCCGAGAGAGAGACTGTTACAACTGTTCGTTATTCTACTGATTCTACAATGGTACGAGAGTATCAAGGGCTGAGACTACTCGTCCTGGAATGCTGCTAATCGCGGAGTCTATGCTACGAGTTTACGTGGTCAACTGAGACTCTAGAAGCGCTGCCCGCGGCTTTTGCACCGTATTTATACTAGTCTTCGTGCTGCGGTGAAATGCGTGTCGGCGCCTGTGTGCTCGCGCATTCCTGCGTCATTGCGCTCGTTCTCGAACATTCTAGAAAGCTCTAGACTGGCGCCTCTGAGTCACAGCTATTGAATCTTGCACGTGCCGTTAGTGGCGTTTTGTTGCATCGAATCTTGCAAGAGCTACTAGAAGGCATGGAGCTAGACCTGCTCCATGACACTATAAATGAATCTTTTTCGGTTTTTAGTCACTGAAACTTCGCCTATTTCAGGATCCTGTGATTTTAATTTAGCATAATCAATCGCTCCAATGTCAGTCACTAATTTGTTATTAGAAGAGCTCAAGTCTAAGTCCGCGGTTATGAAATGGACTATATTATCTTTCAGAAACGTGAGGCATTCACGTGTGGTGCATACATTCAGTGTTGTTGGCAGTTTGTCCTCAAGGTCAGATTGAATGGTCGAACCGAAGTCTCGTTTTTCATTTGGGGGTTGAGTCGCTTCAATGCGATGAGGTGGCGGTTGGTGTTTGGGATAGTTATCAGCACGAGGAGAGATGGAACTTGATTCTGATCTAATCCTTTCGGGGGCGCCCAAGGTTTGTTTTTTCATAGTTTGAGATTCTAAGGGAGCCTTTGAGATTCTATGAGACGATACGTCATCTTCAACATCGCTGCCTTCCTGCGCGATGGTACTGAGTGTTTTCCAAAAGCTTGGAAGACCACTCCTCCTGCTTCCAGTCAGAGGAAGGGGTGTTGATCTGGCAACTATTTTTCTAGATGGAGACATTTTTGTTCTCTTGGCTTCTGGTGTTGGGGTAGTCTCAGGAGGTATGAAAGAATGTGCTATCCACTCTTCCACGATCTCATTTGATACCGGTTCTGCCCCCAAGTAGGCTGGTAAGGATGTTGTAGATTTGTTCAAGGAAGAATTTGAGGGATGCGAGTTCGGGTCTGTAAATGTTACACGAGAATTTTCTTTATTCATAGGTTCATCGTCCCACCAATAGGTTTGGCTTTCATCGGATTTCGAAATTTCTGAAACGTTCTTCGATCATCTCTTGGTAGATGGAGCATCTGGTATAAAACTCTCGTCAGACGAAGAAGAATAATCGGGGTCATGAGTGATATTATATGGTATGTTTTTCTTTTGAGTGCAAGTTGAGTTTTGGGTTGGTGTAATGATGTTGGGCAGCCCCTGTTCGTCTGGTGTCTCAATATTGCCCCTGTCTTCGGTGTTAGATCGTTCAGATGACTGATCTGTTAGATTGGATTCTTCATCTTCGTCCAAGAGATCTGGCAGAAATGATTTGTCTCGCTGGGGAATGGGGGGTTCTTCAAACTTTTGAGCTTCAGATTCGTCACTTGATGTAAGAGATTCAGACGAGCTCTGCGTTTCTCGCGAAGACTTCAGTATGGGAATTTGAGTCCTGGGGCCTCCTTTCCTAATTCTGAGTCTTTTGGCGATGGTGCTCCCATCCAAATCCCCCTGTCCTCCGGACATATTTGTTGATCTTTCCGGAGGCTCAATCTTGGAACCTTCCTTTCTTCCTTGCTTAGGCGGAGCCCTAGATGTAGTCGATGATGAATCTGAAATTGATTGTTTGCGGGCATTCTCAGCTCGTTGCTGTGAAGTCTTTGTCGGTCCAGGACGTAACAGTAGCATTTTTACTGATGCTACGGACGAATCAGACTGAGTACTCTCTTCAGACTCAGATGATGAGCAGGAGCACTCTTCATTACTTCTGAACGTAGGTGCAGGGTAATCAGAGGGTTGGGTTTCAACTGGGTTGCGAGAAAGGGCATCTGCGTTGGTATTCTGTACTCCAGGCTTATATTTGAAAGTATAATTATACCCTCTGAGTTTAGCCCTCCAACGGTTAAGTCTACTCATGGGATCCTTGATGGATTCGATCCAGGTTAAGGGCTCGTGATCTCCGTAGATGGTTAAATGACGTCCGTATAAAAAGTGGCGGAAGTGTTGAACGGAATTGACGACAGCCAGACACTCTCTCTCTGTTGCAGAATAATTTCTTTCTGCTTTAGATAAGGATTTCGACATGTGAGCGATGGGTTAATCCTTGCCAAGTTCCCCTTGAGAAAGTACCGCCGCTATGGCCCCGTTCGAAGCATCACAGGTCGAAATGAAGAGTTTGTCAAAATCAGCAGGAATTAGACCGGGGCCTCACACAAAGCTTGTTTAAGGGTCTCAAAACTCTTCTGTTGTTCTTCTTCCCACTCAAATTTCACGCCCTTGGAAAGGAGGCCATTCATGGGTTTCGCTTTCTTTGAGAAATCCTTGATGAAGCGTCGATAGTAATTCGCGAGGCCTAAAAATGATTAGATGTTGCGTGTTGTTTTAGGTGTAGGAAAATTCCGAACGGCATCCAGTTTTGAAGGGTCGGGTCTAACTCCGCATCTATCAATGATGTGACCAAGATATTTTACTTCGGGCGTTAAGAATTCACACTTATCTGGCTGGAGTTTCATACCAGCATCTGACAGCCGTTGGAAGACTTTGTAAATTTTCTCAATATGAGAATTTAGCGAATCTGAAAAAACCAGTATATCATCCATATAAATGAAAATGTCAATGCCTTGTAATCCAACCATCACGTTATCAATAGCTCGCTGGAAAGAAGCTGGACCATTGCATAAACCAAAGGGCATAACCAGCCATTCAAATAAACCATACGGAGTTCGAAACGCTGTCTTTGGCTGATCAGAAGGGTTAATTGAATTTGATGAAATCCGCTGACGAGGTCAAATACCGAAAAATATTTTGATTTTCCCATCAATTCTAGGATCTCTTGAATGATGGGTAACGGATAGGCATTTGGAATGGTTTTCTCGTTCAACTTACGATAATCAATGACTAACCTGTACCGCCTCTTCCCATCCGGACCTGGTTTTTTCGGTACAATCCACAAGAGACTTACCCATGGACTGTTAGAGTGTTGAATTAAACGATCTTGTAGTAATTTGATAATTTGTTCGCGGATCTCTTTGTGTAGGGTGGGTGGGTCTCTATACTGCTTGGAGGTGGTGGGTTTGTCATCTCGAGTGACAATATGATGTATATATTTCGTTCTTGGTGGCAAATCTCCCGGCAACATGAATATATGATGGAATTTTCGAAATATCCGTCTCAATTTCTTCCGACCATGATGACAATGATGGGTTCGCAATAGAAGCTTTATTATGATCTTGACTCTCTCTGATTTAGATAATGGTTTCGTCGGTTCCATTAGTTCGGGTTCAGAATCAAGGTAGTCTTCTGAAAGATCTAGGTCATATTGATCTCAGTTTTGGGGAGGTATTTCCACTGTGATATCTCTGTCTAACGTGTTAGTGGCTATGGCATAGCATATGCCATTCATCACTTTAACAGTACATTCTCCTAAAAGAACCCCTTCCTTTGTTTTGATAAAGGGTAGATAGGCGTCTCCGTCAGGGAGATCAGTCCAAATTTCAACAGAGTATATATTCGCTGCGTTAGCTGTTTCAGCGCTAGCATCACTGTCCTGGTAAGGGAGCTCCTGCCATTGGTCTTCAATAGACCGAGTTACGGAGTCCATGGTGCGGGTGTCGCGAGTGATTGTTGCGTTAGCGTGTAACTCATTCGAGTTCTGAGGCTCATGAGTTACCACGAGTGATTCGTGAGTTACGGTGATGTTACTGTTTCTTCGTAATTCAAGAGGTGTTGTGTCTGTCTCTGTAACATTAAGTCGGCGTTTTTCTGGGAAAATGATTACATCCGTCATTGGATAACAGAAAATTTCTTCTTCGTCAAGAAGAACGTCGAAGAAGACGTCTTCCTCGTCATCTGAGGAATCTAGGTTAGGTTGAGGTGGAAGGAAGGATATGGGATGTTCTCTCTCTCCTTCGGATAACACTAAGTTCTTATCAAACAGCATCCATGCTCCATATTTCCGAAAATAATTTGATCCTAAAATAATGTCATATTTTACTATGCAATCTGGAGGAAGGACATGTAGTCTGATTTCTTTACCAAAAATACAAGTTTTAATCACTCCGAGAGTGTAAATAGGCTCTCCAGATACTCCCGTGATACGTATAATACGTGAGACATCCATTTTAATATCAGGTCTACATGAAGTGAGGCGAACGGTGCAAATATCTGCCCCGGTATCCAAATACACTAAACCCTGATTTGCTAAAAGCATATCATGCTCAATTTTTATCATCGGCCCTATTTCTGGGCTTTTGGCAGTTCGTAATTTCCTACGCTCATTATTTTGATTGAAGGCTTCGCCGTCTTGCCCGCGGTCTGATCTTGACTGCGGGCAGGCTGGGAGTTTAAATGCTGGGCGACAGTGGGATTGGGTAACTGTTGTTGGACATTAAAGGATACAAAGGGTTTTTCCCGTTGATACGCGTCGGAGGGATATTGAGGAGGGGAAAAATACCAAGGGAACATGGGTGGCCATGGATATGGATAGTAGGGGTGGAATGATTGAAATGGAAACTGTGGATAAGGGATAGTCGGAAAATTATGATAAGGAGAGCGAGGTCGCACAGGAGAGTTGGAGCGGTTATATGGTGATGTGGGGCGTTGATATGGTAAATTTAGACGAGGAGCTGGTGAGTTCGATCGGTCAGTTTTTTGTGCTCTTGATTCAATAGGGCTAGATGAATAACTCAAATTAGGATGAGCTAGAATTCGGCCTTGGGAGTCACAACGCATCGGCGCTGGCGCGATAATGTCATTTTTGTCGTAATGGTGTGGTATATGGTTCCTATCATATATTCTGGGGTCGTTACGGTCCATGAAAGTGACGTGTTTTTGTTTATTTCTGTCTATCTCGGGAGTTGAAGGGCGTTGAGGGGTCGTGTAATGTAACTCCGCGTGACTAAGGTTCAAGCTTACAGCAAAGCTTTCAGCTTTCTCTGCTGCTTCAAGAGCCTCAGCCATTGATTTTGGTGAAATGAAAATGATACCGTTCCGCACACTATCTGGCAATCCTCTAATGAATGACTTCAAACCGAAAATTTCCAAAGATGGTTTATAATCAGTATTCCTAGCTTCTCCTTCAACGTCGTTTTTGATCGCGGCGATACCACCCCTCATCAAGCCTCTGATTCTATTATAAAATTGACGTGTAGATTCATTTTTCTTCATCTTAACTGACATGATCTCATAAATGTAAAAATCGTAAGGTTTCCTGGGTGAAAAATTCAATTTCAAAATTACCTCAAGCTGATCAATGGTCTGTATATTTTCGTCTCCGAGACATTTCCTAGCATCACCTCTAATCTTGGTTAATATACCACGTAAAAAGTCAGGATGTTTGTTATCTGGAATAGTTCCGAGATAATTTTTTATGTCTTGGATGAAGTCTTTGAGAGGGGTGGTACCATCGTATTCTTTTATGTTAGCTAGAGCTTCGCGCACACAACTACTTAATGAAGTGTTGATGAAGGTATCAAAAGTGAGTTTTAACTGTTCCTGATTTTCTAACTTTTTTGTCTGAGAAAACTAGTGAGAGCTTGTTCTCGTGCAGTTGCGTCTGCGATGGCGTTGATATCCATCAAGGATTTATTTAATCCAGAAGAAAAGGCCATCGTTGGCTTGGGGATTTTGCGTTTTCGGGTCGTAATGAGTTATATGTTACATCACTTGGGGTTATGAGCTACGAGATATGCGTTACGTGTTACTAGAAGTGATGTGTGGAGTCGGGAATTTGATATGACAGAGATTCGTCAATTTCACAGTAAAAGTTCGTCGAGTCAGTAAGAAGGACAATGTTGCGTGCAACAATATGTTCCCCACAAGGGATGCCAAAATGTTGAGACCGGACCTGATGGGTTCGGTTAACAAATATATTCATTTTTGAGTGGGTTTTTGGACATTGAAGGGCGGCCTGCCCTGTTGCACTCACCTTATTCAAAAAATGTAGACAAGAATATGAATACCCTTTTGATGTGTATGTATATATATATATATATATACATATATATATATACATTAGCAATATCTGAATATTTAGTCAGGGAGCCTTGCCTCTGGAGATTAGACCCAAGGGTCAGGTGCCAACCCGCTTGGACTCGAGCATAGAGCTCGATGAGTTCAGGTGTGCAATGGCCTGATAAGAAAACTGTTCGACGTAAGTTTTATTCAAAAATTTAAATCACACAACTCCATCATCAAAAGTGACAATTTTCATTGCAATACGCGCCCGAGCCCTTGGACGAAAATCTAGGCTCAGAAATTATTTACATACATTATTTACAAATAGCGGTCGCCCTGCTATTTCACATTGGTGACCCCGGAGGGATTTGTGATGCAGAAGAAACTTTTTATGATGGAAAAAAACACACCACACGATCATTCACCCTTGTCCCGACCATGTCATTTTCATAAGTATTTCTACTGGGATCCGGGGGAGAGAGCACAGACCGCTTTTGTCAGATTGGAACCAGTGAGCCATCTTTCATTCAAGGTTCAAAATTACGCATGTTAAACGCCACATACAACTCATGCGTTGATGCAGTTGCATCGCAGCATTCTCCCTTTCGAGATGCACTCGCTCCAGAATTCACCTGAGTCGCGAGGCGAGTGTCATCACTTTCTCCAACATGAGTAGTAACGCATAATGCACGAAGCAAGAAGCCTCATTCAACGGAACAAGTCCCGAGTTTTTTGATGCCCGGCTGCATTAGAAAACTGATCATACCGCATACCCGCGAACTCTTCTGACGCCCGGGATGCATTGGAAAATTCCACCAGTGGAGCGTGCCCGAGAGCTCTTTTGATGCACGGGGCTTATGGGATCTATTGGAGATCTTTTTAGAAAACCCGTGGAAATACACGCTAGCTCTCTTGACGCCCGGCGTATACTGGTGAAAAATCATTCTTGAAAATCCCGTGGAAAAATTCCGTGAGCTCTTTTGATACCCGGAGTTTATAATCCAAAATGTCCTTGTATGGAAAGTTCTCTCGTGAGAATAAAAAGTTTTGAATGTTAAAAGAAGGAGACAATGCCATGACGCAACGTAGACAACACCGTCTCCGAACTCAAGACGCCGCATGTGAACGTGAGAGAATATACCAATGTGTCTTGCTCATGGTCTTGCTCAACCTAGTTTTTGGCCTTATGGCCGAATGGAGAAGTTGAAAGATTGAAGTGCTTCACCTATTCCTGTTATAAAGATAAACGGTGTTCAGATGATACTATTTTGTGAAAATGAAAGAAGGTTATTGAATTCCAAATGACATTTTTCCACCTCATCGTTATTTAAAATTGGGGGGCCGCGTGGAAGAAGGGCCTAATTGCAAAAAGGTCATTTTGAGAGAATCAATAAAAACTTAATAAAAACCGCCAGAGGCATACTTGGACGAGTAGACCTGACTCAATTTGAAGAAGATAGCATTCTCGGAATAGCCCATTTCGAGCCGGGGGATGTAATTTGATTTCAAGTTTTTTCCAGCAATTTCAAAAGATTCAACTACGCTCTTTTTCCGAATCAGGGTCAAATTTCGGCTTTTCTCCCTTACAAAAAGTGGAATTAAATCTCGAGATCAAGTCCAATCGTCTTCAAATTTTTTGAGAGTGTTTCTGGGTGAAGGGTAATTGACGGTTGCTGGACGGGGTGAATGAGGCACCAGGAGTCCAAGTCAAACACACGCACTTTATTATACCAAAAGGTAGCAACGTCTAGCGACGCTGACTCCGTCCAACTAACTACGCGCAGCCGCAGCGTGCGCGCCTCAAGCGAGCGAGCGTCCGAAGCCGCGCACACATACATCCATACATTTCCAACACTCCCTCCCGGATGAGAGAAAGTTTCGTTCGCTTGTGATTAAAAGATCAATCAAATTGTTGACTACAAACATATTCAGTCATATGAAAAGATTAACAGTACAAAATATGATTCAATTATTTACATATGAGATAACCTTGGTATACTACACATACTTCGTCATTTTCAATAAGGCACAATTTCCTTTTCTTAACTATCACAATCAATGCGTATGAATTGTAGTCGATTAGTAACCAGGTATCATATAAGAGTGGGAACATTATCCAGTGAGGAACTTTCAATTACAACTACAGATTTTGGCAAATCATCATTACGTCAATACTTCTTTTTATTCCTATTTCTTATTCTTCTAGTTCGGGCTCATTATCTTCATGCTCTGAGTCATATCCTGCAGATGAATAAAATAAAATAAAATAAATCTCCTGTCATCTTTATCGCGCATTCATCAAATTCTTTTCAGTCAGTTCCATTCCGTAGGTTGAGCCGAAGAGACCGTCGAATAATGTATGACGAAAGTTTGTATGCTATTTGGAACTTCGAAGACTGTATGGAGTGACGAGAACTGACTCGAAGCCATTCCCGGAGCCATCGTATCTGAAGCGGCTGATGGTCAATCGACTGCGAGATGTCGAGTGAATCTACCCCCGATTCGCGATGGAGTCTGATTCGCTCCATTATGCCTCGTCTGATGCAGTGGATCACTGGATGATGAGTCAGCTATATTCGAGATCTCCATGAACTGTACCGAGCTACGGGGACTAACGTGCGGCGAGCTCACTCTCGAGGCCACAACAACTGACGCTGCGTGATTGTGAGTCATTTGCGTGATCTCGAAACAATCCATCACTGACTGGCTATGAGGGCTCATTTGCTGGTTGGACCTAAAAGGTTGCGTCGGAATACTGCATGATGGAAGTCTCTGTCATATCTGGGATCTCCAGATAGTGTATTGCGCAACATGGATCGACGTGATACAAACTCACACCCGAGACTCTATCCTATCGAGCGGTTTGAGGTACATCCATTGCTCCCGGGGGAGGGTCCCGACGAGATGGTTTTGTACGGGAAAGGACCATGAAGACCTCGAATGCACTTGCTAGAATTAACCGAAAGTTGTGAGTCAGTTTCATCCCGTGGGGGGGGGGGGGAGCCAATGAGACCGTCGAATACTTTATGACGAAAGTTCGTATGACCCTTAGAACTCCGAAGACTGTATCAAGTGACGGGAACTGTTTCGGAGCCATTCCCGAAGCTATAGTGTCTAACGCTGCTGTCGGCCAATCGGCTGCGTGACTCCGGGTAAATCCATCCACGATTCGCGATTGAGTCTGATTTTCTTCATTAGGCCCCGTCTACCGCAAAGGAATACTGTATTATAAGAGTTCAGCCATATTCGGGACCTTCATGAACTCTACCGAGCTACGGGGATGAAGGTGCGGCAGGCACATTCTCGAGGCCACATCGTCTGACAATGCGTAATGGCAGGACGACTGCGTGATCTCGAAGCAACCAGTCACCGACTCGCTATAAGGACTGATTTGCTGGTTGGGACCTAGTAATTTGCGTCGGAATACTGTATGGGAAGAGTTTCAGTAGTATACCTCGGAATCCTGTATGATGAGCGTTCCAGGCATATTCGGGGATTCCAGATACTGTCTCGAGCTCCGGAGATCGACGGGATGCTAACTCACACCCGAGACTCTATCTTTTCAAGCGGCTTGAGGCGGATCATCCGCTTCTCCCTGGGAGCATCCTGACGAACTTGTTCCGAACGGAAAAGAACCACGAAGATCTCGAATCCACTCCCTAGCTCCATTCGAGATTCGTGAGTCAGTTCCGTCGCATAGTTGGAGCCGAAGATATCGTTGATCACTGGATGACGGAAGGTTGATTCATATTTTAGAATTCCAAATATTATATCAAGTGTCGCGAACTGACGAAAACGTCGAAATTTGAGAGTGCAAGGGCTTTCCCTTGCATTCAAAATTATTACAAAAAATTATTTGGCTATGGGATGGTTGTCCAGCTGAAGCTTGTAGATACTCCAAATATGACTTGAGAACCTGAACATCGACTGTCTATGCTATGTCATCAGAACTCTCAGCTATGACTCGGATTGGAAGAGATTCTCTTCGTGAACCTATTAGAGAATTGCAATACCAAACAAATTTGGATGCTATTCTCCCTTGCATGCTATTTTATCGGCAAGGGTCTGATCACAAATTGAGAGAAAAGTAAACATTGAAATCGGGTTCTTAGCGAGCTTCGGCTAAAACGGTATCGCATAGTCGAATGCTTCCAATAACACCCAAGAATCTGGACATCGACTGACCATGCTGTGTCATCAAAATTTTCAGACATGACTAGGACTTCAGGCGATCCTCATCGTGAACGTATTAGGGAAACGCAATACTCAACAGATTCGAATGCTGTTTTTCAGTCAAGACTACTGTCTTGGTCAGGATCCGATCACGAATTAAAGTGAAAGCTGACATCATAGTCGG